>OU612078.1:18854865-20054865 GCA_914767735.1 Anoplius nigerrimus
TCTCTCTCTCTCTCTCTCTCTCTCTCTCTCTCTCTCTCTCTCTCTCTCTCTCTCTCTCTCTCTCTCTCTCTCTTTTTCTACGCTGGCTAACAGAAAGTGAGAAGTCGAAGCGCCAACGACAAGCGAGGAAGTGATAATCGGCGACACGTTCCTGTTAATGAGAAATGCGAGACCAGCGTGTTACCGGAAAAGTTCCGGAAACACGTTGGAAATCTCCGCCTGCCAAACTGGCAAGTCAGCTTTCACGGATGTTTGATCGGTTGCCCGCCCGTCCGTCCGCTGGCTCGCAACAAAGCTCGCGTCCGAGTGACGCGATAACAAAGAAGCCACCTACGTTAAATGGGACCTACTTAACGTATCTCGTTTGTTGAATAATTATCGGGCGATACCGGCGATCGCACGGTTAACGAACCGCGGCGGATCGTGAGTCAGCGAGTTCGCCGGAGAGGCAAATAAGAGTCGTTCTCGGGCGCGTGCCCGCTTCACAATGCTCCGCTTAAACGCGCGCGCAACAATAAGAAAAATTCCCCTCCCGCTAATATTAACTGCCGAGGCCCCGGTAGTACTTCCTCGACCGCGGTATTGTGTCAAAATAAACACGAGCGCGACGCAACCTGACGAATACAGATTCACTCGCGCGCGGATACACATTCGCACATGCCCGTACACGCTGCGGAACCGATACGGTACACGATACAGTGCGAGATCTTAAAGGCGTACGCAGTGGCCCGCGATCATTCAAAATGTCAACGTGGCAATTTCGGAAGCGATGCCAAAGGCCAGGCCACCCACGTTCCCGTACGTGCCATGAGATTGAACTTTCCCGAGTCGAAGGATGCGGATCCGCGGCGTAAACACAATAATGATATCAGGCGCGATCAGCTGATCGTGTTACCATAACCGCAATGGCTGCTATTGATCTGGCGTAGAGAAAGCCGTGTCTCGCACGCGCGTACCGCATCGGGCAGAGTGTGTCCCCTTCCGTGGCAGGGACGCCTCTCTCTCCCTCTCTCTCTCTCTCACTCTCTCTCTCTGCACACGCACGCGAGCGACACGGCGTCGGACACCGTCGGCGTCGCCGAGGAACATGCCGGGGCGTCCCGTCGGAACCCGAACAGACAGTTCACACAACAGCGACGAACGCTGGCCCAGTCCATACTCACCGAAGGTCCTCCACTCCGGAGCGAATGCTAAAAAACTGCGACGCAGTGCATGGTACGCGCGGGAAACGATCAACTCGCTAGCGGAGGTCCTCGGGCGTGCAGGGCAATAATTCTCGGAACGGCACAGGATGCGAGGAAGCACTGGCGACGATGTTCGGCGTGCGAGAGCGAGCCGAAGCGAACGGTAGGTAAAGGAGCGTGTCACGCGAGACGCTCGGCTCTCGTTTCTCGGCCAGAAACTCTTTTGGCTGCCGCTGCCTGCTGCCGCTGCCTGCTGCCTGTCGAGGGCGACTCCTCTTTGTCCCCGTAGGAGCGTGACTTCGCCTTCCGAACGTGTCCCGAGCGAGTCTGGATGGGCGAGAGCCGTCGAGAACGCACACCGCGTTACGCAGGCGAGACCGATACGTGTTTTGACCGTACCACTCGAACGGAGGGTAAGTTCTGAATGCCCGCGCATGTGCGTCGTACAACCCTTCTCCGACGGTACCTATTGGCCACTGGCTACGGAGCAGGGCCGGCCTTAGTCGGGGTTCACAGCCCGACAACTGCGACGAAGCGCTATCCGCATGATTTTCCTCGAAAATTATTGTCCTTCGTACCGGCTACGTTCGGTCATTCTTCCCTCTCGTCCTTCCTTCCCGTCCTTCGTCGACGTCAATCTTTAGCTGCCTTTTTTTTGGCGACGCATCGGTCGAAGGTGCTCTAGGCGGAGATTGACAATGGGTTTTATCTAAGGAAACGAAAAATACACATACAGAATAGGGAGTAAACAAAGAGGGTAGTGATAAAGGATGATTCTGCTCTGACGTTGCGTTTCATTGTGAAAGGACCTGAAAGCAGAGGTCGACATGTTACAAAAGTCAAAGTCGCGTTAAATGGCTTGCTATAATGTCGCACAATCCATTCGGGCACGTGCTTTCTCCGAAGCGATCTCTTCTGCGTCGTCGATGTTGACGCATTTCACGCGTGAAAGTAAGTTAATTTGTCTCTTCGATATTGCTTTTTTTAGCACGGGCGGAAGATGAATACTAAGTATATTGCGTAATATCGAAGCGATTAAGTCGTCTTACGACACTTACGGCTTCTGTTAACCCAATTACCAGCCTAAGAGCACGTCTATATATCTCAGTTATAGAAAAGATAATCTGGATAAAATTAGAACACATAAATTGATAAATTCTGTTGTAAGAGGGATTATATGTAACAATGGCAGTATGAGACAAGTAAAAATGTTACCCTGAAATAAAAGCAATTTTAATGAAAATCACCTGGAACGAGACATATATTTTTAACATAATTAACCCAATTTTCTGGTGGCAATGTTAGCCTACTAGTTCAAGAACTGAGTAGGAAATAAGCGTTTGTACACTGATGACCGGAACATGAATTCCACTTGTCAGACTTAATAAGCGCTGGAAAAGGCCTGCACATGACATATTATTGCTGGCGTCTTCTAATAATGTGACGCAAATAACCATCATCATGTCAGGTTAATTCAAATCATGTAGACGAGCACACAATCGTTATACCATGATATCGTTCGACATCAAACAAAGGAAAGATGGGTAGCAGAGTAAAATAACAAGAATCGTTATACCCTCCTTTCGCAAAACCATAAATCCTCTTCAGAAGTACATCAGCAAACCGCAGATAGTCGGTATTATCCAAACACACAGCTCAGAAACTTCGAAAAGTGTACGTTAACCGCAAACAACCATGGCGCCAAAGGCTGCCGGGAAATTTGTTGCAAACGTTATATTACATGCAACATGTAGAATATACAAAACACAAAACAAATACTAAGACATAAGCGATACTTAAACAAACGATTCAGAACAATGTAAATAATAAATATTATATAAATATAACGTTTGCACCTAGAAATTTGCAGTCGTTTGTTGCCGCCAAAAACGAACATGCCGGGGATCAAGCAAGTCAAGGGCACGAAAAAGTTTTCAACTTTAACACATTTCCTCTTCGTTCAAGCTTTCAGGCATAACGTTATTATACTTACGCAGATTCTATAATTCGTTTCAACTGGAACCCGCAATTAATGTCACAAATTACTCTGAACAAATTGGCTTAATTGCGGAAGAAAATGTTCACGCAGCACCTTGTAAACTTTGCGCACACACACTACTAGCAAGCACAGCTTTCAACTTCAGCAGCGACATCTGTATCATTGGCAAAACATCGTGAAAAATAAACGTCACAATAGGTTATCGACGGCGTATTGAAAAATGCCGAGAATCGTTACTTTTATCTTATTGTAAATAAAAATTACGATGTCAGATGAATCAGAATACGACGTAGAACCGGAGGAATTTGACATCTATAAAAGGAAATATCAGCTGCTACTGGACAGATGTGAAATTTTGCAGCAGGTTAATATGCATCTAATTGACCCCACGTTATTGCATACAAAAGACATTTTTTAGTGTGTGAAAATATTTGTTCACCCTTGCAGGAAAACGAGAGATTGGTATACCGTATCCAAAGAGTCAGGAAGCTTCTCAAACGCACGAGGAAAGAGAAAAAGTTAGTGTCATAGGTTATGTATATGGCCGTGCAACAAAACATTATATTAAAGAAATTGCAATGTATTTTGTTATATTGTCAGCTGAATGATAATTCTGACGATTAAATAATTATGCTTTACTGTACAATCATAATTGTTTCTCCTATAGATTCTTAATAGACAGATTAGATCAGCACGGTGATCGTTGGCGTGAGGCACCAATGGGTGTATTGGAAGAAAATAGTGTTTTCCAAGCTACTCCAAAACAAGAAAAAGGATCGAAAGCTGCAGCGCACAATTCCAAAGAAGAGAAACCAAAAAAAGGCACAAAGAGGAAAGGCACAAAAGCAGACCCAAATGCTCCAAAAAGGCCAGCTAATCCATTCTTCCAGTTTTGCCAAGAACAGAGACCTCGTGTAATGGAACGGTTAGCTGGCGAACCTGAACCAAGCAAACAGGAACTTACACGACAACTTGCCACAACGTGGAAGTCCCTCAGTTCTGAGGACAAAAAAGTATGTTACTTGTACTTTGATATATATGTGAATGTTACCATTTTCTTTATGTTCTGGTACTTTTTCAGGTGTACTATGATATGTACGAGCGCTCCAAAGAGAAATATGTTGCTGAAATGCAGATTTATAATAAAAAGACGGAAGACGCGCCCAATCAAATGTCTCTAAATATAGCATAGTATTCGCTGAAATAAACACTCACTGTAAATACGTAATTTATAAGGACATATTTGCATGGCAATAATATTTAATTGTACAGTAATTTGCAGTAAAAATTTATACATGAAATTACATAACAAAAACCACCAACCACCAACTTACGGATTGTTAAACTATTAGACAACACTTGTTAGATTTTATATGTGCGTGTGTATAAAAGATACAGGTCGTTAGTGAAAGATCGAAAACAATAACTTCAAGCTTTGAAAGAGTCTTTCTCAGTTCTTAAGACTGACATCGCTTGTATTGGGGTCTCTTCTTTTGTGTACTTCAAAATAGATTCTTCGTGCACGCGCATAAAAGGATTTGTGCATTTCTCGTCTGCTATCGTACTCGGAACTGTAGGGCAATTTTGTTCACGTTGTGCACGCGCCCATTCCATTCTTTTCTGTATATCCTTATTTTCCGGTTCCACGTGCATGGCAAACTTTAAGTTACTAACTGTGTATTCATGGCCACAGTAAACTTTCTGTGATACACAAAACATTCACATTCATACAAATTATCTTCTATAGAAAAAACTATTATAACTTACCGTTTCATCAGGTAATTGTCCCAATATATCAATAAATGCTTTATGCATTTGTGTAGCTGTGCCCTCAAAAAATCGCCCGCATCCTGCGATAAACATTGTATCACCTGGAACAAAATATGTCATTAGTACATTTAGTTTCTTATACTTGATATTACAAAGATTACTAAATTACCAGTAAATACTGCTGGAGGTTCATTCTTTCCTGTAATGTAGTAGCAAATATGCCCAGTTGTGTGGCAAGGAGTGGCAAGACATTGCACATTCAAACTACCAATGTTAAAGGTATCATTGTGCTTTACTTTACAAGTCAGGGGTTTAATTCTGTCATCACCTCCATATACTTCCAAATCAGAGAACATGTTACACAACTCCTTGTTACCACCAGCATGATCCCAATGATGATGTGTTGTCAATATTTTCTTCAATTTGACTTCATTCTGCTTCACAGCATTTGCAACTGCAGATGGATCAACGGGATCCACTATAGCAGCTTCCTTTGTATCCTCATCAATGATCTTAAAATTTGTATGATTTATCAACATATAATCATCAACATTATACATGTAAGGCATTAGGTATTTCTCTCATTGGGTACCTACGAGATACATATAATTATCTTGAAGAGCAGGTAAGATTTCCACCTTCATGTCTGGATGTTGTATAGCTGCAGCTAAACTGTGAGTTCCACTGAACCCATTAGCTGTAATGCTTTTTGCTAAAAATATGACGCAAACTAAAAATCAATAAACACTCCTGTGGAGAGAAAAAACATCTATAAAACACATGCAGACTCATGTCAAGACTGGAACAACAGGTGCCACCCAGAAAGGACGGTGCAATACAACTCACATCATTTGTGTGCAAACATGAATATTTATCAAAATATTTACTCAGCTATAAGATGACGTATCATTTTCGTGTACAAAAAAATGCGCTGTACGGAAGGAAGAATTTTCCGAACGTTGATCACGAACCAAAACTAGCGCAATCGCTTTCTGAATTGTGCGTAGTACAATGGACCTCCGCCGCAGTTTCAGATAACAGACATGCATCATTGGCGTACAAGCAAATCGCCAAAGGCCGCACAGTAACTTAAGATTCCTCATTTCTAATGCGCAGTTTAAAGAGAGTAGTCGTAACGTAATGCAAAGTCAGTGTACCCTTAAAGTATATGGACGTAAGTTTATTTTCAAGCCATGTAGGACACGCACGGAATACAGCGTTAAACATTATGTACTGTTTTTACGTCACTCAGTTAAGCGACACACGAGCGAAGTAAAGGCTCTCAGCTACAGATTTACTTCACAACGACTTACGGAGGCACTTGCCCGATAGCAGTATGTGTACTGTCGGCGAAACAGCTGGTCGGAGCTGGATAGAAGGAGACAGAAGCACGTCAAGCAGGAAGATAGTGCCGGCACTGCTGTCCTAGGTTATGTCTCCCGTGCGCGTAGAAATATCGGCAGTACCTGCTGCCATCTATTTATATATTTATTTTGCATGTAATTTTTGATGCACAGTGCAGGTAAATAGTGTAATAAGGTTGCAGTATGTCTGACGGTGGGTCCAAGAGCAACACGGAATATGAAGGTAGGTCTCCGGTACTACTCCGGTTTGGTTGTTTGTTCTTGTCAGTGCATAACGTCTCGTACATTGTCAACGCAAATCTTTTTAGCGACCGAAGAGGAAGAGATTGCAGCTATCGACTATGAACTTAGACAAATTGAGGAGGAGCAACAGAAACTCGAAGACCGAAGGAAACTTTTGACTGAGCGCAAGGAAAAATTACGGGATGACGTTATTGTCAGAAAGAGGCACTCTGTGTCTAAACGAAATTGGGAGACCGAGGAATTCTCTTGGTCGAAGGATATTCGTAGGGCATTGAAGGACGTGTTCAAGATTGAAAAGTTACGGCCACTGCAGCTGTCAACAATGAACGCTATTATGTCAAAGGAAGACGTTATTTTAGTCATGCCAACAGGTGGTGGTAAAAGTTTGTGCTACCAATTACCTGCAGTGATAAGTAAAGGTTTCACGATCGTTGTCTCACCGTTGGTCGCCCTAATGGAAGATCAGTTACATGGATTGCAACGAATTAATGTCAAAGCCAGGATGTTGAGTGCGAAAGCTGACAAAGAGAACGTGAAGATAATCATGAATTCGTTGACCGACAAGAACTCTGATCTTAAACTAATTTACGTCACGCCAGAGTACATGGCAAAATCTAATCGATTAATGAACAAAATACAAAAAGCGTACGAATTAGGCCGACTCGATCGTTTCGCGATAGATGAGGTTCATTGTTGTAGTCAATGGGGTCACGATTTTCGACCGGATTACAAGTTCCTAGGAATTTTGAAATCGATGTTTCCCGGCGTTCCCATTCTCGGCCTTACTGCGACCGCACCTACCAAAGTATTTCTAGACGTTCAAAAAATGTTAGACATAAGGGGATGTTTAGTTCTGAGAGCGAACTTTAATAGGCCGAATCTCTTTTACGAAGTCCATCGAAAACCGTCGGACCACAAAACGTGTCTCTCTATGATAGAAAATTTAATGAAAACTAGATTTAAGGACAAATCCGGAATAATTTATACGACGACAATTAAGGATTCTGAACAGTTGACAACGGACTTAAGAGCAGCAGGATTAAAAGTAGGATGTTATCACGCGATGTTAGAACCAGAATACAGATCGGACGTTTATTCGAAATGGATATCGGGAAAGTATCAAGCAGTAATTGCGACAATTGCGTTCGGATTAGGCATTGACAAGCCGGACGTCCGATTTGTGATACATCACTGTATATCAAAATCCATGGAAAACTTTTATCAGGAAAGTGGGAGAGCAGGACGGGATGGGAAGAAGTCGGCGTGTATCGTTATGTATAGGCTAGCGGACATTTTCAAACTGAGTGGTATGGTATTCCAAGATAAGGTTGGCCTACAAAACCTGTACAAAATGGTAGCATTCTGTTTGAACCAAACGTCGTGCAGGCGAAGTTTGATAGCAAGCCACTTTGAGGAGAACTGGGCAAAGGAGGATTGTGCCGAGATGTGTGATCACTGTCGACGAGCAAAGGCGAAGAAAGAAGTAGATATCGCGTCCTATTGTAGACAACTTTATCAGATATTAACGAAGGCAGTTCAAAGTGACACGAGACTCACAGCATTGAAACTGATTGATGCCTGGTACGGAAAGGGAGCAGCGACTTTACGAGTGTCAACAGTGCCGATTCCGAAATTTTCAAGAGATGTAGGCGAAGCCATTGTAGGTCATCTTCTCGTAAACGGATATTTGCAGGAAGATTTCCATTTCTCTGCATATTCCACGATCTCGTATCTAAAGCGTGGCGCTAAAGCGGCGTTAGCACTTAATAACGATCATAAGATACCGTTCGAATACGAAGTTCAGACACGGTAATGTTTGTTAAAATTTTAGTCTGTTTTGATATTTATTACTTTTAATCTCTTTTACAATTTGACTGTAACTATTCTTTGCAGCGACTCCCACGTTAGTATTATAAGTAGCCTTGATTCAATGTTACTGTGTATTATTTATCATAAGTAGCAATAATACCTTTTACCGGCCAACTATTTATGACCAAGTGTGTTTTATATGAACAATATAATTTTATACAAACTATCGCCGTTCTTAATGATCTCCAGGCATTAATTTAAAAAAACATCTGACCACCGTACGGTCTCGCTCGACCGTACTCTGAATTCCTATCCAAGGACTACCCGCGGTTACCGCAAGGTTAATTATGATATGGCCATTAGTTATCTCGATTTAGAAAAAGTCAGATCAAAGTGCGCAGTAGATAAGTAGAATCATTAACGGCATGCATCAGTTCAGAACTAATCGCAGCAGCGTCAGTCCCGTAACGGAGTCGACCCAGACGCGCGGAAGTTGTCTCATGCTCTAAAACCAGAACAATACCGAAGTCTGTTGCTCGCTAGCGGAGTGAAATGCAATACGCGGGCCTACGGGGCTGGGAATCAATAAAAAGAGCCATGTGGAGAGCGTCGGGCAGCGACATGTTGGCGGTTCGGGTAGTAGGGCAAGCGGCGTGTTTCCGTGATCAAATGGAAATATTGATCCTGGATAAGAGGCATCCGTGTCCCCTTCCGTCGGCAAACACGTTTCACCACTCCATCGTCGGCGGGGTGCTCCTCTCGCGGAAGTAAGCGTGCCAAAGAAGTCGATTTCGTCCGGTCAACGTGCATGACTTTGTGAAAGTTTCGAAAACAAGTACGCGTCACGTGCCGCCGCGAATGTACGTCCAGCGGTGACGTACCTTTTCACGCTTTACGTTCCCCGGGAGCACCCGGGAGTGACGAACGAAACCGCGATGACGTACGCGGTACAGTCTAGGACGCCGTTCGCGATTCGTTATTGAACAACACCGCCTTTTTCGCCGACGGGAGTTAAGAGTGCCTCGCGCTGGCGCATTGTCTCACCGGTAAATTTTAATGTTTCCCCCCAAATGCAGGGATCTATATCACTGTGATATGAAGAGGCACGGAATTTAGGACGCACCCCGGTTGATGCGCAGTTAAGGACTGTTCTTTGACAAAGACTCTTTTGCCCGAGTGCAACGACTTCTAACATTGTACTATAGACAGCGTAGATAGCGCGTGCACGTAGAGGCAGTACGAGCTTCAAGGATGGTAAACCGACGATTTTATACAAAAAGAAATCGCAGTCGAATCGTCCGCGTTGAAAACTCGTATACGATCGCTCTGCTCGCGTCACAAAATTGATAAGCGTGACGTCCGTGGGAACGTTCATTCAGGTAGACGTTAAAGGAGTACACATATATATTCCTTGGCGTATACATATGCGCGTACTCGCCGGAATCTGAGATGCACACAGTCGCAACCGGGCGCACATATTATCAGCTCTGCATATGTATCGAGGCTAATTGGACCGATAGCGAGGTTGCGCGATTGACATACGGCCGTTGTCACTCCGGCATTTACGCGCTCTCGGCGCTTCAGTCAAGGTGTCTCCCCGTTCACACGCTCAATCTGCCCACGACACCTCGAGTCGCGAGTCTCGCGATAGCGGCGATAGCGTAACGAGCGAAGCCAGGCTCTCGTGGGATTAAACCTAGGGGTCCATGATAAAAGTGGCATGACGAGCGTACCAAGCGGCGGCGCTGCCCGATAGGGAGAAATGCCGGGGGACGTAAAAATGAACCTGACGTCGGACCTCGATGTAGGTCCGTCGGCGTGAGTCTACTCCTGCGCGCGCGGTTTTCGACCAGCGCAGTTCGCACGACTCTGCGTCGTGCGGAAGAACGCTGGAGGTGTCCGACGTTCGCGACGGATCAACAAAACAGTCTCCGAGCGAGCGGGCTTCCTCGTTCCATCTAGAATCGACCGTGTGCACGTGCTTCGGTCGTACGGCGAAGATTCAAGCGGAAGTGATCCCCCGATGATCGGAGGCTGGGGCAGTAAAGACAGCCGATCGTCAATTCGGTAACCTCGGGCTGTTGAAATGCAGAGAATTCGTTACATCGACGGACAATAATCGTCGCGGCATGATAAAGGAGCCAGAAGCGACCCCGGGATCGCGAGAGTCTGAACGTGCCAAGTAACATATGTTCAACATGTACATCCGGGTTCATTGAGATAAGGCCAAGGATCGTCCTAATGCGCAGAACGACGTGCCTCGCCAATTAGGGCAAGTGCTCATCCTGCGGTCTGGGAAGTTTGGACTATGCTCGCGGGGTAAACGAGGATATTCCAACGTCGAGGAGGCGTTTAGCGGTTGAGAGTCCGAAGTCGGTGGACTCCTGGCGCGGCCCGGATGCGACCAATAGGATAAACTCCGATGAAACGTACGCGCCATTCGGACGGCCTCTACGAAGATGCCGCTGCCAAAAATTTGGAAGATGGCCAGCAGCTACATTCTGGGCGACGGTGGCCAGGACAGTCGTCGGGTGATGTACCAGGATGGGGAGGCCTTGTTCTGCAAGAACAACGTCTGCGTCCATCCGCCCACCCTCATGCGTCAGAACTCGGACATCGTGCACCACCCTGGCTACATGACCATAACCTGCAAGTTCAATAAGAATACCAATGTGCCGACGCTTCATCTCAGCTGGATACCGAACAGCACACTCCGGAAGCATCCGACCACCCTGGAGAATGTGACGAAAAAGATCGAGGGTAATTCAGCCGCCATCGCTGCATGCACAGCGGCGCATCGGGAAGTCGATGCTGTCTCTAACCACCCCTCGCAGATATCGGAGGAGGGTTGTCACGTTGCTAAGCACGACGGCCAGACGGAGCGAGAGAAGGTGGACGTATGTCTCGAGGTGAAGGAACCCATCAACTGCGGTGACTGCGAACGAATCTGCTCCGGAGGCTTTGCCAGGCACGCCTCGTCGAACGGCGAGAATAACAGTGGCGTTAACCTGAGGAGCGACGAGAGTTTGGACGGGAAGAGGCACGCGCTAATTTTGAAAAGTGGGGAGGCCGTATCGTCGGACGTAAACAATCATGGTGAGCGGAACGATACTTTGCCGTGCGCTGCACGCGACGATGGAAGTCACAGAATTGCTTTCAATGACGAAGTGCACACAGAGTCGATTGAGAGCAAAGGCGACGAGAATGGGAGACCTAAGGAACGTAAAGTCGGAGAGATGACCGGTGAGGACAGAAAGAGTCTGGACGAGGATCCGAGATTATCCTGTTGCGATGATATAAGCATTAAGAGTCGCAGCATGTCCTTGACGTCGACGTCGAGTTTGTGCGTGACAACTGGGACGGACGGTATGTCATTCTTTTTATATTGAAGTATAGCATCAGAAGTATAAGAAAGTATTTATTTTTTATCGTAGAAGAGATCCCGTCGTGGATGAGATCTCCGGAACTCTTAGCCTTGCAACATAACCTTACCTTTCCCGAGAGCGCGACCGCATCGCCGGTAACGTTACGCAGAACACACAGATGTAGAAGATTTTCGGTGGACCTTAGTGAAATGCGTTCCCTGAGGCTGTTTTTCGCAGATCCGGCGTGCACTTGCGGTCAGTTGGTTGTCGCGAGTAGAGAAAGTCAGTATAAGATCCTACATTTTCATCATGGTGGTTTGGACAGGCTGGCAGCCACATTGCACCAGTGGCATCAGCTGCTTAATCCAAGACTGGATGCTGACACAGAAGAGACACTTCCTTATAGGTACCATCGCATAACATCTTTCTGCAAAATTTAAGTTATTGCCAAAATCAAGCTAATTAATTGTACGCTCTGGCATTACAGGCATTTCATGGTATGCAGACCAGAAGTGAGCAGAGATGAGTTGCATCCGGAGGAAGGTCAAGTTCCTATGATCACTTCATTAGCCTGGAAAGATTTACTGAATGAAAAAGGTCAGGTAGAAGATGATCTGACTCTTCGTAAGGGGGTTTTCTTTGGAGGACTGGAACCAGCACTCAGAAAGATAGTTTGGCCTTTCCTGTTGCATTGTTATTCGTATCAAAGCACATATGACGATAGGGAGCAAATTGATGCCATTAGGAGACAGGAGTATGAAGAAATTCAAAAACGTCGCCTGAGTATGAGTCCAGCGCACGCGGAACGATTTTGGAGAAATGTCGTATGCATAGTGGAGAAAGATGTCGTGAGAACGGACAGAGGGAATCCATACTATGCAGGGGAAGACAATCCTAATATCGAAATAATGAAGTACGTAATTACGAAACGAAGTATCCTGTGTATTGTCCGAGACTATAAAAAATAACATTGGGTCCCTCGCCAGGAATATTTTGCTTAACTACGCAGTGTACAACTCTCGTTTGGGCTACACTCAGGGCATGTCGGATCTCTTAGCCCCGTTATTGGCTGAACTGAACTCGGAGATCGACGCATTTTGGTGTTTTGCTGGTCTAATGCAGAGATCCGTAGCGGTGTGCACGCCTACAGACACGGACATGGATCGGAACCTCTGCTATCTCAGAGAGCTCGTTAGAATAATGGTACCAGATTTTTATGCACACCTCGAAAAGCACACGGACGCTCTGGAGCTCCTATTTTGCCACCGTTGGATACTTCTGTGAGTACACGTTTTTTTAATTATTAAAAGAGAACTTGACCTACCGAAAAATATTCGTAAAGTTCTGCAAGTTCGATTCGAGTAACTTGTCCGTATCGACATTCGCTTCCTTCATAAACCAAAGATCTTATTGCCTACGGCATTCGGCGAATCTCCCTGCAACTCAGTATAAATATTTGAACTCCCATGGAATAATTTATGAACCTGTACTTTTTCTCTCTTACCAAAGATGTTTAAAGCGGGAATTTCCTACGGACGTGGCATTGGTAATGTGGGAAGCGTGTTGGGTGAACTACTTGACCGATCACTTCCACTTATTCCTCTGCCTAGCCATAATGTGCATTTACGCGGACGATGTAATAGCGCAGGATTTGCGCACGGACGAGATGCTGCTGCATTTTAGTTCATTGGCAATGTATATGGACGGTAATGTTATACTCAGGAAGGCGCGTGGATTGCTCCATCATTTTCGGCAACTGGTACGCCTTCCCTGCACATTGGCAGGACTTTGCCGTCAGTGTGGACCTGGGATGTGGGACAGCACGCATGACCCTGTGATCGAATGTGTCAGTCATGACGATGCACCGTGTCCCTACCTGAGCAACTACGAGTAAACGACCTAATCTGTTCGATTCCGATGTGTTGGCTAACTTAATAGTGTGTAATTTAATGCGCGATCGTATTTGTGTTATTTCTGTGGCAACTGCATTTAATGAAAGTATAATCGGAGCGAAGGCTATTGTGACGAATATCAACAGGTGATGGTATTGCGAACAACGTAGGTAACGAAGCGGATCTCATTCACGTCATTCTCTAAGCGGATACAGCGGTCCAGGCACAATATATCAGTCGGGGAATAATCAACATGAACTGGATAACACCAAATCAAGGATACATATCTGAAAAAAAACATGATTCTATTTGTAAAATTCACTGACGATTAAGGAATGGCGGATGAATCGCGATAATACATACTACATCTCAAAGCAGTCTTTCGAAGGTTTCAGAACGAATACCTGTAGTACAATTAAAGACTGATAAATCTGAGGAAAAAAAACGAACGACAAGCACTAGAAGCGTCTTAGCTGTAAACGATCGGATATAGGATAAAATATTGCAGGATGAAAATATCTGATTACTCGAAGCATTTTAAAAAGGAAGTGCCAATTTTTGATTTGGTACTTAGAGTGTACATCTTGGGGTAACGACAAAGATGTATTATACAAAACCAAAGAGAGAAATCAAATATATCTCATATAGGTACGTTGAAACTGATGTAAGCCGTTCAAATTGCTTGGTCAATTAAGGATAAAACATGTTCACTCTGTCGTGTTCACCCACGTACATGCCATAATCTTAGGATTTTCTTCGCGTGTTCTCATCTTTTTATTACTCGTCACTCGAGTACCTTGTCCTCTCTGCGAAAGCATTAGTTTCATTAATTTCTATGACTAACGTTACGTCGCAGAACACATGAGCTTTTTACGTTTAGTCTGAAATCGCGAAATCATTAACCCTAAGATCCAAGAGCCATTTATCCACTCGCATTTAAGAAGTTATAAGTGTTTTTGCGAAGATTCTCCGTTGTGATAACCGTAAGTCAATGGAGACAACCGTCTACTTCAAATCTCACAGCTTCGAAGAATAAAGTTTTGCTTCGAACTTTTATGACACATATATATATATATATTATATTATATAATCCAAAACAAAAATCGTACAGAGCTGCAAGGTCACTGTATAAATTGTCTAGTGCTTTTATCGTGCTACCTTGTGTTGTTGGAGTATTGAAGAGAAATCTATTCGTGTTAAGATCTGTCACGCTCGAGTCTATCGATATAAAATAATGCAAATATAATTAAATAGAGATATGTATATACACGAATAAATAAAACGACATAAACTTGTACACTTCGATCGTTTATTATCTCTTCGGCTTGCTTTCTTTTGGAAAATATATACACACTCTTATTTATTGTACGCTACGCTTATACAGGTACACGGTATGACAGGCATACTGTGAATACTTCTTTGGCAGTTTTAACTGTATCTTATATAAAAATACGTTCTATAACATCAACTTAACCTAAATCATTGTAAATAAAAATTGGCTCTAGTTTATATTTACCAACGATGCGGCACCCATTGCAGTTCATAAATAACGGACAATAAAAGGATAAGAAGCCCTACCAAATTTATTGCACCCGAAAAAAATTCAAATATCGTTTTTAAGTATCCTGCTCAAATTCAGTACTGCCGAATTAAATAAACCGACGTATAAACAGTTTGGCCGTTACGAATTTCCTTACATTGAAAAACACCCTACATGCAACGAATATTTATACAAACAGCTTTCCATTAACTTATGCTAAATTAAAATATATATGTATATAAAAAGAAACAATAGAATGTACAAAAAGTTAAGATTTAAGTTACACCTACTTGATTTGACTTGTACAGTATTAATCCTGACTTGTGCCAGTGTATTGTCAATTTGCAGTAATGCATACGTTTGCATTCCGCCACAAAGTAAAGTATTACATTTATTTGTGCTAAGAATGAGGATGAAGTAATAAACCGGGAGCGGAGAATTCACTTTTCAATATCCTGTACGTCTAATCTGCGTAATTTCGTGAGAACTGACTTCGAAACTTAACCATATCATTTCATTGACGGGTGTTCGAAACTGTAACCGTCTCTGGACCGATTTTAAAATGGCACCATAACCGTTGTACATCGAATTAATAACGCCCTGTTCCATTTGAAACTCGTGCTAATCAAACGCGTGATATTTTCTCTGGATATGCAACCAATTATCGTACTCCACATATTTCTATTCGATGGTACAATAACCAACGTTCACACGTTTTTCAATTTTTGCGCGTCTTTTCTGAACGCGTCTTAATCCGAAACACTCGACACCTCTCATTTCGTTCTTAAGCACGTCTCTATTACTGACTCACCCAAGCAGACTGCATATGAACCTGCACGAAATTAACTGAGACCAGTATCATGCAAGCGATAGCCCAGACTATAACGAAAATTAGCCAGCAGCTACCGGAAAACGGACTGGCGAATTTATTAATCACGCCGAGACCAATGACTTTGTTAGTCTTCTTTCGAGCATAGTAAACCAAGAAAGTGGGGATCAAATACTGAATGCCGGCTCCAGCATAGGACCCAGTGATTCCGACTAATATCGACAGATTTTTAGTACTCATTGCAATCAGATAGGGCGGCAGTACGGCTAACACTGGGAAGACAAGTTTGCGAAGACACAGGTTGTACGTTGTGTCGTCGTCTAGGAACAGCGATTGCAAGTTATTCCTAAGGGTGATAGCTATAATCGGAAAACTGGTACTTAACGTGAATACCGGGAACAGGGCCAAGAAGTATTCGGTAATTAATGCGACTATGCCGCCGCTCGCCGAACAGTCTCCGGAACCTCGTGGGCTGAAGTCGAGGGTATAGAGATCGTCGAGATGCTCGAAGGCGAAAGCGCCGGTTAGAGCTAGCAGTAGGTAGAAGAATGCTATCAGCAGGTAGTCCAGGGCCAGGGAGCGATTTAGCGTTGATTTGTTGGCGATCGGAGCGACCAGCGCAGGTAACGAATGATGACACATGAATGAATAAACGCAAGCACCGAAGAGGCTGGGTATTCCTGGAATTGTTGAATAACGAAATATTATTTCTTTGATTATACCTTGCGGACTGTTACGTCCACGCTGTTTCCACGTACCAGACACGCTCGCAGCAGGTGGATTCCCCTGCGCACCGTCCAGAATCAATTTCCTAACAGCGTATACGATCATTATAGTGAAAGCGAGCCATCGCATCCCCGAAGTTAACAATTGTAAGTACTTTGTCTTCTGGATATTGAAAAATACGAAAGGACCCAGCGATAGTATGAATACAGTCTGAAAAAGTAATTAATCAGTTATTTTGCGTCGACATTTTGGAGGGAATAATGTTGGAATATTTGAACTTACCAGACATATTCTGTATGCATCCAGACGATCTAATGTCGACCCTTCCCAGCAATGTTCAGTGTCGGAAATGGTGTCATTGCAGGTCAGATTTTGAGGTTGATAAGTACAAACAACATCAGACATTGATTTAGCGACTGCTGCCCCATATATGCTTAGGTCACCATATAAGTATATGGCAAAGCATAAATAGAACAAAGTTGTGCCAAATTTATTAAAGAAAATAGAAGCCATTTGACCCATTTCTATTTTATCGTGGATGACATAGTATCTATATGTCATATCTGATCTGTCAGGACTTGATGAAAATGGAGTAACTAATGGTGTGTCTTCAGAATCGGAGTTTGAGGGACCAGATTCACCCAGAGTTTGCAGTACCTATAAAACATGGGGTCAATAGTACAAAGTGGATGGAATTAATCCCTTGAAACAAAGCAGAAGATAAACATAATACATACACGTTTTCTATGCTGAATATGCCTCCAAGTAACTATAGCATTTGCAGATGCCATAACTTCTATTACAAATGTAACTGTAACAAAGCTGCAAAACAAGAAACGTTTAAATTGGATGCTTCAGGTATCAACGCATCATCAAAAACAAAGATTTTCACATACCTGATGAATGCCAGAATTAAAATGACACTCAAACCAAGAGCCCATCCTGCTCGGCTGAAGACAGCTGGCAGAGTCAATGCTCCTGTTCCGACAATCAGGTTGAAGATGTAGATGAGACCCACCTGCGGAACAGATAATTTTGAAAAAATCGTCAAATTCAAGCGAAAGTATTTTCTGCGCGAGCTTTCTCGTTATAAGAAGGCATTCCTCTTTGTTTACAGAGGAAGGTTAAGCAATCCCATATGCCGCTGCGATAATAGGCCAAAGGAAGGCAAAAACCACTCACCCATGTTGAGTATTGGTCGTTCGTGTTGTGTTCGGGCATCGCGAGTCGAATTGCAAGTGAGTGCGAAATGAGAAGGAGTGTGCTGATGATCCGCCGTGTCTCGCTGTCAAGAATATGTCATTGACCCAACTATCGTATTGTACTTTTCCGATGATTATGCGGCGAGAGCAGCTGCGCTAAACTCGTACCAGGGCCGTTGAAGAGCACAACATCGGGCAACACTTTTTTTCTGTTGCTTCGTCTGATGTCACACAGTGCCACATGGGCAATTGTCAAAATCTAATATTTACATCTTGATTAGGTTCAACTGTTCGGACTGTGCTGATCTGCTCGTGAACGCGCGATGCGAGGCAACGGAGAACAATGAGGGCGAACGTGCGACAGAATTTATTCTTTGTGTATTGTGCCAATGATGAATATTCACACGAACAAGTGACTAATGAGCGCTATGTTTTCGAAAATTCTAAACTTGCGACAGTCGCAGGGGTATGTCTCACGAGAGATACATTCCTAGATAGTTCTGGTGATAAGAGCCGGGTCCATTTTAGTTTGGTGGTAACTGTAGTATCACATGCTATCATATGAGAGCACAGATAAAGGTCACGTTTAATTGAAATAATTACATGGAAAATAATTCTTCCTCGTATCGCTACATGTCGATTGTGTTAATACTCTTGTACTCGGCAGCGAAATTATTTTACAAAACTAGCTATTCTTCAGTATTTCTACTTTAGATGGCTTCATTACAAATCTAACTCTGTCAGTTTGCGTAAGGTGGAGCTGAGCGATGAGTGCCTGTTTCACATTAGAAGTTGTCCAGTTGCCGACTTTCTTCTAGCAAGTTTCTTGGTGATATTAGCACTGATAATAATTGTGGCGCCCTGCGGAGAGCAGCGCCGTGGTAAATCTTAGGGACTTTCGGGCCGCCATAGTCTATGGCCAAAGTTCCCGCGTCTTCTGAGAGAGGGCAAAAGAATAGTCTTACGGAAGCCGTACCAAGAACCACATGTGATAGAAAGAGAATAAAGAATTATATATATTACCAAGAGCAATCAAGTGTCTGTATAAATCCCTGGGTGCATAAACCGCGCAATAGATAAAAGCAGAGGAGACAACCAGATCGTCAACCGCCACATAAATTGGTGCCGAAACCCGGGACAAATTCCGGAAGAAAAATGTCTGAGACGGAAGCAAAGGAACAACCGCTGGACAAGGAGACCCGCGTGCAGCGAGCGAATTCCGTAGCGTCCAGCTCGCAATGTGTTGGAGGGGCTGGAGATTTTCGCGCTCCAGTTTTTCCCACGGGCTATTGTTATTTGTGGTTGTATAACTCTTATAATGTTGCCCGTGACCTCAGGGTTTTTAACCTTGAGGAGATAGCGAGGCAGTTCGGTCCTTATCCTTTGATAAGAGAGGTCACCGGTCACTTATTAATGAGTGTTGGTTGTGACTTTTATGTTCCGCAAATCGGTCTAGTGGAACCTGGACTGTATCATGTCAGTGGAGATAACGGTGTGTTTATCACATTCCGAGACGTGGTTATGGCTGCGTTGTTTTCTACTGACAGAATTGGAGGAGACAGAATTGATATCGACGAGTGCGCTCAGCGCACTCGAGCGGTTGCTGAGTTTGCGCACTTGTGCAGGGTCGGTAATCAGAGTCACTCTTGAGACGCGGTCAGGAGCGGTTGTGGACAGAAGCTGTCAGCAGGAACAAGTGACATCGAAGATCAGGATAGATTTAAACATTAACATACTAACACAGGACTATACACCACTGGTGTGCAAAGTGCATTTATTCACCACTAACCCTAAACAATACATTTTATAATCCATAAGCATAATTATAAGTTTAGAATAAGACATAGATATTCAACTAATTACGGTTACATAGCATAAAATCAAATTATCATAGCAATAAGTTCAATAGTATAAAACCCACATCATATATATATATAAAAAAAAAAAAAAAGTCTAAAAAAAATTTTATATATATAATTATCCCAAATAACACCAAAAACAATTATAAACTTCCCAATTAATAACGGACACGACACAACTAACATGGCACCCGAAAACCGGTATACATTTGAATCGTCCATCAAAACAAGACAAAAAATTTTAGAAGCGGCCATCAAACAAAAAGACAACCGATACCAACCAATACACACGGGCCCATTTTACGTACACGCGATGCAAAATGATCTGGAACAAAACCTGGGCAACTTACACCCGATGACCATTGGCAAATACCTCAACAAAAGAAATTATAACACATACAAAATTAAAAAAATTAGTAAATATGCAGTTCAAATTAAATGCTTAAATGCCACGGATGCCAACCAACTTGCCGCATTACCTCCATCCCCGGATAACAAAAACTGGATTTTTTATATACCCACATTTGCCATCTGTAGAACAGGAATAATTAGAAATGTACTACAGGACCTAACCATGGACGAAATACACCAGGAAATACAGCATACATACCACCATAAATATCAGACACTAAATATAGAGAGATTAAACAGATGGGATAAGGAAAGACAATTACAAATCCCAACTTCAACCATTAAAATCACATTCCTCGGTAACACGCTCCCAAAAGAACTAATAATCTGCTGTGTTAAAGTCAGCGTAGTACCATATATTGACAAAGTAAAAATGTGTACCATATGCAAAAGGTTCGGTCATAGCACCGCCCAATGCAGAGGCAATTATAGATGTGACAGATGTGCGGGAAACCACAAAGCTGATGAATGCCAAAATGAGATCCTCTGCGGCAACTGCGGGGCGGAACACCCATCCTTATCCAGAAAATGCCCCATCTACAAATATAATGTTATCCTGAAGGCCACTATGGCATATAACAATTGCGATACCAATACCGCGAAAGAATTGATAAAAAAATACAACATAAAAGAAGAAATGGAAGTGGAAAAAATCTTCGGAAACGACAAAGAATATATCACACTCAAAGAATGGTTGCAAATTGAAAAAATAGAATTTTGGAAACGAAAAAAAAGAAAAACAGACCCATATACCACACCCACCAACACAATACAACACACCAAAGACAAAACTCAAGAATACAACCAAGACAATTACTACCCCCAGCCACCACAAACGTTCATAGAGATAAGCACCACTGATTTACAAACACATAGTCCGCAGACAAGCCACAATGAACTCCTAGAACAACAACCACAGGGTGAAGATACCGAAAGTAATCTCACACTCGACAAACCTGCAAATACACACACAACTACAGAGCAAGACGAAACAACACAAGCAAGTAATAACGTACTAGAACAAGACCTGGAACCTAGTAGGCAATATACTCACCAAATACTCTCACTAAACAACGAACCAAACACACAACAAGAGACAAAAAAAAGACACAACCCAGAAAAACCAGCAAATATTCACAACAAAATGCTAAAAAAGCGAGATGTCAGAGACTTTCTAAAAAAACCCAAGACACTACACTAAAATCACGCAAATTAAAACAGGTCGGACATGGCTCCACGAAAAATAAACCAAATCGCACACAAAAAACCAAATGGTCAATATATTGCAATGGAACGCTAGAAGCATCCGAAACAAGCTAATAGATTTAAATATAATCATAGAAGACCACAAAATTGATATAGCAGCCATATCCGAGTCATGGCTAACAAAGGATACACCATTGTACATGAAAGACTTCAACATCTACAGACAAGATAGAAATACTACAGGCGGCGGCCTATTATTCTTAGTCCATAGAACAATCACAGCTCACTCCATCCCCATAATCATACCAAATACCCCCAACATAGAAACCATCATGATTAAAACCACCATAGACAACATACCAACCTACATAGCATTACTATACATCAAACCGAACACAATCATAACAGCCCAAGACTGGGAACATATACTACAAACAATACATCAGCATGCAAAATTCTCCAACAACACATTAATTCTAGGGGATTTCAACGCCCAACACCCCAGTTGGGGATCCACCATTCCAAATAGCAAGGGGACACAACTAGCTAATATTTTACCACACACCCCATACAAAATTCTAAACAACGGACACAAAACACGAATCACAAACACCCACAGACACAGTGCACCAGATCTAACATTAATACATTCACACACAAATCTAATAACCGAATGGCGAGTACTGGACAACATCATATCCAGCGATCACCTGCCCATACTGATAAAAACATACAGCACGAACACAAACATAGATAACCACCAACTCAACCGCCAACACATCAATATGACTCCATTACAGCAGCCCACAACAGCCAAGGCATTCCATGAATATATACAGCAACTCTCATACAACACAGCCATAGATAACAACAATATACTCGAACAATATGACCAATGGATACACCACATATATGAAGCACTACAGCACGTCAACATTCACATCAATAGCAACAACAAAAGTCACCATCACCGCACAAGACAATCAATCACCAAAAACAATAGTTGGTGGGACCAAGAATGCGCCCACATTATCCAACAAAAGAAGGCTGCTGCCAAACAGGTCTTACAAAATAACAACGCAACCACTTGGGACCAATACAAACGTATAGCCAAACAGGCCCAACGCGTCATCAACAACAAAAAGAAAAAAGCATTCCAAAACTTTATTACAGATATTAACCTAAACACACACATCAGCAAAATATGGACCAAAATCAAACAACTAAAAAATTCCAAATACATCCAGAACCCAGGAACCAACGAACTCATAAATCCAACCGGCCTAGCAGCAATCAAACACAAAATATTCAGACAAGCACCCAACCACAAGTATCAATACAACAACGACGAACCTACACTCAACAACACACAATTCATTAACGCAAACATTACCATAGAAGAAATATATCAAGTCATCAACAATAGCAAAACAACATCCGCAGCTGGTATTGACCACATTAACAATAAAATACTTAAATTACTACCACGCAACAGTATACACAGACTTACAGAACTTATAAATGGAATTATTACATACAACACTATACCCCAAACATGGAAACAATACCAAACCCTACTCTTCAAAAAACCAGACCAGGTTAACTATAGACCAATCGCAATATCATCTACAATTCTCCGACTAACCGAAAAAATCCTACAGAACCGAATAGCCCATCACGTAGAACAACACAATTTACTACACCAACTTCAATTTGGATTCCGTAAAAACAAATCATGCACTGACAACCTCATATACAGCTATATACAATGCATTCGCCAACAAACAATATTGTGGAGCCATATTCCTGGATATCGAAGCCGCTTATGACAACGTCATCCCGTCAATACTAATAGATAAACTACACAACATCCACGTACCACCCAGAATTACCACATTTATCCATTCCATACTATGCAATAGACAAATAATACTATACAACCGCAATACATATATAACACAGGGGCACACATCGCTAGGTCTACCACAAGGCTCTCCATTAAGCCCACTACTGTACAATATATATACCGCAGAACTGACGACCGACATCCCCAACCACACATCTATTATCGAGTATGCAGATGACATAGTCATTCTCTCGGCACATTCGGATCCCACGCAAATGGAATATAATATCACCCAAAGCATCAACCAGTTAATAGACAATATCAATACAATAGGACTCACCGTATCAAGCACCAAAACCAAATACGTAAACTTCAATCGCAAATACGCCAGACAACAGAACAGGAACTATGGAAAGTATATCGATACGAAACTAGGGAGAATAATGCATACTGACCACATCAGATACCTGGGGATCATACTGGACCAAAAACTACTATGGCAGAAACATATCATACACGTCAAAAACAAGCTACACAAATATAACAAACTGTTAACATGGCTGACAAATACACAATGGGGAGCCCACCCCCAAACACTACACACCCTGACAAATGCAATAATCAGACCCACCATTGAGTGGGGCTCAGAAATATTCCTATCACCAACCAACACACAGATCACCAACAAGTACAACTCTATGATTATAACCATTACAAAAAAATACCTGGGCATACCTATCAGCGCAGCCAATGACATCACCTGGCACCTAAGCAATCAACTAACCATCCAACACAGCAGCCAAATCAAAACAATCAAATATCTAATAAAGAAAAACAGATTCATCGATGACCCAGTATTAAACCAAATCAAAAACTTTTCAGATACCATCTCCAAACTACCAAATATATCCAACAGATACATCCCAAACTATATACGCATATGGAATAACATCAACCTTCGACAATACAATATGGCAAGATACACCCACAACCCCACATACCTAGGAGACTATAGCCACACACATATCCAACCACAGATCGACTACCACCATGGAAAAACCAGCCAGACACACCATAACCCAAATGCATACATAAACAGTATAATCACAGAAACACCGGAGACCTATAATCACATTCTATTATATACTGACGGCTCCAAACAGTCTTCAACAAACTACTGTGGCGCAGCGGTGTACGACCACACAAATCACCAACAGATAAAAATAACATTAAATCCGTGCACCTCGATATTTTCCGCAGAAGCCGCAGCAATATGGATGGCCATTAAACATGGAGTACATACTATCAAGAAACACATCGCCATAGACACAATATATTACATTTATATATTTACTGACTCTCAATCACTCTCAATCAGTCCTACAAGCCATCGCCAACACACCGTCCAATAGCAGCTTTAACTTCTTCATCATAGAAATAAAAAAACTCATCTACGCGTACCAACACACACAAATTAACATCCAAACCAGGGCCTGTTCACTCCCCATCCAAAACGTGGTCAGTTTGCAATAGTTCCGATTCGTCGCGCACCAGGTGTCGCGGTAGTAGCTCGATTGCGATTGGCTGAATTTTTGCGGGAGCCATGACAGATTTGATATAAACATGAATCATCGCCTGTCGATTGTTTACATTCTTGTTGCAAGTTGAGGCACGAGGCAACTGGAAATTTAGTGCATATTAGCGGAAAATTCTACGTTTTTGTGCATTTTTGAAGTGTGTGGTGCGAGCAAGTAAAAGCCATGAGTCTTAGCGAGTGCTGCGTGCTTGGATGCCGTTCAACGAGGGATACGGTGCTAACGCACCGTTTTCCAAAGGACCCTGCGAGGTTCGAATTGTGGAAAGCTGCAGTGTATTCGGAAAAAAATGGGTTTGAGTAGCGATGAGCTAAGGAAGAGGAATGTTTGCTACCGTCATTTTAAGGAAGAAGATTACTGCGTGGGTTTTGCACGCAGGACGCTGAAACGCAATGTTGTGCCAACATTGCATTTACCAGAAGCTAAAAGCATACCTCCAGAGGAAATAAACGTATGTCACTTTCATTCAATCCTACAATACGTCTATAAGATTCTTATATATTAATTAAAAATCTAATATATATTGGTTTGCATAATTAGATAATAGAAACAATGTAGCCCTCTTGTTCTTACGAGGTGCAACGTGGGGACAGAACCAACGGGGCACATATTCCTGTACGTGCTTCCACAACAGAAGTAAAGGTTTGTAACAATTATTCTAAAACAAAGTGTGTGTTGTACCCACATGATGTCATGCAAAATCTAATTGGTTTTCTCTTATGCAACCAGATATAAGGAGATGTGCAGCAATCGCGGTCACATAACTTGGAAAGTGGCAGTAGAGCCAGTTTGCATACTTCTGTATGTACTCCCAAAATGGAAGTAAAGGTATGTGTGACATATAGAGCACCCTCATACTTTGCATATACCCTCAACCCAATGCAATATATGTAATACCCTCATACTTTTATACAGTATACAAAAAAGTTTCCTTTTGTTCATATTGTTTGCATTTTTCACATCAAAACAATCAGATCAGGTATTAATCACAGTTCTCTTTTTCAGGTTCCAGAGGCTTTCAATTTCGACAACTGATGCACCTTGTCTGCGGCCATGGAATCGGTAAAATACGGGAAACAGACATCCTTTATAAGAAGGGAAGTAAGAGCAGGATTGTTCACATCGAAACAATCAGATCACGTATTAATCACAGTTCTCTTTTTCAGGTTCCTAAGAAGCGTTTCATACACGCAGCTGTCCAAAGTTATCTACAACGCATTGGTGAAATTATTAATATGAAACATATATATATAAGTTCGTTTGTGCATCTTTTTATGAATATAGATTTTATTTCACAATTACATACTGTTAATATTGTTAATACCTAAAAGTACCCGTTTTAACACGTAAGTTTATATTTGCCGATGCACTGTAGATTTGTTCTGGTAAAACGATTCTAAGTATTCAAGTGTACCAAAAGTTTAAAAGTTTAAATAATATTTATTGTTCTCTAGCAGAAATTACTTAAATCCGAAAGAGAACAACAAATATACTAAGTATTCAAGTGTACCAAAAGTTTAAAAGTTTAAATAATATTTATTGTTCTCTAGCAGAAATTACTTAAATCCGAAAGAGAACAACAAATATTATTTAAACTTTTAAACTTTTTGTACCGTCGCGTAGCTCGCGACTTCCCGCAGTCCGATTTCTCGGAGTGAAGGTATTTTAATTGTGTTGAAGGTTTTTGATAAATGGTATATTTACACTATGTTACACAGAATTTACAGAGGTTATAAAGATTTGATGGAAGTGTACACTTGTGATGGTTGTTCTAACTGACTAGACGAGTATTGATAATTGTAGTGGACTGTAGTGTAGTAGAGTGATTGAAAGTGACTGTAAGTGTCTGTAAGTAAGTGACGCTCGCTCTGGGAGTATGCGGTATAAATAAACATTATGGGTGGAGCTTAACGATTTGGTGGTGGTTTTGCGATATTCTTATTGGTAGAGGTCCGCGTTTGTGGGCGGTAGGAAAATTAAAGAAAACTCCTCAAGTACCGAGGGAGAGAGTAAGGAGAGGGGTGAAGGTACGAGGTTGACCCTCGGTAGGGTTGGGTGGCTCAAGTAACATGTGCATTCCAGAAGGATGAGAATAGATGAGTTTTTAGTGTATCTGGGATATGTCAGGTAATGACTGCCGAGTATGGGACTGGTCAAGGAAGGGCTGTTTTATTGAAGGGGGTCTTAGCGTATTCGTTGTACGTGTTTTGAACAATGAGACCGATCCATACATAGAAGTTTTTGTAAGGAATGCCTTGAGCCACGTTTCTTTTAAGACAGTAAATTTACGGTTAGTTAACCTTTATAGAAAAAAAGCGTGTGGTACGCAACATACTCCCCCGGTTGAGAATGTGTGTTCTCAAAATTCGAATGAACAGAATAGGGCAATTGATACAAATCGATATTCATGTAATTAATTAAGGGTCACTGGTAATGGTGCTAGTTTTTTAACGCTTCTGTCGAATAAGCCTGATGCGGTTTGCACTTGTACGGTGCGAATGATGTCATCTTTTCCGGGGTAGACCCTTGTGACTCGTCCGAGGCGCCATTGTAGTGGTGGAAGATTGTCATCTCGCAGGATGACAATTGAATCTTCCTTGATTGGGTGCGTCCCTGCAGTCCATTTTCGACGGATGTTTAATTCGTTTATGTATTCCTTCTGCCATCGTGTCCAAAAGTCGCGTTTGACCTTTTGGACATGTTCCCACGAGCTGAGACGGTTGGATGGTGTTTCTGAAAAATCTGCTTCCGGCACGCTTGCAAGAATATCGCCAATAAGGAAATGTGAAGGAGTTAGGGCAGCCAGGTCTTCAGGATGTGGTGATAATGGAGTGAGGGGTCTAGAGTTTAGGACTGCTTCTATTTCGGTGCAAAGAGTATTTAATTCTTCAAATGTGAATAATTCATTGCCAGCTACTCTACGCAAATGATACTTAAATGATTTTACCGCGGCCTCCCAGATTCCACCGAAATGCGGTGATTGTGGAGGAATGAATTTCCACTCAATATTGCATGCCGATAAATGTTTTTGCACCGTTTCGTTATGTTGGGTGGAAGTAAGCAGTGTTTGTAGATCCTTTAGCTCATTGTTTGCCCCGACAAAATTAGTTGCGTTGTCTGAGTAAATTGTTGAACACATGCCTCTTCGTGACGTAAATCTTTTTAGTGCAGCCAAGAATGCTTCAGTCGTTAGATCGCTAACAACTTCAATGTGAACAGCCTTGACCGCAAGGCAGATGAAAATTGCAACATAGGATTTGATGCGATTTCGGTTCCTGTATCGCTTCTCCTTTATGTAAAAAGGACCGCAATAATCAATTCCCACATTTGTAAAAGGTCTTGCTTCAGAGACTCGGGCTTGGGGTAGTGTACTCATTTGATAGTTTACAGGTGGTGGATTGACCTTTGCGCACCGAACACAAGATCTTATGATGTGCCGTATCTGATTACGGCCATCGATGGGCCAATATTTTTGTCTCATGGCGTACAATGTGGCATGGATTCCTCCATGCAGTTGCGTGATATGATATTGGTGGATTATCAATTTTGTGATGTGATGCGACTTTGGAAGGATAATTGGGTGCCTTTGTTGATAGGACTGATTAGAATTGTGTAATCTGCCACCGACGCGTAGAATTTGATTGTCGTCAAGAAATGGGTTCAATGGCAGCAGTTTGCTTTTCGATGCGATAGGTTTTCCTTCCTTCAATTGTTGTATCTCTGCGTAAAATATCGAGTGTTGGGTCAGCCTAAGGATAGTATTTGTTGCGCGGGATAATTCTTCGATCGAGATCCATCTCGTCCGACACTTAGTTTTGAAACGTAGGCAGAGTGCAACTATACGTTGTAGTTTTAGAAATGAGGAGAAGCGTGACAGAATTGAATTGTCAGTTACGTTCGTGACGAAACATTTTGGTTTTCGTACTTCGGACGAATCGCTCATTTGATGAAGTTGTTGTTCGGGCCAGGTATGTTCTCCCCCGGAAAGCCACGACGGTCCGCTTCGCCAGATAGTAGAGTCTATTAATGCCGAAGGTGAAAGACCTCTTGATACGCAATCAGCTGGGTTATCGCAGGATCGGACATGTGACCAATTTTGTGGATCACAGTGTTTTTGTATGTAGGAAACGCGATTTGCGACGAACGTCTTGAGTTGATGTGGTGGAGTTCTGATCCAGTGGAGAGCAATCATTGAGTCGGTCCAGAATATTGTTTTCGAAAAGTTTATGTTTATAGCACGTTTCAGTGCTTCGTAAAGTTGAGCGAGAAGATTTGCCGCACATAGTTCTAGTCTTGGGATTGTTTGAACCGTCTTGATTGGCGCGACCCTTGATTTTGCGCAATATAAGACTACCTGAATTCGATTGTCGCGGTCAACTGTACGTATGTAAAAGCATGCACCGTATGCCTTTTCACTGGCGTCGGAAAATCCGTGTAATTGAACATCGGTGAAATGATCGAGTAGAATTCTACGTGGAAATGCTAAATCGTTCAATACCGATAACTCGCTCTTGTATGAGTTCCATTCAGTGGCTATATCAACTGGTAAAGATTCGTCCCAATTTAATTTTAACTTCCACAGTTCTTGTATTAGTAGCTTTATCTTTACTATGGTGGGATTCAAAAGACCCAAAGGGTCAAATATTCTGGAAATTATAGAAAAAATAGAGCGTTTTGTAGGTTTAATGTCTGTTGCGATATTGTTCACTGTGTATATAATGGCGTCTTGTGTTGAGTTCCAATGAATTCCAAGCGTCTTCAATGTTGGGTTGTGATTGACGTTGTCTTGAATCTTGAGATTGATGGCGCTGTTTGGGAGGCCGGCCAATACCTTGGTTGAATTTGATGCGCATTGGCGTAGATTGAGACCTCCGGTTTTGAGTAGACTGATGATTTCGTCTCTGCGATGTATGAGTTCGGGGATAGTGTTTGCGCCAGTCAAAAGATCGTCTACGTATAGGTCGTTGGTTATGATTGCTGAAGCTATAGGATGGGTGGATCCTTGGTCTTCCGCTAATTGATGTAAGCATCGGATGGCGAGATATGGTGACGAACTAAGCCCGAAAGTGACTCTTGTTAATTGGTATGTTGAAATGGAGTTGTCGAGTTCTCTCCATAATATCTTTTGATATTTTTGATCTGCTGGACGGACTATGAATTGCCGATACATTTTCTCAATGTCAGCAGTAAGGACATACTTAAATGTCCGAAATCTCAAGAGAATCGTAAACAGATCGTCTTGAATTGTTGGACCTACCATCAGGGTATCGTTTAAAGATATTCCCGACGTGCTCAATGCAGAACCGTCAAACACGACGCGGATTTTTGTTGTTAAGCTGTCTTCTTTGGTTACAGCATGGTGAGGAAGATAGAAGCCATCGCCTGGATCGTTATTTAATTTGATCATGTGACCGAGTTCGATATATTCCTTAATAATGTCGGAATATTGTTGTTTGAACAGTGGATTTTTATTGAAACGTCTTGTTAGATAGTCGAGTCGTTTCATAGCTGTTGTACGCGATTCGCCGAGGCGATTGATATTTTCGTTGAATGGAAGAGCTATGACGTATCTTCCTTCTTGATTTCGATGTGTGTGGTTGCGAAAATGTGATTCGCAATTAGATTCCTCAGATGAGAGGTGTTTAGCGTTGTTGCAATCTTCAAGTTCCCAGAAGCGATTTATGTCTGGTTGGATATTGAGTAGATTGCATATTGTTTTCGCTTCATTGGTTTGAAGCTTTGATTGTCCAGCCAAAACCCACCCTAACAGGGTTTTTTGAAAGATTAGGTCTTGGTGTATTGAAGATCGTTGTATTTGACCAACCGACAATAAGGAAAGTGTAGTTCTGGCACCCAGAAGTAAATGAATTGGTGCGGGTTTTTGGAACTCCGGATCAGCCAGAACAATATTTTTAGGAATGTCGATTAGATGCCTATCAATTGGTTGGTCAGGAATAGAATTGTTAATACATGGGAGTGTTAGAAAATTTGCTGTTTTTTCCCACGAGTTTAACCGAGATTGGATTTTGGTCGTCACAGAGTGTGTTGACTCCGTTGACAGTTCGCTGATAACTTCGATGGGAAGGGTGCAAGTAGTTTTTGAAAGTTGTAATTTTGATGCTAATTCGTCGGTGATAAAGTTGGTTGTTGAAGCCGTGTCTAGAATAGCGCGGCATGATGTGGGTTGATTTTCTTTGTCGAAGATCTTTAACACCGCCGTAGGTAGAATGTCATCGACTGAAATGTTTGCCGTAAGCACCTTTGATTTATGAGCGGTCAGTCATGTGGTCTTTTCTGACCCGTTGTCGTTGGAGAGTACGTTCTTGTGGAGGTAAGTGTGGTGTTTTTTATTACATTCCCTGCAAGTGCTACCCCTGCATTCCTTTAGAGAATGGCCTTTTCCGAGACAATTCGGGCATAGCATTGCCTGTTCTACGGCGTGGTGTCGTTCATCTACTGTACGCGCGAGGAACCTTTGACATTGGTAAATTCGATGTTGTTCCTTACATATAGGACATGGATATTTAATTGGTTTGTTATTGAGATTGCCTGTACGACCGGTGTTTGTCATAAATGTTTTAGCACGAGATAAGTTGTGCTGTACTGGTTTCTTGTAGTCCTTGTGGATTGCTTCGGTGGGGGTATTGTCAGAGCAGTTGCCACGTTTTTCTAAGAAGTCTATCAATGCGGTGTATGGCGGCATTTTACTATCTGGCAATGTGGTTTCCCATTGAAATCTCGTACTGTTATTAATTTTACTAAGTATTAAAAATATCAGGTTGCTGTTCCAAGACTCTACCGGTTCTCCTAAGCTTTTCATCGCACGGATGTGTTGTCGAATCTTATCTATCAGCTCGTCAATAGCGTCGGGTGAGTCTCGTTGTAATTTGGGAATTGAATGTAGAACCTGCCAATGTTGCAGAATAGCCTTACGCGAATTATCGTATTTGGCGATTAGAATGTCCCATGCCTCCTTGTAATTAGCGGCTGTATTCTCAATAGACTCGATTGCGCGTGCTGCCTTCCCGGTCAGTGAGGCTTGGAGGTATTGCAACTTGTCGACTGTGGGAATGCTATCATTTTCGCCTATTCTTGCCATAAACTGATCGCGGAAGGAATGCCATTTTTCGAAGCTGCCGTCGAATCGTGGTAGGGATATTTCTGGCAATTTAATCCGCGGTGCTATGGTTGTTACTGTTGGGGATTCTGTTCGACAATGATTTGATATGATGGTTGAAGCCTCCATTGAAGCCTTGCGGATTAGTTTTTTGGATAATATTAAGACTGCTTGATAGTCGTCTTCCAGAGCATGTAGCTCGTTGGAAAGAGTTTCGTGTTGTTCAGGCTCTAGTTGTACCAATTCTTCATGAATTGCGTAAATGTTTTTAAAATGTTCTGTTAATGCATCTACCTTGACTTGAATGGAATCGCTGTCTGGCGCAGAACTAGCCGACGAAAGATAATTTGTACAGCGGGTAATTCTTGCTTTTATATCTCCACGTCGGCGTTTGAGTGCGGTGATGGTAGGAAGAGACATGGTTAGGCAGAGTGAGAAAGGGAAGTGGCCCGGAAAGAATTGGCGATTGTCTTACAGAGCTTACCGAAAAGCAGTCCTTCGGTGTTGTTTGATTGGCTCGCTCGTCTCACCGCTCGTTTGGTAGTTGCCTTGATCGTTGTTGTTGTTGATGGAATGTAGATGACACGACACTGTCACTTGATTTGAATCTACTCGTTCTTGATAAATGTCAGTTGATACTTTTGAGTATCCGGCTCGAAGGACCAAATGTACCGTCGCGTAGCTCGCGACTTCCCGCAGTCCGATTTCTCGGAGTGAAGGTATTTTAATTGTGTTGAAGGTTTTTGATAAATGGTATATTTACACTATGTTACACAGAATTTACAGAGGTTATAAAGATTTGATGGAAGTGTACACTTGTGATGGTTGTTCTAACTGACTAGACGAGTATTGATAATTGTAGTGGACTGTAGTGTAGTAGAGTGATTGAAAGTGACTGTAAGTGTCTGTAAGTAAGTGACGCTCGCTCTGGGAGTATGCGGTATAAATAAACATTATGGGTGGAGCTTAACGATTTGGTGGTGGTTTTGCGATATTCTTATTGGTAGAGGTCCGCGTTTGTGGGCGGTAGGAAAATTAAAGAAAACTCCTCAAGTACCGAGGGAGAGAGTAAGGAGAGGGGTGAAGGTACGAGGTTGACCCTCGGTAGGGTTGGGTGGCTCAAGTAACATGTGCATTCCAGAAGGATGAGAATAGATGAGTTTTTAGTGTATCTGGGATATGTCAGGTAATGACTGCCGAGTATGGGACTGGTCAAGGAAGGGCTGTTTTATTGAAGGGGGTCTTAGCGTATTCGTTGTACGTGTTTTGAACAATGAGACCGATCCATACATAGAAGTTTTTGTAAGGAATGCCTTGAGCCACGTTTCTTTTAAGACAGTAAATTTACGGTTAGTTAACCTTTATAGAAAAAAAGCGTGTGGTACGCAACACTTTTGGTACACTTGAATACTTAGAATCGTTTTACCAGAACAAATCTACAGTGCATCGGCTTTTTGGAGCAATATAACTAGGCGTTTTGGAGCACGACCCTAGACCACCCTAGACACAAATTTAGTTCGTTTCCGTCGTTGTCCCACAGATAGCGCGGCGGTACTTACCACGTTTTTACAAGAGGGGAGTGCCCAGGCCCTGGAGGGGAGTGATGTGGCGCCCTGCGGAGAGCAGCGCCGTGGTAAATCTTAGGGACTTTCGGGCCGCCATAGTCTATGGCCAAAGTTCCCGCGTCTTCTGAGAGAGGACAAAAGAATAGTCTTGCGGAAGCCGTACCAAGAACCACATGTGATAGAAAGAGAATAAAGAATTATATATATTACCAAGAGCAATCAAGTGTTTGTATAAATCCCTGGGTGCATAAACCGCGCAATAGATAAAAGCAGAGGAGACAACCAGATCGTCAACCGCCACATAATGTCACCGAGTGCTGCCACCTATGACGCGTGGTGATAAGAAGACTTACATCATTGAGACTTGATATACTTTGTACTTTGTCTCATGTACTCAGCATATTGCCCCATATTAACAGTGTTACATGAAACAGAAGTGATATATTATTACATAATGCATTGAATGCAGCAGAGAATATTTGCTATATTATTACTCTAATTGAAAACAACGCTCTCTGTCGCACGATTTAAACAGGACAAATCTTAGGAATCCTTGGTCATATTATTTTGGCGATATCTCCGGAAGTATTGCTTTTACAGAACTGTTGTTTCGTTTTTCTTAAGTGTTTTTAAGTTCTTTCTCTGTTCATAAAAGAACAGTTCAGTCAAGGAAGTTTATTGTATGGTGTATCCATTAAACCGACCAGTTTTCATTGCTTTTAGACCTATTTTTGACTACATGCCTGATATGGTCTGATACTATTGCACTTAGAAAGTTCCGACTTGCGATTTTCTGAAATGATTTTCACTTTCCTTTCACCCCATAACAGAATAGCTTAATCAAATCAATGTCTGTAGGTTGCATTCCATAAAAAGTGCATTTTTGATGTTTATTTTTTCTATGTTTGACCCTATCTCGGAAACTATTGCACGTAGGAGGCTCCGGTTGCAATTTTTGTGAATGTTTTTTATTCTTCTTTCAAACGATATAGTAATTATTTAGTCTGATTGCGCTATATGCTTTACGGCTCTGAAAATGTCTACTTTTCACCACCTTTTCGCCTATTTTTGGTCGTATCTCCGTAACTATTGCACTTAGAAGGCTCCGGTTGCGATTTTTGTAATCCTCGGTTGATTCTCTTTCAGTATTCACACCCATAAGTCGATCAGAAGACTTTTATTTTTTCACCATTTTGACGACTCCAATTTTTCGATGGTTTTTTACCCGTAACTCCGAAACTACAGCGAATTTCGACCAACGGCAAACGGCTGTCCGAGTTATTTTTGACCCCCTACCAGGAAGTAAAAGGGCGATCCGATCCGCCGATCTTAGATTTTTCGCAAAAATGAGAAGGGGTATGAAGAAAGAAGGGCCCTTAAGAAATTCGCGATTTTTTAAATCGCCTGTAACTTTTGAACGCTCGATCAAAACCTATGATAATCATACATTTTCTTGAAGCTCTCGACGCGCACTTCTAGATAGGACGGCGAAAGTCGATCTTTCAAAAAAATTTTTTTCACCTGCGAAAAATGGCTGTATCTTCGAAACTATTAGGAATTCGGAACTTTGCGTGCGACCAACTTTCAGGGCGAGTTAAAATCTATGGGATAGGGTACTTATAAATCAATTTAAAAACCAAACATTTTTTTGCGTTTCTTGATCATTTTGACGATTTTATCACGTTTTAGTAGGTCCAAGATATACCAAAGTACCCCCCTTTGGTCCTTCATTGCGATACAAAAGCGACAAGGCAGTGAAACAGCCTTCAATCATGGCCTAAAACACACCCATACTGACCAAATCGCACTAAAAGACAAATACATGGCGTAAATTTGTCTAAAATATGGTGACAATCGTCTCTGAGGTATAAAATAACAATAAAAAGTCTTAAGAGTATGAAGCCATAGGCGAAACGTTCATTAAATCCACCAAAACAGAGCATAATTAGCCTGTGGAGCACAGAATGTACCATTTCTGGGCATAACTTCGGTTAAAGAATAGTTTTGGAGGTGCTAGATACACCCTAATGCAGTACATCAAAACTCGAATGGCATACTGCAAGTATAAACTAGTCAGAGAACTTTCAATTTTCCATGAAAATAGATCCTAAGTGCCACCCAACGACAATGATTATGCCACGTGGTGTAATCCCAGGATAACAATCTTCTGTATCCTTGATTTATCTTCCAAAAGAGTAAATCAATTGTTTGAGTTCCATTTTTCCTCACCATCACGTCCAATCAGTACACTGAAATAGCTGTGAGCGTAATGTTACCATGTATTTTCGACTCCCACGATTCCTATTTACTCACGTTGACCCTCAACTCACAGAAATAAACCTGGAAATATTAGGAAATCAGTAAACAAGTCATATGCAATACGTAATGTAAATAAGTTCGAAAGATTACTTGAAATTGCATGCAAATATTTAAATTTTACCCATGGCCAATTTCCTCAGCTCTAAGCATTTGACATCTTATTCACTTTGCATCTTCAATAATAATTTTCCCACGTACAGCATGTACATTTATGTTAAAACACCATAATCAATAATTTCTAAATTTGTAATCAGCCTGGAAACTAGAAATCGTTGAGACTCCACTATTGAAAGTCCTCCAAAAGTCAGAGCCACGTACAATCTGCATACTAATGATGGACGAGTGCATTTTATCCTTGGTCAGGGTTTTATATTAGAGATTCTGTAGAAATGATTAATCCATATAAATACACGCGCACAGCATGAAGGGACACACTTATATAAATAATATGCCTCCGCTAACTAGCAAGTTTAGCAATTTTGTCTTCTACATTCGCGACGTATCTCTTAAGTATCAAGGACGATTAAGCAGTAGGCGTCATAGCTTAGAAATGAACAAGTTCGGTTCCTTGAAAATAATTTTTATTCGACTGAAAATATAAACCTAATATCTTAGAATAATCATATAAGTGTTTCACCACAAATCTTAAGTTACAATAATTAATGACGCCAAATTCGTACAAAAGCTACGGTATGTATAAAAATGACCGTGTGTTCGTGATTCGGAAAACGCATAATGGAAAACGACAATGATGAATAAGTTTCTTTTTTTTTTCGTTTTTTCTTCTGCCTTAGGCGCGTAACTTCTACGAACTGGAATGGAGATTGTAGGGATAAAGAGAGTACGCTATAAATGCGGTGTTTTTCATTAGCAGGATGTGGATAACTGCAATCTTAAGAAATAGAACAGTCAGAGTGATCATGTTTTTAAGAGTTTTATTTTATAATCCCATAAGTCTAAAGTAGTCTTTAAGATGTGTACGTGAATGGTCTTGCACAATACAATGGGAATAAATTATAATACTTTGGCTACGCTTGCGGGGTCAAAACCGTTCGTTTGAGCGAGCGTTTGTGGGACTTTTCCGGGTCAGCGGTCTCCCCCATTTTATATAAAAAAAAAGAGCCATCTTTTTTTCCCTCGACGATCGGTAACGGTACAAAAGAGAAGGAGGCATTTGCTCATTGATCGAATGTCAGAGTTGTTGTTTCTCTCTCTCTCCCTCTCTCTCCGCCCGGAATGACGCGTATGTGTCCTCATAGAATGACAAAGTTTTTTACGCGATTAATAAATCCTTAGTTATATCACGGAGCAGAAATAGCGGAATGCATTGGATCGGAGGATAAAAGTGTCCTGGGATGCCATTCGAACCGACGTAAGAGGATTTCACCGCGATTGCACATCGACGGATCGTTCCGCCTTAGGTCCGTTCAAAGGACATCGTCGGATAGTCCTCGGAGTGTTTGACGTTGTTGTTGTTGTTTTTGCTCGAACTCGCGATTAATTATTACGTTGGTATGAGTAGGCGAATGCGCGAGATAAGGATAGCTCGTGAAAAAGGGAGAAGAATCGATTTTTTTTTCCTTTACTCGTGATGCAAGTGAGTAAAATATCGCGATGGCATTAAGGAATGTGTTGTTTCTCGTGAGGGGAGAGGGTGGTTAGCCGAAACGCTACCGTAGGCATGTTATTTGAATATATAATACAAAGGATTCGGTAGGATGGGAGATAAGAAAGTTTTAGGTGGTGGGGGTAGGGGGTCGTCGTGAGATGACAAGTGATGAGTAAGGTGGGGGTGGTGTCTTGAAGGAAGTCAGAAGGGGGTGGGGGCGGGGATACGTTTTAAGATACAATAGTGTCTAATTAAATGATGAAAAATGAATGGAGCAAAGATGTTTTTAGGATCGCCTCTGCAACGACTATGTCCCACGTACATCCGAATCGAAAGAAAGCTACCTTCGCCCCGGAGGAACCAGAGAGGACAATTTTTGCGGAAGTTGATGTTTCGTCCGCCTGCGAAACGAGACAGAGGCCGCTCACGGGGTTCGGGGAATGATAGTATGCAAAAAGGAATATCAAAGATGCGCTTAGAAGCACTTCCTGTGGACGATGGATGGTCCGGACTCGTCGTACTCCTGCTTGGAGATCCACATTTGCTGGAAGGTGGATAGCGAAGCGAGGATCGACCCACCGATCCATACGGAGTACTTCCTCTCCGGTGGCGCGATGATCTTGATCTTCATGGTAGACGGGGCGAGGGCAGTGATCTCCTTCTGCATTCTGTCGGCGATGCCCGGGTACATGGTGGTGCCGCCGGAGAGGACAGTGTTCGCGTAGAGATCCTTACGGATGTCGACGTCGCACTTCATGATCGAGTTGTAGGTGGTCTCATGGATGCCGCAGGCTTCCATGCCCAGGAACGAGGGCTGGAAGAGTGCTTCAGGGCAACGGAATCTCTCGTTGCCAATGGTGATGACCTGTCCGTCGGGCAGCTCGTAGCTCTTCTCCAAGCTGGAGGACGACGCGGCGGTGGCCATCTCCTGCTCGAAGTCGAGAGCGACATAGCAGAGCTTCTCCTTGATGTCGCGGACAATTTCACGCTCGGCGGTGGTGGTGAAGGAGTATCCTCTCTCGGTGAGGATCTTCATGAGGTAGTCGGTCAGATCGCGACCGGCCAAGTCAAGACGAAGGATGGCGTGGGGCAGGGCGTATCCCTCGTAGATGGGTACGGTGTGGGAGACACCGTCGCCGGAGTCGAGGACGATACCGGTGGTACGACCGGAGGCGTACAGAGACAGTACGGCCTGGATGGCGACGTACATGGCCGGGGTGTTGAAGGTCTCGAACATGATCTGCGTCATCTTCTCACGGTTGGCCTTGGGGTTCAGCGGGGCCTCGGTAAGGAGGACGGGATGTTCCTCGGGGGCAACTCGGAGCTCGTTGTAGAAGGTGTGATGCCAGATCTTCTCCATGTCGTCCCAGTTGGTGACGATGCCGTGCTCGATCGGGTACTTCAGGGTGAGGATACCTCTCTTGGACTGGGCCTCGTCGCCGACGTACGAGTCCTTCTGTCCCATGCCGACCATGACACCCTGGTGGCGTGGCCTGCCGACGATGGATGGAAAGACGGCGCGCGGGGCGTCGTCACCGGCGAAACCGGCTTTGCACATGCCGGAGCCATTGTCAACAACGAGCGCAGCAACTTCCTCGTCACACATGTTTAGTTTATTGGTTTATCTGCAAAGGAAATTATCGTTGTTAGTCATTGTTGTCGGGTGACGTTCGTCTAAGACTAATCTCTCTTTCTCTCCGCGCCGATATATACGTTCAACGATCATTTAAAACCCGACGTTGTGCAAGCGAATTCCCGAGTTGCAATTATAGCTCGTGAATTTCGAATTCTCTCCGCCGGGTCGCGAGACACGTTCTGAACGAACGTCTTTTCAAGGCTTACGCAACGAGAGTAATATAATAATAAAAATGCATTCCATAAGAGGCACCGCTGACGTTAGGTTTCACTTCGTTTGTTTAACACCCGGCTCGCCAACCGAGCGTACTCTCGACAAAAATTCTCATTTATTAGTATACCGATACATTTATGTTATATAAAAAAAATGGATCAACTTCGCAGAATGCATTCTTATCATCGTGGAAGGTGGCTGATAGAAGCTAACGTTTAACAGGGCGACGCGCAGCAGGCTACGCGAAAGTCGTCATGTGACGCGAGGATGAGCATTTAAAACTATTTCAACATGGCGTCGTGCGACACGTAGCACGCCGCACCGATCGCCGCGACGACCGGAAAGAGGATTAACCGACGAAATACGCCCTGAACGGGGAAGAACGTGACGCGTCGACGCGACGCTGGACGGCCGGCGTCGTTTCGAAAAGCGAAGGAGAGAACTTTCTAGACACGGTTCACAGATTTCGGCTTGGCCTCCTCGCCCGGCGACCGCACCCTGCCCCGCCCTACCCCGGCACCGAAACGGTCGATACCCGGTGCATCTCTCCTTTTTTTCCCCCACAAAGAGTTCACAAAATTCGTTCGGCGAGCTCCCCACCCACGCCCTGGCCGGTCTTTTACCTCCGCGAGGGACGCGAACTTTCGAAGCTAGAAGAACAAAAGAATCTCAAGGACCGACTGGTTCGAGGACGAACTCTCTCTCTCTCCCTCTCCTTTCTCTCTCCCTCTATCTCTCTCTTTTTCTCTCCTATGCCAACTTCGATCCGTCTTTGCCGAGTAATTCCCAGAGACGTGCTTTCGGCTCGAAGGACGTCGAAAATTTACTGTCACAGCTAACGGAGCGACACTTTGCTGATTTTCAGACTATCACGAAGACGAGGGGAACGCACTTTGGGGTGGCAGGAAGCGGTTCGAAAATTGCCAGAGAGGAGAGCTCTGTCGCGGAACCGAACAGTAGCAAGAAGCGGCAAGATTCGTCAGCACACTATGCACTCCAACAGAACGGTACAAGATCCTCTATCCGTTGCTCGGCAATATACACAACCACTGTCCGGATTTTCGCGAACCTGATCCCTTCCTCCCGTCTACCGCGAGGATGACCGTTTCTCAGCGACAATAATTCGTTCGCCCACGCACTACATGTGTCTCGCAACGAATAACGTTATCTATCGCACCAGGGACAGGCCAGTTACTATTTTCGGCGAGTAACGCGTGACGGTCGGAAGAGAAAACGTTCGAATTCTCTGACGTTATATCACTGAGGACCGGCGGGGGGTTGTAGTCCTTTTTATCCGGATGGAGGAAACTTACGTTTTTCGTTTCGCGTAAAAAAAGTTATGTACAAGTTAGGAAGAGCTCGGTCGTCAGGTGTCACACTGCCGCACAGTCGACCGATCTAGCACCAAACACAGAGTGTAGCTGACAGACCGGCTCGCAGTGTATTATATGAACAGAGTCGTTGTCGCGGATCCCCACCAGCGTGCCGATCGGCCAATAAGGGCAGGACACCCTCGGCCAATCCCGGCTTTCTTTACCATATATGGAAGTGCTCTGCCACGGAGGGGTCTAGCCCCCTCTCCGCCGCCCGTACCCCTCTCCCATCGCGCAGATCCTCTCACCCCGCCGCCTCTTCCCGCTACCGTCCCATCCCCTCTGCCCCCCGGCCGACTGTTCGCCCCACCGTCAAGTGTGTGTCTCTCGCCACCCTCCGTGAATGCATCCGCCAAATTGACCGAACCCGAGCATCTCTCGTCCGCGGCTCTCTTGCCAATGGCCCCTTTTCTCCCCGCTTCGGGGCGAGAAATTCCGCGAGCGGATCGGTATCCAATGTCAATGAATGCTTTTTGTCGGAATAAGTAATCGCTTCCGGTATGCAGGTAGAGATCCGTTCCGTTACGTGTATACGCCGCGACCCGTTCGGCGTTACACACCTCGCCGAGGGAAAGATATGTAAGTTCGCGGAACACTTCGGGACGCCGATCCACGTGCAATGCCTATACGTGCACGTACATGACATACATACGCAGATACGCACACTGCGGTACGCCCTCCGACCGTCTCTCCTCTCCCGTTCGATATACATACTTTGCACGCGATAACAGAGTCAACGTCAAGCGGATTTTACAATCGCAAACTGGGAGGTAGGCGGTGGGGGTGGAAATTATTTGCCATGTAGAAATTAAGTTTTCGCAAGCGGATGATTCATAACGGAGCAGGGGCTTCTGTACTGGCAATCGGGTAGATTTCCATGGCGACGGGGAGGCACGCGCTCGCGCTCTCTCTCTCGCTCTCTCTGTCTCTCTGCCCACCGGCCGAATTTTAAATGCTGTTTATACCGTAACGCGAGCTTTCGCGTAAAGACTCGTTAGCGGTCTTCTCTCATGATATTACTTTTTTTCTTAACCAACAGCGGCGACGGGCATTTCTGCGAAATCGGCGAAGCGGTGTTTACCAACGAAACACTCGTGCGAAATTTCGTCTCATCAAGCGACCAACCGTCGGGCACGAGCGGAACGATGACGACTACGATGACGAGGAGGTAACCGGGATGAGCCACGACGACAATTTGCAAGGTTCGCCCGGGCTAGCCTACTTCTGGCGCAGGGGGGTCATTCGCAATTTTCGCGAAGAATTTCGTGCCGCCGGGGCCGCTCCTAATGGTAGGTTAGTGCCTAGCGTAACAGCCTCGGAGAGGACAGTGAGGCGCACGTTGCTATTAATAAACGAGCGCGTCGCGACCACCTGCACACCTCCTCTTCGCGGCGCGGGTACACGTCAGGAACCACTTGACATCAACAACCTGTCGGATTGCCCCGGCGGCGTAGGAAAGTGGCCGCAAATTCGTCCCGGTTGCAGAAATTCGCGCGAGCCATGAGGAAACCCGCGGATCCGCGCTGCCCGCGACGCGGTCGCAGACAGAAGGACCTCGCGTGTCTTATTTGCACGTCCTGAACGTTTGAATGCGGCGAGAGTCAACGCCCTGCCCATCATGGCTGCTCTCCGGGCCGGCTTCGCTGGGCCGCCAACGATCAGGGCCTTTATAGCCGTCGAACGAATTCTGACAGATCGCGAGCAATCGAGCCGATTACGCAGGAATAATGTCTAGGACGGATAGCCGGCAGCGTGTACTCACCTCTGGTAACGTTAAACGCACGCCGGACACGTCGATCGCTGATCGGCAAAGAGGGCACCGCGAAGGATACTATTGGCACGACGAAGCGAGACTCGAGGGCCGCGAGTTGCGAGCACTGTGAGCAAGATCGCGGCCGGTGCCGTGTCGTGTGGACTCGCCCGCAGGTGTGGTCCGCATACACGAGACAACGGGTTCGCCGTCATTCTCGGCGATCTCTTGTTTTTCGCCATTAGGCCGGCAAAATCATAGATGGCATTGATCGTGGATGTATTGGCTCTCGATCGGCTCCGGGTACGAGGATCGTTACGGCCTGGTTAGCGTCATATTTTCCTTTCGATTCCGCGTCGGCGGTGTCATGGACGCCCCCGTCGGCAGAATGGACTCGCCCAGGCCGGCTTCCCCCACCGCTCGGATTCACAGCTCTTGCCATATATGGGCATAAAACGAAAGCGGCTCGCCGATTGGTCCGTCGGCCGGCTGCCGGCTAGATTCTCCAAATGCCGCTTCAAACTGTACGATACAGGGAACATAATGCCTTCTGGAAGCGTACACTAGCGTAAGGGCTTGCCTGACTAACCGTCGGAGCTGGCTTGCGTGCGTGTGCGTGCTAATACGTACGAGAGTCGTACAGGCACTCTTTGACTGTGCACGCGTGCGAACCAGTACCGGCTGTAGGTACAGGGTGAGTCAGAAAGAAGTCTCTACGCTCGATGCGTCAACTTTTGCTGTACGCTGTCTCGAAAAAATTTCATTTCTGACCCTGTCAACGCCCCGTCCTTCCGTCATGGAAGCCAAGCAGAAATTACGTTCGCGCCTAATTTCAGAATGGAACGGAGCGAGGAGAATGAGATTCCAGCGTTTCCCTGCAGTTGCTGCTCCAGCCTTGCGGCTCGAGGAATCGGAGTTTTACAGTTGCTATGGCGTTCTTAAAACAGTCGACGCTAAAGTCAGCGTGCACCCGCGCCCATCTTCACCGCTGTACGTTCGCTGAATTACAGATTCGTCAATTGACGAGCGTATTCCGGCGAGTTGGGTACCGGGTACGTAAAAGTTGTTTATCGATTCAGCTACGGGCGGGACGACATTCGAGCCCGTCATTTGACAGTCATCGCTCGTTATTTTGTGGATCTTTCCACGCGCCGGATGACCCTCGTCGCATACCATATTTCACGCACACACGTGCGTCGCATCCTCGTGTATATTACGAGAGTTTGCGATAACTGCCTGCCTGCTTGCCAGCCCGCTCGCTCGCTCGCTTACTGGCCGCTTTCTGCGCTCGTTCTGCGCTCGTTCTGCTGTCTTATGCTGAACGTGAAAAAGTCCGACGTTACCGCGGCCGAGCGTCGGCCGTTAAAATGATTCTCAGAATTTCGTCTGTCCTAGTAACAGGTAACGCCGACGGATGATCCAGCCCGGAGCCGAAGCCGGCTCGGGACGACGTTTGAAGCGGATAGATCCGAAGTGAACGACCGCGACCGGCCGTCAGCGTTCGCTTTAACAGTAAACTGACGCTCTCGTAAGAGGCGGCCGGGCAAGAAACGAACGACGGACGCCTGCTGGAGCGAATTCCGATCTATGCACGACTCCAGTTATTCGGCGGGAAAATAGATGACCGGAAGGAGAGAAGAAGAAGGCTGTCTCAACATGCCGGATCTCGGCCGAGTCTCGTCGACGACTTTGCGAGTTTCTCGCACGAGGCTGACCGAGCAAAGGGAGTCAGTAAGCGGACGATGACGCGAAAACGGAGAAAGTAAATCAGCGCAGTGGTGCGCCCGGCCAAGAAGTCTCCTCTCTCACGAGCTTCTCACTCTTTCTCTCCTTCTGTCTCTCTCTCTCTTCTTCTCTCTCCTCGCCGGCTCCTCCCGCGTACACTTATTACGAGGTGAATGTCGTCTTTCTCGCCTTTTTTCTCCTCCGCATGAAAGCGGCGGGCTAAAAATAGATTCAAGGGCGCGGGACACAAGGGTGCAGTGGACTACTGCCACGTCACGTAGGCCCTACGCTCTACGATAATATCGCTTTCGAGAGTGAGAGAGCCCCTTGCATGCCCTGCCGCGTATATACGTATGCATTCGCGTGTATCGCTGGGGCCCTTCGTCGGTGTGTGTGCGAGTTACACCGGCGTACGTGCGTGGCCGTGTGCGTGAGAGAGTGCAGTGGCTGAGCTTCAAAATCGATACACAGCCTTCGTGCAGTCTGCACGACGGTAGGAAGAGACTGCGGCGAGTCGGAATGGGACGGAGAGAGAGCTGGTGGGTCTAGAGGCGAGGAGCGGTGAAACTTTGGTGGGTAGAGATAGAGTTTGAGGGTGGAGGGACGTTGCGAATGAGGAGTGTGTGTGAGAGAGAGAGAGAGAAAGAGAGAGAGGAGAGAGAGACGGGAATGATGGGAACGAGAAGAGTTCTCGGGTCGAGCGGAGGCCTAACCCACGTGGCGACAGAAACGTCAGAGAGTACGGAAGGTACCCCAGTACGTACGATGCCCCTGTGTAGGTACTCTCCTGCTTGTCTTTCTACGAAGCGTGCTCGACGATCAATACGCCGGATATCGACTGGAATCACGAGGGTCCTCCCCCACGGCTCTTTCTCTCTTTCCTGTCCCTAGCTCCCTTCCTCTCCTTGCAATCCGCTCCGGCTGTCAATCCAACCTCGGGACGGTACGAAAACCTGAATTTTCCACTTTGGACAGTTCATTTACAGGAAACTCGGCGCGAAATCTCCAGAAGCCTCTGGCCCGGACAGGATTCGCTCGGGAAAGACTTTAGTCTGTCAAGGAATGTCGGCTAGAGCCGAAAGAAATATTCCTCGTCGTCCTGCACTTTGCACTCGGTAAAACGCTTCCACGGCAGTCTTATTCGATTTAAATTTTATTAGGGAATAAAGTAACGGGCCGGGGCTGTGACCTTTTCGGGATGACGCAAGGGTTCACGGAATGATCAGCGACGATTGGGAACGGCAAGGTCGACGGCTCGCAGCCGCCTGTTTCCCTGACTACGATACTGTCAGTGGACGTTCTGTCATGACATTTTTCTCGGACGCCGATTACGATGACTCAGTGCCGACTGCGAGCGCGCGCCGATTTATTATCGTTTACGTTACTAATCCCGAAAAAAACATATTGCGAAACTACCGATTGTTCCGCGAACGGTGCGGGCAATTATAAAGGCACGTCATGTAGGTTTGACGGTGCGCGGCCGATGTCTCAATCGGTGATTCACATCTGGTCGAATAGATCGTCGACTCCGACGTCACGGCTCATTTTCGTACCTCGGAAACGTGCCAAAATCATGCCAGCGACGCGTTAAATTTATCGCCTCGCACGTTTGTTGTCCGTTTGATACCTCCGCTTGCTCGCCATCTTTTTCTGCACGGCTGTCATTTGTCTCCGTTGCCGACTCCGCCTCGTAACGGACACCGCGCGGACAATTGAAACGGAGGAAGATTTATTCGAGAGTCAAAGACCGCGGTGGCCCGCAAGAAAGTGACAGAGTTACGAGCTCGCGATTCATTATCGGGAGCTAACGACGTATCGGGTGTCGTGAACGGCCGTTTAGAGAGCGCTCTCGAATAAAATTTCATTCTGTATCTAGGCTTCGCCAAACACGTGACGGTGTACATAAGTTCGTAAACAACGCGCTACGAGCTTAATGCGCGATAAGAGCGCCGATAATGCCCTCTTTTACAGCCTCAAATGCCTTCTTGTGCAAATGTTACTTTTCATTTATTATCCTTCGCCAATTTAGCGTAACCTAGACACACTTTGTCGAGGCGGCCTTTTTCGACGTCTCGACCGTAGTCCCCCGCGGCTATTCAAGTGTCTTTTTCTGATCAGATCAACATTCATCCCCCCCCCCCCCCCCCCCCACGGGCTTGCTGTAATATCGTCGATAAGGTCTAAAACTCTGCCGGCGAAGTTTGGCGCGACTCGAAGTTGGCAACTCCGATGCAGTCGAACGAAGCCCACTTTCTCGTATCTACGGGTCGGGTGGACATTCGGTAAAAATATATTATACCGGTTTTGGTCACCGGCTGCCTACGTCATCGGTCCTCCCCGTAATCTTTTGGGCGTTGGTTTACATTCCATAAGAGGAACGTGAGTGCCTCTTTTTAAACTTTTCCAACTAATGCGCTCCGAGCATGACAGTTCGGCTCGTAGAGCTATAAGAGAAGATACGGACCTCCGACAAACGGCACGTACTAGAGCCAAGATGAAAAAAAATATTTTGGCCCGGATCGGAAAGGGAAGATTCGTCACCTGCTTCGTTCGATTACTCATCGTATTTACAGCCGGGCAAGAATTAGATCCAAAGAAGGCGCACCCGCGCTGCGCTCGCATTCGGCCTGAAAACCCAATAGCCCGCGAGGAGCCTCGACCTTGTCCACCAAATAAGGTCCCGCTCAAGGTCTTCGAGGCCTTGCGTAAGGCCCCCGCCATGCATGGCGTCGCCGGCATAACGATTAAGCGATTATGTCGTCGCAGGTCCGAGCTCGCCGCTGACCGTATCAGCTCCCGGATCGTTTTCAGTGAAAGTGACGAGACGCTTTTCCGCCCTCGGCTCGTAAACTACGAGAAGCCGTGCGTGCCTCACGCTCTGACGTGGGCGTTCTCGTAACGATTCTTACGACCGACCGATTGACCGCTCATGCCAGATGGAATCGAGGGTCCCAGCGAAAGTCTCCCCCTGCATCAGTTGTAGACCAGTTATGACACCCCATAAGGAACTAATAGTTCCTCACCCTTATAGGTACAAGGAACTAATCGTTCCTCACCCTTATAGGTATAAGGAACCAATCGTTCCTCACCCTTATAAGTATAAGGAACTAATCGTTTCTCAACCTTATCTCGACTTCCCGTCTCCCGAATCCGAGCGACGCGAGACCCACTGTCCTTCATTCGACCTCCCCGTTCTAGCGCTAGGTAGTCCCGGTCCATATCGATCCGAGCCCCTGCCAAATTCCCCGGCCGATGGCAACTGTCACTTTCGTCGTCTGCCCGAGGACGACTCTTCGAAGCCTTCGCACGTGCGCCGCGTTCGTGATCGGGAGACGTACAGCTCGGCGCCTTCAGCGAAAGTGACGAGGATCCTCTCCTCCTTGGGCTTCGTCTTACCCGGTGCGCGCCTCCCGACGCCGAGGTCGTTCCTGCGCGAGCAGCTAGACTCTGCCTCGCGAGGGTATCCCGAAAATGGGCGTGTCTGGCGTCGGCGGACACGTGGCGTAGGTAACGTCTGGCTCCGGTCTCGCTGTGCCAACCCGAAATCAATACGGAATGCGACGGGGTAAGTTCAACGTACCCGCCCCAGAAGAGAGTGCTCTCACCGCGTGGCTCTCTCGCCGGCTCGGTCCAGACGGGGCACGGCCCTGTCGAAGATCGCCGGTAACGAGGTCGAAGACCTTGCGCCAAATCGGCAGGACAACCCTCTATACCGACCCCTACCATGAACTTCGCTCCTGCGCGAGCCCTGGGAAGATACTGTGTCCTTGTCCAGCTCGAAATTTTTAACCCCTAGAGACCGCGAAGTCTGTCTTTTATTCCTGAGCACGTGGCGGTTCGATACTCGGTTAGGATGATGGCTTAAGTCTCCCTGTCGAAGATCGCCGGTAACGAGGTCGAAGACCTTGCGCCAAATCGGCAGGACAACCCTCTATACCGACCCCTACGCCCATGGACTTCGATCCTGCGCGAGCCCTGGGGAAGACACTGTGTCCTTGTTCAGCTTGAAATTTTTATCCCTTAGAGACCGCGAAGTCTGTCTTTTATTCGTGAGCACGTGGCGGTTCGATACTCGGTTAGGATGATGGCTTAGGTCTCTTCGCGGTTCTTAGCGAAAGAGGTGAGAAGAGGCAGATTTTGTACTCCGAGCGAATAGGCGTGCTAGATCGTCGGTATTGATCCGGGTCTCTTCGAGGAAGGCTTACGTTCCCGGAAATCGGGTTCTACGTACGTTTCGTTCGTAAGAATGGTGATAGGGAAAATGTGAAATCGACCGAAAGGAAGGTGGGTTCATGTCAGGTTTTCCGTAGGTTCGTATGACGTGTAAAGGTTGAAGTTTGTATGAGAGGAGTTGGTCGCTGGAAGTCGCGGGTGTTGTCGAGATAATTATTGATCCGACTCGTCTTGCGCGTCAGACTGGGAATTGATTTCCACTCTAACCGCGTCACGTGAAAATTCGTTGATACTTCAAGGTTTACGAGCCCGTAGCCTCAGGCCAGTTATCTCGAGAGCCTGTGTTCGATTCGCGGTACGTAATATCTGTCGGAGGTGAGATAAGTTTTCGATTGTCATCGGGGGGAAAAAAAAATCTCCCGGCCAGAATCGACGTGTGCTGCGATTAATTTTCTGAATCATCGCCTTGGCCAAGATAGAAGCTGTCGGCCGACGCTGAGTCAAATAGATTTCTCTATGGCCACTCAATGTCGTGTCTGCCGTGCGTGCCCTCACGACGCCCATGCGCGCCGATCGAATCAATCGACTTCGCCATTAATTTGCCCCGAGTGCAGATAATTTTCTATCGGGGGCACCGAGCTAATGCTGGCGCAAGGTCTCGGACGTGCGTTTGGCACATCGAATGCGTATACGATTCGCTAATAACGCTTTGTAGCGAGGTCAGTGTGTAGAACGCAAACAATTCGATCGGGTACTACGAATATATAATAATAAGTTTTCAGCGTATTCGGTCACTGTTGTACTTTTAGACTAATTAAATTTCAATGAATTTTAACAGAAAAACTGAGTTTAATTTTTCATTGAATGTGTTATTGATTAATTTTTGTTTTTTCGAATTATTAACTTTCATATGTTATAATTAATTGTTTTTCTAACCAACTAATTAAACTCAATGTTTTTCTGTTAAAATTCATTGAAATTTAATTAGCTTAAAAGTACAACGGTGACCGAATACGCCGAAAACTTATTATTATACATCTTACATGGACGGTCGATAATCTATGAATTTTCCATCAAATTAAGAATATATACCGAATTATTCCGGAGAACAAATTCGAAACGTCTCTAACGTGCGAGCCGTACCAGGTAAAACTCTTTCCGCAAAGAATGCGAGTCGGGCATGAAATTTTCAGCGTTTCTCGAGAATTTCTTTCGAGCCGCTCGACTCCCGGTGCGCGAGAGTCCGTCGACGAACGTCGCGGAACGCTCGGAATCCGGCGTGCGCGAAGATAATACGCGATCGCTATATTTAGTGTTGACTTATGCCACGGGCAGATCGAGAAACAGTGACGTCGCCGTTGCGAGCAGCTGACGATAAAGGCGACGATAATAGTCTAGCCTCGCGTTGCGCGACCCGCGCTGCTCCTTCGCTGGCCAGAAGTCATCGACGAGACGAGCGACAGTGACTTTCGATCCGAAACCTGTTATGTTCGCGATGTTATTGGCGAGAGACACTGGTCGCTCGATCGCGAATTGTCAGCGGAATACTCGGATTGCAGCCTTAACGCGTTGATCGCCCAGCGTGAATCGGTAGAGTTTCTTCGGGCGCACAAATTCCAGACTCGAAGTGTGAGCAGCGCGATAAGCTGTAACAGCGATACGATCTGTCTGTCACATGTCGTCATCATTCAACCTTCGCTCTATGTATATTTTATTTATTTCACGTTTATTCAATGTATTTTGTTGTATTATATTTCACATATATTTGTTATACTTCGATTTTTGTATATTTCTAATTTGATTAATTTATATATGTGCACTCTCGCGGGCCCTTGTGAGCCCCCGCGGAAACATAACCGTCACCCAAGTACGGGTGACGCGGTGATCAACGTGTTAAGAGTCTGGCTGCCGGTCAACTGTTTATCGAACGATGATTCGTCCAGTCGTCTTCTGTCCGATCAAGGCTACTCTTCCTACCTTACATGGACATCAGCGACGATAGTCAGACATTGCTCGACTTCGCTCAGCTTTCAGAGCGCCGACGCTCTAATCTCGCGATGCGCAACAATGAATCATTCGAATTTTTGTTTTCACAGATGGCACGAGTCCGGAAATTCCGCGAGCGATAACTGGGAACGCCGCTGGCTTACGATACTTCTGAATACGTGGGATCTTTATAGCCTCCCAACTATGTTGCGCGCTTCGTTAAAAAGTTATATCTGAATTATTCATGGCGCCGGAAGCGATCGTTCGGCCTTATCAGACAGTCATCATTCTCATGCGAATCTCTGCCGCGCGATTAGTCATCGCCTCGGGGCCCGAAAGAAGAACTTTGGAACGAATCGAGTCTGTCTTTCGTAAATCGACGAATCCTGATAATTCGCGGCTTCGCCTAAAGACCTCGCGAGTTCGAAAGACAGCTCGATATCGAAAGTGGCGAGGCACTTGATTCAGGGATAGGTGTCACGAAAACATCTTGTCGAAATCCTTCCCTTCGACGGCCGATAACGCTGATAAGATAAAGGTGGCACTACAGTATGTCTTTCAGCTCTTTTTAAGCGTAAATTCGATGCTCAGACTGACGATAGTGTTAGGTGGTAAGCAAGGAATGAATGAAAGGTCTCATGAGTGGTCGATCACGACTCGTGGTTCCACGTACGAGGCGTGCACGAAGTACTTCGGCCCATTTCATGCATTAGAATCAATCAAGAACAATGCCGCACTCGGCAATTAATGCGAGAGCGTGCATATGTAGGTATCAGCTTTCATTAGACGGATTAAACTCCGCGATGTGAAAAGATGAGTGCGCTTTCCTCCGACAAGCCCGAGAATCGGTTACTTCGAATTATGTGAAAATGCAATTGGAAACCGTTCTAAAAAGCCTTTCTTGAATGGATTTCTTCGGTCGCACTTAATGCTTTCATGAGTTGTACTTATTTATTAGTTTTCACTTAATTATGTTTAATCGGTCTCTCGAGCGCAAATTGATATAAAAGCCGGGCGAACATACTCTGAACAATTACATGAAATGCTATTTAGCGCTGATTGGCATGTGAATTGCAAAAAACAGCCACCGGGATCTATCTCACGTGGTTATTGTTGAATATATTCATTTTGCAGCATAGTTACAGCGAAACAGCGTTATATGTACCGTAAGCAAAATATTCATCTAAAAATCACAAAACTCCAATATCGATCAATTTCATACTAATATTCCAACATTATCTACATATTCTGTGTCCTCGGGACACAGTATCGTCTTCGTCATGTTTCAATCCTTAAAGTTGAGTGCAGAAGTCGAGTACGAACGAGACAGTCGAAAGACAGACTGGCAGCGTAAATTCAGTCGTTTCGCGGCGATGGCCGACGATGTCGGATCCTGAGGATGTGACCTTGCACACGCGACTGACCCAGAACAGGTAGACAACCGGTAAAACGAATGTGCGCCGAGCTCGTGCACGCTACTCCTGCCTCTCCTCTCTCATTCTCTCTTCTTGTCTCTCTCTCTCTCTCTCTCTCTCTCTCTCTCTCTCTCTTCGTCTCTCTGTCCTCTCTCCTCCCCAAGTAGCGTACTTGACTCCGTTTTCATCGTAGCGCCGCGTCGTCTTGCTCGTCGCGCACGTTTCGTTCTCGCCAAGGATTCGGCACGGGGCCACGTAGCTTCGAGATTACCGAAATAGGAGACGTCGTCCTTCCTGATCGCGTGGACATGAGTAACGGGGGTTGATCCCGAGACCCGTGCGAAGATTCGCAAATCGGCCTTTAAGTACGTACAAATGTGCCGCTGATCATGAAACTGGTCCAAGACGAGGCAATAGACTACTTATCTTTTCGTTCATCGTATCAAGCCGTGTACTTCAAACTTTACTTCCAGTTTTTCAAGTTTTCGTTTAGAATCGCCGACTGTTCAGTCTCAGGCGTGGCCATTTTAAATTCGTGTATAAATATGTAATATAATTTATATTTGTCATTTATATATGTCTTGTTTCAACCGTGTGTTTATTTGTTTTTAGTTTAATTTGCTCTACATGTTTCGACACCTTTCGGTGCCCTCATCAGGAGTCTATAAAAACCGAAAGGTGTCGGAACATGTACAGCAAATTGAAAAATAATGGAAATTTCAACCACAACAAGGACTTTGTAAATTTAAACGGAAGACAAATATGTAATATAATAAGTTTCGTAGGTAAAATCAGAAGACTCGCGACAGGCGCAGGGAAGATGTCTCGACATCACGGAAACGTCCCGTCGGAATGCATTCCCTGGACTTGCGTCGGCCAGCACTCTCGGAATGGGCAAAAAACGGTAACCGAGGACAGGGTCCCTTAGCTCTATTTGTCATCGGCCGAGACCCCCGGTCCTCCCGTGCTGTCCTCCAGCTTCCTACCGAGATCACCGCCGGTGTCGAGTTCTGCGGCCAGAGTCCGACGTTCGCGGCGGCCAGGCTCGCAATTTCTTCGCCCTCGAGAAACTTATATCCTGGTGGACGTGAGAAAGTCGTCCTCCGAGCGCGTCGACTTGTCCCCAGGCGCCAGACGAAACGATTACATTCAATTAGACGAGAAAAACGAAAAATTTCCTTCGGCCTCTCGACGATCAGGACGCCAGCTTCGTTAGTCGGAATTCGCGTTTCGAACGTAGAAGTGTCCTTGAGTCGACGGAGCAAAAATGTTCAGCCTCTAATCCGCCACTTCGCTTCCAGGCCGTCGCAGTGGACGTCGCAACTCTTTCGCGTCGCGAATCCGCGGGACACACGTGTTGCGCACACGTGAACAGAGCCATCTCGGCATTCACACGTACGGGTACACTCTCGGGCCAAGTGCACCGCTCTCGTTACATACGAAAGTAGGCCGAGTGCGCGCGCGCGGGAACGTCGCCTACATGGAAATGCGCGACCAGTTTCCTTGCCGAGGAAAGCAAGGTCCTATACCTTATCCGAGGCCTCCGCGGAGATTGCCTCTTGCGGCGGCGACCTATGTACAGTAACATACATTCGCACGTGTGCGCCGAGCGTGCACCGGGTGCTCCTCTTAACTATGGTGTAACGCAAGGTGCGCTGCACTTCGGCGAGCACGACTCGCGCTCGAGTCGCACGAATTTCGTAATTTTCTCAACGTAACGTATCCTCGCCGCTTCCATCGAAATGCGCCTTGGGGGAAGCCTTATTCATTCAGACTGCTCTCTTCTTTCCGCTTCTCGGCCGACTCCGTAATGATCGGATAAGAATGCCATTACATCATTATCATTCAACTGAAAATTTCGTTTTTCGAACGTCTGAAGGTTTGACGCAATTGTTGGTGAGCTTGTTATCCATTCTGCTTTATTGAATGTAATATAGTCCTCAGGAGCTAGTTCTAAGAATAGCTCTAGAATCTAAGAATCAAGCACTGTCTACCAATCTGACTGAAGGCTTCCTTTGCGCTAATGGATCTTGGAATAACTGGTACAGTAAATCATTTCCACCTTCCTGAACGCAGAGGCGAGTTTGTTGCTCGTCAGACTGGCGTACGAGAAATGTGGGTCGTTCGGCGTCGTTAAATGGTCGCCAACCGATAGAAGCAAAGTGCTTGGGGTGTGCAGCGTGCAGGCTCGTTCGTTTTGGCCAACTAAACAGCGGTTACGACACGTCGACATCTACGACGCGATGTAAAACAGGAAACCGAACGAATCGAACAGTTCCCCGTTCAGAGGCACGATTGAATACGGAATAGACGTAGAAGCATCCTCCGGTTGTAAAAGGCGACTGGAAGAGGACTGAAAGCGGACAGACGTGTCAAGACAGTACACGTCGAAAGGCACGATTCCACGGAATCGTTCGCTGCATGTTAACCGCAGCGCGGTTACATTCATTTACGTATTTACTTTAATGCTTCATTGCATCTGACTCGGCTCGTCATCGTAGTCATCCTCCGAAGCCAGTTCCTCCAGTCCTCCGAAGGCCTCCCCCCCCCCCCCCCCCTTGACAAATAAGAATTCAAGAAGCGCTCTTGCCTATAAATAGCCATTTCCGCTCGGTCAGGTAGGCAGAATCGATCGACCCTCCTGCGTTTTTCGACGAAGGACTCCGTCACGGCTAGGGCCTCCGACACCTTTTAACGATTACCGGAAAGGCGTACAGCGCCTGGCCAGTACGCAGACACTGCTACGTAGGCGAGATCTGAATTTCTAATGCCGGCCGGATGCAAATTGCAGCGGGCAGAAGACGCGAGTCAATGCAAATACGGTAACTCCAATTAGAGGGATCCAGAAAAAGAAGCCTCGAGAAGGAACGACCTTTTACGTAGAATTCTCAGGCCTGAGGCTGGCTCGAGCCAACGTCCGGAACGTACGCAGGTACGGACCTGCGAACTTTTCCTAATCCCGGATAATTCGAATTCCACGGCCGGCGCACTCGAGCGTTCCATTCATCTCGGAGGATCTCGTAATCGTCGGACGATTGTCGCCCGTTGCGGGGCCGTCACGAAAAAAGGGTAGCTGAATGGAACTGGAACGGAGTGCAGGTTCGTTAAGTCGACGGGCTGGCAAAAACTGCCGGATGAATGGGTGGGTACCGGGTATAGGCCGTGCTCGGCGGAGTCGGAGTCGCGGCGTGGAATGAGAGACTGACAAACTGAAAGAGAGAGGGTGGGAGAGGGAGGGAGAGGAAGAGAGAGGAAAGGGACAGCGAGCAAGGCCGTGCCGCGAACTTCGAGTGCCCTTTCTGTCCGGCGTATTATCAATCGACCGGATCCTCCACTCCGAACAGTCAGCCTCGACCCTTTAATTCCAACTCGTCTTCCCCAGGCACAGAATTAAGGCAGTCCTGCGTTTAAAAACGCGAGCAGTCAAATCGATGAAGAATTAAGTTCGCGCGGACTCGAAAGTCGAGCGGGAAATCTGAATTCCTGGCCAAGTGCCTCAGATCATTCCGTCTCATTGAATCTGAACGTTTGCGTCTAGAATCCGTGCTTCAGTCTGCCAGGCGCTGAAAGGGAGCGATAAAACGCGAGGCGGAATTTCGTGACTCGGCGCGCGAGAAAAGTCCGCTCATCGAGGATTCACGCGGCGTCGATGTTCGGTCCTCGTGCCAAAAACACGTTCCCGGTATGCGTTGGTCCGGACCTTTTCGCACGTTGTTGCCTCCACTCGACATTCGAGCCTCGTCGGAGCACACTTTTCCCAATTTTATCTCCGCCTTGGCCTCCGCCGCTAGGAGCGTCCTTCGCTCGAGTGAATTTCGACAAGCGGCGTAGGCATGTACCCATGTATCTGTCCATGTACAGTGTTCATGTACTGGGAGGTAGAGCATAGAAGATTCGTAGGAACGAGCCGGTGAATTTCGCAAGAGAGCGCGAGCCTCGCTTTCGCGTGGGTCCGAAGATCGTACGTGGAACTTCATACAGCTCTGTAATTGGTTACTTTGGTAATTCTCTATGTACGTATAGGGGATTTAGAATGCGGTCATCGCAATAATGTCGTCGACAGCGCGACGCGTATGGCAGAGCTCCCTGCTCCGAAGTCAAAGAAGATCTTTGTGAGAAAATCGGCGGAAGCTTACGAATTAACGGATCCTGCTAATTGCATCGTCCGCCTCCTCGGAGGAGAAAGATGAGATTCACGATAGCAGTTGGTTGATCGAACCCCGATGTACAACGCAGCATTTCCCCTCGTCATATTTTATCAACGCCTCTTACCTACATTGAACACTGATTCCACAGCTGTCTGAGTCGGATGTATTTTTGGGGAGAAAGACGCGGAATCAGGCATTTTGGGTGCGCTTTTAAGCTTGAAGATGAGATTCACGGTAGCAGTTGGTTGATCGAACCCCAATGTACAACGCAGCATTTCCACTCGTCATATTCTATCGACGCCTCTCATATTGAACACTGATTCCACAGTTGTCCGAGTCTAATGTATTTTTGGGGAGAGAAGACGCGGAATCAGGCATTTTGCTCACGCTTTTAAGCGAATTGCATTCGTCTGAGCAGAAATTTCGCCGCGGCGGATAGAGGCGCTAGGATGAGAGGAGAGAAGGTTTATTGGCCCTGGTCCAATCCAATCTGTCGAAGAATTGTCTTCTGCGTTCGTAGGCAAGGGCCGCATGCGAGGAGCGACACCGTGCGACTAGCCGCTCGTCGTCGAAATTTATACTTCCTCTGCCCCACATTTAGCGGCGCTTCCTTCTCAACCCCTCTCACCCCCTCTCTCGCCCCCCTCTCGTGCCGATAATTAACGGCGCAATTCGCTGCTCGCGAAGCGATCGAGAGCTTTTTTTCGTACCGTAATGAGAGAACCGCTACTTGACTGGGCTTCAGCGTATTCCGTTCCGTTATCGAGGAGCTGGCCTTCAATCGGCCCGATAGTCGGCATCAGACTAATTGCATCTCCGAAACGGGGACAGTTTTAGGAAACGCTCACCTTCGATGATCATTATAATTTTCTCACGATTTTCTGTCTACAGGAGAAGATAGTGGATCGTAATGATAGGTTTCATATGCTTGTAGAGTGGTTTACTTAATTTTTGTGTAGAGATGCATTACTGAGCAAGATGTTCAGTATATTATAATTTCAGTTGAACGCTATATTTTTGAAATAATATTCCCCTGTACGTAACATCTTATGGATATGCGAATCGGAACAAACGGTTTGCATAATTTTTGTATATAGACACATTGCTGAGCATGCAAGATGATCAGTATATTATAATTTCAGTTGAACGTTACATTTTTGAAACAATATTCCTCCGTGCGTAACATCTTATAGGTATGCGAATCCGGACAAGCGGTTTGCACAATTTTCGCGTACAGACATAACGCTGGCCGGTCGTAAATTTGCCCAACCTCCGACCGCAGCGAGTCGAAGTCGAGGTTACACGAGCCGGGTCTGTAGCGCGGTCCTTGCCAATAGTTCGTAGCCCGAACAAAGGACACGGAGTGGCCAAGGCCAACGGTATATTAAGCGTTCACGTGCACCACCACGACCGCTTTCTTCCTCCACTCTTGGTTTCGTCCGGAGGGCGCCGAGTGTCCATTCTCACATCCGTCCGTGCATGCGAACCCGACTGAAATCGTCGATTCAGCGTGCACCCTGACAAAGATGGCATCCTCCTACGACGAAGATTACCTCCTTCACTCCCGGTGCAATCTCCTCCGACGAGTCGTCCTCATCGACGCCGAAGGTGCTATCGTGCAATTTCCGGCGACACGATTATCAGCCGATCGGGATATAAATAGTACCCCGCAACCGGTAGGCATCCCTTTGCTCGACGTTCTTCCTTTTAAACGACGAGTGACAGGCATTCGCTCGTGCCCCTTTCTCGGCCAGGAGTATGCGGCAAAGAAATAGGCGGCGACAATCGCGCTGAATGCAATGCGAAGACTCCGCGGACGTTGCGAGGTGGCGGAAGTTGCGAGTTTGAAAAGTGTGCAAGAAGTCGTCGAGGGTAAAAGCTGATGGATCCGAGGGCCCTTCTACCAGGCCAGCTTTCCTCTACCTTACTCACGTTCGCAGGCTTCGATCTAATTGAAGCCGTGTTCCGTCCGATATCGATCGCGGTCAAAACGTCCTGCTGACTCTTGGACAAGGATCGTTCAGAATCATTCAGGAATGAAGTGCCTACCGGGTAGAAAATAGGCGGCGACAATCGCGCTAAATGCAATGCGAGGACTCCGCGAATAATGCAAGGTAGCGGAAGTTGCTGATGTGAAAAGCGTGCAAGTCGTCAAGGCTAAAACCTCATGAATCCCAGGTCCTTTCTAACAGGCCACCTTTCTTCTACTTTACTCACGTTCGCAGACTTCGATCTAATTGAAGCCGTGTACCGTCCGATATCGATCGCGATTCAAAACGTGTCCTGCCGACTCCTGGGCGAGGATCGTTCAGGATCGTTCAGGATCGAAGTGCTTACCTTGTAGAAAATAGCGATCCCGCACCGCCTTATCGCTACTCCCCATAAATTATTCCTCGAGTTCCCATACCCTGTTCTCCCACCGCGATGTAATCGGGATCGGCCTTATCTTGCGGGGGGGTGGGGGAGACGGGCGAATGGTGGGCACGCAGTTTCTTCGGCATCAGTTCCGCGTGCCTCCGCAGGGCTCGCAGCTCGCGTTCCGAAGGATGGCTCGCGCCGGATTCGAACCTGGAATGAAAGAAACGACGCAAGAAAGTCGGCACAATTGCGTGCGCCGACACTCCACTTTTACGTACGGCACGTACGCATATCGTTACAATGGCGAATTATAACATAATTGAGGCCCCCGCGAGAGAACCGCGGCGGCATAAATCCCATTATTCCGGCATTCAGTTTGACTTTTTTCGTGACTTCGTCACATGCACCTCTCTTCGGTCCGGTCCGCATTCATCGCATGCGGTCGCACGCGTTCCGTTCCACATTTTTCCAAGTTCAAGTTCGTTTAGAGGTCACGGGAGCCTCTCTCTCTCTCTGTTCCTCTACTTCACACCCCATCGTTTCTCTCTCTCTCCCTCTCTCTCTCTCTGTCTCTCTCTCTCTCTCTCTCTCTCTCTCTCTCTCTCGGTCTCTCTCACTCCCTTTTCATCCCACTCCGCAGCCTGGAACTGAAGAGAAGAAGGGAGCGAAGAAATCGCCTGGGAATTCGCCTTTGGTTTCCCCCCGGCTTTGCACGCCGCGATGGAAAGGGCGGATGTGCATACCGTAATTAATCATTTGCAATTTAAATCGTGGCACCTCCGCCTGCCGCCCGTACGATCTTTCGCCGGCGAACGTCTCTGCCTAGGAATCAAGGAGAGCAACAATCGCGTATCGTTTTACACGCTCCTCAGATCGTGAAGCCTCGATCCCGGCAGTTTATCGACGACCGGGAGACGTCAGGCGAGATTAGTCATTAACTAGAACTAGAAATCGTCCTGTGCAAGAGTACTGTTCATCGATGGCCAGATTCTTATTCCGAATCAGTTTCCTAACGAGTCCGCAACAAGAGATAGCAGATCCGGAGTGCCGCACTGCCAGCTCGCCGGAACCATTGCCTGGCTGGCTTCCACATTCTAAATCACCGAGGAAACGCTATTTCCACTATGTTAAAGCGGGCATTAGGCACAATTAGACACGGTACGCTCGCCGGCCGCCGCTCGTTCTCTACACTGACACTCGATCGAGTTACCGGCTCGCACATGCGAGCCAATTTCGGCCATTAGCCGATACCGGGTCCGCCCGGACCCCATCGGCCGACGAGAATTGCCGAACCTGGGTCACACGCGTTTTTAAGCCAGGGCGTTGTAAGAGCCAGCCGCATTGTTTTAAAGTGACGTCCAGGCTCGGAACGGCCAATGAAAAGCGTGCACCGCGCACAATTTTGAAGTTGGCGTTATCGGGAGCGAATTTTAGTTTGATGACACCCTTAGCCTCGATCGCATTTTCTCTGGCGCGAGATGCATGCCTCCGACACGCGGATTATCGAGTACGTTGCACTTCTGCACGGAATGGGACCCCGTGCATCGCCCGGGGCTACGTCGAGGGAGCACGGAAACGGGTCTTGAGGGACAGCGAGCAGGAACGTGCCTACCAGCTTAAGACCCCTGTCTCATTTATTCCCATGGCGCTATTTAGCATCTCGAGAACGCCATATTCATAGATGAGAATTAGTATCTCGAAAACTTGCCATATTCATAAATGAGAATTTGAGTAACATTTAGAAATGAACTTGAAAGAATGATTTTAACACTACTCTGTTGATATGTACATTTTTATTTGGACTATCATAGGATGATGAGAAAACAATTTATCTTTCAGTTATGTCGGTGCTAAGCAAAATTTCGAAAGGCAAATTCAGTATATATTCAGATAAGCGTGGGAGCGGGAAGGTATACCAAGGTACTAATTGAGTTGAGCCTTCTATAAGGGTGCGATAGCTGATGCGCTGTCAAAGGCTCGTCAGTAATATTTTTGCACTAGGTTACCCGCTGATGCGCTTCGATAACCCACTTCGAACGGGACTCCATTTTTCATGCACGCGAGAGGCCTGGAATGAGTCGAGCAGGAAATTCACTCGCCGTTAAGCGGAATGGAGATGCGATGAAGAACCAGATCGGTCACGGTGAATTTCGAGTAACCGCGAGCAATCGCCGATCGATCCTGGCCGTCGAACTAATCGCTTAACGTACCGCCAACTTTCCTACACACTTATATGCATACCTACATGTAATCACGACCGGATTCAAATATCCCGCCATTTCCATCGCGGACTCTCTTGCCCAGAAGATTTACGTGCGAATCCTGTGGCAGTTACATGGCTGAATTGGAGGCGGGCCAATGGGGAATCTTCGGCAGAGGAACCTGCTTTCATCGACGACACCTGTCGACCCGTTATACCGGGTGATTCACCGGTAGCGTGCGCCGTATCTCACTCGAGATAGTTCGCGAGAGGCGGAGAAGCGGATCCAGCCGAGCAAAGTCTCCTCGCCGGAGGATACAGGAATCAGCCTGGCTGCCTGGGATCGTGTCCTGATATGCTCAGGTAGAAAGCATCGGGGGGGCAGCACAATAATTGCGATAGTAGGTCGTACGATTCTAAACTTAACGGTTCCCGCGGCTATGAGAATTCAATATTCCTAAGTATGTACACTTTTCTACGAGCCGGTCGGACGATCCCACGCGTTTAACAGACCGTCTACTTCTTTCCCGAACGCTCATTGTGGCCAGACACAATGGCTTGGTCGGTCGACATTCTTCTACACATACCCGGCATTAATCCGCTGACCGACAGACGGGCGAGGGATCTAATCGCCTTGACAAATTGTGAATTATGCCGGCAAACATCGCGTGTTAATTGGTAACTAAGAACTCCTCGTTCCTGTATACAGACTCGGCTGGAATCGTGCCGTGTAATTACCTCAACCGTATTAATTTGTCCTGTTTATAACGATAATCGTTACCGGTAACGTTACGTCGAACCTTGCTGAGTATGAAACTTGAATTCCATTCGAGTTCTGATATTGAATTGCGCAATAATAGCGCGATTCATTCAATTATTTCTATTGATCAATCGGATCCGTACTCGTCCTCGTCTATTATCTTTGCGGCCATGTTAACGATAGGCCGCGATTCAATTACTGATCGTTGTAGGGAGTGTAACATCGAACCATGCAGAGTGTAAAACTTGAATTCCATTCGAGTCCTGATCCTGAATTGCGCAATAATCGCGCGACACATTCAATTATTCCCATCGATCAATCGCATCCGTCGCACTCATCCTCGTCCATTATACTTGCGGCCATGTTAACGATAAGCCGCGATTTAAATAACCCGTTAACGTGCACGCTCGAGTATATTCGAGCGCGCTAAACAGGCCAAACTGTGCACGCTTGAGTATATTCGAGCGGCGTTGTACTTGATGGTGCTAAAATTAAAATAAAAATATTGATTAATTTTGTATTTTTTTATTTTTTTGCCAAGATAATGTTCTAAAGTGTGTTTTACAGAGAAAAAAAATTGATTTTTTTTGGCCGGTTTATTTCAAACAAACCGTACGTTAAGGGGTCAATCGTTGCCGGTAGCGTTAAGTCGAACCATGCAAAGTATAAAACTTGAATTCCATTCGAGTCCTGATTCTGAATTGCGCAATAAACGTAACGTAACGTAACGCATTCAATTATTCCCATCGATCAATCCGATCCGTGCTCGTCCTCGTCCATTATCTTTGCGGCCATGTTAACGATAGGCCGCGATTCAATTAAGGGAGCCGGAGCCGCGGTCGGCTTCTCAGCCTGGCGTATCCTTGGCGATGAGTCATCGAAACCGCAGATGGGGCGCATTCGGACCCGAAACGATAGGATCGAGGCTCAGACGATATTAGCCGCTCGCGGGGGAAGGTTAGTCGAAGGAACACTGGCCATTCGTTGAACGTAGCATAGAACCTAACATACCGAGCATCTGGCGCTGATGTTAACACGTTCCCCGGTGGCCGTCGACGGCAAGCCAGCTTTTCCGACGCATGTCCTTCGCCAGGGTAAGCGCGTGTGGTCGTTTCTTTGCAGGAGGAATGCCTGGAACCAGCCGAATTCACGTTGGCGGAGGATATTCTTAGAATTTCTCCGTACGAAAATTCTCGGAGTCGAGAAAAAACGAACGTTCCGTGATCTGTCGTTCGCCGGAATGCAACGCGAGAGACTCGGCGTCGTTCATCGCTTCCTCGCTTCCTCCTTTTCGGCGAAGAGCGAGAATTAGGCGAGGCTAACGGACCTAGGCCACCTCGCGACGGAGTTAACGGGTACCGAAGTAATATATGTCCGGGCAAGCCGAAGGTGAGACGGGATTTCAGTTATTCGCACGCGTCCCGTACCGTCATCTATTATTCTGACAATAAAATAATTTCGGTATTGTAACGTGAAATAAAGTTCACATTTTGATACAAAACAGTAAACATTCATAAATTACGAATTTTATATTTGGCTCTCTAACTTAAGCGTGAGTAACGTCAGACGCGGAAAGGAAAATATTTTAACACTGATGGAAGCTAAAAATAATTACGGCGCTCATGTTTAAAAACCGTAATAACTTTCTTGCCAACCCAATGTATCGCTCGGACTGTTAACGGGAGATGGAGGGTCTTTCGTCCTTGAATCGAACGTCATGTCCGCGGCCTGCGTTGATTCGGAATTTGTGCGTAAATCCCGCGTACTCGTGCACTGTTTTCGCTTCCTTTTCTTCGAAAGGTGGACCGACGCAACAGCTGTGACCACAGTACACCCCGGCTGCGAAACGAGTGCGACAGCCGCACACCGATGACGTAACCCTTATCGCGGTTACCTCCCAGATAACGGTAGGCGCTATCGTGCAATTACTGAAAACACCGATAGCGAGTTTGTAGATGCCGAGCCGCGCGTCCTTTTATTGAAAGTCCCTGACAAAAAAAATGTGTTGTTTCCTCGCGAGGCTGTACTTCCTCGTATCGGCATGCAAACCTTTCCACGGTCAGGAAGACGCTCGAGATAGAGGCTAATCTGCGAAGCGGATCTATCGAGATCGATCTTTGGGCTTCAATACGATAAAACCGGAAAAACGTACTCCTAATATCGTGTCAATTCTTTTACGTTCAAAAGTGGCGCGCGCGATAAGGGAATATAGGCCGATCTTGACGCGCTGGCTCTCGGCGGCGGCTTTTAATTCGGCGTCTGGAATGTCCCGGCACGACTTCCGTTAGGAGGTGGCTAACGAGAAAACTCGTTAACGCCGCTAATTACGGACTTTCCCCGAAGGTGAGCCTTACGTCGCGACCGCAGTCAACAGTTAGGTGTGGTGGTAGGTATATGTGCTTAGAGGATAGACATGGCAATTGTCACCCGTAATTAACGGACATCTCGTCATCTCGAGATTGCCACCTTCGGCAACCTCCGCGAAGGTCATCGAGTCGTCTCGGGAAGTCTTACGTCCGTCGAATCAATATCGAGCTGGCCGTACGACGAACGATAACGACGGAGCGAAAAGGTGGGGAAAATTCGGTGGTCCGGATGGCAGGGTAGGGGTGGCCAAATATTTGTACACCCGCAGACATATGGTCATGCCGTGCGTACGCCTTCTGGCCGAAGCCTCGTCGGCAGACAATGGCGCGAAGGAGGCGGCCAATAAAAATGGCGAGCGAGTCGAATCCGAACTTTCGGGAATTTCGTTTGAATAACCCACGTGGCCAGATGCCGGAATTGTCCCTGGCCAATAACTGGGGCCGGGCAATTTCCGTTCGCGGGCCCGGCAAACAGAAGTAAGCCTCACTCTTCCGCTTCTTTCCCGTCCGCTCAATTTCGATCTAGCTGACGCCCAGGGAAATTGGCCCTGGCCATCAGCCTGCTAGGGTGTGTTTCACTTGGCCACAGATTTTAATCACGTTTTCCCAGAAGTCGATCACCCCGCGGGTTAACGCGACTGGACGCAATTTTAGCCCTAATGGGGAGACACCTCCCAGGGGACACGAGATTAGTACAGACAAATTTTGAACTTAGCTACTGACGTATCGATTTTCTTTCAGTCATCCAGACATCTGCCAACATCTATCCTCATCCATAATGTTATGACTGACGTTACGATCATGAACGAACTGTGCTTTTCATTTGACAACTAATTTCGATATCAAGGCTAGCATCAAAAAGGGTCTGAACATTGAATGGGTCCCATCAGCCCCCAGGGGCACACGACGTCCACGTGCGACACTTTCCGCACTCGCCAGGGCTAATTCGTCCGAAGGAGAAGAGAGCGGCACACTTTTGAAACCTGCACTCTTCCGGGGGAGCGAGCATATACGCAACGCCGGGCCCAACAGTCCTGCAACGACGTAGCCGGCATTAAAAGGGACCACCTTGGCAACCCGATTCGGTCCTATGGTGTTTCACGGCCGCGCCGGAGATCGATGAGAGACGTCTGCAGCGGGCACCACGCCCAAAGCGACGGTGTCCCGGGGTCGAGGAGCTGGCGAGAGGTGAGGTGGGGTGAACAAGGCCTCCGGGAGAGGGAGGAGGGGGTGCCACACCATGACTCACCCCATGCAGCGAGGCGCAGGACACCCCCGTGGCGCAGAGCTCTCTCTCTCTCTCTCTCTCCCGCCCACCCCTATCTCACTCCATCTCTCTTCAGCTCTCTTCATCCTGCTTCATCCTGCTTCATCCTGCTTCATCCTGCTTCATCCTGCTCCAGCTAGCTATCCGTCCAGCCATCCCGCTCCATCAGCCCTCTCCCCTCATCCCCCTGCGTGGCATTGAAAGCGACCGAGGATCCGAGCGCGCACGCCACCCACCCGAACCCTTCCCGCACCCCTCCCGGTCGATTCCCTATTCCTAGTCAATGTGCACGCCGGGTACAATGGCCGGCTTAAATGCTGTCGGCTTTTCCCAGACGGCGCGCGTGCGAATTTTTCCTCCCCGCCTGCCCGGGACTCACGCCGCCGTTAATATCGAGCCGCGATGCAGGGGGGGTGTCGGGGACAGACAGTTCAAAGTATACGCACACGTAGGTAGAACGTAGGTAGAAGGTGGAACGTACGCGGAACGTAGGTGAAACGCGAGACATGGCGGATCAAAGGTTGACGTCGAGCTAGTCAGGATGCAGCTTCGGAGTACGCATTAGTTTGAGAGGAGGTTTTCAGACACCCTGGTCTGAGTCGGCCGCACAAAGAAGGACAGAGTCCATTGACGCCGTCGGCATCGAAGGCAAGCATTGTACTGCCGGCGACGCCGCCATCGTTCTCGAGTGCACAGGGCGTCCGTCGGCCGAGAGATCACGTGAATCGACCTAACCCAACAAACCTCGTCCAATTTGAGCCCTCGCGGGGGCCGACTCGGCCTTCTTCCTATTCTTCCGTAGGCAGTAGGGTTCCACGGATTAGTCAGCGTGTCAGTCGCTGGCCTCCTGATCGGCAAGCTTTTTCATTCGGACGCCAGTCGGCCATTTTCGTCGTTGGCGAGTCGCAGGATTTTTGCAACGTCAACCTAACCCACTCTCCCTCCCTCGGCCGAAAGAATTATGACCGCCTAATGGCGCCCGTAATTGCAGCCGGCAGAGTAACTCGGGGTCCATTATCCTCGCCGCTTTTTCGGCAGTTTTTAATTGTGCCGCTTAATACGCGGTTGCCAAATAGGTGGGAGCTCGACTGACAATGAGTGCAGGACTTGCGCAAGTTTCGCTAGGCGTTCGGTGAAACTTTTGTTTCGATGCCGCGAATGTTCGCGAGTCTGCTTTCTACCCGGCGATAGCCGGGCGGAAAGTTGACTTTGTGGCGATGCCAGGCGTCGGTGGGAAGCGTAGTCTACTTCTGGGTGAGGATGAGTGGCTATGCCAAGTTCTGGGAGATCGAAGCGGATCGATCGATACTTAGCAAGCGGCAGCGTCAGGTTTGATGAAGCGAAGGAGCGAGATGAGGCCTTGCCCTCCCGACCCGAAACTTTTTGGGGACGCGCGAAGCGTTATAGGCTGTCGAAGAGAAATTGGCCGCCGAGCCGGGCAAAGTCAATGACTTCGTGGCTTGGTTTAATTGACTCGACGACGGGATCTTTTCACGGCTTGCGGAATCAAGGTCACCGTCGTCGTACGCTCTCACGTGTCGCGTGTGTGCAGCCTGTATCCGTAGCACGGATACGTGCGGGGCGTCTGTGTCTGCGCAGGCCAGAACCTACGGTTCGACGTACTGCGAATCTTGGATCGCTCGAAATTATCGCAGACTGCCTCTAATATGGATTGTGAATATCCGGAAATTTGAATGTATCGTCGACTGTGAACATCTGGAGCTTGAACGTATTATCGATTAACGTCGACTGTGAACGTTCAGTATTTGAATGTGTCATCGACCAACGTTGACTGTGAACATCTGGAGCTTGAACGTATTATCGATTAACGTCGACTGTGAACATGTGAAGCTTGAACGTATTATGGATTAACGTCGACTATGAACATTCAGTACTTGAATGTATCATCGACTAACGTCGACTATGGACACTCAGTACTTGAATGTATCATCGACTAACATCGACTGTGAACATTCAGTATTTGAATGTATCATCGACTAACGTCGATTGTGAGCATCTAGTACTCGAATGTATCATCGACTAACGTTGAATGAATACGGCTAACGGTCGCCATTCGTCGGAATTTTTAATTATTTCCTTCAAACGCGTGTCCTTGAGAGTCGACGTAAGCGACTGGCCATGGAGCTAACAGTATGCGAGTCGCGTCATCGACGCCGCCGACGCCGAGCGGGGAATGTATGCAGAATCCGCCGAGGGGAGCGTCTTATCCCACTTATAGCTATTTAAGAGAACGCGAGGAGAAATTGGAATCTGTCGAATATATCGGCCTGGGAGTAACCAGTCCGTCCGTCTACTTCTAGAAAGTGCCTGCGCACATATACCGCCTGACCCAGTGACGCGTGTGAAATCTCGACAGAAGCTGGGATCGCGTAAAAAATGTTGGCGACAAATCCCGCGTTCGAAGACTCGACGACGAATCGCGAGAACTCAATTATTCGCGACGATGACTGCTCGTTACTCCCGCAAGGAGGGTCTTTAACGAGTTTAGTGCGCTTTTTTTCTGCAAAAACAGTATCCAACCCCACAATTGTTTCGCCCTTGACAAATCGGTCAATTAATTCTTTGAAATCCGGGAATCCTTAACGAGCGTCAACTATGTTCACGTCGATGATTTGCCAGTTAAAGTCCGGAGAATCCACAAGAGTTTGCATATCAGCCGATCTGAAAATTGTTCGCTCGCGTCGGCTGTGAAAGATCAACAGGATTCCCCGACGACGTTCGTGAACTTGGCGGGCGTTATTTTTTTAATGGGAATGTCTAGGACTTTCCCGGCGATAAGAGGGGGGGGATTCATGCTGAAAAAATATGCTTTTTCTGACTGCTGACTAAAGATAAGGGGGTAGGGGACGCATCCGCAAGGAGGGTCTTCCGCTTCCTGTGGCCAGACACACTGTTTCGTTATCCTGCGGATGTCGGTATCCTTCCAGATAAAGGTCGATCTCCAGTGCCAGACCGCTTTTCACTGCGCAACTTTGACATTTTTCCCGGAAGACGCTTCAATAAAAAAAAAAATGTACTCGTCTATTCGGCGGACTTAATTTCTTCTTCCTACGTCGCTCGCCAATCAGCCGTTGCAATTAAATCCATTTTTCTTGGCTCACATCTTTCGACTCTTCTCTAAATTCATCGAGACTGCAACGACTTGGACTGAAATTAATAAAGTATAACTTCGAACTAAACTACTTCCCGGGGAAGTACATGTATATGAATAGATGCAATAAATTCAGATTTAAATATTTCTTACCTGACAAATCAACCGTCAAGCATCTCCTGTATCTCTGACGAATCTATTAATTTCACATCCCAATTACCTCGGACTTAATTTACCGCACCATATCAGTAAATCAGCCATCCCACCTCTTAAGATCCCACTCTCGCGCATCCTCCGACTTTACTGCCGATACATTAATATCCCAATTAGCGCCGTATTACATCCTCGACGACGTTTCGCGAGCACCTCGGCAAAGATCGCGTCTTACCGTAAACTCTCCCATCGATAGGCAGCGTCTCGAGTCGTTAGCGACCCAGCCGCGGGGCCGAACGAGAAGAAAAATGATATCAATTAGCCCTGGACGGACGGGCGGTGCGAGGCAGAACGTAACTGGAGCGATTCATTTAGGATTAACGACTCGGCTAGGGTGCCGTTCACACCCACGTATCGAAGCGTGCGCGCGCGCGCGTTCGTGCGAGCCGCACCGTAATGTAACATCGCCAAATATGGACACTTTGTGCATCGCTTTGAAGCCTCGCCTTTTACTGTAAATCCGCGGACCGCGACCGTTCGACGCTTGGTTTCGGAATTACACGCCAGGCGCCTCCTCTCGCATCGTTCGGCCAGCCTCCACCTTCTTTCCCCCTTTTTTTTGTGACCGAACGATTTCAGCCCGCCGAACCTAGTTCGCGTGGCCGCACCACGAAACTCTCGGATTCCCTTATGGTAGCGGAATAGAAACTTTTCGGTCGCTGTACCGTGCGCACGATAATCATTATCGTCGTCATTATCGTTCGAGCCTAATGCGAGACGGTTTGCGTGTATGTATGTGTGCGTGCAGGTCGGATAGCAGGGATGCTTATCGCGTCGTTTCGCCGCACTTCCTTATATGGACAATACGGGGAGCCGTCCTCTGCGCATGTGATAAGAGGAGTCGGTGAGTTCGATAGGGAAGGGGGGGGTGGGGTAACGCACGGTCATTGATACGTTATTGACCGTTACTAATTCTATTTCATTTATTCGTAAAATCGATAGCTCCCCACCACCTACCTAGCCTTACGTTCTTACCGTAAGTCGGAGCGGTAACTGGAGCGACGGATGCGTCCGTGGAATGCGAGTTTTGCAGACGGATGCAGGGAGGTGGATCCCGCGGGCCTAATGAGCGGTCGGACAATAAATTAGCTTCCGACGCGAACGTCGAACGTCTACGTCATCGTAAAATGATACATTTTTATCGTGGCGACATGCCGAGATTGGCGGGCGACGTAATTCGAGGTTCTCGTTTCCTCGTATGAGCGGCGGTCGAATATGCCGGTACCTAGCCAAATATAGGCTACGTCGAGTGGCTTGGCCATATGCGAATACATGTCATGGCTTCGGCGGATTGAGGCCCCTTTTCGACTAGACGGATGTAAGAGGCGAATATGCGAAGATACGGGATCTTCGGATCGGCCAGTTGCGAAACTGCGTCGGGTCTCTGTATTCTGTAGTTTCGCTGATCGGCGAAGTAGAGACAGTAATGCTTTAACGGCGAAATGTATATTAACCGATTTAATTCTAAAATTAGCTGTATATTTAGAAGTTGCAGTCATTAAAAGAAAACAATTTGAAACCGTGACCCAAAAATGGGACATTGGCGGATAATGGGTTAACGGCAAAACGTATATTAACCCATTACCCGCCAGAAATAAAAAATAAATAAAATTAGCTGTATATTTAGAAGTTGCAGTTATTAAAAGAAAACAATTTGAAACCGTATCCCAAAAATGGGACATCGGCGGATAATGGGTTAACGGCGAAATGTATATTAAACGTCTTCTTTTACTTCTCGCTGCTTTCTAGACAGTTAATTCTTATGTTAAGAATTGAGAGTCGTCGGCCCAAGGAATGCTGAACGTTTCCGGGTTTGTATATATGATTTTGAGATAAGAGAGATTAAACAGAGGTTCGAGTAGTCGAAAATGTATGAAGCGATCCTACTCGTAGCGCGTTAAGCATACTAAATAAATACGTTAGACTAAAAATAGTCGATGTATGCCCTGCTTGTAATGGAATTAGAGTTGATAGGTGAAAAATATGGACTACGACGAGACAAGAAAACTTCTTCGATCAAGTTACCCTTGTACCACTTGAAGAAGTGAGAAAGACCGCAAAAATATAAGGACCCTGCCATGAATCTCCCAGTAACATCATAGACACGCCAAAAAATCGGTTGAACGCCACTAAAACCACATAGCGCTCCGACAGTCATTAACGAACGACTCGACTGTCCGAGACCATTACTTTTTGGCAACATTCCACTCGACGTGCGAACCATCGGACGCCACTGATGCAAGTCATTACCCTTTCTTCGGTGTCCTTCGAGGCAATGATTTACGAGCGCGAAATGTCCATCGGTTCTCAAGCTGCATCGGATGTAGAAAATGCATCGAGTCACGATATGGCATCTAGGCGTCGTGAGTAAGGCTTCCGAGGGAGGAATGCACGGGGGCAGGTGAGTAATGCACATGGCACGAGATTTCGGAAGTAAATGAGTCACGGAGAGGCGTTAGCCTACGGTCGAACGTCGCCTTCGTTCAAACCTTATGAACATTCAGGAAGCTGCGTACCTATCCGCAATATCTATGCAAAGCAGGCAGCGGTTACTCGGAAGTTTACGTGTACGGCCTCAGAAGCTGACAGTCTATCTCAGAAAACTGCAATGGGATAAATCATTGCTTCAAAGGCTTCGATTTGCCAAAGTTGTAATTGGGAGTCTTCGGTCGAAAATGGGAAATTGTCGGCTTGGCTGCGCGACGAGCAAACTTGACCTCAAAATCCTTAGGCTCCGGCTTACTTTAAATCGTGCACGACGTCTCTCATGATTTAACGCTCGCACCGTGACACGATTACACGCTCGACGAGGAGGAGGCTGTTTCATAATTCCGCCTTACGTCTCTTCTCTCTCTCTCTCTTCTGTCTCTCTTCTCTCTCTCTCTCTTCTGTCTCTCTTCTCTCTCTTCTCTCTCTTCTCGCTCTTCTCTCGCGCCTATGTAGGTACGTATTACTTCCGGCCAGTAACTGAATGGTCGAGGGTCGCGTTATGAGTCACGGAATAGTACTAGAGACGATGATAATAGTAATTCCCGGTATTCCACTACCGATACGGGCTAACAAAAATACGTGAACGAATGGATCACGGTGCGAGCGTCGCTGTAAGACGAATGCATCGTGATTCATCGTTATTGGCAGAAGATTCGTGCGGAATGTGATGTCTGTGCATTTTTACCGTTCAGGATCTACGTTCGATTTTACGTAATGCGTTAGCTGACGTGACGCTTTTGATAACGGTCGACGATAATGGGCGATGTTACGTGGCACGGCGTTTAGAGATTAAATATAATTAGGATAGATTTTGTCAGGTGCTGGGGAAGATAATTACTTCTTTATCGTTTCAGTAATGCAATTTCTGATTTAGTTCCGGAGGATTTAAACGCGTACGGTAACTTTTCAATGTGCCGACGGAGTAAATGGTTAGATAATACTACGTATTTCCGGTCTTTGTTCACAGATGGCGCGTCATGTTCTAGAAATGAAACGAGTCGGTGTCGCTCAGTGTCGCTCCCTAGGGTAACTCCCTACATCTGTTAAAAGCATGGTTGCCAATCCACAGAATCGTACTGTTCCCTGTATCTCGTTGCAAATAGCAAAGCGCACAGTTTACCTTTGCGCTGTAGTATATACAGTATTGAACGATATTTTCTATGCATTGTCAAAGCAGTACAGCACAAGTATTTCACATTAATGTAAGTCTTGACAGTAAATGGTTTAACTGGACAAAAGTTCAAATTTACTACGCCAAAGCTGGCCATAGCCAGCCATAGCTGGCCATAGCACACCGTTTCCCCTTTTTTGCGAGAAGAAAACCCCTAACATCAAATGTACAGCAAACGCACTCTAACGATTAAATGGTGGTACTACCGCCATCGGTATAAGCTTTCAAAATCCGCCGATGCTTCAAATTGAGCATCAGTTTATGGAGGAGTGTACATTACGAGTTACGAGTGAAAACACAAATGGAAAAAGACTGGTGACGGGGAGAATGAACGATCTCGAAAACATGAACCGATCGAGAAGATATTAATACTCGAATCTCCTGGGCGGAGATCATAGCAATTTGATCATGATAAGAACCAACAGGTTAGTCTTTGTTTATTTACATGTCTCATCGCTGACATAACCTGTCATGTGACGATGTGCCTGTCATTTTGGCTGGTCGGATATCAATTTTCAATATCATTCAGGAAACGTGGACGCAATGCGGAAGAAGAAACCGGTGATTTTACCCCGCTCAGCAAACGAATAAATAATCTGCACATCAACAGTTTCTCAAGTCTCCAAGACAGCGTAGGAGAGAGTGGAGAGACAGAATGGGGAAACAGGAATATCATACCGTCGCCGAATTATTCAGAGCCATCCCAGGGCTCCCCACTGTGCGACGGGTGCAGCTCTAGTCAAAGCAGCTGCACAGCTGAATATAGACCGGATCTAGATGCTTCGGAAAATCCTTTTTACTACGAAAGTAACAAGTTACTGTTCTCTCTTTATGTGGAACGCGTTCAGAGAACAACTTCTGACCTCTATTAACTAATTCTCTTTTAAATATTTCCAAAACGTCTTCTGTGCTTTATTACTGTCATTCCTTTATTACGCACTCGAATACGTTCACCATAGAATTGGCAAAATTATGACTATTAATCTGTATTATGTGTGGCGCATTAAGCGCCGTAAAATATTATGCCAGGATTATCAACACTAAAATCCACAAGGAAGCACATTGACACTTTTGTCTCATATTCGTTTGTGTTCATTATTAAGCAACTACGATCTGAAATAATTGATAATCGTGCTCATACCCAATTGCCATAATGTTTAACGAACACATTGAATTGACACATCATAGACATTTAGATGTATCATTTAATTTATAACTCTGGAAAGGCGACGTGGATCGGTCGACCGCGACATTCGAAATTTCCGTCTCGCCCGATTACATGTAATTATAATTGTCATTCTACGTGTATATACAATAAGTGTACATCGGACGTCGTAGATTGACGCGCTAAAATGCGATTTACGGAATACATATGAATGATAGCTAAATAAATACCCATTTATTGTGAAACGCAAGCTCTTTATTATCAAGGAACAAACGTAGGTAAGGTTACGCAACATTGTACATAACGCAGCACAAGCACGATCTTCACCAATTCTTCGACCACAGTGTCCTCGCGGAAGCGACCGTTTATTCTCGTTACCGTTGCTTTCGTCACAAAAACCGTTGGAAAAAAACGAAAAAAAAAACTTAAGGCAAAACAATGAGCGAAGCTGCGCGAGTCTCGGCTCCGTGGGACGGAAATCGTATAAGCGCGGGATATCGAATCGAAGATGGCTCGAGACGTGAGACCGAGTCATCGAGCTATCGATCCTCGGCCTAACCTCACCGCAGTCTCCGCTAGGTGCGCACGCAGTTAGTGCCGCTCCGTAGTGGTAATGGAAACGGAGTGACTGAGAGAGAGGCAGAGCGACGGACAGGTGTTTCTTGCTGTTATCCGTTGTAAATCGAATTTTCGGCGAGTTCGCGTACGCTTTGCCGAGGCGCGAGGTCAGCGGAACCGGGTGCCGCGCGAATAAAAGACAGTTCGCCACGCCACGCTCGCCCACGGTAATCTGGACTGGCCGCACGAGATTCGTGTTCGGGAGTACAATCGTCGCGCGCACGCGCCGCTTTCCCTCTTCGCCGCTCCATCACAATATACTCTACGCGCGCGTAACCGCCGCCATAGTTGATATTTCACCGATGGAATATTAATAGGCGGCGGCGTGACGGTCCTCTAACCGCGCGGCTTCTCACGCACCCCGTCGCGATCTGTTGCCGATATCGGTATAACAGGGATGCGGCACCTTGGGCGAGGGTAGCGCGCGCGCGGGCCAAACCTTCGCCTTCTGTCCGACAGAACAGAACGGAAGCGGGAGGGAGACGAAGAGAGAGAGAGAGAGAAGGAGCGAGAGACTCTCGTTGAAGGATACACCAGCGTGTTGTCGCCGCCGCTGCTGCTGCTGCTACTGCTACTACTGCTTCCGACTACTCTGGTCGAACTATACACAGAGACAGTAGCGTCCGCTTTCGCGCTCGCGGCAGTGGCACAGAACGACGGTGGCGACCGAAAGCGACTTCGGCGGCCGAGAGCAGGAACCCACGAAAATCAGCGGGTCGAGGGCCGTGAACGGCACGCCGAACTTCTCGTGGAAGAGTGTGGTGGCCTGCCTGGCTCTCCGTGGCACTGGCGTCGGGCGCGCGCGCCCAGAGTTAAACCCGTGGCCCGCCGTCGTCTCGCTGGCGGCTATGTACCGTTAGCTCGAATTCATTCCCCGTTGGCCGACCCGAGACCCACGCTTACCTACCGACCGGGGGGCCATACTCGATCGGACTCGGCTGTCATAAACCCGGAAACGAGTGCGCGTCGCGGCGAGCCGTTGCCGCCGCATCGGGACTGGTCAGTAGTGCGCGAATTTATCGCCAGTCACGAGCCAGGGGAACCGCAATATAGCCCGAAACTCGACGTTTACGCGCGCGCGATACCCGCCAAATAGAAGTGCGTGCGTGCGTCCGTCCGTCTGTCCGTCCGTCCTTCCGCTCGTTCGTCCGTACGTTCGGTCGGTCGGTCGTTCGTTCGTTCGTCGTGCCGTGCGTGCGTTCATCGTTCGACTATTGCCGCCGCGTTTCGTATGACGTGTGCACACACTGTGCGGCCACTACGGGACAACGAAGAGCGGAGGAGCAGCAGCGGCACCAACACCAGCGGCGCCAACAGCAGCAGCAGCGAGCGAGCGTGTCAGACGAACGAGACGGGCAGCAGCAGCAACGACGGTCAGCGGCGGCTTTTTAGCATCTCACGAACGGCGAGCACAAACGATGCTGGCTGTGGCGGCCTTACGGCGAGCGTGTACGTAGAAATGAGAAAGTTGTTGCCGCCGCGGTGAAGATTGGGAACGACGCAGGCGAGCCAGCCAGCCAGCCAGCCAGGCAGCCAGTCAGCCAGCCAGCCAGCGGAGCCAGTCAGCCAGCCAGACGGACGGACGGTCTCCGTACTACGCCACCGAAGGTTTCGAGGTAGCGACAGTGTAGTTTGGCAGCGGTGCGTCGAGCGGAGTACAACACAGAGAGCCTAGCCGACGGCTGCACGCTGGTAAGTAGGACACGAGAGCTTCCTTGCCTTTTTCCCTCGCTCGCTCTCACTACCTCTGTCTCTCTCTCTCTCTCCCTCTTTCTCCTTCTCGAATCGGTAGGCGCGAATACTGTTAAAGTAGCGTCGTCCCGCGGCTGCTCCGGTTTCTGTACCGCTGGGTTGACCGCGGTGGTGGCGACCACCACGCTGCTATTCCTCGGCACCGCTCTTCAAGTCGCCGTCGTCGTCCTCGTCGACGACGACGAGCAAGCGCGCGCGCGCGCTCACACGCACGCACGCATGCAAGCCAACGAGCCCAACCGACGATTCCGCCCCGCGAAACTCGGCACCGCTTTCTCGGACGCGCGGCTTTACTCCTAATGCGAAACGTGCCACGAGAAACCGCGAAACGGTGGCCACAGAGAGCACCCACCCCAAGACACTAAAATCGTCGCGGGGCCCTCGTCGTGGCTCACGGCTTGGCTCGGGCTGGCTTTGGTGGGGTGGTTGGAGGTGCGGACAGTGGTTGAGAGGCTGGTGGGGTTGGAAATTGCGTGGTGGTGGGTGCCCGCCGAGGTCTCGGAGGCCCCTCCGTGGCATCTCGCTGCCTCTAACCCGACGAGGTGGGGGTGTAAACAACAGCCCTGCCTGTGCCTCTGTTGGCTCTACTCTCTGTCCTCCGTTTCGCCTCTGCCCTGCTCTCTGCCAACTCGTCCGATCTTTTTCCTACTTCCTCCGCCGTAACGTCTCCCGATGCGCGATCGAAAGAGTCACGGAGGGAGGGAGGGCGGGAACGGGAGAAGGGGCACATTGGCAAAGCCCGCGGCAGCGGGCCACCGCGACGCCGACGACGACGGCAACGACGACGACGACGACGATTGCCACCGCCGACGCCGACGCCAACGCCGACGCTAGTAGAGTCGCTTAGCCTAATATTCCATCGGGCCGAAACAAAGCGTCCGTCGGCCTTGCCCGCGCGGACGCCCGTGCTATTTTCTTCCCGTCGGCCCGATTCCATCATGGCCGCCGCGAGTGGCCAGCCTTTGCTACGTGGCCGAACGAGCTTACGCTCAACTCCGCGCGTCCCTGCTTCACGGCGTTGCCTTCGCGCTCGCTTCATTCTCTGTCTCTTACTCGCCCCTTTACTCGCCATACTCTCTCTCGCTCGCTCGCTCGATCACGGCGACAACGCTCACCGGTGGCGGCCAACGCCCAGTTCCGTTCTCTCTCTCTCTCTTTCTCTCTCACTCTCTCTCATCGACAAGCATATCTCTGTCTCTCTCGGATTCATGTTCTCAGACCTTTCGACACACATGGCGCGCTCTGCGCGTTTCACCGTTCGCCCGATCGTTTCTAGCATTGCATCCTATTAGGCCTCTCTATTCTAACCAACGGTACCGTGCGACAGCGCGCCTCTATTTTCCCTCCGATATCGAGGAAAATACGTGGCGTCGCGCGACGCCAGGCCGAGCGTCGGCCGTTCCGGTTTGCGTACGTCGCCCCGCGCGGCCCGTTCTCCCGACGCCGTGGCAAGCCCCGCGTACATACTGCCTACGTCATCAGAGATTTCTCTAGAATATCGCGCGACGAGATAACGGCCGACGCGTGCCCGTTCGACTTTGCCGGAGAACAGGAGAATCGGATACACGGGATATCCGCGGCGAAACGAAGTAAGAGGTACATGTTAATTAGAAGGACAGAGACAGTGTGTGTGTGCGATTGAGAGTACGGCTTCGAATTCATAGGGTGCGTGCGCGCGCGAGTGAGAGAGGAACGGAGTCGGAGAGAGCGAGACGAGAACGAGAGGAGAGAGCGCGCGCGCGCGAGCGAGCCTGAAAGAGACGGACGTAGCGAACCTTAAGAGAATCGGCGCCATTACGACATGCGCGTCTTGCAAAAGCGTCCGGCAACGACGGGCGTACGACGCCTCGGCTGACCGGTCAGTCCCGCGCTCGCCATTCCGCGAACGGCGAAAAACACGTCGCGTCGCGGCCACGCAGAGTGTGTTATCCCGGGCACGTTCCTTCTCCCTGGGACTGGACGCCGGGGCCAAACCGTGTCAGCCACCCGCGACGACGTGCAGGCGCGGAGTAATCGTCCGTTCGACACGGCAGCAGCACACCCTCCACGGTGCGTCAGAAGGAGGAGAGGTGCACGGGTAACCTAACCTCTCTCTCTTTCTCTCCCCCTCTCGTCCTCCACTCTCTTTTACGCCTCTCTCTCTCTCTCTCTCCTCTCCTCTCCCATACTCTCCTCTCTCCTCTCTTGTTCTCTCTTCCTTCCCTACCACACTCGGATCAAGGGCGAGAGTCGTCGGTGTGTCCCACTTCGTCTACCGCGGTGTCTGCTCCGCGAGTTCTCTCCCGATATTTCGCGTTCCCCTCCCCAGGGGAGTTCCTGGTGTGTCGAGGCTCGTCTCCCTTCTTTCTTGACATGCCCCTACCCCTTACGGGCCACCACGCGTACAACCTCTCCGTCCACACGGACGTGGATGTTCCTCGTGCCGCCGCCACCGCCGCCGCCTCCACTGCCATCGCCTCCACTACCATCGCCTCCTCCACTGCCATCGCCTCCTCCGCTGCCATCGACATCCACTACCATCGTCGTCTACCACCGCCGACGACCAACGTCGTCCGTACATATGCATCCGCGCTCACTTTCGTCTATTCCCTGTCCCTTTTATTACCCAAACTTACGCCACTGATGTCTTCCGATATCGCTCTTCCTTCTTCATTCCTTCCATTCGAAGCTATTCGAGTAGGCGATGTTCGCGGTAGATGTACAGCAGTAGGTAGGCAGGTAGATAGATAGATAGATGGGAAGATAGTCGGGTAGACGAGCAAAGCCAGCAGGCTGGCGGCGGGCAAGCAAGCAAGCAAGCGAGCGAGCCAGCAAACGAGCCAGCAGGCAGGCAAGCAAGCAGACTGGTACTTTGCGCGATAGAGAGAGGGATCGCCACGGAGAGGGAGAGAAAGGAAGAAAGAAGGAGAGAGAGTGAGTCTCCGGCTCTATTTCGCGGTGGGTTCCCGCTTTTCCCACCTATGGGTTCCCCCCTACCCTTACAACGTCGCTCCTCTCTAGCCCCTACCCCCGTGGGGGCACCACATCGCGGTGGAGTGGGGTGCGATCCTGGGCCACTTCGGCGACTATCCTCCCTGCTCCCGGTTCCCTTTGGGGTGGGGGAGGGGGTGAAGTGGGGGTCCCTCACCCCACCCCCGCGGATACCACCACCACCGGGGCGGGTGGTGCGGGGACGAAGTCACGAGGAGCGGAAGGTGGTGGGTCCTCGATGGTTACGCGACCGGGGAGAGAAGATGGGAGGAAGACGACGGAAGACGAGAGAGGAGAGACGGCCCGCCGAGTTTTGACTTCGCCGCTCTTGCAGTTAAGACGCCGCTTCCGAGCGACGCCGACGTCGTCTCTATAGTCGACCGAGGTGGAGGTGGAGGCGGCGAACAAGAAGTAGTAGGAGGAGGTGGAGGAGGAGGGCAAGGAAGAGGTGGTGGTGAAGGAGGAGGAGGAGGTGGATGACGAAGAGGTGGAGGTGGAGAAGGTGGTGGAAAGCTCAGGCGCCTCTCGAATCCCTCCTAACCGTCGCTTCTCTCGAGTAAACAGAGAGGGTCATTCACGGATCTGAAGAGCTCGTGTCAACCTTGATCTTGACGAATCGCTACCTCCTCGCCCGCGACTTCTCTTTCTCTCTCTTCCTTTTACTTTCTGTCGCACAATGTCCCCATCGCGAATACCCTATCGCTACTTCGATGACCGAAGCCAAGGCGACCCGATGCTGCAGTGGGACCTCGAGCGTGGAATCCTTCATGAGGATTTTGCGTTCGAAGTGTCTGCTGGGCGCATCGGGTGGCCAGCTGGGTGGTGAGATGTTCGAGTGGGAGATGAGATGTTGGCGACAGGACGGAAAGTCGTGATAACAATGTAGTCCAAGTTGTTGGCCGTCGGATGAATGCCACTCGAGGAATTCCGATGGTAACCGATTTCTTCTCGTTCTTCCTCCCACTACCCTACCTTCTATCTTTTGGGTCCCGAATTAATTTCCACTCAGATCGCGAATTCTAGGGAGTATCGCATTTCGTTCGGCACTTAGCACTAATATAGAAACGGCGTCTTCTTCTTCATTGTACTAATTATAGCGCTATTTATGTTCAAGGTTATTAACGATATAGACGTTGCAATTGGCCGGGGAGCCGCATCGATAGAACGACACGTGATACTTTGTTGCGAGCGATGCGCCGTTCTTCGATTATTCCCCTAACATGACCGCGCAAGAATGCACACGCTCTGTCTATCAACTCAGAACATGCGTATCGAGACGAAAGTCGAAACAGACTGTGGCGAACTAAAAGCGTAATGTAGAATGCACAAAGCTCCGAGATCGCTCGAGATTCCAAAGATCAACGCATTTCGACATCTGCCCATGCGGTCAAGTGAGTGTCAAAAGTAACAAGTCAACACTCTTATTAGTAGCCAAGCTCGATTACATTTCTATCTTTTTTTTTTTTTTTACTTTTTTGCCGCATTGCTTTTATCGTAGCTCTACTTTATGTTTATTCCTCTGACGGGTAAAACCGAGCGGAGCACCGATGTCAGTTTTCATGCTCGTTTCATCCTCAGTTTCCTTTACGTTCGCTCTTAATTTACCTGTAGCCTTAGTGGACACGTTATGTTTCAGGCGATGTTTGTTTTACGAGTCTGAATACGTCTGTTCTGTTCGTTGTTTCTCTCTCGCCGTACGAATGTAGATGAGTGTGTACGCCTGGTCGAAAATTCTGTTACGTAACAGCGTCGATTTTCTTTCGTTGCAGGCTTGACCATCGAGGAAGATGAATTTCACGCCTTTTCCCGGCTTCACGACGGGCTCGTTACCGACGGGCACGGTCCATCAGTTCGCCACCGCTAAGTTCGCCCAGAACTTGACGACCGGCGGTCAGGTCGTTGGCGTCCTGTCCAGCGGGGAGGGCGGCGTCCATTATCTGAGGCCGGTCGATCCGAACGGCTTTGCCGTCGCTCAGGGTGGCAACAACCAGCAGCAGCAGATCATCACACTACCCATCACCGTACCTGGCAAAGATGGCACCCAGCAGCAGCAAACCGTCCAGATCCAGGTGGTCAACCCCAGCGTGTCCCAGAGCGGGAACAGCGGGGACCAGCCGAAGTATCATTTGGCGCCGATCTCCCTGGGACAGTTTCCTCAGGGTGCGGCGACGGTGCTCACCGTCGCCTACAGCCAGCAGGATGCCGACGGAGTTCAGATCCAGGTGCAACCGCAGAACACGGTTGCCACCACGCAAACGTAAGATTGCCTAACATGGCTGTTTATCTAGATTTATGTCGGTCATGGTCTACGGGACAGTTTTGACACAGAATGTTCGCCATTGCAGGTCTGACCAGACCACGCAGAGTACATCGACTGCAGTCACCACCACGTCCCAGCAAACGATTCAGCAGACCGTGCAGCTGCCGGGCGCCCCGGAAGGGATGACCGTCGTCGCCCAGATCCCCCAGGACCTGATCCTGCGCGAGGGTATGGAGGAGTCGAAGGAGGACGTGAAGGAGGGCACCACGCCGGTGGCCCTGATCAAGCGGGGGAACGTCAAGAATCAGGGAAATCAGAGTGGAGAGGAGTTCATCACTTCCATGCCGGGCGGCTGGCAGAGTCTGGCCACGCCCGGCTCCACCGTCGCCGATTACCTGTCGAGATTACCCGCTAGTACCTTGCCCCTTAGTTTGCAGCACTTCCTCAAGTTTTCGGCGGAGACAATAAAGAGGGAAGCCACCATCGAGTCGAGCCCGCTCGGCGCCGACGGCCTCGACGCTTCCGGCAGTATCGCCTCCGGCGAGCAGGCTGTACAGATAACCGTGGCCGGTGGCGAGACAGCTATCATTCCTGACGTCGTCGAGAAGGCCGAGCTCGGCGCCAAGCCGAAGAGGAAAAAGCAGTACAAGAAGAAGCCGCCGAAGCCCAAGAAACCGAAGCCGGGCCAAGTGAGCATAGTCACCGCCCTCGACGGCACCACCCTCTTCTGTTGCCCGCAGTGCAGCATGGCATACCCGGAGAAGGAGCTTCTCGAGCAGCATCTCATCGGGCACAAGATCGAGAGGAGGTTTATATGCGCCATGTGCGGCGCTGGCCTCAAGCGGAAGGAGCACCTGGAGCGTCACAAGCTCGGCCACAGCCCGGAGAGGCCGTTCATATGCTCCATATGCCTCAAGGGCTTCAAGCGGAAAGAGCATCTCAATCTTCATTTCGTCATACATTCTGGACAAAAGACGGAGGTCTGCACCGAATGCGGCAAAGCCTTCTACCGCAAGGATCATCTGCGGAAACACACCAAGTCCCATCTCGCCAAACGTGCCAAAGAGGAGCCTTTGAGTACGACCGACTGCACGCAGACGCAGCAGCAGCAGACGGATCAGCAGCAGCAGCAGCAGCAGCAGACCGAGCAGATGCAGCAGCAGACCTCGGTGCCGGAGCTGCCGCAGATACAGATACAGGTCGGCCAAGGGCCGCAGGCGCAGATTCATCAGATCTCCGTTAGCGAGCAGTCCACCGTCGTCTTGCCGACCGCCGCCGAGACGGGAGCCATGGCGATGCTTCATCATCAGCAGCAGCAGCAGCAGCAACAGCAGCAGCAGCAGCAACAACAGCAACAGCAGCAGCAGCAACAACAACAGCAGCAGCAGCAACAGCAACAGCATTAGCGGCAGCATACCGCCCCGAACCAACCCGGGCGGTACTTCCGATTCAACCATCACCAGGCTAGGGGTCGCGCAAGGCAGGGAGTGCTTGCCGATTGATTTCGAAAACTTGCGATAGTATATTTGGTATAATGTTAAAATGCTCTATCGATGGTGATTGTTACCTAGAAATAGCGGTCATTCATTTTTCGAGACGACGGAGAGAGAGAAAAAATAAGAGCGCGAGAGAGAGCAAGTGGGGAAGAGTAAAATCTTAACCATTGGGATTCCCTTTGTACGTACCATTGATCTATGAGACCATGAGCCATGAGGTATGATAATCTACCTGCCGAGGTGACCGGAGAATTATAAGTACCACCAGCTTGGACCTTTCCAACTCGTTGGCGCTACTAGGCAAGGTTAATTTATGTTCATAATTATACTGCAAAGCGCACTGAGCTGAGAGACGAACAAAGTTCGTTTGTATGATCTTTCTTTTTTGCGTACACGTTATAGCGTACGTGGGAGGAGTAAAGATTGCGAGTGTACCACACAGAACCTCGCCTGATACAAAATGTTTTCATCGCTAATCCAGTTCCATGACGCAAGTTAGAAATAAATGAAGAAGTTTATATATAAATATATATAAATATAAATGTAAAAAATATATTTTTGAAAGCGCGAACTGGATTCGCTGGAGGACAGAAGAAGGCAATCGAGTATTGGGCTGAAGTTAATCCTCTTCGTTGACAAAAGAAAAAAAACCGAAAAATGCGAATAGATACGTAACAAAGAAGTGATGAATGGGTAGAGCGATACGATGTAACATTGTAAATACTGCGGTTTCCATCTCCAGGGAAAGGCTAGGAAAAAAATGTGTCGTGCAAGTACCGAGGCGAATCTTTCTATTTATTTTGCTTACATCACACGATCGAGACAATTGTGAGGTAATCGCATTGGTGAATCGTCTACTGCAATTGATACTACTGAGAACCGACAGAGTCGTAAACCGTATACAAAAAAGGTGTATTCATACGTTTCTATATGTAAGCCGAGAACAAGGGTTGATGTATATTTTTGCAAAGATAAGCCAGCGGCCCCGTTGTATAGATTAATGTAAATCAGTTTGACGTAATATATATATTTCCCAGCTGAAGAGGCTATGGGGTAATTGCATGCATGTAGAATCATCGTACATGGATGTTTCTTTGTCAAGCGCGTCACGTCGACACTGATTATTTGTTTGCCGCTGATTGAAGGATCCAGGATTATCAGAGAGAGAGGGAGAGAGAGTAAGAGAGAGTTATGGGTCGGCTGTATCCCGTTCGGATGCATTTAGTCGAGACACATATAAAAGGGCATTCGTCACAATTGGTGAAGGTGTCTGCATTTCGCAATTATTCCATAGTTCCTCTTAAGTTTTTATCAATCTCGTATAATTTATATCGACGGGACGAATCGAACTCGAATACTTTTACAACAGGACTCTGTAATCCTCTTCTTTGTGTTGAGATCGTATTTTGCAAGGAATTTCTCTTGTACTGTCTTAAGGTGCACGCAATGAACAAGGAACAAAATTTGTTGAAGATTATCATCCGGATCGATCTGTCATGCATGACTCAAAAACCTTTTAAGCAAAGATGTATATATACAAAAAAAAAACTTTCTATTGTAAGTATCGGAATTAAAGGCAGTGGGTAATACCTGTACAAGAAATATAATTATTATTTTATTATTATATTATGATAGCTATTATTATCATAGTCGGTACGAATAGTTTATAAGTCATTTTCATTGTTACTTACATAAATATTGGAGAAGAAAGCTAAAATAAAACATACATTTAATACAAAATAATTCTCCTTGGCCGTATACTTGCACGTTCCGTACCATATGGAGACCAGCTTATTACGTTCCGGCAAGTGCATACGTACGTTACATCTTTTATATACTTTACAACGTCTTAAAAATCGTACTTATGATCTCTCTCGTAAATGTAACATTCCCAGCGACTATGATGGAAACTTATTTCGTAACATGATTCATAACAATTTTTTTTAATTTAAATTAAAAAAATAAAAACATTGCTGATTCTATCACCTTTTATTTACAACCAAACGGTATTACGTACATTTATACATAAATACAAACATACACCCACACGCACACATACATGCATGCATGTATATGCGGATGGGAGAGAAGGGCTCCTCGATTGATTGGAACTGTTGTCGGAAGTGAAGCCGGAGTACCGCGACTCCCGAAGGTCGGCCGGCTCCGAGGAAGGAGTAAAAAATTGAAAAAATCTCTCGGCTCCTGCCTCGCTTGGGCAGCGCGCGCGCCTCTTTCCAAACTCACCCGCCTGACATCCGTCTCTCCCCCCGGCATCATTTCCTCTCTCCACCCTACCCTGTACCCCCTCCCACCGCCACTCCTCCTCCTCCTCCACGCCCCCCCCCCCCTCCCCCCCACCCCCTGCCCTTGCTCCGCGTGCGGGAGAGAGAAAATAATGGCAGGTCGCCGGCAGCGATTCGAAGTTAAAACCCCGACGGATTCGGGCATTTTCGCCGGCGCGGCCGCCGCGACGGAGGAGGAGACGACGAAGAGGAGAAGAGTACCGCGCGGGGAGAGAGAAAAAATAGTTAAGAGGCTGGCACAGTAGAGGGCGGACGGGTGGGGTGGGGGCGCCGACTTGAGGGACAGGTGTCAACGGTCACGCACTACTCCTTTTCGCGGGGGAGAGATATTTTTTCCGGCGGAATACGCTCCGGGTGCCGAGCGGCGAGTCGACAGAGTCCTCACGATCCAGAGGCGAAAACGGCACGGGGCTGGCTGCTCTAAATGGTAAGCTTTTTTTTCGAACCGCGAAGGGTCAGGCGGTGAGGCAGGAGGTGTGGAGGCGGCTGAGGAGGAGGAGGAGGGAAGGAAGTAAGAAGTCCCGCGCGCGCGACTCGTGCGCGCTGCGCACGAAAGGGAAACCGGCCGTTCGCGCTCGCCTGCCAAGCGTAGGCCCGCCGAGGAGCCGCGCGGTGCACGGCCATTTTCTGCTGAATTCCGTGCGAATTCGGGTACCCCGCGTATCGACTGGAGGTGCCGAGAGGGGAAAGGACGCGTTCGACTCTCGCTGCCTCCACCTCCGCCTCCGTCGCTCTCTCACTCCCTCTCTCCCGCTCTCTCTCTGCCTCTTTCTCTTTCTCCCTTCGTATCCCCCTTTCGACCCCCCCCCCCCCCCCTCTCTTCCCATCGGTCCGACTCGGTCTCCCTTCGCTCCTCCCCCCCACCTCCCCAGCCTACCGTCTCGCTATTCCCCTTTCCTCTCGCCGCCAACCCCCTCGTCACCCTCCCACTCCCTGAGCCCAACTCCGCGCGCCCTGCCCATCCCCCTGACGATCATCTCCCCCCCGCGTCGCGACGACCCCGGCCGCGTACAGTGTTCCTTTTTTCCCGTGTTTTTTCCACATATTCTTTTACATAGTACCCGGTTAGACCGTCCGTGATCCTCGTTACGCGCAAGGGGACGTTGTGCTCTGTGATCCGGTGCACGGGAGGAGACAGGCGTCGGTGTGCTTTCCTGGCCGCAGCGGCATCGTCAGTTCGTGCGCTCGTTCGCTCGTCCGTCCGTCCGTCCGTCCGTTCGTTCGTGCGTCCGTTCGTTCGTTCGTTCGCTCGTTCGCTCGTTCGCTCGTTCGTTCGTTCGTTCGGCCGTAACGCACGTACTTACGGACGTACGTACGCGGCGAGCGGTCCGTCCAACCATCCATCGTCTCGTCGTCGTTGCGGTCGTCGTGGACAGTGGATTCGGCGAGTTACGGGCTTCGAAGCCCGTCCAAGCAGGAGGAAAGCGAGTGTCGGGCTCTCGTGGCTTCTCGGCTTCGGACGCGGAGGTAGCGCGAAGTAGTAAGCGGTTACACGAGTTCTGTAAGAGTGTGTGCATGGTGGTGGTGTACCATTGTGTGACAGACGACGGCTGACGCATCGCAGCGCCTAGGCATACACGCATCGTGTTCGACGGCGAGAGAGAAAGAGAGAGAGAGAGAGGGACAAGGAGAGAAAGAAGAGAGACGAAGAGAGAGCAAGTGAGAGAGAGTGAGAGAAAGAGAGGCGCAGAAGGCCACCGAACGGACAAACGCACACGGCGGGCAGTCTGCGAGGAACGGGACGACATTCGGCGAGGAAAGGAAGGAGCGGAGACGGAGACGGCGACAAACGGCGACCAAACGGCCACGAACGGCGACGAACGGCGACGGCGGCGTGGTGGCCGCGCTGCTTATCGCCTCTCCCGTACGGCAAAAATCTTCCCCCGCGTACGCTCGCTTCACGTCTACCGGGTGCCTCCCTCCGAGGAAAAGGATTCGGTTCCAAGGCAAAGAAACATGGGGAGAGGGACGTCGCTGTGAGTAAATATTACTCGGGCGTCTACTCTTCAGTTGCACGACGTAACGCGTTGCCGGGATATTTCGCACGGCGTGGCCCCGCATTGTCTTATATATATATGTACATATATATCTATGTATATGTGAACGTCGTCCAGAATGAGAGGATAAAACGTATGCGAACAATGTGAGGGAAGGAGAGTGGGATTGGGGAGAACGAGTGAGAGAGTGTGTAGAGTGGAGCGAGAGAGAAAGACTGATAGGGTGGGTAGGAGGGAGAGAGAGAGAGTGCATGGAAGCAGCAGTATTCGGGAGTGTGTGAAAGAGTGAGAGGGAGCGAGGCCGAGGGAGGGAGTGTGACAGTATATGACAGGGAGAGTGAAAGAGAGAACGTGAGGGACGTTGGGGCCCATGTCGATGCGGAATTGACAACCCCGTTGTTGCGCACCGTCGAGCACCGAAGGCCCTTCTTTCATTTTCCTTCGAGACGATCCTTCCGCCCGAGTCGATGTAACGATATCCTCTTGATTTAACTTTGGCGCACGTCGCCGGGGCTCCGGGTCCGACGAGACCGCGTGCCCATGGGCAATGCGACCGGCGATGCCGTCCTTCTCTGGCAGCACAGGCAAGCCAGAAGTATACGACGCATCGGCCTTTGCGAAAACGTGCTCGATCAATTCACTTCCCGTTCGCTCACGAGGCCGCATCAGCGTCGGTTGACACCTCGCTGACCAGTTCTTCTTTGCCCCGACTGTACTGACCACGCTTCTTTCTCTTTCTGTTCCATCCAGGTACTTGATTGACGGTTTGCAATGAATTTCCCGCCATTCGGAGGTCATTTTCCCGGTACCATACCGAGTATCCACCAGTTCGCGACAGACGGCTCCGGCGGTGCGGGGGCGCGCTACGCCAATCATTTCCCCAACCGGCCTCCAATCGGAGTGCCGGTTATGGGAAAGTACCGTCCTGAGACGAACAGCGTGCAGACTGCTCAGTCCCAAGTGATGATGAACAATAAAGGGAGCTATCCAAACAGCAATGTTCATCACTACCCCAACGTACCATACTCTCAGGCACAACCTGTTCAGCAGCGCCCCTCCAACTCACCTGGAATGCAGGAGAAGCGTTCTTATCACCAGGTAAGTCCTACGCCCAGCTTCAGACCTTAGCGCTTTCACAGATTTGAGCTATTCAGTGGGAGGCTAATGCTTGACGTTGGGTGTACGTGGTAGTCTAAGCTGAATGTGTTACAGCAGGCTACGGAAACTATAAATCAGCAGGACGTTTGTAACCTGCTACAGGATAAGGATAAGAATAAGGACAAAAAGACTGAGGACCAGCAGCGCAACGGCGATTCAGCGACAAACGGTGGCCAGCAAGACTACACAATGCATCAGCATCATCAGCAGCACGCTCACACCCAGACGCCCGCCACCATGCCGGCTGCCTGGCAGTCACTGGCCACACCTGGTTCCACCGTAGCGGATTACCTCAGTCACTTGCCTGCCAGCACTCTGCCGCTCAGCTTGCATCACTTCCTCAAGTATTCTGCGGAGAGCATAAAGAAGGAGTCGGAAATGGCGCAGACGACGTCGGTCGCCGTTGCCACCACAACGACGCCCAACATCATGATGTCGCCTAACAACAAGAAGAAGAAAAAGAAGAAGGCACCGAAGGAGAAGAAGCCTCGCCCGAAGCCGGGCGAAATTCGTCTGACGACCGCCCTGGACGGCTCGACCCTCTACTGCTGTCCGGAGTGCCACATGGCCTATCCGGAGAGGGAACTGCTCGAGCAGCATCTCCTCGGTCACACGCTCGAGCGGAGATTCGTCTGCGACATTTGCGGGGCCGGCCTCAAGCGCAAGGATCATCTGACGCGCCACAAACAGAGCCACAATCCTGAGAGACCGTACGTTTGCACCGTGTGCCTCAAGGCCTTCAAGCGAAAAGAGCAGTTGACGCTGCACTTCGTGATACACTCCGGCGAGAAGCGGCACGTCTGCACCGAGTGCGGCAAGGGCTTCTACCGGAAGGATCATCTGCGGAAACACACCAGAAGTCATATCGCGAGGAGGGTGAAGGCTGAGCTCAGCCAGAACGCCGGTAAGACACTGCCAGGTAACGATCAAAGCGTCTATGTCCTGCTGGACCAGATTCTAACCCAGATTAACGTTCCAGGTACGCAACAGAGCCAGCAGCAGAACAACGTGTCGAGTATGCAGACGACAACGGTGTCGGCGTCGTCCGTTCTTCCGGGCGGGCACCCGGGTCCTCTCCTGTCCTGAGCCCCGCCACCAGGGAACTTCCAAGTTCCCCATCCGAACAACATCCTCCACTCGCATACGCCTCATCACTCGCTGCATCATCATCATCTGACGGCGGTGAACGTTGCCCATCAGTCGAGCGTAACGCCGCTCGCCACGCCCAGCCATTATCAGACGCACGAGCTCAGCTTCCTGGGGCACGTCAAGGATTTCTGAGAGCAGGCGAAAGCCTCGGTGAAGAGGTAACATCTGGACACTAAGTGATCGTCACTGTTTTTCACGGTTTATGGCTTAAGAGATATGGGGGAGAGAGAGAGAGAGAGAGAGAAGGAGAGAGATTCTTCTGTGAACTTCCCGTGTCGTCTCTATCGATTCAAATCACTCTTTGCCGTCGTTTAATCGTTGCCGATCGAGTTGCGCAAAAAAGCGGGGCGACGAAAGACGCTCGTCTCGTGGAACATGATCCACGCTGTTGTATATTAACCATTTTCCTCATTGCCGATCGTAGTCGGGCGCGACGAGAGACGTCGGGCGCGGACGTCGATAATGAACTTAAAAATTTTGTACATCACAAAATGACGACCGTCATATATTTTATAGCGAATTAAATGTCAGACACTGTCTAAGAGTGGCCTGTGAGGTGGGGGTGATAAGGGGGGGTAAGATCCAAACGTGTGACAGGGTGGAAAGTGCATTTGAATCGGTCGGATCGGCCCGATGGGAAATCGAAACCGAAATTTTCCTTAGAGACCTTAGAATTAGGAGCCTGATGCGAGAGTCTTGCCATACATGTGTGTATGAAAAAAAAAAACATATTTTTATGGAAGCTTGGTGTTATATGTGCGAACTAAGCTGATTGACAGAGGAGAGAGAGAGAATATGATGATACATATTTTTTTATTTTCTTTGCGATCGTGCTAGGATGTAATTTATTTTCACTGTGATCACCGAGCCGTCTGATCGAATGTCGAGTCGAGTATGACGTGATATATTTATTTCCCCGGGGCGAAATCTTCCGAATTCTCTTCCCGAATTCTCTTCCGATTGAGCACAGGATAAAAGGACACTTCTCACGAACCAATGGAAAATGCACCCGTTCCGAGCAGAACCCGTTTCTCAAGCGATTGCAAAAGCATTTCATTCCTCGCGCTCCCCAAACGCGTAACGATTTATTATACATACTCCTCGCACATTCTTTCACGGTACTTGTACTTATATTCAGTTTTTCTCTTCATCGTGACACCGTGCACAGGGCAAACGATCCTCGTAACAATACGATTCCCGACACAAATGCAAAGTGCAATCCGGGAACGATCAATCCGATCAAATTGCTTATTCTCTGCATGCAACTGCGTGCAACTGCGTGCAGGTCTTCCTACTTTCAAACCGTATTCTCAGTCAGAAACATTTGCTTTCGCGCACACGTTTCCAATTCTCATTTGCGTTCCTTGGACGACAGGCGGTTTCATACTTTTCTTCCCTCTTGTTTAATTCTTCTTCTTTTTTTTTAATATTTTTTTTCTTAAACTACAGAGTGGCCATTGACCGATCGTTATGTCGTAAGTGCACCCGTAATTCCTTTCGTTACGATCGTGTATCATTTTACGTGCTTCTCAGTTAGCTTATCGCAGTCGCACTGTGACGTTGCCTTTACGGGTTCTTCGAGCGAGTCGATGATCGCGGGACAGAATGTAGAAGGTCGGAAGTGTCGATAACTTCGCCGCCCGGTGGGGGATACAATCATTAGAAAATTTGCCAGTAATTAACCGTAACGTGTAACATACACGAGGCACTCCGCTCTAGCATGCGCGAGTGCATCGACTTTTTCAAAATCGCGAAATACCTCGCGCTCGTGACTTTCGAACGTTCAGCCGAGAACTCGTCGAATCGTTCGTTTCCGGGGCAGCTGGAAAATGCTGAAATTGCGTTGTTAAGTTTTGAAGATGGAAAACCAGAGGCTTTTAGGATACGGCAGCTAAAAAGAGCAGCAACAAAAAAAAGAAAACAAGTGGCAATATTTGCGAGCGGCATAAAATTTTACGTTTCGTTTCCTTTGACATCCCGATTTTTTTTTCTTCTTCGTTTTATATACAAAGTTGACAGTATTTTATATTTTACGACATAGTTTTTGAATTATCGCTTGTACGTATACTTTTAAGCGTAAGTGCATATATATTTATATATATATATTTTTTTACGATTGACAGACCGAGATCGTACTAAAAAGAAAAAGAAAGGAAGATAAAAATCATCGCACGTGAACTCTTATTGAGTTAATGCTTCGTTTTTTTATATGTTTTTTACATTGTTTTTTATACATATTTTTTGTTAGATCTCTAATCTTCGTTGAGCACTGATTACACACGTAAGAATCCCTATCCTTACGCGTACGGCGTACAATTACTATATTTTTTTTCTAATTTTATTTTCCTTATACTATTATTATTATTATTATTATTATTATTATTATTATTTTTGTTCTGTCCGTAGTATGTATGGTGCGTAATGCATCTCGTATGACGTTTAGATAGGCACAGTTAGTTAACTACGTTAGTTGGTAAACATAATCCTGCGCCGCAGTGCACTAAAAACGCTCGCGGATTTTGTGATCGTTTCGGACAGAAGATAAAGAGTCAGTCGCAAAGCAACTGCCACTGGCTCGTCCTTCAACTGTGAAACTCATTTCTCATTCTTAGTATTACCAGTCGTGCCATCGTTTCCGAACCCACCTCGCCGTAATAACATTTTCTACTTTCGTTTAACATTTTTTTTTATATTTTTTTTTTATTCTTGCCATAACACGGACAAAACGTTCTGCCGGACGACGTGGTACGTCCGTGCGGACAATTTGTTGGACGTCATTTTCGATATATAATCGCGACAACGTGATGTCCCAATATGTCTTACGTACTGTGTAAACAAAATGGAGAGAGGAGTGAGAGAGAGAGAGAGAGAGAGAGGGGATGAGAGAAAGAAAGGAGAGAGAGAGAGAGAGGAGGCAAAAAGGCGCAACGTACACACCAGCGGTTAGGAATGTGATGCGATTATTTTCGATGAATAACAATGCCGCAAATTTCGCTGGAAGAAAGATTCTGTGTGCCCCCGATACGTATGTAACGCGTGCGCGTGTCTCTCTGTGTGTGTGTGTTAGAGCTGCCCGCGCCGTACGAATCGTCGGGCCACGAATACAACTATTTAGTACAAGATAGACGGTGAAGTATTTTTTGCGCGAACCATAGAATACGTTCAGAGAGTTCAGAGTACAGAGACGTGTGCCCGCGTGGAGGAGGTGAACGTTCGCTGTATTTTTTTAATTCGCTGACCGCTCGCAAAAACCATAAGGGGAAGAGCATTTCTACCCCTGGCGAGATCTTCCTGAGCCGGGTTCATATTCTAAAAAACGCACTTTCGTCATTCGTGACTGCGTTACGAAACGCAGTCTCTCACAGTCTCTTACAGTCTCTCACAGTCTCTCTCGCAGTCTCCCGGACCGTGTGAACACGACGGACTCGCGAGACTGCGAGGGCAAACAGAACTTTTGGGGACATTTCTTCTGACCGTCATTCTTGTTGACTCTTCCGCATCATGTTTCTAGCGTGATACGTTTCTAGCAAGTAACACGAAAATTCAGGTTTCGTCAGACCTCAAATATAAGAATATACTAAAATAATACAAAAAAAAAATATTATATACATAGTATATAACTGAAAGCCGTATATATATTATATATATATATATTATATATATATATAAAAGATTAAGAGAATGAGCTGTATTAAAATACTCCACCGCCACGTACTTGTAACCGTAATGGGAAGAGAGAGGAGTAGGAGGAGGAGGAGGAGGAGATGATGAACAGAGAGTACACCCTAGGTTATACGTCTAGCGAGTAAGTTTGTATACAAGAAAAAAAATATTATGACATAAGTTCAGCCAGAGATAAATGGGGGTGAAGAAAAAAAAAACACAGAACACAGAATATAAGTGAGTGCCCGTGTGCGTGCGTGTGTGCCTGATGCGAGAGAACCAGCGTGCGCTTGGAACGGGTCGATATAATGGAATGTGCATTCTGGGATTTGCGTGTGCATAGGATTTTTGCGTTTCTCGCGCGAGAAGGCCGATTCGTCGGTCCTCGGTGGGAAGTTGGGAGAGATTTCCAGAAACTGTCAGTGTAGTCGCGTATCAAATTTCGTCGAAGAGAGGGCAGATATCAGATTCTTGCTTGCCAGAAGTGTGTGAGTCAAATTGGGCGTGACATTTTTCCAAAGTTCGGCGTACGAGATCTTCTTCGCGAGTTAGCGGAGAGAATAGGAGACGCGAGGAGAGAGAGAGAGAGAGAGAGAGAGAGAGGAGGGTCTATTTTCAGTGGGATAAGCCAAGCGAAATCCGGTCATTTACGTGCCCGACGGGACGGAGGGCTGCGTGGCGTGTTTTTGTTCACTTCTTTCTTATCTTTTTTTATCTTTTTTTTCTCTTCGTTCCCCGCCGTTCGAGCCCAGGGGAACCGGTCATCTCGTCGGGCCCGTAGACGTAGTTGGTGTTCCTATAGGAAGATCGGAGGGGTGAGCGAAATAGTTAACGCGTCTCCGAAGGGAATAGTGATGTGCAGGCAGAAGGGAAAATAAGTGAGAGAGAGAGAGAGAGAGAGAGAGAGAGAGAGAGAGATTGAGTGAGAACGAGAGAGAGAGAGATTGAGTGAGAACGAGCGGGCGAGCCAGATTGTGTGAAGAAAAACAAAACAATTTTCCGGTGCCTTTGCATAGCGCTGGACTTTTTCGCACCCGCAACAGAACAAAAAGCAAAAACAAAGAAAGACGATATAAATGCGCGCAGTAGCAGCCCCCCTTTTCCAACCGTCACGGAACCCGGAACGGAATCGAACGGAACGGCGTACGTTTGGGATATGCGCGGTAGCACTTTTCCAACACCGTGTATACTCTTGGCCCACCTCCGCGTCTCTCACCGCGCATTCTCGTCGCTTCCGGCGATTCTTTCTTCTTCTTCGTCGCCGTTTTTATTTTTCTTCTTTTCTCCCCACCCCCCCTTGTCCTCGATCGACCCGACGGGCCTTGAGTCCCTACCGCGGGAGGCAAACTACTATACCAGACGTGTCGAAGGATGCGAGGAGACGGGAGAGAGAAGGGAGGTTGGGAATGAACAAAAAATTGGGAGAGAGTGTGAGAGAGCGAGAAAGAGTGTGCGTGAGAGTAGCAGATATAAAAACTACATATTTTTAGTAACGCAAAAGTGATTGAGAAAGAGGAAGGTCGTCGAGGATCGTGAACGGTTGCCGAAGGACGAGAAGAGTTTATGAGTGTGATTGAAGCCGATGAGTAATTCAGGAGGCAGGATGAGCGAAGATGAACGGGCGTTCCGCAAACTTTCGAACGATACACGGCCAAGGGACAGCAAGAGAGAGAGAGGGGGACGTAGACATGCTCGTGGTGTCGTTTCGTTGATGGCCGAGGCTTCTTCTTCCCAGCCATTCGATTTCTTTGCCGCGTAACGCGGCGCAAGTAGAAAGTAGTACGCCCGAACGTGCGAGGACAGACAATACTGTTATAAATCTTTCACTTTGCCAGGGCAACCGAACCTTTTTTTACATTCGCCGCGCGGTGGCCCCTCCTCGAACCCACGAGATTCTTTGTCCGTTTGAAATTCGTTTTTGGCCGGCTGCAGTCAATTTGAAGATCGAGCCCGTTAAACCACTTTACGTTCGTGAGAATTACGCATTCTTGATTGTAGGACGGATCTTACTTTGAATATTTACACCCCAAGCGACCCGCAATCTTTCCTCGATCACTACGATGAGACAACAATTATTTGCTTGCGTGATGGCGGTCACAACATTTTTCATAGTGCGTCTAATAAGAGTAGTAGTAATAACGATAATTGTAATAATAATAACAATAGGCCTTTATTATCAGGAACTGAGAGTGCAACGTTCAGTTCGTTACACAAGTAGAGCGTTCCAGCGGCTTAATTTTGTCGTAATTGCGAGTGGTGAGAGAGTGTGAGAGAGCGAGCGATTGAAAGAGAGAGAACGAGAGAGAGAGAGAGAGAGAAAGAGAAAGAAAAATTGACAGAGGTATAATCCGAGTGCGGGAGATAAAATCGCAGGGAGCCGAGTGCGAATTTCTTTTGAGCCGCGAAGCGCAGAAAAAGTAAAAATATCTGTCGTGCAAAATAATGATCGATCGGAATTTCAGTCCATTAGCTGCGGATGCAGCCTAAATTCCAGCGCCATTAGTCAGTAATCCAGAATTCAATTGAATGCCACCGCAAAAATATTTTTCGCTGCCGTTCTCATTCGAGCTAATCGGCGATCGCTGTATTCGACAAAAATTTACCCTCCAAGGGAAAGCGTTTGTAACAGTCTTTTTCGTGGAAACTCAACTGTTTACTTTCGTCGCTTTAGTCTTCGATAAGTGAAATTTTATCGTAACACGAAGGAAGGAAGTGTCGACAGGCCGGTAGATTCTTCCGACCGATTTCCTGAGCAGCCCCAATCTTCTTTTTTTTTCTCGTTTACCTTGCCAGGTAGCGACCGGTCGCCGGTCGATAAACGGTCGATAAGCGATCGATACGCGAAGTAAACGGTAACGAAGCTGCGTGCCGATCCTCAAAGGGCTGGCAGGTCGATTTTTTATACGACGCTCTTCGAATATCTTCTCAACGATTATTCGAGATACGACGCCCTTCGAATATTTTTTCAATGTAAGTTCGAAATACGACGCTTTTCGAGTATCGTCTCAACGTAAATTCACAAATACGACGCATTTCGAATATCGTCTCAACATAAATTAGAAATACGACGCACTTCAAATATTGTCGTACGTTTCGACAATTCGAAGAGCAAAAATTCGAAATTATCGTTTCGCCGTCACGACGCCATCGCTTCCGTTAAACGGAACGTCGAATTGTCAGTCGATCATTAGCGTGCCAGCGGCGTGCGGCTTTCGTCGCTTTCCGTGACCTTCCTTTTCGTCTTGCGTTTCAACGAGGAGAGGGGAAAGACTCGCGCCATTTTTTCGGCCGTCGAGTCAATCGTAATTTCGGAAGTAACAATATTTTGCCGCCGACTATGAGCTCCCATTTTACGATCGTTGCTCGAACTCCGCACGATGGTCCACCCTATATCGCCGCGAGTGTGTATGTGTGTGTGTGTGTTTTCTCAGTCGCGCCTCACTTTCGGGCGAGTTCTCATCGCGAGAAAATTCGCGCTTCGAGCATCGATCGTTCGCTAACCGATGTTTGTAATGGGCGATAATTTTTACGCAAAAATCGGACTGTCCCTTCGACATTGGCGATCCGAACGAGAGAGGGTTGAGAGGATGAAAGCGACAAAGGAGATCTATTACCGCTCGAACAGGGGAGGGAAGTACTGAGCGAAAAAAAAAAGAGAGACATAAATAATGAAGAGGGTAATGAATTAAAATGCACTTTGCTGTAAATCAAACGCGATTCTCTGAACGAAATGAGGGTGACAATGATGATGAGAACCATATTTTTCTACGCAGTGTCGAAACTCATTAATTGTACTAATCGATAGGAGAAAGAGAGGGAGTAAGAAAGAGAGAGAGAGAGAGAGAGTGTGTGTGAGAGTTGGAGAGAAAGAGCCGAAATGCGGATTCGATTTGAACGAGCCCTCGTATGGTGTGCGCAAGTTTGAATGTGGTCCGCCGAAGAGCAGGTCGATTCGTGGAAGGATCTAACCGAGATTAGAAGTGAGAGAGAGGATGAGAGAGAAAGAGAGAGAAGGAGAGCATCGCAAAACGGGGTGGGCTTTGTCACACGTCTTCGTTCGTGCGCTGCGAAGTATCTGAGGGGACGCGAGCGTAAAAGTCGACGCGTAAAAATTCGAAACCGGGCCTTTTTTTTTTTCAACTATTATCATTACTTGTGGATGAAATAGGAGACGTGAGTAAGCACAACGGGCGAGTGGGGTGAAAACGATCGAAGTGAGAGAGAGGGAGAGAGAGAGAGAGAGAGAGAGAGAGAGAGGTAGGGAGACGCGAAGTGAGGATGGAAAAGTGTGGAAAGCAAACGGGAAGGGAGATGATAACGCAAAGATATATACAAATTCCTCGACATAGTACAAATGCATTTAAGTCCTCTTTTTCCAATAGCCTAGAGATCGTTCTAACGGATAAGGAGATGAAGATGAAAAAAAGTGAGAGAGAAGCAGAGAGAGACAGAAAGCGAGCCGCGTTGATCTTTTGCGCGAATAAAAAAAAATATCACGTACCAGAGGTGCGCGTGCGCGAGACAGTCGTGTACCGGGTGTCGTGGGAAACTTCGACAAATCTATTCTTCATACCTAGATGGAAAACCCCCGTCCTCCAACCCAACCCCTCTACCCCCCCCCCCCCCCTCCACCCCCGACCGTTTCTCGCCCCCGGTCTGTATTTTTCGAACTCGCTCAGACACGGGGTCTCCTACGATAGAGATGCGACAATATAAACAATATAATTAAATAGATGTGCTTTGATGAAACACGCAGAGTTGTCAATTACATTGTATACTTTGACGATGCCTTTTTAGATTTCTATTTTTCGGGATATTCGGTTGTCGAATTTTTCAACGATCGTAATAAGTGAGAGTTAGGAGAGACAGAGAGAGAGCGAGAGAGAAAGAGGGTGCGATGGACTGAGCAAAGACGCTTTAGGTGAAAAATGGAGGAAACGTTCGCGAGCACCCGGTACCCGCGGGAGAAAATAGTAGCGAAAGCCATTGTACTCGCTCAGTTTTTTACACACGGGTGATGCTTTTTCGTTCGAACCCCCGCCCACGCCTGTATATTCACCCCCTACCCACCCCCACATACCCCGCCGAACCTACCCCGATTCGTTTCCTTTTCATCAAGTATCCCAGCAACCCCCCCACCCCAACCCCACCCGACTCCCCACACTCTCAGCCGAACATTTTGTACCGTAGTCTTCCAGGGTACAAACATGCCGTTGTTCGTTCGTCGTTGTGTGTGTATATCAAAAGAAAATGGAGGGAAAGATGGACGAGAGGAACAGGGAAATTGCGGGAGATGTAGAGAGTGAGAGCCGGATGAGAACGAATGAGAGAGAGAGAGAGAGAGAGAGAGAGTGAGCGAGAGAAAGAGAGAGAGAGAGAGGAAGTGAAAAGAAGGAAGAAAAAAAAGAAAGAATGAGATGAGGAGGAGAGACGAAAAATATGTAACTAAGCGATCCCTCTGATGATCTCAGCGTTTTATTTTTGTATAGAGTGCATAAAACGTGTAACTTTCAGGAACGCAAACAAAAAACGAGGGAGACGGATGAGAGGCGGATGATACAAAAAAAGAAAACACAAAAAGGGAATGAGAGAGGAAAGTGAGAAAGGTATTCAGAGCAGAGCGAAGCTTAGGTAATAAGGATGAACAGAGCGCGTTAGGGAGATGTAGGTATAGAAGTAACAAGAATAAAAAAGACAGGCGAGTTTAGGCTGCGAGATGGAAGTTTAAGGATTTGTCAACGTTTTTCAGTCATTTCCCAGTGCTGCTTTATGTAATACCCTACATAATATATCTATATATATAAAAATTGTAAGAAAAAGACACTGTGGGTGTTATTGAATCTTTGCGAACATTCCCTTTGTCCACTGATCTTTGTCAATTTCTACCTACCATCCTATCCTACTCAGGACAGAAGGACGAGGGATTCAAAATGTTTCAGGTAACGCACGACACTTTGTATAATAATGATTTATTAATTTAATAATGATCGCTACAACCAATAACAAAAATGTACTTCCTCTTTCGTTCGCGGATCTTTCACTCCGCATCACACACGCGTTTTTGTCGCAATTATGTGTACAAGTCGATTAATATCCTAGAAATATAATACCACAAAGCCGATACATGGTCAATTCATCCTTAATAAATATAAATAATGTACAAGAGCGTTTCGACGTAACAATATACATATATATACATGTATATGTATATAATATGCCAGTGTCTCTTATGTATAATCATATATTTTTTTATATATCAGTGTATACGTATATCCATACGTTGATCGTATACACAATATATACACCGACATATGAACAGTATAAATAGTAAGTACTAAGTTTATTAATTAGGTGTGTAACGGATATTACCTGTTTCTTTCTCTCTCTTTTAGTCAACTCATCCACGCACGTCGCATATATCAACAGGCACACACACGCACTCCAAACGCCGTAAGTGTAACAAGGATTGCTTGCGCGTTGCATCACAAGATATCAATATCGTTATCCTCCCATCCACAATTATCTGTTCTTAATGTATAAAAAAATATGTGACTATGATCAACAACGCAGGTATTAGGGTAAATTGGGGAAAGCTGCTGGGGATTCCGACTTCATTCCCATGATGTTCACCATTTAACGTTTCTCCTTCGGTTCTCAGTGCGAATCTTCAGATCGCTAAGACATACGCAAACGATACATCAGGCTTCCTCTAGCTTACAGAGAGCATGCAGATACTCACTAAGTATTATTATTTACAAAATAAAATATTAACAGTTATAACACGTCCAAATTTACTGTGTTCTTGATGTAATCGAGGAATTAATTATCACAACTCACAGTGCCTTAAGTCTTAACTATCAAAATTGGCTTGAGGTTCCCATTGAAATCTTTAGCACTACACACTTTTAAATCCCGAGGTGAACGCAATGTATCACGACGCAGCAGTCTCGCATCGAGATACCCTATCAATGGTAAAACTCTTCCACACGGAACAGGTATGAAAATCCGCCATGTTCAGTAACAAATTCATTTCGCCGTGCTTTATCGTATGCAGCATTCTCCTTCGCAAGTCTGAGCTACATGTATGAGTACAAATAACGAATAAAATCTTTCAGCACCTTTCAGTCAACAAGTTCCCGGTTACGTTGCGAAAATGAACGTATATCCCATATAGCTATCATTCCTTCAGGAAGAATAACGTGCGTTATAATGCGAAATTTGGGCGTGGCGAGTGATTCCAACAAATTAACGATAACCGCAATCATTGATGTGCAAAAGTTTAAAAAGTGTTTGCAATAACAATCATCGGCTAAAGTAAATACTGCGTTAAGGCGACGAAATCTACGCCGTATAAAGCAAAACGATTGATCGTAAACTCGTGCATTTGAAGCGACGAACGGAGAAGCTACGTGAAGCAGCTATCGAACGTCCCACGTTCAAGCGAATGCAAAGATTGAAACCAGCCTGAGATTAATGAAAGGCACGACGGACTTTGGTGATGAACTATGATCGACTCGATATACCTATGATTCTCAATCGTTATCACATCGTGCGGGGGGTACACTTTCACTTCGTTTAAAACAGTCCCTATCTCCCTAACAATAATCTCCAACGGTTAATTGAATGGATGTTTCGAAATCTGTGAGAAGTGTCGAGAATCCGCACGGGCGGAGAACAAAAATTCTCCACCCCTTCCTTACATTCCCATCAACGACGCGCTTAGGCCCCCAGCCATTTCTTCAACTACGTACGTCCATTATGCCAACCCTTTTCACGCTCAAGGCCCGCTAAGAAGGAAGAAACGAAAGTCTCAGTGTGCTCTCCCGATCGAAACGGCGAACGTATGAATTACTTTATAAATCGAGCAAGCGTAATCTGCGAACATCCTGAACCGTCAACAATTCGATCATTCATCCCGCGGAAAGTTATTACTCTCTGAACAAGGAGCCCTCGATATGAGGAACTCTGTCTCTCTCTCTCTCTGTAAATCTCCGATATCTTCATATAAATCACAAGAACGATCGATTCGATAACTAGCGGCCTAGGTAAGACGCGTTATGCTGCATCTTTACAGCTAGGTCCGCAGAATCGAGAATGGAGGAGTCCCAGCCTGCCTCATCATCATCGCGAAACTGCTTAAGCCCTCGTCGCCGCCATGCTGGCCGCCAGGATTATTTTGCGAGCCGTGCAGGCCTTTGCCCCGACTGCTGTTGTGACTCTGCAGGTGCTTCTTCAGATGGTCCTTTCTGTAGAAGGCCTTACCGCACTCGGTGCAAACCTGATTCTTGCTGCCCGAATGTATGATCATGTGTCGAGCGAGATGCTCGTTCCTCTTGAACGCCTTGCAGCACATGTTGCATTGATAAGGTCTGTCCTTGTTGTGCCCCTGTTTGTGCCTGTCAAGGTGCTCCTTCCGCTTCAAGCTAGCCCCACAGATATCACAGATGTGCGGTCTCTGCCTATGATCCTCCAAGTGTTCGTGCAACGCTTCCCTGTCCTCGAAGCGGGAGGCACACTCTGGACAATGATATATCAGCATGCCTGTGTGAAGAAATATCGTTGTCGATATAACGAAGAGCATACAACTTTCATTTCATGGTAATAATAAAGTTTTCATTGATGGGGATGAAAGTGGAAAATGTCTGAGGAACGACGAATTCCAAAAGAAATAAAGGTAACGCTGTTGCTTTGTACGCATCAGCGAGGTGCTGCCACCTGGCGGTCACACCTGAAGCAAGCCGTACAGTACCTGACATAACTCCTACGTGAAAACTTTTCTGTTCTGCTTATAAAACTTTCTTTACACGCTCTTCTGCGACATATCTCTATGCAATAAAATTGCAGGTCAAGCGCCCCAATTACCTGGTTTGCCCCAAACGTGTCCGCATTCTCTCAAATATGGGTATCCCATACGGTTGCAGAGGTTCGTGTAAAGTGAGGTTTACAAATATAGATATTTGAAATAAAAAATACCTGTATTTTGGGAAATGTAAAATACCGCTTCAGGATGAACGGAACACGTAACAGTAGTAGGTAGCGAAGGCATCAAAGGTAAAATGGAAAGTTTCCGAACTGGCATGGAACAGATGGTGAACGAAAAGCGGGGGAACGATTATTGGTGGACAGTGGTGGTAACGTGAGGATGGTACGAGAGAAGGGACTAGAGTTAGGAGAGGGTTAGAGGAGAGAGGAACTAAACAGAAATGGGAAGGGGAACGTTTTAGAAGAGGACGGAGGATTATGAATGAAGAGGGAGTTGAAATTTAAAATGGGGGAAAGGGGGAAAGATAGATGGATTGCGTGACTTAGGACGATACTGTTGTGGAAAACGATGACCCAAGCGAGGGTGGGAGATAATGTAAAATCAGATCATCGTTTGTCGGCAGTTATTTTTCTGGGACTATGAGAAACGAGAGAGGGAGGGGGGAAGGAAGGAAGAGGGGGGAGAACCGATGACTCGTTACGTTGAGGGATTGGACGATGCACAAAGAACTTGGAAAACAAAAACCTATACGAAATGAGGGCGACGATGAAAGGAAGACTAACAGAAAGTATAAATATGAGATTAGGATTTTGCTTTCGGATAAAGGACTAGATTAGGGAAATGGATATGAGAAGGAGGGAGGAAGATAGGAGTTATGTGTTGGTTAGGTGTAAGGCATAATGTAGGTTAAAGGAAGCTTTAATAAGTTGAACAGAAACACTAACAGCTGATAAATGTTGAACATATCACACACATATAGAAACTTAATAACGTATAGTTTTAAACATACTTTGTTCATGCTATGTTCTAAATGGGCATTTATGAAAAAATAATATTTGAGTTGGTTGAGAGTTACTCACCATTTATATGTTGCGGTTCAACTTCAAACTCAATTTTTGGTCGAATCTCTTGACAGTTGTGACTAGAATTATTGCTGTTCTCTTCGTATTTAGTTACATAGGGCAGGCCCAACGTACTGGAACAACGTGCCAGATATTCAGAAGTAAGTCTGAAGTCAATCTGCAAGGGATCTGTCATAGTAGCAGCATCCACTTTCTGGATGGTCTGCGTGCCAGACGACTGATGAGAGATCGGCGGACACACTTCCTTGTTCCCACAATTGTTCTCATTCCTGTTCTCATCTGTCTGATGTCCATGCTGAGGCGGATGGCCAGGATACTGGTATCCGGTCATGTTTCCCGGCGGATGCTGATGACTGTGAATCTCAGGTGGTGGATATTTGACATTGCGTGGGTCATAAGCCATTTTCAGACAACGACACTACCACTGCCTCCCTTGCATCCACCTAGCACAATCATTCATTATTAACATACCACCACTTATCACTTGCCAGCGTTGAACAAGGCCAACAATTTCAACAAAAAAAAAAAATAATAATAAAAAAATAGGAAAGAAAATGAGAAGTTCAAGCAAAAAGCCTCTATCTACGGCATTCACTCATGAAGAGGGGCACGGAGTAGAAAAATTGCATTGCACAAGTAACGTACATCGCATACGCCGTCATCCTGCCTCTCACTCGGCACGTCGAGCGGGCGATTATTACGTTAAAGCCACCGAAACCTTCGCGCCGACCAGCAGCAGGCACTCGGTGCGCGAGCAACAAACGTTGCGGCGAATCTGCATCGTTTAACGCGCCTAAACGACGACGCCACTCGCGCCAGGAGTCGCCGGGAACGAAATTATTTGCGGACGGGGCGCGCGCGACGCCGCAAACGCAGGCAGACACGCACTTCCCCGGCAACGTCGGTGTGACTGCGGCCAGCGTAACGGCGAAGGGAAAATTTTATTGAGCAGGTCAGGACAGGTGTTTCATGGGGCCTCGTGCGGTTAACGCGTACCGCGCTTGTACGCGCACTGGTCGGTAACTTTCCGCGAGGAGGAGAGTCCAGAGGATCGTCGACGAGAGTAGTCGGGATGAGAAAAGATTGGCCGGATGATGCTTCAGGGTATCGGGAGGCGTCCCTTTACTCACCTTATTCGTCGCGGCGCGCTAGACGCGGGGCCAGCCCATCGCTGGTCACTATTTGTTTGTATCGAGGTCGGCCATCTTTAGCAGCATCAGCTGCTGTGCGAGCTGTCACTCCGAATCTCGGGCACCTCCACCTGCTCAGCCTCTCGCGGCGGCGGGTCGTCCTCTTGAGTCGCACTGACCCGCGGATGCCCGTCATTGGAACGGTCGGCAGATCGAGAGCCCGGAAGATTTAACGCGCGATCGATACTGGCCTTGCAGAGATTAGAGAGTTTAGACGCCTTGGCGAGCCGCTACCGCTTCCTCCGCATCGGGATGCCTCGGCGGCGGGGTGTTAATGGGACGCTGATGAGGGATGAGACTCATTACGCACCTCGCGCGACCTGCGTCGAGCCTGGTCGAGGCCGATGCGTTATTGGAATTTGCGAGGAGAGGGATTAGCGGATGGGCTTATGAGATTCGATGTTAAGCAATGCGTGATCGCGCAATTGGTAAACAATGTTTAGCTTCGTATTTATCTTCAGCTTTTTTTTGCCCGCTGCACTTTGGACTATGATAACGTTTGACGGCCAACGCCGGGTGACGGAAACTGCGAGGAGGCCGAGTCGGTCGACGGAATTGTATGAATGAACTGGCTGCTTCGCTTAGGGTACATGTGCATCGCTATAATTTGGCGCTTCCGTCAATAGGTTGCGGTAGCCTGCCAGCTAGAGTGCGTTGTTCAATTCGGTGCAACGTCCTCCGTAGGTATGCACCGTACGCTAATAAGGCAGAGCGTCTTGTCGGTAGCGCCCTCAATTCCGAGAAGTGTGCGTGCTGCGAATGTAATCGTAGCGAAGGTGCGAAACGTTAATGCAGATCGGGCGAGTCAGATTAATTGGAGCAGATTACGTTGGGTGAAATGATTCTTACATATTTTCGATCGTATCTCCTAAATTATGGCGCTCAGGCGAATGCAGCGGTTTTCTGGAGACTTTCTGGCTCTTCTTTCATGTGCGGAGAGGAGAAATCGATCGGGGGACTTTCATTTTCTGACCCCGATTCGAAGAATGTTTTTCGTCACTTTACCGCAACCTTTTGGCCACGTCTCATTAACTATTACATTTGCAATAGCTTGGCTACGATTTTCTCTGACAATTCCTTTCTTGGAAGAATAGTCCGTTCAAACTGTTTTCTACCCTTCTCTAAGTTCATTGACCAATATTATTAATATATTGGATTTGAAGGTAGGGTGATTTACACGCCTTTATATTCTCGATAGGTTGGGAACGTAATCAATGTTCAATAATTTTGTATGGCTATGCACAGTGTCATTTTTATTACGCACACTGTTCAGACGGTTCAGATTGATCTGAATCGATATTTGCGCCAATCGTAACAGCCTGATATACTGCCATGCACGTCGAAAATCTCTTCGTAAATAGCGGCACAATTTAAGTGTCAACGGTGTCGTAAAGAAGACGGGAAATGGAGGATGAGCTCGAGAACGACTTCCGGAAGATTGCCTGCGATCTCAGGCGGGAGATAAAACGGTACCCGAGGCAAGGTTAGGCAGCCAATCGCAATTTACGTTTGCCTCATATCGCGAAACTTTTCAAATATAGAACTCGGCACGTCTGCCAAGAAGTACACAGAGGATACTTCCGCATTAAAATAGAAAAATCAATCGTGCCGCAGATCAGAAAGCGGTTGCCGATTGGTTGGACTGCGTCGGCAGAGGAAAGCTTCCTGCGGACGATCAAATATCGAGAAACGATTACGGTCGATATCTTCTTTACATTCTTCAGTCCGGCCAGAACTTACCGGAAGAACTCGGCGGCTCGGGAAGCGCAACAGAATGCTATCAGGATCTTGAGGAGTGTCCTTCGACGTCGGTAATGTCGATAGAACCTTTTCTATACATCCTCCACCTTCGATAACTGTTTCACAAAAGTCAATCGGCACTGCGACAATTTTTCATTCCGACAGACGGAGAAGTACTCCGTGGTGGACATGCTGACGAACCTGACTCCGAGGGTAAGGCAAAATCTTAGAAATTAGCTCTCACCCAAGGATAACCAATTGCACCTTGTTCGGTAAGCGAAGACCGACATGAGCGGCATATGCGACGTCATCAGGCAAGTTCAGGAGGGCTCGATAACGTCCGGCGCCGAGTTCATCTTCAGCATAGCGCCGTTCGTGTCAGACCGCGGCGCACTTTTTCGAGAGATCCTGGAAAGGGAACTGACTCTCTTCCGCGAGATCGTCGATGACACTATAGATCGACGGGTATGCGACGGTAACGATGCTTCACGTTCTCAATTAGCCCACTCGCTAATTAGCGAACCTGACGCGGCGACCTTGTCGGCTAAGAACTTCTCCGCTTAGGTCCAGGACGAGGGTGACGTCATGACGCACACGCAGAAGAACATCAAGCGACAGTTTCGTTCGCTCATCGAGGCCATGATTCGCCGGACGATAGAAGTCAGACAGCGACTTTACGAGATAGCGCCGAAGTTCGATTGGGTCAAAGACGGCAAGGATGAGGCAAAGATGTCGAGGCTCATCGCCGTGGTAATTTTCCGCGCCGCTGGCTTGGCTAACGAACGAAAAGTCTCGCGCTCCGATTACCGGAAAGCGGTTCGGCTATCGATCGAGCGTAACGGGTGTTTCGAATGTTCAGAAACGGAAGGAGATGTCGAGGGACCCGCAGCGCTCCGACAAGCTGATGCACGAGATCTTCATCCGGGGCCAGTGGCTGAAGAAGGAGATGAGCCTGCTGCAGGCCGAGAATCAGTACCTGGAGAAGTTCCTGGAGAAGTTCCAGGTTTTGGCCTGCGAGCGAAGGTCGGAGGACGCTCGTCTTCCGCGTTTGCTGTACAAGGAGAAGAACATGCTGCAGAGCGAGCTGGATCACTATCGTGGCCTTCACAAGCGAAACATGGAGATCATCGACAATCTCTACCTTCAGCGTCAAAGATGCACCAAGCCAGGCGTCGAATTCTCGGATGAAGGATAAGGAGGGAAGAACTCGCAGCTTGACGTTATTCGTTTATTTATACGTAACAGCATATATTATATGTATGTAATTATATATACAGAAAAATTGGTCCGCGACGATCGGACGATACATGCGTACATGCATATATATAAAAATTCATATACAACGTCACATATAAATATAGGTAAAAATTTCTACGTACGACTGTGAAGAGTGCCTAAGGAGTAAGGTGGGATGGGAGGGGTGGGGCGGAAGTTAAGGGGAAGGACTGTACAGTGGATGAGAGCGTACCATCGGACAGCGTTCTCAGGGTCGTCCCAGAACTGCCCTTTTCGAAGGACAATGAAGGACAACGAAGGACAAAGACGGTCGAGAGGGAAAACTCGCGGTCGCGAGTTACTTCCAGCCCAGCCAACAATGAACGTTAACGTTTTATACAATTAGCGAACCGGTCTCGAGTAACACTTACCGCCTGCTCCTTTTTCTGCACTGGGAACGCATTCGCATCGGGAGCATTATCGGCTGCGGCCCTATCAGGCTCGATTCATCGGCTCGTGCGAGCCAGTTTAGCGCGGGACAAAAGCGCATTTTGCTCTCGTGAACGAGAGCGTGCGCGTCGAGAGTGTTCGCTTACGAGAGCGTTCGCTCACAAGAGTGTCCGCTTATGAGAGCGTTCGCTTACGAGAGTGTTAGCTTAAGAGCCTGCGATCCGATGAAAATGCAATGGGCTCGGCCCGTTAGCCGACTTACGCATCGCATCTTCAGTCTGGCTCGTTTCCTACAATCTTTCCTACATCCTTTCTTACATACTTTCCTACATACTTTCCTACGTAGTTTCCTACATCCTTTCCTAACGTCCACCCTTGTTTCCTACGAGGCGATAATTCCGTACGTAATCGCAGCCGACTCGAATCGTTTTACATCGTACTTAATGGTCTAATTTTAATCTCGAATAATTTTCGAGCGTTTCGAGAAATTGATATTCCGCTGCTCGCATCTTTATAAAGGGTCTATAGACGCTTCTTAACGATTTTAGTAGGTATACAGGTGATCTACGTAATACTTTGGGTGAGTGCTAGTCGTAGCTGGGTATGGGTTGGATGATTAGGGTTAGTCTTCATAACGATTTCGCGCGTGACGTGGGGTTAACGGGGTGGGTCGAAAGTGACCCGATCCGTGACAAAGTCGGCCAGCGAGCACTCTCCGACGTTTTGGGGACCGACGCTGGTCCGCGGATCGTTTTTAAGAAAGTTTCGAATTCATTCTCGGAAACGAGAAGCCTGAGCGTCCCGAAGACGTTCCGTTTCATGAGCTAGTTTTCGTCGTCCCGATCTCGCTGCCGTGGCTACTGGACGCCTTCGACTTCCGGTCGGGATCCATGGCGATCGCGATGAACTCCTCGGAGATCTTCTTGTCCAGCCCCGTGTACGTTTGAGCGAGGTCAACCTGATCCTCGCCGATCGACGACATCCTCTTGCTGGACTCGCTCTTCGCTTCGGCGTTCCGCTTCCTCTCCATCGCCTCCTCCTGCTCCATCGACATGTGACGCTTGTGCTTCGGTCGCATCTGAACAGCCAAGTTCGCATATTAACCTTCACCATCAGCCCAAGACCCCGTGCCACTTTAAAAAATATCTAATTGCTATCTAAAATACCTAACAACACCCCATACCACTTAAAAAAAGATCTAAGTGTCGAATCGACATGTGACGCTTGTGCTTCGGTCGCATCTGAACAGCCAAGGTTGCAAAATGAACCCTTACAGTCAGCCCAAGACCCCATGCCACTTAAAAAAATCTCTAACTGCCCAGCAGCGAATGCTTCGTATCAAAAGCGCAATGTGTCACGAGAAAGTAGGGCAACATTTGCAAATCATGATGAGAAGATTTCGAGCTATTCTCTCAATCGTTCTTCTTCCGCCGATTATAATAATCATTTTCTATGATGAGCAGCTTGTTACGGCAGCTGAAAGATGGTGGACCGACTTACCATTTGCGACGCCGGCCGTCCGGGATACGGCATGTGCGGGAGTACGGGCAGGGTCCCGTAACCGGGTGCCGGTAATGACATGGGTCCTGCCGGCACGAAGCCTGCGGGATACTTTCCAGGCGCGGGTGCCATCGGGTACGGTGCCTGAAAAGTAAATGAATCCTTCAGTTCAGCTCTGAAGACCCATCGAAGATGAGATCGTCAATTGAAAAAATGCCGGACTCGAGGCGTGAGAATTTTCTCCGCATCAGCGTGACACGCGTGCTCACGCCTCGGCCACCCTCCCCCTCCCAATTCCGTCGATTCCCATTCTCTCCGCACTCATCTGAAGAATCTCACGAACGTATTCCGAAATGTAGGTACTCAGCTCGCCCGAGGGCGAGTCTCGATCGGCCCGAGTTTCTCTCGATCTCGAAGAGTCGAGGCTGAACTTTCTAGCGTGTGCGTGTCACTGACCTATCCCTACCTTTCCAGCGGGAGAGGTCGCGTCGAAGGCAGAGGACACTGTGGTGAAGGAAGAGGAACGGAGTGCGGAAGGAATGGGGAAGAGGTGGACCGAGGTAAGAGAGGCAGCCGAGGCTGGAGGGACCGCAAGGCTGAACAATGAGCGGCCGCCGGCGAACAAAAGGAAATGAAGACGAGGAAGTGGTTGTTAGGGTGGACAACCGACGATCGGAGATATGCGCATGCGAATGGGAGATAAGATTGCGACGGTAGTGAATCCGAGAGGCGGGCGACGCTGCGGGAAACGTGACTGGACATCGGGTAGTCTTCGAGGTTCGAGGTTGGAAAAAGAGAGTGCAAGAGAGAGATAAATAGCAAGAGTGAGTGAGAGAAGGTGGAAGGAGGATGGAGAAAGGTGGTTATTACCGGGAATGTAAATTGACAGTTATCTCGCGGCATCGGCCGGGTCGTGAGAGTGACCCCCGACCTTGTCGACCCACGACCTACCAGTCGTCAGACTCACCTGCATCATCGGATGCATCGGGACGACTGGCTGCACGACATAGATCGGCTGCGGATTCTTCGGCACGTGATTCTGCGCGATGACCCACTGGTGAACCATGTTGCGGGTCTTCAGCCTGCCGTCGGTCATCGTCGAGGACTCCTCCGATGGGCTCGACCTCAGGCAGCCGCAGAGCTTCGGGGTCAAGGTCAGACAGCTGTAACCCGAGACCAGTAGCTCGGCCACGCTCGCCACCAGGAGGCCGATGCTGGCCAAGAGACCAGCCCAGCCGCCCTCGACCTCGACCACGTTCCCGTCGTCGCCCTGAAATCCGTAAGATAATTTGCTCACTTTCATAGATGAGCATGATCGAACGTACGAGTGTAAGTACATGCACCGCTGATGATCGAGTTACTTAAAATCGAACGAGCATAGCGGACGAATAGTTTAGATATTGGGCAAATGGATAATTTCATACATCGGACAGAGTTTTCTTATTATTTTTACATGTCATCTTTTCAGCACCTAACCATAGACTAAAATTAGTTTTCCTTCCCTTCGATCGCTGACACCGCAAACCTCGGTATGAACTCTCATACACGACTAGCTCTTAAGATCGAACGAGCACAGTAGAAGAATAATATAGACATTGGAGAAGCAGACAATTTCTTACATAATTCAGTGTTTTCCAAATATTTTTACAATATCACCTTTTCATTGCTGTCCTATAGACTAAAATTAATATCCCGTCCCTTTCACCGTAGACACCCCGGAACTCAGCGTGAATTCAACATTCCTAAGATCGTACAAGCACAGTGGACGAATAGTTTACGCATTGGGCTATTGGACGATTTCATACATAGTACAGTGTTTTCCAAATGTTCTTTCATATGTTACATGGACCTAACATAATTTTCCTTTCCTTTCACCATTGATACCACAAACCCCAGCCCGATCTCCCATACAAAACTAACTCTTAATACACCATCCTTGCACATCTCGTTCTCAGAGCAGTGAAACTACAGTTCGGCCCGCTACTCGCTCGCCAACCACGTCCTATATCTCCAAGGCCAGCTCGAATCCGGCACATTGCGATCAACCAAGAATCGGGGCAGGTCTAGTTTCGGGACTGGGCCGCTTAATCATCTCGGCCACGTATTGTTCACCTCGCCCAGCTCCGATCGGCCATCATCGCTGTCCGAACATCGCTCATTGCGCTCACGTTTCGCCGTCTCGCGAGCCGAAGCAATCCGTGGAATTTCATGGTGGTGCGCCCTGACCGCCTTTTAGCCTTGGCAATGGGTACTTTCTCCGCGGCCTGCCTTCGGACAAACGGTTCTCCCCTTGACCGTTGCCGGCCGAGTCCGGCAGCGATCGGGCGAGCTGCCCGCGAGGCCGGAATGATCCTCGCGTGCATTGTACCTGGGGGGCCAATTGGGAGGACGAGCCGCTCGAGGAGGGCGTCATTGTGCATACCGGCCCAGTCCTAACGGTCGACCTCGTACAGCGAAATTGACGTCGAGTCCGATCGGGTCCCAGGCTGCGCTGAATGATTATGCTCGAAATTCCGGCGAGTGCAGGTATTCGGTATTGTAGGTAGAGAAGTGTAGAGGAGAGAAAGGGAGCAAGAAAGTAGCAAGATCTGAGATGAAGCTGATTGCTGAACGCGTAAGTGCTGTTCAGAAAAATGCTGCATAGGGCCTAGGGCTGATAAGGTTGTCCGCGCCTATTCATAAACGGCACAACGACTAATGATCAGACATTTAATCGGTCAGTTAGTAGAGATCGGGCGAGTATAGTGGACGAAAGAGGTCGTTACAATATAGACATGACGTAGAGATACAGTTTATACAGGTAGCGGAATACAAAACATAGTGTGATACCAGTAAGTTCACAACTGTAGTTTATACAGGTAGCAGGGTAGAAAACATAGTTTGATACCAGAAAGTTCACTACTGTAGTTTATACAGGTAGCAGAGTAGAAAACATAGTTTGATACCAGTAAGTTCACTACTGTAGTTTATACCGGTAGCAGAGTAGAAAACATAGTTTGACACCAGAAAGTTCACAACAGGTATTACATTTGAGAGTAACACAAACGTTGACGTTCGCTGGGACGATTTGCTAGGTTGTTCGGAGGATGTTGAGGACAGTCGCGAGGGTGGATGGGGAGGTGGGGGAGGCGATGGATGGAGGTCGAACGATTTGGTGGCAGGAGTGTTCGGGCACTTGTCCGCCTGCCGATTCCGAGCGAGCGCCCGTTAACTCGAGCGTCCTGGGGAAGGCGAGCATCGGAATCGAGGTCACCGACCATGAGGATGTGTACCTGCCGTCTGCGGGCCGACGGTTAACTTGGTAATTGGCGACCGATTCAGGAATGCATTCGGGCGACCGCCGGTAATTAATACCCGCGCAGGAGCGCGAAAAGTCAATTCTCACTCTTGACACCGTGCGATATTAAGATGAAGATGATTTCGATTTTTTTCTGATTAATTAGGAATATTTTTTAATGACAAGTCGGAAAAAGTGAGGGCTACGTAGATGCTCGAATTAGAACAATTCCTTCAAGAAGTGCAGTACTGGTGTGCTGGTACGAACTGCTTTTGAATTTGCCTTCTGACTAATATGAGTTAAAAAACATACAATATAATCGCAGAATATAGTTTCAATGGCTTCGCCAGGCAAAAATCTGTTTTAAGAACAAACTTTTTGCTCGTTCTCAGTATAGGACAGTGAGAAGATTGATATGAAATGTGAAGAATGGCTCTGAGGATAAAAATTGAAAAAATTCAAAAGGTGCAATTAACCGATTTGCCCATTGAACGGCTCGCGTATTGGCAGCCACGGCTGACAAAAAGCGACTCGAGGCTCTTCAGGTAGAAATCCGCGAAGAAGAAACCGCGCGACCAAATATGAGAGATCCGCTAGCCACGTATCGGGACGGTGCATCTCGTTGCACACAAAATCTGCCACGAAATCTGCCATTTCGCAGATTAGAAATCCCTGACAGTCCAACATGACGATGCCCGATGCTCGGATCCCATTAGCTGTAATCGACTTTTTTTTTTACATTCCCCACCAAGCCTGCCGTGCAATCTCCAGTTTTTAGGTTACTTTCATTGCAGATTTTAACGGCTGTAGCGACAAAGCTTACGAGGCGTTGGAAACTCGGTTTAAGGCTGGTTTAATTGTTTCTCTAATGTTCGTTCTGCTGTTCAAACTGCTCTTTTTTCGACTGATCTAGCGATCGAAGACGTTATCGGTTGTAATTGTTCCTTTATCGAGATCTTCATCGCGTCGGTGGATTCCCTGTTTTGTAAGAAGCAGTAGGTTCGCGCGTACGGGGAGAATGAGTCTGGAGAGCGGTAGAAATTTGTTAAACCGTCTGCGGCGGTCGTTCTTTTTTTTGTTCGCCGACTGTCTCCCCGTTAAGGCCGTTCTTTACGGGCGCCATAATGTAAGCACGACGAATCGATCCTCGCCGGCCAGAGGTGCACGCAACGGGTTTACTTTCGAGAATAGAAATCTGTCCGCCCGTTCGCCGACCACCGAGAGTCCCGATCCTCGGAAACTCGTTAATTCCGACGACGATCCGTGAAATGACGGCCGTTTCCAGCTTTTTGGTAACTCTCGCGCTCGTCCCCGGAGAATTACCTTCGTCGATTGCAGAACTTTAACATACTTCTCGACGCATCAAGCTTAACCCATTACCTGCCACGATCCCCATTTGGGGATTTTGGAATTTATATAATTATACTTTAAGGTGCTACACAACCTTTTGTATATAGGTATAACTTATGCGGTCAAAAATTAAAATAAATAAATTTGGCAGTTAATGAGGTAAGGACTAATCGACGTTTTCGAGAGGTCGGTCAATGTTTGCGCCAGTTTTTAAATCGTCAAAGTCGGGTTTTAAATCTTATACTTTAAGTCGAGCGACTTATCGACCATCAGCTGCGACCTTGTAACAATTGTGAACGCTGGACTTACCGGTATGCTAAGCAGGGTGACTTCCGGCGTCCTCTGAGCGTCCCTGACGACGGCCGTAAGGGCGGTGATGGCGGCCATGTTGGAAAGGGCGAGGGCAACGAGGCTTGAAGCCAGGTGGGCCGTGGAAAATCCGGAATTCGACTTGGTCGAGGACGTCGCCAAGGTGGCCACCACTCCCAACGCTCCCGCGACCAACGCACCTGCACCTGCCCATAATCCTGCCCCTGAACCACCTAACGAAGCACCGTGGACCAACACCAGTACCCCGAAGACTACCAAAACAACGCCTGAAATAGAAATTAGTAACCATTTTTCAGAACAATTACTACAAAATCCTTCTAATTCTGAGAATGAAGCTATAACGACTAGAAAGGGACATCTATCATTTGCTTGAACATGACGTGGCTGTCTTGAACGTCCCTTTCATATTACACCGGAGCGACAGGACGGCGAGACCTTTCGATTTCATTGAAATTCGTGATCGCCACGCTTTTGCAAGCATGCAGCCGCAAAACGTTATACAATTACGGCTTTCTAATTGTAAGTGAAATGTTTTCACTTTTGCGCCGTTGCTCGACGACGAACGAGCGAAGTCCGCGGGTCGTCTCGTGGGCATCGTGGGCGGTCGCATCTCAACAACACCCCCTCCCCCCCTCCTCTTTGCCTTCCTCAATGTACTCTATTTACTGGACGACAGCCACGCTATCGTTACGTCTCTTTGTCGTCGAGTCTCGAACACTCCTCCTCATCTTATACGCCCTGATTCACGTTCAACATTGTAACGACACGCCGCACAGTCCTCTAATATCTCCCGTCTAATACCTCCCGCCTAATGCCCATCCTCCGCTCGCTAATCCCAGACGAAATAGAAGAGGAAAAAGAACGAGCGACTTTCCACCGAAGTGGAATGTTTTCACTTTCACGGATGGCGGCCAGTGTACGTCGCGGAAAAATTCATCGCCGATTGTTGCGGTCCGTTTTTTTTGTCCTTCGGGAGTTCGTTGAGGCAAAAATCCCACGACGCACGCCGACAAGGCCGGACGTGCGTTCCTGTTAATTAACGGCGAGCGGACGACGTTGTTTTCAATTAAGAGTCTTCGATCGGTTGGCCGGTCTACCTTCTGGGCTACCTTCTGGTCTACCTTCTATCCAGCCACCGCCCGATAGGCGGACAGTGCTGTGTCGACGTTATTAATTGGATTTCTCTGGCCGAACAGGTTCTGGACTCTCGGCCTGACGATTCGCGAACGATTCCGCATCGCGGAATGCAGACATTACCGTTTCGCGTGCGACTTTCAAGGACACGGCGCCGATATTCGTCAACGTCCGGACCCGATTGTCCGGGACTAGGTGGAAAAATTGGGTCCCGATGGGAGGACCGAGGATTCTTGTTCGGAGTCGTCGGCGCTTTTTTGCTGGATCGCTAGTCGGACTAGTATGCAAGACGTGTACAGGACGATTTCGTTCTTTTGCTTCGTTCGACTTGAATAATTATTCGACGGGTATAACTAATGGCCCGGCACTCGGCTCAAAAATGTCGGATCCGACCGCGTTAGTCACGCTCGTACCTCCCATTACCTTAAGCAGCCCAACCCCTTCCCAGTCTAAGTAGAATTCTGCCAGCGCCAGTATTACGCCTCGGCGCAGTCGAAGACTCGGTAATTGAAATTTCATTCCGAAGAAGGAAACTCTACCGCATTGTTCGCACTCAATTTGTACGTCGGCCGGGTATTAAAAAGGACCGACGCTTCCTTATACATACCCACTAAGCTAGTTTCGGCGTCGGTGAAAGTGGCATCGGCCTAACACCTCTTATCATCCCGTCTTTCGCAAGCCGGCCGAAGGCGTCGAATTATGCGCGACTTCCTAAATCGGAAGTTTGCCGAACAGACGCACACATACCGACGCCCGACGGTATACCGATTATGGGATCGGAAAGCGGGGCCGATAAGGAAGCCAGGCGTAATTCACGGCTTCGTACTATCCGGACTGAAATTGGCCGAGGGAAGAGTAGAGGCTCAACCTGGCTCGCCAGAATGAGCTCCTTTCACCGTCCCGCTTATGAAATCGAATGCATTCTCACCGAGGAGCAATTGTCCGCAGGACGTGAACATCAGGAGATTGGAGTCATCCTTGGCCTCCGCCCCCTGCAGCTGTCGCTGATGATCGTCGGACCGCTGACGCTGATGCGTCTGACGCTGGCGAGAGCTGGGTCTATGAGCTTGCTGACGAGGTTGCTTCTCGGAGATGAGAGTCTCCTTCGAGTGCTTAGACTCTATGCAGCTCTCCGGCTTGGAGTCCGCGTTGCTGGAACTCTTCGACTCGTTCGAGTTCGCCGAATCCTGACTCCTCACAGTCGAATCTGGCGCCATCGCGTTCTCCATCGCTACTTCCGGTTTCCTCTTAACGGGCCGAAGATGCTCACTGCATAGTACTCGCCAGTGGAACTCGAGGCCTTCGCCTTGCCGACTTTCGTCTCGGCCGGCTGAACCGCTTTATCTCGCGATGGCTTTATTTTCCCTCGCGCTTCCGTTCGCTCGCCTTTTTCGGACGACGCGGTTTTTAGGTTGTGGGGAGGCTCCTCGATGACTGTGCTACGTGCTCAGACGCGGTTGAGAGGCTCGGGAAGGAGAGGTGTAGTCGCTGATCCGGTTGGCACAGTCCGCTGACTCGCAAGAATCTGGAAATTAAGAAACGGATAAGTGTGTCGATCGCCTGTCATTCGGCGAGGGTTGGATCCGATCGAGACTTCCTCGTCTTTTCGTGTCTCGGGCGTCACGGGAATCGATCAGTTTCTCTCGGACTCCTATCGGCAATCAGCTGACTTGCTACTCTCAGCACAGAAACCGTTTGCCGGTCAGTAACTAATTTTCGCCGACCGGACGATAGCGATCGTCAATTAATTTCTGCTCAAAAAAGATATCGTCTCACGAAGCTCTTCTTTGATTCGCCTAATCATTCGTTCAAAAACGAGCGGCAAGATCTGCCACTGAAGCTTCTCAAAGCCTGGGAGATCCCTCGAGCCAGATAATCCCATTGTGCGCTCGTTACACTTTCACACCGACGGTGCGAATCTGCCAGAGGCATCCTCTTACGTCTCCACGCTTCACATACGTGTACACACGTACGTGCATACCTCTATGACGAAGTGGAGCGCGATATGCAAAGTTGACAGGGACCTCGCGCAGGAAAAACGACGCGTCCCGTCCGAACATGAGACGACCTTGGCCGATCGCCGTGAACTTGTCCCTGTTACCCCGGAACAATGCGGCGTGGAACTTTGCCGAACTATTCAGGACGTCCATTCAATTTCACGGCGGATGCACAGGGCGCGTGCCCGGCAGATTTCCCGCATCGGAAGGAGAGACTCGGCAAGAAAGAGAACTCGCGAAGAACCAGCGGAAAATTAGCTAAGAACTCGCTAAGAACTCGCGAAGAACTCGCAAAGAACTCGTTAAGAACTCGCGAAGAACTCGCTAAGAACTCGCTAAGAACTAGCTAAGAACTCGCGAAGAACTCGCGAAGAACTCGCTAAGAACTCGCTAAGAACTCGCTAAGAACTCGGTAAAAACTAGCTAAGAACTAGCTAAGAACCAGCTAAGAACTCGCGGAGAACATCGACCGTCAGGTTCTAGCTTTTCCGAAAGTTCGGTTCAATTCTCGCCGATGAAATTGTGTGTCCTCCTGAAGGTCGAAGTATAATCTGGCGTGGATGCGACGAGTGGCTATGTTTGCCTAAGAGCGAACGATCGGCGTGTAACCGGGATGAGGTTTCGGTTAATTCGCTCAATTTGACGGATTAGAAACTTGGCCGGGAGCTGAAGAGGCAATCGAACGGTACCTGGCGACGGTTCGTGTACTCTGGCAGGAGGACAAAGTCGGCGGCTTCGGGAAGCCGCGAGTCACAACGTGACTAACTTGCCGCGGAATATATTCTCTGTACCGTACGCTTCTTCGCCGGCGTCGGTGTTAAATCGAGACTTCCCGCTATGTCGTTTGAAGGAAGCTGGAGAGGTAGGTGGATAGATTGGCGTACCGAATGCTGATCGGGAGGATTGGAAGAGGAGTTATTGGAGAACTGTAGACGAACGGACTAGAGGTGAACTAGAGGTAAATCAAAGATAAACTGGAGATAAACTAGAGGTGATCTAGCGAACGTGACTCAAAGAGTCCACGACAATTTTTGTCTTCTCAGCTAGGATTCGCAATGGAAGCTGCCGGGATGAATCACGAAGCAACGGTTCCCGCGGAAATTGCCGACTTTGAGGACGGAGAGCCGTGCGTGTGGGTGAGCGAGGAAACAGTTATCGCGAGAACGTAAAAAGATCGCGGCCGTAATCTGCGAGCCAAAAGTGAACGGCCAGAGGCGCTAATCACCATTCCGCGCCCTGTTAGATAAGCCGGACCGTGCGAACGCGCGTACGTAATGCCACGCGGGTATAAAGATTTCCGCGGGCCTTGAAAGACCCCGCGGTAGCGATCCGCTGAATAAAACATCGCCTCTTATCTCGGCCAACCTCCGCAACATTGTCTTTGCGACAGTTAGCCGGCTAGATTAAAGCCGAAGGATAAGTCATACACCGTCACGTTTTCCACACCGTTTCACTCTGTTTCCGCGCTAACTCGATTGTCGCACTTCAACAACTCCCCATGAATTCAGCGAAGCTCGCTTCAAGATAACAGGCCAACCGACGAATAACACTGATCCGTACTTTCGAATTCCGCGAAGTTCATCTCAGATAACAGGCCAACAGACGAATAACACTGATCCGTACCTTTCGAATTCCGCGAACTCACACCTGGCACCCAGTTCTACACTCCTTCATCTTCTCATACGGAATACCTCACTTCGCACCTGGCAAAGATGCCGAAATCGAATCCTGAACAGTGATCTTAAGGCTACGCGAACGTCGAGAACTTTCGGCGCGAATATTCGAAACCAACAGATTCGTACTATCACAACGGGAACGTACCGGGTGGACGTTGGGCACAGTTCTCTTTTTGATGCTCGCGGATCACATGATCCCCGTGAGGATCGTTCTTCCTCAGGGCTCGAGAATCGGAAGCGTGCCTCGCGGAGCGTGTTTACCGCTCGTACATTCCAGCGAACTGACAGTCGGTCTCCGCACGAGGTGGCCGAGCAAAGCTGGCCAGGCAGTCTGTCTGGAAAGGTGAAATTCCCAGCCTCGCTCCTTCTCCTGCTCTGCCACTCTTCTGTCTTTCTCTCTCTCTCTCTCTCTCTCTCTCTCTCTCTCTCTCGCTCTTTCTCTCGCTGAATAGCCGTGCGACCGACTGTGCGTCCGATCCGTGACTGGATCCTTTCCACTCGGCGCAGGTTGCAACTGCTCTCCTTGCGCTCCTCGCTGTCAGAACTCCCTCTTTCGAACTTTCCTCTCTCTTTTTCCGCCAGAAGCTGCTCCCACTCGTTCTTTCTCTATCGGCCTCCCCCTCCCCGCGGTTAGTTGTCTTGCTCTTTCTCTCTCCGCCGTTCCATCTCTCCCGCTCACCTGCCGCACTCTAGAGCTTTCTCTATCCCTCTCCGAATCTCTGTCTTACGAGTCCGTATTCCTTCGACTGGCCTAGCTCGAAGGAGCGTTTCGCCGACCTCTTCGTCTCGCACGCTCGGCCCTCCTCGTTTTTCAGACATACCGGCGTTAGATTCTCTCTTTTCTTCACCTGTTTTACGCCGGCGTTTCTCTTTTTACCTTACTCCGATTCTTGCGCCCGGCCGCTCGCCCGATCCCACCCCGCTGGATCTCCTTCCCATTCCTGCGTCGGCTCCTTTCGACTGCTCAGGCCTTCTCTATGCTTCTCTATGCTTCTCTATGCTTCTCTATGCTTCTCTATGTTTCTCTCTCCTATCCCTCCTCCTCCCTCGCCGATCGCCGCGGACAGATTCTGGAATGCTCGTCTAGCGAATCTACCGCCGGCAACCATGAGGCCTGGGCGCGATTCTTCATTAAATTGCGGCTTCCGGTCCGGATGGATCAAGTTCATCGGGGGTAGATCCATCATTCAGCTGTGCTTCGGCTCCTTTCGACTACTTAGGCTTTACTATGCTTCTCTATGCTTCTTTATACTTCTCTGTCTCCTATTCCGATCACTCTCCTTTCCCTCCTCCTCTCTCCTTACCAATCGAAGCGGATAGATTCTGGAATGTCTAACGAATCTATCGCCGGCAACCGGGAGGCCTGGGTGCGATTCTTCATTAAATCGCGGCTTCCGGTCCGGATGGATCAAGTTCATCGGGGGTAGATCCATCATTCCTTCGCTGTGCGTTGGCTCCTTTCAACTCCTTAGGCTTTACTATGCTTCTGCATGCTACTTTATACTTCTCTGTCTCCTATCCCAATCATTCTCCTTCCCCTTCTCCTCCCTCCTCGCCGATGATCCATCATTCCTTCGCTGAGCAAGCTGAGCTACCGTTTTCCGGTACATCTCGATTCCTCAGGCCACTCGTCAGAGACTCGGCCTCAACGCCCACGCACTCGCATCAGGCTTAACGCGCTCTGTCTCTCGCGAGTGCCTCTGCCAGCTTTTTCCCGCCAGTTTTCTTTTTTCTCCATCCCGAGGATCGGCGGGCCGCGCAATCTTTTCCGCTCCTCGTCCCCGTTTCCATCGGACGCGTTACGTCGGGCGTTATGCGAGGCAGAATTTTTGCCGGGTCGCTCTTTACCGGGAAATGGCCTTTTTTTACGCTTCTTTACGTAACGCGTGCGCGCATGCCTGCTCGTTATGAGTTAATAGTACGCAACGCTTTTTTACCCTCCCGCTCCGCCCTTAATTAGGATCAGCCTGGGTTTTTGTCAACTTGGCCTCCCGACGGGTTGCATTTTGCCTGGCTTTTGTTCCCTAAACTTTTTTGGTTTGAGTTCAATAAAAATTTCGTTGTTTTGCGCTGCAAGGTTTGCTGGCTATTTTTTAATGGTTAACTGTTTCGAGGATGTTTCCTGAGACGCTAAGGTGGATCTCTTCCATAAAGATGTTCCTTTCCTCTGGAACCTGCCTTTCCGTCCCATCTTCGCTTTGATATCTTCTTCGTTAAGGGAACCTCTCTCTTCTGATCCTTCCGGCACTCAGCGAATGAATTTTCGCGCGCGCAATTCAGAGTCCGACTCCGATGCCAGCCGTGCGATGCCGTCTTGACGGCCGGAAGTTGCGCTTCCGAGCAAACGTTAGACGATACTCTTACTCGGATGCGGTTTAACACGTGCGAGAGAGACGAACGGAGATTCTGTAACGTATTACAGTTCTTCCGCAGGCCGTGTAATCTTTATGATTGAGTTATTGCTAAGCGCCACGGCGGCGGGATATTAATGCTCTCGAGGCGCAATGTTAACGCGAGTTAATTATCGTGCGAGGATGGAGGCGGTGTAGACTTTCATGAACGCGAAATTCGAACGTTTTAGAATCATGTGAGAACTTACTTTACGTATGCGATGTAGTTTCGAAAATACGATAGTAATTCCGAACGCGAAGTTTTGAAAACGGGAAGCGTTTGGAAAGTACCGCTTCATACGACTGCATTAGAGTCCGTCATATGGACCGTCTATTTTGAAAGTGGTGTAAGTCCATATTTAAAAAAAAAATGAGATATAATCCATGATTAGCGTTCTGTAAACGGTTTATTTACGTGATATTTAATTTTTTTTAAATGGACTTACACCACTTGCAAAATAAACGTTCCATATCACTGAGACACGCCCCAGAACTCAGGCAAGTATCAGTCCGATTTCGAAACGCCGCAATTGCGAAGAATTTAGAAAACAGTATATTATATGCGTATATACAGTATCACGTACAGGTTAAAAAATGCAAGCCTATCGACAAACGTTACAATCTCTGCCGCGTGCGAGTTATCTCAATGTACCCTGTATCTTATAGTATCTATATCGTAATAGGCACATCGTGATCCTTCGGGAACCAACACGCGCGCATATCCCGGCGTCTTCGGGCGTCGTCCGATTCGGCGCTGGGCGATCTGTAACAAAGGGACGAAACGTAATTAGTCCGCGCAGGGATACCGATTAAAGCTATTGCTCCAGATACGCAGACAGAGAGAGACACTCACCGCCGTACCAATTAACGTTCGTCGGGAACCTGTTCCTGGCTGACAGCGATCGATGGCCCTCAGTGTCCCATAACTGCGACAAGGGAAACATTGACAATTAGAGCGATTATCGAGTCGACGTCGCGAAATTAAGACGCCTCGATCGAGTCAATTACGCGAGTCCCGGAGGGGGGCGAAGTGAGTGGAAAGTGGCATGAAACTTAATTGTCGAGCTAGGCGCCCCATGTCGACTCGCTTATGCATCGTGCGCTGGATAACAACAATGTGCGCATAATGCATCCAGCGTGTGTACACTCGATTAATGCGTATGGCCCGGCCTCGGCTCGGTGCAACGTTCGACGTTAGAAACCGAATTAATTACGGGGCACGAGCGTCGGGCTTGATTATTCGGACGCCTTTTTCGAATTTCGAACCTAATTTGACCCTGGGGAATCGGAGCTGATATCATGATTACCAGATGTACACATCTGGTAATCCATTATTATTATAATCCTAATTTTATCTGGTACTAGAGGTGTTAGGTTCATTTAGAGTTGTATTCGCAGCGATACCATCATTACCTTCGTCATTACTTCGCCGTACTTTTACATTACACATTACTTCGTTGCTTTGAAGTGTCTCAATCCATACTCTTGACAATGAAGATTGTTTACAGACTGAGAGGCGGGTTACTCACGCACGAAGGCAAACAGTTAACTCTGTTACAGGATCAGGCGTTCGGGGTTATCCCGAGAGTGCCCCGCGGGCAAGAGTTATTAACGAAAGCCTTATCTCTTCAATTAGCGCCCGTATTAGAGATGTATCTCTCGGCAGATATCCGGCCGAGCGCGGACGAGAAGTGCCTACACATCTGGCCGCGGAGCATGTCTCTCATTCTCGACCGTGTGAGACCGCGAACTGCAGGATTTGCACGCGCGAGTACTCGCGCGCATCATTCCGAGCGCGCACGGGCGGAGAGTTATGTATTTTTGTACAGTTAGGCAGCAAAAAAGGCCGCATCCGCAGATTCTTTCGTCCCGAAGCAGACGAGATTCGTCGGGTACCGAGACTTACAACGCAACAGGGCAATATTATGCTGGTTGAATAGTGGGCTTTATTTAGTCTATTTTTTTTTAATTTTATTTTAACGTACTCCATTCCGAGATTAATATTGCCCTGATGTGTCGTATCGTTTTAATTTTATTTAATTTTAATTTTATTTTAATAAAATAGACTGGATAAAGGCCACTATTCAACCATCATACAACCACCCAGTCAACGATACCACACATCAGGGCAATATTAATCTCGGAATGGAGTACGTTCCAACGTAGAAGTCCTTATTATCCTCCCGACACAATGTACTACGTACTATAATCCTATATACTATAATAGAAGCCGTGTAACGATATTAATGCCGTCGAGACAGTGCGCTCGAGAACGAACGTTTACCACACTCCCACGCTATACATATAGCATGTAGTATTCGAGCATGATCGGCCAGCTAAAATGATCTGTCTAATGGCACGATGGTCAGCTTGCCCTTCAAGGATAGCTATCTGTAGGTACAGCGTACGAACTCATGTTTCTTGCAGTTTGCCGAGCGATCTATGAATTTTTGTTAGCTCGCGAGAGACAAGAGGAGGAGAAGGAAAGGGGGGGGGGGGGTGATGCGTTTCTCAGTAATCGCTCGTTCGTGACTCTGCCGGGCGTAATTACCGGCCTCTCTCGCACACGCGAAAACTTGTCTACGTTTAATGCGAGCGCGGCGCGCGCAGCCTCGATGGATCTCGGATTTTCCGCGGCCGAACTCGGCGAGGTCGTTTAACTTTTCGAATTGTGGAGCAGAAAACGCCTCGGCTCTCTCGCCTCCGCGAACCCACTCTTCGAGGCTGGGTACTCGTTTTTGCGCTTCTGCGGGCTCGTTACGCTGTTTCCCGCCCCGGCTTCGAACCGATTCTTGCAAGTGAGCCTTAAGTTCGAATCGTCAACTTTACGGATTGTTACGTCCGGAGATTCAGACGGAGGCACGTACCATCATTGTTCGAGGATATACTTGGAAAGTTGGAAACTGTCTTCTCTGAATTGGAGAATGGGCGGCTGGGTTGATCTTTTGGAAAATGTGACTCGGAGTATTATGGCAGTTATCCTAGGTAAAGGACATCGACGCTGAGGGTATATCTATCGTACGTGTCCGTCGACGTATGAAAGCGTACCTAGTGTTTCCTCAGTGCAAAGAGTTCGCGGTATTCTCGGTTCGACACACCGAAAAGTTAATCGCGCGCGCCTCTTTACGGTATTCTCTCTCGTTGCGCTCCTCGCATCCTCGACTGTGTTACACGTACGAGTCACATGCACGCATCTGTACATGCTCGCTGCTAGATACCTGAGTATGTATACTTCGCTCGCGCACGTGTTCGCCGATCCGCACACACGCTCGCGTAAAACGTAAGTGCGAGCTGAGAGGTGTACATACGGCGTATATAAGACGTATATTACGTACATAAGGCGTACATAGGGTGTATATAAGATGTATATAACGTACATAAGTCGTGCATAATGTGTGTATAGGCCGTATATAAGACGTTGATAACGTACATAAGCCGTACATAAAGTGTACATAGGCCGTACATAGAGCACATGGTATCAACCTATACATACTCGGTGTGTGTATTCCTACCTGCGAATGCACGCAGGACATTCGCTGTACGAGGTTACGTACGTACCACATAGAAGCCGAGTTCGCCGTACTCAGGAGCGTATCGAGGCTGCCTCGATCCCTCCGGCGCTTTTGCGCGTTAAACGAAAATTAACGACGGACAGGAGTGCTCTCCTTCGAGGCGAGGTGCTTCTCCGAAGACGCCGAAGACGCCGAGGACGCGTCGATGTCCGCTGCGGGACTTCTTTCTTAACTGCCCACACGGTAAAGTGACGATGGCGCTGTCAGATACCAGGATTAGCCTAACTAATAACCCTGAAGACTTCTCGGCTAAGGGACCACTTTCCTGCTCTTTTCATGTTTCTTCACGTTGGGGAAGGGGGCATAATGACACAAATTGGCCCTGCAGGCGATCGACTGACGCGAGTTAATGCCCGACGTCGCGCTGGGATTATCGCGGGCAATTTAATTAATCCGAGCCCAATTACCTGATTAAAGGCGGTTATCGCTGGCAGGATGAGCGAGCCAGGACGATGGCTTGAAGAAGGATCGGGGAGGACGCGAATCAATTTCCTGGAATCAGGACGATCCAGGGGTAGATAGATGGCTCCTACGATTGTCCTGTCGCGTGAAGGATGAGTCTGACGAATCATCGCCAGTCGAAATTGGCAGTTAACGTCGGCGACTTCCGACTTTCTAAATGCCGCTCTATTGACATAATGATGATGGCCGTCGGCGGGAAGGGGGAAGGTGGATGGGGGACGGTCATTGGCTGGGAGGCAGATATCGGATCTCGATCGGGGCAATTTCGCGCGATTATCCGAATAATTGCGCGTCGGCAGGACTTCGTTTCGACGCTCGTCGGCGCTTCAGTCCATTCTTTCCGCTTCCAGCGTCCTGAGATGATATCTTTGTTACTCGGAACGAAGTGCCGAACAAGCTCGTTTCGCTGACGAGACTTCCTTAGACGGGAATATTGCTGCCATTGCTGCCATCGCTGCCATTACTGCCACTACCGCCGATTAACCCTTTAACGCACGGTTCCTTTGAAATAATAACGTGTTATACCTTACAATCCTATGTAAATTATAAGTATCAATAAAACGATTTTTCTTCTTAGCTTTCAGATTGTTATTTTCAATTCTTGATTATATTCGGGTGAGAAAACTTATAGCAGCATCAAATACAACGCCGCTCGAATTATCTCGAGTGTGCACAGTTTGGCCTGTTTAGCGCGCTTGAATAAACTCGAGCGTGCACGTTGAGGGGTTTTAAGCTGCGAGCGGTTGCGATGATAATCGAGCACGCCCGGATGGAAAAGCTTTAGGCAGGAAAATTGCCCGGCAACGGACTGATGAGACCGTTCAAGGAATTTGACAATTTGCAACGATCGCGAATCCGCAAGGTTCGGCCGCTTTTATCGCGAGAGGCACGCCGATGGGCACGAGCGCCGAGATGAAGTCTTTGTGCAACGGGCCGCCGAGCTTCCAGAGGTTTCTCCCGCCTTTCTAAAGGCGGCATGCACGAGAGAAATGCGCTCACGAAAGAGAGAAGCCGGAGACTCCCGACGTCCGGGAATCCTCCGGCTTACTCGGTTCCTTCGGTTTTTATTGACCTGTAACCGGAAAATGCGTCCGCATCTTATTACAGATAGGCCGACATTTTCCACGCGCCCACTTTCCTCGAGTTCCCATTCGTATCGGATGCGAGAGTATCTTCGACTGCACGCATATATACATATATATAAAAATTAAAATAGAATAAGGTGGAATAAGTTCGAATAAATAGGTTAAGTGAAGTAAAGAAGGGGGAAGGAGGTGAAGAGGAGAGAAAGAAATGTAAACCTGAACGCGTAAGAAAAACGTGAATAAGCAAATACAATACAATACAATACATATATATATATATATATATACAGACATAGATTAAGGTAGGGTGAGGATCGTACGTAGAGGAAAGGTGTAAAATAAGTTCTAACCCCGTAAGGGAAATCAAAATAAATATTATACTATATATATACAGATATATATTATATATATGTGGGAAGCATTGCAGAAAAATGGCGTCAGATAAAAAGCTGTTAACAGGCTCGGGAATCGATCGATTCCCGTCCCGTAGGAGTATTCAGATCTGCCCAGATTCAAGATCACGTTCTAGGTGTTTGGCGAACGTTTTTCTGACCTTTCGGCATCGCGTGGGCGTCACAATGGCGGAGAGCAGCGCCTCGGCAAAAGACCAGCTCGCCGGCGCGCCGGTGGCACGAGCGGTGAAAGGACTTCATGGCCGGGCCACAATTTTCATCCTCGATTTAATGCGACGCGACGCGAATAATAAATCGGCCCCATAATTCTCGGCTACCTGCCGCCCTGCGCACTCCTCGATACCTGCGCGCATACCGTTTCCGCCTACCGACGTACGGAATCTGTCCCGCGAATCAAACGTAACCACCTGCCAATTATGCTCGCATTAGCGATTCGCGTAGGTGGGATGTGTGCGAGCTGTCGAGAGTTCGGATCGTCTGACGACAGAGACGTTTCGCTGAGAACAGTCCTTTCCGGCTTGGGGCAAGTGCTAGTACGTGAAAGTAATATATTTCAGCTGGCGGGCTAGCGCTTTTTTGCTCGGATGCAAATCGACCCGAAAGCGACAATAGACGGTAGAAAACTAGAGAGTCGTGCCCGGGGCGAGAAGTTAGTAGACATATGTGTATATGTATGTATATATATGTTTGTATGGACAAACGTAGGTATCTATGTAAAGACGGACGCGTGCGCGAGAGTACACGTGTCTCGAATCTCGATTTCTCCGGAGAAGGTCGGGAGGTCCTCCAAGTTCAGAGACGATGATCCATCGATCCTGCGGCACTGCATCCATTCCCGCGGGCATGCTCGCATGTTCGGAGCACTCTCGGCGACCCTGATACGGCGTGGGCGAAAGTTTTCCGCGATCTATGGGGGCCGGCCGATGTTACAAATTACACGGGCGCACCGTCGGGTTCGCCTCGGTGCGAACCTTCGAAAGTTCAGTGCAGCGCATGATCGATGATCGAGGCGGGAATCGGTCGGCGAGAATGGCGGGATGCTTTCCACGATCGCTTTCAAGGTTTCGCAAAACTGCAGTCGTGCACGCTCCGTCTTTGTAGTCGAAACTTCGCGATGGAAGGTATTGTAATGAATTTTTCAAATTGCGTGACAATGTTAAAGGATACAAAAGCGCCCGTTTTTATTTGACACTGACAAATGTAGGATTTCGTCGATCAGTCGACCGGTTAGCGCAGATGCTTTCCGATCGAAACTTTGTGAAGGAACGTATTGTAACGAATTTTCCAAATTGCGTGACAATGTTAAAGGATACAAAAGTGTCAGTTTCTTACACGCTGACAAGTGTATTATTCGACCAAGGAACGATTCAATTGATCAGTCGACCGGATAGCGCAGGACCTTTGCGATCGAAACTTCGTAAAGGAATGTATTGTAATGAATTTTTTAAATTGTCTGCGTTGCAATGTTATAGGAAAAGTGTCCGTTCCTTTGACACTCACAAGTGTATGATCTCATCAAGGAACGATTTTGCCGATCACGACCGGTCAGCGCAGGTGCTCAAACCCCGAGGAAGCGACGGAAGAGGCAGAAAGAGGGGTTGGCGAGTGAAAGTTCACGAGCCGCACGGCGTCGCGATATTTAACGGATTAATCAGGCTGTCGAGGAAAGTGGCGATCGTTAGAAAACGTCAGTAAGGTGTGTGGGAAACATCGCGGACTCGCGAGGCGAACACGCGCGTAGAAATCGCGAACGGCCGCTCGCTCGCCAGCCGCATGCGGACAATTGTTCTCCAAACGAGACATTCCCTCGAGATGAAATAGGCCTGACCTTTCGCGAGTAGGATCGCCGACAATGCCGCGCGAACTCTGACAGAGCTCGGTGCCGATTTACGCGGCCGAACCTGCCAATAAACGATTCTAATGACGCCCGCTGTCATTCCCTGAAACTTAGTTTTTAATGAGCGCGAATCCCACGCGAGATCGTCGGACTGTGTTATACCAGATACGTACAAGCTGAGTAGGCTACGTACATCCACTTATCATTGTTAGATTAGGTAAGTATACGTGCGAAGCTGTTATGGCCTATACACACATTAAGTTGTGTATAAACCATAGCGGCCAGATTGGTCAATTGAAACGTTAGAGAAAAAAAATTGAAAATTGAAAAATTCTTTTGTCCAGGATCCACTGATTCATCATTAACCCATTAGCTGCCACGATCCCCATGTGAGGATTTTGAAATTTATATAATTATAGGTACTGTTCCACAACCTTTTGTACATATAGATATAAGTATAACTTATAAAGACGAAATTAAAAAAAAAAATTGGGCAGTTAATGGGTTAATTTCTGGTATTACTATTATTTAGGAATTACAGGTAATTAACAGCGGATGAATTTTTAAATGGCTAATATGCCAATGTTTAAATAAAAATAGCTTTCTTTTCTCCCATATTTTTCGCATCATAACCCCACTTAAATCGTACGGCGAAGATCGAGCGCCGATATCTGACGGAATCGAAATTTTCGCTCCTCTCTCGGCGTTAACTCGGCATCCGGTCCAATTACACCTCGCGATCCTTTAAGCCGCGGCCGCCGTTCGTTTCGCGGAGGTTCGCCTCGCGGACGCTCGTTTCGCAGACGAGAAGGCATCCGCTCATCGGGCAGAATCCGGCGAACAGGTTTTACGGACTACCGCTTTCTACTTCGGAAAACGCTCGCGTTTCGGGAGCAGTCGAGGTTCTTGCTCTCCCGCGATTATCGCTCGCTCTGACGTCACTCTCACCCCTACTCGCCCCAAACCCCCCCTGAACCCCCTCCCTACCCTGTCACTTTCCATTGACGGTCAAGTGGCGAACGATGTCGCGCGTGGCCGATTTCCATCGTCGACGTGCAACGCTTCACGTAATACCTCCTTTCGCGGACGGGGCGTTATGCTAATTTCCAGCTCGACTGGAAGAGGGCTGCAGGTGGGAAACTCGGACGGAAAAAGTGGCGAGAAGGAAAAGCTTCGCTTCCGAGCCGGAGAAAATTCGTCCCGTAACGTTTCGCTGGAAAGGAGTGAACAATGTAGCGTAATGCCGGGTGGGGCCTGTCAGGCTGGAATTTCATTCGACGCCATCGTGCAAGACGTCGTCTGACTGACATTCTTCGATTCCTCCGGCTAGAAAGTAATGAAGCGGTCTTCGCCGATAAGCGCGAGCGTCGGGGAGGAAAGCGTCAGGAATGCGCAGGATAAAATCGAGAATAGTATCGTGCGCTCGGGTCGGGATTAATTGGACCGTTTATTTCGAACGTGGTGTAAGTATATTTGAAAAAATAAATAAATATCACGTAAATATACCGTTTATGCCACGTTAATCATATATCAATCGATCTCGAATTCTCCAATTAGACCGTTTATTTTGAAAGTGGTGTAAGTATATTTGAAAAAAAAATAAATATCACGTAAATAAATCGTTTACACCACGTTAATCATATATCATATCATATATCATTTTTTTAAATATGGACTTAACCACTTTCAAAATAAACCGTCTAATTGGAGAATCTGAAATCGATTTCGTATCAATTATCGGGCTTGCTGCCGGGTTTGTTCATGTCTCGAGATTTTTCGTCATAACGACGCCTCGTTGTCACGAGTTGTATCGCTGTGCGTGGAGCGCGATAATTATCCGCCGTTGCGCAAATCAATGCGCGAATGAGTTTCGTCACTCATCGGATACTGAATGCCGAGCAGATGCTGAGAAATTCTGCGCGGACGACGGCGGTTTTTATTATTTAGGCGCGAGACCCTTCCGCAACTTCCGGCCGACTCGCGCAGGCGCGCCGGGATATGAGAAAGGCGTCGGCATAATTTGACACGCGAGATTTGACAGCCTGATTCGAACTCTTTCCCTCGCCGTTTCCTTTCCGGCCGATTTCAAAGATCGGCTCGTTAACTTCTCGTGAGTGGCCGTTCTCGATTGTGTCATGTCAAATTAGCTTAATGCGACGTACTCTGACGCACGTGAGACAAATCGTATAATCTGTTTCCCGGTGCATCAGCCACGAAAGTATTCGTAAACCGTCGGATAATGCCTTGAAACCGAGACGCGTACCTTCTGTTTTTCCGCCCGTGCTCGCTTTGCATAATACCTAGGAAGCTCATAAAACTGGATTTCGCGACTGCAGAGGCTGGAAGCAGGCTGGACGTTGGCCTGGATCGAACTTACATAAAGTTTCAGGACAGTTACGTAACGTGTCGTTTAGTAGAATACTTAGCCATATCAATACGTTCGAAGCCTGCAATTAACACGGAAACGCACTGGTCATCTTCTGGAACGATTAAATTCGCGCGAGAGTACCGAACGAATACAGGCGATCGATGATCCGGGCTGGACGTCGGCCTGAATCGAACTTACACAAAGTTCCGGGACAGATACCATAGAAATATTTAGCCATATCAATAAATCGAAGCTTGCAATTAACACAGAAACGTACTGGTCATCCTGTCTCGAAGACTCAGCTGGGCCGATGCGGAAATCTTCTCTCCCGTTTGCCAACTAGAATGGAACGTTTCCTCTCCGACGCGTAACTCTTGCCGGAAAAGCTATCGTTCGTTATCGGTATAAGCAACCTAACGAGTCTCGTTAATCGTCGAAGACCGTCGACCTTCGAACTCTTTCCTCAGTCGGACCTGACGAAACTCTCCGCGGCCCAGAAAACTCGGCCTCCGGCGAATTCCATTCCGATCGCAGTCGGAGGAAGTTGGAAATTGGAAGGGAAACGCTGGCCAGCTGGAATACATGCATGCCGTCGCTCGGCACTCGATCGGAATGAAATCGATCTCCGATTATAGGCGGATATTATACGCGCCAGTTCGGAGCGTAATGCTCGGCGGTCATCGAGGCGTAAGTTAAAGAGTAAATTGGTATCGACTCACTTTTACTTTCCCCCCGCCGCAGGAGTCTGCCGTAATCAGGGTTGATAATAAGCTGGTCAGTTAGTCTATTGTCATCCATCATCAATCTTAGATTTTAAACATTTGCTCTTGTTATATCCTTGTCGAATATCAAACTTTAAAACAGTATTTTGTAGAGGAGTCCAGAATCTGGATGTTATATTTGCTTTAATTTCGTTAAAAATTAAACCATAAAATGTCGGAGGAAGTGATCGATGAAAAGTAAAGCTGACCCAGGCCGATGATCAGGAAATGCATCGTGAAAGTGCTTAAAGCCGCATTAAATGTATCTTTATGAACGTTATGAATTTTAACGCTCAGACTGTACGCGGTTCGATAATAATTTTAATTAATGCACAATGAAGCTAATGATAGAGACTGTGGAACGACTGCGAGTGAAGGTTTTTCCGATCTTTTTTAGGCGCATTTTGATAATAATTCCACAGTCGAGCGCGTTCGAGCGTGCTGTAACGTCTGTTTGCTTTCATTTCCCGTGATCCGATTATCGAAGCCGCGAAATGGCAATAGCCGCTGCCAATAAGCATCGGCCGTGTCAATTAATTCGGCGACTTTACTGGCGCCGATTACGCCGGACTCGAAGGCGTTATTTCTCCGACAATTTCTTGCACATTGCTAGCACATTTCTTGCACGTCGCTCCCACCCGCCAGCTACACGGGCGCACTCAATAAATCGGCATTAAAGAGTGTTCCTTGCCACTGGAACTCAAAGTGGCCTCGCTGAGTGCTTATTAAACTGGATAAGCTCGTCGATAAGCTCGTAAACGATCGGGACTCTCGCGGCCCGTCACATCGATAACATCCGATCGGTAGTGATTTTCGTGCAACCGTATGGCAAGTGAAAAGGAGCCGAAAACAGGAAAATCGAGTTCCACGCCTTATCTCAACGTTTTACTCCGAAAGGAACGACAACCATTCGAAACTTTGACTTTCAAATCCGTCAGTCGAAGATTCTAACCGTCGAGTGAGGATGAAAGTCGCCATAGATAAAAGACCGAAGTCGGCAGATTCGTTCCAGGCAGGTTTAAAAGGCACAGGTCGTTACAGGCTCGCTTACAGGCTCGCTTACAGGCTAGCTTACAGGCTGAGTTACAGGCTCGCCACGGAATCGCGGCGTGTCACGGAAGGCGAGGATAATTTCCTTTTTCGAGCGGAGCGGGAATAGCCGTGAAATAATCGGCGGAAGCGTCACGCTCCTTACACGCTTCCCTCTAAATAATTCATTTGTTTATCGAGTAGCGGTGAAAGTCCGCTCGAACGGGATGGAAATTGAGACACGCGCTCGGAGACGAATCCTGAGGAGAGACCTGACTGAAGAGAGGAAAACTAAAAAAAAGGAACGGAAAGAGAATGATTCTCGCCTAGAACGAATCTAACCGTGTAACTATGTAATCATGTAACTGCCGGCCTTCCACGTTAGTCTTCATTATGCGGACGACCCCGGGAATTCTTTGTTCCTCCTTCTGTGGCAGCCTCCGGCTACCGGACAGTCGTCCTACTATACGAAACCGCTAGATTGTTGTCGCGGTCGTAAAAGTTCTGCGTTTGCCGAACAGCTGGCAGACTCGCGACATCCGACCAACGTCCGACGAACATCCCAGCCACTGCCTTCGCCGCAGCGATCATTATCGTGCCCGATACCTTTAAACGTCCTCGACAGCTGCGCGAGAATGTAACTCGGTCCGGATCAAGCAGGAGTTCGATCGGAAGTTGGAATCGCGGGTAAAGTGTGATGGACGGTGCGATTTTAGAAATCGGATGGAGAGTTCGGTTTTTGAAATGACGTTCGTCAGGAACGTGGCAGTATGCGACGCGACATTAGATAGAAAGTGCGCGAGGAACGATTTCTAGCCGGAGCTCTCGTCCCGATCGTCTTAGTCTGATTCGAGCTGAAGACAGATGGTCCGCGATGCAGTCGGCGAACAAGTATGACTCGCTGCGATTACGTTTTGATTAAGTCGTTAACGTTCGTTGCTCGAGTTGCTGTGTTATCATTTGCGGAGCTCGATCGTCATTTGTGACGAGCCAACGCAGAAGCAGTGTTTTGATGCGTACGCACGAAAGTATGTGTGTACGTACGTAAGTATATATGTGTACGTACGCAAGTATGCGTATACGTACGCAGGCGCGTCTATACGTACGAAAGTATCTGAATACGTACGCAAGTAGGTGTGTACGAAAGGAAGTATATGTATATGTATGCAAGTTATGTATACGTACGCGAGTAGGTGTGTACGTACGCAAGTATGCGTATACGTACGCAAGTAGTGTACGTACTCCTTGTTACTCAATCCCCTCGCGGTACATGCGGCGAATAATTATTCGGCTTATCATGCGTAATCTAACGCAATGCGCCGGTAACAATCGGCGGGCATTCTCTTGAAACCACTGAATCGGGTGGGCGCGGTCGCGGTCGGTTTCTCTGAAAACAGGTGGCACGTTCGCCCGGCAAAGCGACAAATGTCCCATTATCGTAACAGTGGCATCCCGTGACGTCGTATGACAGTACGACAGCGCGCGGTACGGACCATACCAGCCTCGCCAAAGCCAAAAGTACCAGAACCAGCGACTCTCATTGCTAGCGTTCGCATCGCAGACATTCAGATCATTTGCATGACAATGAGAGTTGGAGAATTAAGATTTCGCTTGGGACCGACCGTTCGATTCAGCCAACGGTATCCCGAGCGTTTAACGACACAATGCACGCGTTCTTAGGAGGCGAGAGCGTGCGGGCAGCAGCTAAGCTCGGGGTGCTCAAAGCATCTTAAGCATTCAGATATGACGCGGAGATAATATCCGCGGCGTTGGGCAACGCTTTTGCGGAATGCAAATAGAAATGCTCCGTGCGTTTTGTCCGTTCTACCTGTCCTGCCTTCCGTGCGTGTCCGGCGAGTCTGGACGTCGGTGGCGAACGATTGTGAAATCTTTTGGCCAGCTTTTGGAATGCTCGAATTTGCGCGAGAGTAGAGAACGAATACGGACGATCGATGCTTCGGGCTTTCAGTTCTTCTGGCCAGCTTCCGGAATGCTTGAAACAAATCCGGATTTTCAGTTCTTCTTGCCAGCTTTCGGAATGCTCGAAACAAATACGAACGATCGATGAACCGGATTTTCAGTTCTTCTGGCCAGCTTCCGGAATGCTTGAAACAAATTCGGATTTTCAGTTCTTCTTGCCAGCTTTCGGAATGCTCGAAACAAATACGAACGATCGATGAACCGGATTTTCAGTTCTTCTGGCCAGCTTCCGGAATGCTCGAAACAAATACGGACGATCGATGATTCGGATTTTCAGTTCTTCTGGCTAGCTTCCGGAATGCTCGAAACAAATACGGACGATCGATGATTCGGGTTTTCAGTTCTTCCGGCCAGTTTTCGGAATGCTTCAAAGAAATACGGACGATCGATGATCCAGGTTTTCAGTTCTTCTGGTCAGCTCAAAAACGCGCGAGAGCACGAAACAAATACGGACGATCGATGATCCGGGTTTTAAGTTTTACGTCGAGAAAACAGGCCGTTCGCCGGAAATTGATCGCGGACCAGGATGAAACGGAGTGTCTACCGTGCCGAGATGCTCGAACGCCGTTTAATTGATTTCTAGCCGTCTTGCGACAGCGTAATTGCAACCGTACACGCCATACCTGTCGCTGGCTTGGCCGGATTATTGCCGAGCCTCTTTTGCAACTCTTCGGTTCGCGGTCAACGGCGTAGGCAACGGGCCCGAGTTTCACGCCGGATTCATGCCGCATCGTGCTCCTACGCGGATTCCAGTCGAACGCGACCGGAAGTGAGCGCAATTGAGCTTGGAGGCTCGAATACTGAGCTAAGGCACGCAATTTTCGCGGATCGAGTCGATGGGATTCCGTATTCGAATCCATTCGAGTCCATTTGATTCCATTCGAGTCCATTCGAGTCCATTCGAGTCCATTCGAGTCCATTCGAGTCCATTCGAGTCCATTCGAGTCCATTCGAGTCCATTCCAGTCCATTCGAGTCCATTCCAGTCCATTCGAGTCCATTCGCGTTTACGCATTATTCGCTGGAAGTGAATGTAACTCATCGTTTATATTATACTGAAAATTATACTTTTCCGTCGTTTAGCAAGGTTCGTGAATCGCAGAGATTAAGAAGAAGGTAAGAAATAATCGAATTCACGCTATCGACGACTTGAGCGCGAAGAATGCCGAACGATCAATTCTCCACGCTCGATCGTTCATTTCCGACCCAGATCTTTGAGAACCATCGTGTCATGGTATTCAGAAGCTACCTGCTTGGGCAGGTTATGAGCGTATACTGAACGATAAAGTGCATGGCGTTTCAGCTTGGAAGAATAAACTGACGATCATGCAAATCCATGCACGGAGGATTGAATCCAGGAAATGGTGATTGAATTTTTTTTTCATGGTTCACTAAGTTTTTCACGCGTGCGGATCAACAGATGTATTCGTATACGTTTCTTTCCTTTCCCGCCACCTTTTACTCGTCTTATTTGAATCGGCCAAGTTTCGCGGCGCCACAATGAACGCGATGATTCCCAGAAGATGGACCATTGTGTCCGTTTTCGGCGCAGTTTACATATTACATCCAGGATTATCGCGGTACACTTCGGTAATGGTGACGAATAAAGCGAGCAAGGATTGTTTACAGAAATTGCGCCCGGAACGCTTCCGCGATCATTCTTCGTTCTCGCATTCTTCTCTCATTTCTCGCATTGTGCCTGAGTCTGGATGCTAATAGAGCAGTTGTGAATGAAAGTAGCGTTACTTCTGGCTTGGCGAAGAATGAAGGCTTACAGGTGGACGATAGAATGGTTTGAATCACTTAAGAGACAAAACAGGCTTTCGATCCTGTGTTAAGCATAGGAGGCCTAGATTTTGAATGGAATTCGGAAGTTGAATCCTGCTTTATGACAAAATACTTTTCTGGTAGGATATAAAGCGAGTACGGATTTTTGTACAGAAATCCTTCCTGTCCACATTCTTTCTTTTCTCTCAACGCGTTCTTGTTGCATTCTGCTTGCTAATAGACCGGTTATGAATGAAAGTAGCGTCTTCCTGTCCTACAGACTGACGGATTGCTGTTCTTCAGGCAGTTTGGACGGTCGGAGAAGTAGTGTGTGTTTTCGATCTCCCGCCAAGTCTGTCTTCAAAGAGGAAGGCCTCGCAGATTTTGAGGAGCGCCAGTTCGGAAGTCGAGTCGGTCTAGCTTTATGCTTGTGCCGAGACACTTTCCCGGTTATGGCGGCGTCGCCTCAGGTGCATCACCCACGAGAAGACGCCGACGGATTCACGGAGTGTTCCTTCAGAAACGGGAGTACCCGGCCCAGAAAGCTTTGCCCGGAGTGTGGCTCAAAGATTCACGAGCGTCCAATCGGAAATTCAAACATTTCCTTTTCATCGAAACCTCATCTCTCTCTCTCTCTCTCTCTCTCTCTCTCTTCGTCTCTCTCTCCTTCTCCCTCTGAAAGTCGACCATCTAAAATATTCAAAAAGCCGTTCTTGCCCTCTTAAAAACTCAGAGAGTCCATTTCCTTCTCCCTAGAAACTCATTAGTGCTCAACCTAACCACGTAATATTGTCCCGCACGAGTTTAAAGGAAAAATCGATACAGTGCGTTTCATACCATGCCAATGATTGACGATTGACTCTGGCTAATTTCTTTTCATATAACGATATGCACTGACACTGCATTAACGAAAGCTTTCGGATCGAGGACACGGCTCTGTTCTGGTTAAGATCGGAGGTGGAGAGTCGATTGTCAGGCGGGAAAGTGTTTTTCCCCGTCGATTACGGCAGTCGACGCCTTCGGCAGGCATCGTCCTCGCGTTTCTGCATACAAAAGAAGAATGCGTGCGCGCGTGACACCGGTGGGCCGCGCCCTCGATTACGCAATTTTTCGCGTTTGCCGACAGTTCGGTTCGTCGACCGAAAGAGCCATTTCGCTTTACGGCGGCGGATGAAGACACCGGGATGCGCATACTTGGCAGGCGAGATCGAAGGCTAATTATCATCGGCCCACGGAGAAAGGCCTGATCTGTCGCAACGGTGTTAGCGTGTTTTCAATGTTCAGTAAGTAGCTGTTAAGTTGGCAATAACGGTGACGACGATAGAGGATGCACTGGATAATAGTCAGTTTTCTATACCTTATAATTATATATCAGTTGTCTATCTGTCAAAGAATATCTACAGATATTTTTAGTATTGAAAGTATAGTCACTGGTCTGAGTGTTTTTTTGAGTTACAGCATGATTAAGGGAAATTTCAATTAACAGTCAGTTAATAGTTAATTCTGCAAGAATTGATGGAGTGGAGGACAGGCGAGTGGAAAATAAAAAATTAAATCAGCTCATTTCAGCCACTGGTGTTCGAATGCTTTTTTGAATTGCAGAGTGTTTAAGGGATATTTGAGATTAAGGCGGAATTAATTGTTAATTCGGTTGGAATTGATAGAGTCGAGAACAGACAGGTGGAGAACATAAAAATTTATTCAGCCAATTTCAGTATTGAAAGTATAGCCACTAATCTGGTTCGAATGTTTTTTCGAACTAGAGAATGTTTAAAGGTTATTCGAACGTTTAACAGCCAATTAACTGCTAATTCGGCAAGAATTGATACAGTCGTGGACAGGCGAGCGAATACCATAAAAACGAATTCAGCCTGCCCTGGATCGCAAGGCTGAAAGGAACGAATATTTGAGTTGTCGGAAGCTTAGTCGCGAACAGTCGGCACCGGAATTATGCAATTAGCGCGGTTCTACGGGCGGCAGGTTCAAAGAACGTTTCCACGTCGTTCCATTCATCGGAAGGAAATTGTTCAGTGGCGCATGACGGCTCCCATCGACCGCATTTATCTGCCGTACTGCCCAGTCTGATCATTCTGACCACCCGTTATAACCCCAACTTCCCCAAAGAGTATCGTACACACTCTTTTCATTTGCATTTCATCTGAGAAAACTGAATCAGACTTGGGACCTGGCGCGTGGTAACCATTATTGCGATGGGGGTGGGGGGTGGATGAGGGTTAAAAGGCGTCGGCGTCGATTCAATTTCTCTGCCATATCGGACCACACTTCCGCGACATGTGCATCCTTAGTGTACCGCATACTAAATCGCGCGTGACAAGAATGGCCGGCGCGTGCAATTAGCACTTGCCGCCGTGTCGCTGGCAACATGTAGGAGAGGGATAGAAAATCAGAGGGGGAGGGGGAGAGGGAGAGAGAGTGGAAAGGCCTCGCGGATTTCCTTCGTTAGCGGAAATTTAGCGGACGAACGCGATTCGGATTTCACCCCTCGTCTGGCCTGCTAATTGCGTTACTCTCAATTAATTTCCCGGCGACCGGTAGGGAGAGAATGGGGTGGGAGGGGAGGATAGGGGTAGGGGGTGGTTCCTACCATCGACTTTGCACGCCGATGCGTGGCTAATTGCGGACAGAGAATGGCCCCCGACGAATTGTCTGAAATCAGAATTGCTCAGCGGTCTGCGAACTTGCGCGTTTTTTGAACAATTTACGACGGATGGATTTTGAGGTCGTTTCGAACGGGATGGAAGCTAACGTTGTGAGCGTATGGAGGCTAATCATTGTTTAATCAAGTCGACTCGATACCGTACGCCTGTACTATTCATGCAGCGGCTGACCGGCGCTGTGAAATTCGCACACGCACATACTAACACACACACACACACAAAGAGTACAAACTCTGCACCCTCTGTATAACCCGAAACGAGGTCCGGCAACCTCGACCGGCCATTAAAACGTATAAATACTGTCCACAATTTTGACATTTCCCCGCTAATTACGTCTGTTTTTCGAACGACCCATTTTTACTTCCGCGCCTGGCGGTAAATTAGGGGAATTAATTTGCGTTCGGAGCTGGTCGGCGGCAGTTAAGCGAAAAAGTGATTTAGCGTCGAGAAATCGGGTGGCGATAATGACCGGTAAGGCCCGAGTAAATCAGGAGCAAATCGGGAGCGAATCAAGAGCAAATCGCCGAATTATCTGTACTGGCGATCGAGTAAGCTAACTTTTCCTGGCACGCTTCGTTGTACTCGCCAGACGTTACGCGTCGCTGATAAGTGACCAAAAAAAGACGCGCACGACACGAGGTGCAAACTTCCATAGTTCCCGCACGCTCGCGGTCGGACAGGAAAACGTTTATGCGCGAGTTTACTTCATTAAGGAAATATCAGCGACGCGCGACACGTCCACGGGCAGTAGAAAGAAACGGAGCGAGAGAGAGAGAGAGAGAGAGAGAACATGCACGAATTACGATTTCACCCGGATTTTACTTTCTGTCTCTCCCGTTGCCCATTGCAGATTCGTAAATTGTCCGCGGCAGAAAGTGGCCGATCGTAGATAATCTCCGCTAATTGCAGGCACAAACGACTAATGGCGGAACGTTTTCTATTTGCTTTGGAAGAGAACGAGTCGGGCCCGGGGCCTATCAAGGAATCTAATGAGTAAGGCCGGCATGCGCGTGCATATAGAGATACGCGTTTATGGATGCACATATGGACGGCGGGAGCCAAATGCGATCGTTGGAAACGTTTGCATTCTTTCGGGCCGCCTTGGCAGATCGAAAAAATGGCCGATCGACAGTGCGCGCGTGCTCGCGTGGCATCGTGTTTCTCTACACGGCGTAGGTGAAGTAACGCGAACTCCGGTGCAATATCGAGGAACCGCACGTACGAGCAGTACGAAGCCGCAATGACCGCAGGCCGGGCCGATTTCACCGGCAGATTTACTTTCAATATCGATTGGAGTTGTTCGCAAATTAATGCGCCGCTTCTGAGAGCGTTTTGTGAAAAAGAGAAGCTGGGATGCGTTATCGATCGCAACTTAGTCTGACTCCTCAAATTCTGAGAGTCCGTTTTGAGACCGAGATTTCACCTTCGAATAATTTATTCATTTATTTATTTAACGGCAAAACGCCGTTGATATATAGAATACAGTTGATGCAGACATGACAATCAAAAATGAAAAAAAAAAAGGAAAAAACAGAAGAGAGTTGCGAAAGATGTAATGTTATCAGCTAAACAATTTATATTATTCAGTCTTTAACAGAGATTTGGATATTGAAAAAATTTCTATATCCAATAATAATGAGATTATCCAATTCTTATTCGGAGACTTCAATGCCACGGTCGTTACTGCATCGATGATGGACGATTTCAGATTCTTCGCAGGCTACTGGCAAAGACTTTTTTTGCCAGTGGCTGAATTGGCTAGGTGGAACTAAGCCTATCCGGCCACCTAGAGGAGGCTAATATTTTTTCGCGCACCGCCTTTATGACGGGCCGACTTTCTAAACTTCTACGTGACATTTTTTCCGTAACATCCTTCGGAGGAAAGTTGCCGCTCGTCCGACGAGAGGAAGTTTACGGTTTGACAGGGAGGAGGTTCGTGGCTCATCGAACGAAATGATGAGCGATCGCGATCGAGGCTCGGAGAGAATTCTCGATCGTTCGTCTATCCATCGCGCCTCGAGGAATCAATTTTTACTCCCCCGGCCTTCGACGGGGCTGTTTGCACAACGCCGGGCGGGAATTGTTTGTCCGAACGTTGGCGTAAATTGCCGACCGGCTCGAAATTTCGCCAAAGCTCGCCTATAGTGTGTACCTACACGAGCTCGCTCGCACGAGAAGACCAAAAAATTGGCAGTACACCCACGCGATCCGACAAGGTCGTTCACACTTTAACCCTCTGCAGAGTTGGTCGCTTCTGCGGAGAAAGTTTTACGCGATCGCGAAATGTGATGTTTTGACGTTCGTCGGTAGAGTCCGAGATCGTTTGAGGATAGAGATCGGAACGATTAGAGGAAAATTGTCGTTTCGATCTGAAGTGACGATCGAAGGCGTCGATCGGCATGTCGATTAGCGATTCTCGCGAGTATCGAGCGCCAGTCGTTAATTGGGACTGATGACGAGGCGTGCCGGGCGTCGTACCGGGCGTCGGAATTTGAGGTGGCACCTGTTAAGGATTACAGGATCGCGGATGTAATCACGTTTCGCCAAATCTAACTTTTCATCGCGCTTTAACTAATCCTCCTCTCTCTCTCTCTCTCTTTCTCTCTCTCTACCTGCTATATGCTCCATTGTATTTCTCTCTCCCTACATTACTCTCCCTCTGTCCGACTCGTAATTTGAAACGTCGTAACGACAAATCAGGTTAGCAGCCTAATGACAGTATCCCCTAGTTGCTGCCGCCAGTCACGTTTTACTTTCGCGACACTCTGATGACGACGACTTCCTCCTCGCGCCCAAGATCGTGACGACGCGACGACTGAAACGACGCTTGAAACGACGCCTGAAACGACGTCTGAACGACCGAGAAGATACCCAAGCCGATACCGGGCCGAATGCAAAGTTAGGGGTGCGAGACAGTCGGCGGCAAGCTAATTGGACGATTCCGGGTCCACGGATTCAATTTGCCGGAAATTTCGTTAAAGCGGCCTGTAAGTTCCGGCCGGATTTTCCGCTCCGACTCTCTCCGTGGATCGGACGCTCGAGTTTCGATATACCTCGCACTCGCACGGGAAAGGTCCGACCACTACGGTCTCATGGGCATGCAAAGTGCCCGATTGACTTTATCGGGGCTCGGTAATGAATTTTTTTAATAATGGCCCGTCGCGGAGAACAAACAAGGTACAGGCCGGTCCGTTTCGACAAGGTTAACACGGCCGCGGACGTCGGCCGCCGCATCGACTTAATTTGAATGTACTTAAGTATCCCGTCTCGCAATTACACTCTACGGGCCTGGCGTAATTCGCGTCGTGAGATACTTTACGATATCGCATTCGCGCGACCAGTAAGCTGCTGCCCTGTGAGAACAGGGACTCCGGTGAGGTCGGGCTTAATTGGGCTCTATAATCGTTGCGAATCGAACCTTGAAGAGTGCCACCGTCCTCGAGACGGTTCGCAGATCGGATATGAAGCGTTTTCCTCCCTAGCTGTCGGGCTTGCACAGGCGTGCATGAGCAAGCAGAAGCGTGAACAGGCGTGCGCGGGTCAGATTTGCATGCGAGAAATTGGCAACCTTGATTTTGCCAGGACAGTCGTTTCTTGGCCTTGAACGGCATTAACGTTGAAAAACGATTAAATCGGAGGAAAGTGGAGCGACACTGTTTTATAAATAGACGCGCGTAATCCGGTGATTGCAAGCATATGCGATTGCAAGTATACGTGGTTGCAAGCATGTGCGATTGCAAGCATACGTGATTGCAAGCATGTGCGATTGCAGTTGCTTCGAAGTCTTCAGCCCGACGAAGAACTCGGAATGCACGTTCGCCAGGGCGAGAGCTGTGAGAAAGAAATTGAGTTACGTCGTTTTCGACGCGGTCCTCCATCGCCAGTCACGTTTCACTTTTGCAACGCGAATGACGGAGTGCCTGCCGGAGTGGCAGTCTGCTGGGAATGCAAAATTGTATGGGCCAGAAGCAGTCTCATCACGGAGGAGGATGAGAGGGCTGTAAGGCGTGAGCAGCTGAACTCAGAGTCCGGCTAAGAACGTGCTCAGTGAAAACGGTTCATTAAAATAACGTTGCGCAGGCGTGTCAATTAATTGCCCAGTCCGATCCGTATTCCAAGATTCTCCACGGGAAAAGTGTTCGATCCGCGATGAAAGCTCAATGACGAAGAGGTGGGAAGCGTTAAGAATTTAGCGTTCGTTGAGAATCTCGCCGGCCGTATTCGAAATCCGCAGGAATGCGACGGTACTCCTCGAATGACCCCGACCTGACCCCGCCTCGGCGATCCAGCTGAAAAGTCTCTCTTTCTACGTTCTGCCGACCCGATGGAATGTTCTGAAAGAGGCACGTTCGGAGGCAGAAAAAGAAGTTGCCGAGGAAATGTATCTCCGACGTGGCGCGCGATGCCTCGACAGGCATCCACCTCGACTAATATGCGCACAATCTTTCTTTCTCGTTCCATCGCCGACTCCCTCTCTCTTTTTCCGACTCTCTCTAGATCTGCCTCTAGCTCCGTCTCCCTTCATCCTTTTTTCCAGCTCGACTCGCTCGTCCTTGTCTGATATCGCGAAACTAACAACCGGCTCGCCTTGGCCGATCAGGAAAACACGGCCTCTGATCTCATCCGGTAAATATGAACGCCACCATTCGCATCCCCGACGAGGGAGTGTGCTTCGTCGGCGGAATGCCAGAGAGGACGATGGAAATTGACCGGATATTTCGTTATACTGACACGCCTGTGTTTTTCGATGGCCTTCGAGCCGTTAGAATTTTCCCGGCAAAGAATTGAACGCTCGAAGTTCGTATACTGTTCCATGAAGTTGACGTCTGATTATAACCCGTTATCGGCGAATGTCCCATTATTGGGACACAGTTTCAAATTGTTTTCTTTTAATGACTGTAATTTCTAAATGTACAGTTAATTTCATTTTCTATTTTTGTATTTTTGTATTACCATTGATTTCTATACGATTCTACGTATTGATTTACCTGCGAGTGGTACGAAAGGTCGCTCGTAAATCGTTGGTAATTTTGACGTTCGCCATGTCTGTTAGACAAGAACATTTTTCGACAGAGCGATCGGTACCGATTTTTCACTCAGCCGGCCGCTTTTCATCCCGGGAATTCCGAGAAACGAACGGCGGGGTTCCACTTTTGCGGGTACATATACGGTCGGCCCGATGAATTCCTCTTCATAAATATGAACGAATTCACTTGACTCCGCTGAATGGGCACGCTTTAACGATCGCTCCGTACGTCACGGCCGGCGTCCTAGCTGGATATGTTATTGACCTTCGCTTTAAAGATCGCGATCCGAGCCACGCGTGAGAAAGTGTCTGGATAGGCGTAAGGACGGATTCTATGGAAATCAAAAGCCCGCCGCGCTAAATCTACCCGAGTCGATCTCTTCCACTCTTCATCAACATGACATCCACCATCTTGGAACCTTCCGCATCTGCGATACGCATTTTCGATGTCACTGTCCGACTCCCTGCCGAAAACACGTGTACCACTTTGACGTTTGATCGTAATCGATTCCGATCTCTTAATGGCCAGCCTGATCAAATTCATGAGACGTTAGTCGAGTAAAAAAATGTGCTACGCTCGGCCGCGGGACGATGAAGAATCTGTTCCTGGGGTGAGAAGGCAGCGCGGGATGTAATGAATTTATGTACTTGATCGCTGCCGGACGGTTAGCTTGTTTATGAACATGCGAGCCTTCTTGCGTTTCCGTACACACGTCGATACAGGTTTTGCGGATACGCGGAACCACGCGCGGCACGAACTTGACCATCGGAATAACGCGTCGGAGATATCTCAGTCATACGCCTGGCAGCCGAGGGTATATACCAGTATAACCAGAATAACAGCCTTCGCGAGAGTCGGGCCTACAATGTTCCGAGCGGATAAGAGGCTGGCCTATTGCGAGGCGCTGCTTCCAGTCTGCGCGTCGCGGTTTCCGCTGCGATTCTTGCCGAATTTATGCATCTGTGTCGTTAACAGGGTAATTCGAGTCAATGCGGAGGACGGAGGGTGGAGAAGAGTGATCATCGGATTTTTGACATTTTTTTTTTGTAATGAAATTGTTTGAAGATATGTATGATGTGTTTTAAGTCAGTCTAGTGGTAACAGTGTAAATGTGAGATTTGGTTATTAACACTGGAACTACCAACGATTCCAAACCCATATTTTTATTTAATTCGATGGAATGTTACAAGTCGTGGTGTATGATTTTAGAAAGTAGAAAACAATTAATCGTATAATATAATATAGACCAGTTTTGATCGGTCAATACTTCTAGTGTTAAGCTTGATACTATAAAACTTTGGCTAGAAATATTAAGGATTCCGAAAGCTCCACCTTCGTCCATCACAATTAAAGTTGAACTTTTCGAAAGGACGCAAATTGCGACTCACGCTCGGCGAAAGGCTCAGCCCGCAAAAATGCCGGCCGACGATAAGCTATCTTCCCATGAATTCGCTCCCTACCTTCGTCGAACTTCTCACGATGGGCTAATAAATTGATCGGGCGCGTCCACCGGAAGGTAGGAGTCATTGATCCTCGGCTTATAAATATGAACGCACCCGACGCGGCCGCCGCCAACGAGAGAAACGTCTAGGATGCTGCCCAGAGACCGGGAGGGCCTCTTGCGAAACTGTATAATAATATTCTCGCGACTCGTTGACGAGCCGACTCCGACATTCTTTCCCTCGATCGTACGCCGAGCGAGCGGGCGAGCAATCACTATGCGCCTTAACGAGTTCTTGCATATCCTGCAATTATTCCGGCATCCCACTGCTCATTCGCGAATTATGCAAGGTGCACGCTGTCGAAATTAGACGAGCTTCGCGCCACCGATCTCAAAGTAATTCGCCATTCAGTTAGCCTCGTTGCTCGATTAGGTTCGATCGAGCGATCGTTTCGTTGTCGGCCGCGAAAAATGAAGTCGAGACGCTAATTCGCGGAGCTGTACTGTTAAGTTGCAGACCAAACTTTCACTTTATTTGACTATCACATTTTGGAAAGACTCATTTGGCTAAGGACACTTTTCAGTATTTTATCATTATGCGAAGGGTCCTAAGACAGTCTAATACAGGTCCAGGCCAGAAGCCAGAAAGAAAGGCCCAAAACTGACCGTGTTATGTTGATATTAACAAGCTGCAACTTTACAGATTTAATTCTATATTTGCGATCCGTACGCTATTCCAGTAAAGCTTTTAAATTGAGCTTGTGAGAGGAGTGAAAACTATCGAAATCACGCCTTTCCATAACAGTACGATTAACCCGCAGATTGCCGATTTCGGCACATAACGCAGAATCAGCTCACTTTCTGGAAACGGATGTGATTTCGAGGCGCGGCCAAAGTCGTTTCGGGCGGGCAAAAATTGTTTCGTCGATCGAATAACGGCCGCGCGTCGACTCTCCGCCATTACGCTTTCATTGAAGCGCCGCATAAATTGTCGACCTGCTGGCATTGTAACGCTCCCGTGCGGGGGATGAAAAATAGAGGGAACGATCGTCGATCGGCGAGAAAGGTTAGATGCAAATCGAGCGCGAAAGAGTGATTGTCGCAACTGGCGCGCGTCAGGATCCGAAGGCAGGACTTGGAAGGACGAGGACATGAAGGTCGGACAGAGGCGAAAATGATGGAAAGAACGAAAAGGACGCGGAGGTGGGAAGAACAGAAAGAACGAAAAGGACGCGGAGGTCGGAAGGCCAAAGGTCAAAAATGACAGAAAGAACGAAAAGGACGCGGAGGTCGGAAGATCAGAGGATGAAAATTACGGAAAGAACGAAAAAGACGCGGAGGTCGGACGGACAAAGGACAAAAATGACAGAAAGAACGAAGAGGACGCGGAGGTCAGAAGGACAGAGGACAAAAATGACGGAAGGACCGAAGAAGAGGCGGAGGTGGGAAGGACAGAGGTCAGAAATGACGGAAAGAATGAAAAGCACGAAAAGGACAAATAAATGGAAGGACCCTGCGGTCAGGCTGGAGGTTTGCAATGCAAAGTGTAACGGTGGGAGCTGCCACGCAGAAAGAGGGGGAGAAAAAAATCGGAGCCGATAACCGCTGGAATATCAATGAGCGCGCGCCCGCGCGCGCGCGCGGTTTGCTGCCACTCTCGAATCACAAATGGCGCGCGTTGCGACACGGGAGAACACGTAATTTGGGTCGTTCGCCTGTGTGACGAGACTGTTAACGCAAACTGTAACTCCGCCCGCCGGCAATGTCCGATTATCATCGCGGCAGCGTCGTTCCTACCGACGCTGGTGCGTCGAATGTGGAAGGTAGCGATTTGCGGCTAGCGTTCTTAAGGCCAGCCAATCGGGTCCTTCGTCCTGTCATTTGCCCTTGTCCTCTCGATCTCGCCTATTTCGCGGTTAAAGCGGTTCGCCGGAAAGTGGGCTGTATTTTCAAACTCCCTTTTCGGACTCGCCTAACGAGGCGGACAAACGTTCGAGAGAACGCTTATGACACTCCTGAGATCCTTGAACGGAATTTGAGCGCACAAAAGGACGCCTCTGATCTCGGTCAGCACACGCGAGCTGTTACCGAACGCTCGCCGCGTACTCATATAAAATTATGATCGGGGCGTAAAGACGAGTTAACGAGCGCTTTGCAATTCAAATTGGCCCGGCTCGAAAATGTGCCGCGCTCCCGCACGTGGCAATGATTCGCGTGACAGTTCGGGGGCCGGATCGTCATCTAGGCATGTGGATGTATAACAGCTTAGGTTGACCGAAAAAATAATTTCGCACCTTCACGAACTGACGCTCAAATGAGCCAAAATTGAGATATTAAGAGTGCTTAAAAGCAAACAGTTCTCGAACAAAATGAACCCACAAATTGTTTAACAAATCCTATTTCTAATGCGACAAATTCCGTTTTTAAGTCGGTCGCAATCATAGTTACTTTTCATTCGACACAGTACGCGTATACGTACATCAGCCTATACATATGTATACATATGTAAACATGAGGCAGATCGGCTGGCCCACGTGCTAGTATTGCACGCCCTTTCGTTTGCCCTCCTTGCCGCGGGCCGTCCCGTTGCTTTTCGCATCGTGGGAGTACGCAGAACACGCACTCACCTCCCATCATCCCCGTAATCGAACGTAATCCCGCACGGAATCGAGAATTGGCCAAGACAGTCCGAGTTCGACGAACCCGCATATTTTCGCCGTACGTTCCGAAAAGCGTCGAGCGGTTCACGATCCTCCCACCTTCTCCCGTCCATCTAATCGGCCGACAAGGTTGGCCGAACGATCGTCGAACGATCGTACCAACGATCGGCGAATAAATTTGCACTCGAAACGAAAGGATGACACCGCTCCCGAGCTCGGCACGTATTCCCACCTCTCATTCCCGCGTGTCGACTCTAACCATTCAAACTAAGCCACTTCGATTCTCAGCACGGCCGATCGAATGCACCGACTCTTCCCTACAAATAATCATACCGTATTTTGGCCGATTCGATCATGTCACTCTGAACCCTTTGACTCCCGAACACTCGGAGCCAGAGCGCTTCGCCTGAACGGAATGAATACTTTTTCACGAAATATGAATCTGTTCGGCGGTGTATTGAATTACAATTTCTTATATCTCATTTTTTCTTGTTGATAAGCAATAAGGTACGTTGTTTATGCGAATGTTGCACGGGTACGATAAAATCATTTCTGAACAAATACAGTAAGACAGCAGTAAACGATCAAAACCATCACCGAGCGCACATGTGCGTCCATACGCCGCAGTGATAACTTTCGCTGGACGCACACTTGCGCCCGTAGCAGTGAAAGGGTTAAGAGACAAGAGAAAAAGGAAAAGATAGTGTATTCGACAAATTGTTTCGTCCCAGATCAACTGACGAACTCATCAGTAGAACTCATGTCAGTGGCTCTAGCCGAACATCTTCCCTACTTCCCTACAAATCGAAGAGTCACAATTCTTCTCATTACCTTCCTAAGTCGAATTCCAACGACGCGCAAGCGGACGGAAGCTCGACAGGCTTCGAGCCTAAACCGAAGAAGAGGAAGAACTAGAAGCTGCCGTCGAGATAGCTTCCATCGATCCGCTTATCTAGGCGGCAGGTGCGCTTAACGAGGAATAAGAGCAAGGGGAAAAAAAGTCTCGCAGTTATGGTGTCGCGGCCTCCTTTGGCATCTGACACCGATTCCCGACTTCGGGAGCCCCGAGCTGACATTTTCTCGCCGACTCTTCGTCCTTACCGCGGAATGCGGCTACCCTTCGCGCCGCGGCGATCACCGTGTATATGGACACGTATCGCACGTACGTACGTTCCGCGCAGCCGGCACTCAAGCAAATTGCGCGCTACCGTTTCTTTGCCCCCCCCCCCCCCCCCCCCCCCCTCTTCCCACCTATGGATACTCTCAGGATCGGTCCGTAGGATCCTCGGCGCGGAAATCGTCCGGAACGGCTGATGCTTTCGTCGTGCAATTTGCAGCTTCCGTTGTTAGTCCCCTCCCCTCTTTCTCCCTCTCCGCAATCACTCTCTCTCTCTCTCTCTCTCTGTTCGCTCTCCACCCGATCCTCGAGATCGACCTCCCAAGTGGTCGGGCGTGAAAACAAGCGCCTCGCCGGCACCGTAATGGAAGTGCTCGTCCGTATTCGAACGCCCATATTGCCGTGGGCCTTGCGCAAGAATGCGCCTGACACCTTGCGTAACGCGGGAAAAAGGTTCGTACTTTCATTGGGCGACGGAACAATCGAGAGAACTCCGTGCGCGCGCGCGCGCGCGCGCTCTCGGGCACTCGTGACACAGAAATTGCGTTGCACAGGCAAAAATTGGGATGTATTGTTCGGAGTCGAGTGCTGGGGACAGAAGGAAGATAGGGTGGGAGAGAGGAGGGGAGGGACAAGAGAAGGAGGAGGGGGAGGATGAGTCCAAAGGAGGTTGGCAGATGCTCACCGCAGAATTGAAACTCTAAGTAGCTAAATTAGACTTCATTTCAGAGATGCGTCGTTTTCTTTTCTTGGCCCGGAGGGTGGGGGAGGGCGACGGAGGGGGAGAATTAGGAGGCCGAGAACAGTAAACCGCACTTGATGGCCGAGCCGACGTGGAAGGACAAATCTTTTCCCGAAAGAACAATTTTGCGCAGGGGTGAAGGTTTACGGGCGGAGTAATAGAAACTTCGTTTTTTGACGCGGTGGGGGGGGGGGGGGGGAGAGGGAGGGACCAATGCTTACTTCCTTGTTATAATTTATGCTCGGCGCTCTTTGAGGCGAGGGGATCGTTCGTTCGCTCGAGGACACGGATGGGACTGATGGAGAGGCTGTTTTGAAAACTTGTTCGCTGAGACACGTGCCGATGACGTTTGTCGGTTGTTGGTTCGATCTAACGCGGTCGGAAACCTTGTCCGGTCAGTCTCGCGTGTGACGCAATATGTGTAAAATATGCTTGCCGACAGTATAGTGTCGAACGCGGGAGATGAACCGGACAAATATTAACCCATTATCTGCCAATGTCCCATTTTTAGGACACGGTTTCAAATTGTTTTCTTTTAATGACTGCAACATCTGATATTTACAGTTAATTTCATTTTTTATTTTTGTATTTTTGTTTTACGGCGGGTAATGGGTTAAGTTGAGGAAGAATGTATAGGCAGACTCACCGAAGCGTCGTTCTTTCTGTCCGATGACGATCTCGCCCAGGTAACACTCGTTTTCCATGGTAAATGCCAAGCCGATCTCGTTCACCGTCTTCGTGCTGGTGAGGTAGATGCTGCGAACGTGATTGAATTTTCTTTTAGAGCTCTTGTGGAGTTCACGGTGTCCGCTTTTTCGGTGGAAATGTAACGCACCACTTAGTCCAACCGTTGCTTAGCTTCCGCGTTTCGAATGCCGGAATGACGCTGATCGTGGCGTAGTTGCCGAGGACCAAAGATGGCAGGTAAGAAAAACGGAATGGGCTCGCGGAGCTTTCTTGCGGCTTGCAGAAGACTGTCGCTTGAACCTCTTGATTGAACTCGATGTGAACCAAAACTAATCTGTAATTATGTCCGGTTGAATACCGTATCGTTATGTAGAATTACACGTTATGTGATCCAGAGGACTTTTAAGATAATTTTGTATGAAGAAGCAATGTTTACCTGTGGTATACTGCGATGTCCTTGGTGACCAACTTTAAACAGCTACCGCCTTCGTAAGAAAAGCTATTGCAGAACTCGATATAATTGACTTCCGCGCTTGTCATGCTCTTGACGAATTCAACTACGCTTTGGCAAATTTGAACGACATCCCTCAAGGTTTTGTACATATACTTCATTACGCCTCTTGATCCATCGTCATTCCTCGGAAGACTCGATATTGCCGGATCCGTGAACATGGCGACTGATAATTGTGGCTTTTGCATGGTGAGATTGTAAAACGAAGGATTCTTGAATGTCTTTCTTCCTTCCGTAATTTGTATCTCCAACAGAATCTTTACCCATAGACAGACGTGAATGTGAATAATTTTTGCTATGGCAGATTCAATGTAATAAAATTACCTCTCCTGAACGGTAGCACGTGCTGCCACTGCCTCTGCAGAAGGATGTTTTGAACGTCTCATCTTCGTATATGGGAACGTGGACGTACAAGTAAGGATACAACAGTGCCCAGAACACACTTTCCAATTCGTTAAAGTTTGTCGCCCCGCAATACTCGTGCGTCCATCCCGGAGCAAAGATGGCGACGGACAAACCCTGCGCTCGTATCATTTGTAGGGCCTAGGTAATAAAGAATCGTGGTTGATGATGGAATGTTTTTAATGATCCGCAACTTGACAAATATATAGTTGGTAATTACATGCGCTGAGTTAAATCCACCCCCACCCGGACAACCCCTACCCCACACGTCGAGTCCTACGTACACATCCTTCACGTTACGGTTGCAATCTTTGGCGTTTATGTAGCTGCTAGCTAACTTCGAGTTGGTCCAGTTGTAATTCAGGAATATACCGTCGCAGGCCAAGAAAAATTCCCTGAAACAAGTGAAACATGATAATCGGTGGCAGCGAAGAAACGCTAATTCTGTTTTAAAACACATCATAATTACTTGTTGTTGTCGTTCAGCTCATTTTGCCACTTTAGTTTGCCCGCAGTGGTGACACTGTCGTACCAAATGATCTCTGACCCATCGATCGCCGCGTGAATCGTGTCCGTCAGGTAAGTGACAAAGTAGATCAGATTGTCTATGTCGGAGAGTTTTATTTCATTCTCGATGTTCAACAACCAACCGTCGAATTTGTAGAATTTCGTTACTGTAATGAGTGCGTTGGCGAAGCTTCTGACGCTTTCCTTCGACTCTAGTATCGTGGCCCAGGTAGCCGTCGATCCTTCCGTGATTACCGTTCCGAGAACTTTAACCCCGTGATTGTGCGCTGTGTTAATCCAGCCGTATGGTGGTACTGTTACGAAATGGTGACTAAAATATATAAATGTATCGACAACACTCCAGTGGTAAAAGGTGTAGGAGTCGTGCGAACTGCTTCCATCTATAAACCTGAAATGTAAAGGGTATGATATGTCATGCGCGCTACTGACCGGTGTCAGAAAATTACGAGTTTCATTTTCACCAACGATCGAAAGTCTTTTGCGTTTTTCGTCCTTTTACTGCTTCGACGAGAGCCCACATACAAACTAAAGTATAATTTGCACCTCTCAGAATGCACTAGATTTTGTAATAGAGTAAACAAAATTACGAAAGACACTCTTATTTTTGGGGTTTTTTTACTATTTTGAAGTGTGATAAAAAATACATGAAATTAATGGTGCCTCTTATTTAAACAGTGCCAGTCTCAGTATTCATATTTTATTATTATCATTATGAATTCATTTAATTTTTGGTAAATACAGTATACACTAAGTTAAAAGTATGAACCAATACTTACCGATCTTCCAAGTAGCCACCTTTCATATCGTGGCAAACTATAGTCCTGGGGCAATCATCTCGTGGTATACTTTCCAAGTGTAAACTTGAATCATTTACATCGGATCCTCTGTATACGTACTCTGTTGTCTCCCTTAAATCCACTATATGCGGCCAATGGATCAGACTATCCAACTTATCATACAATTCATCCAAGCTCTTGATAGGCTGCGCCTCAGTGACACTTAATTCAGCTGTATCCATCTCTGCGGTTGACATCCGACTGAAGCAGATACAGTCTCCCAACAAGCGTGCTACTGGGAAAATCTGCAGTTAGATTAAATCATCGCCGGAAATATGATAAGATACTGGATGAAAACAACTTGTTACCCCAACAATTGACAAAGTACGCGGAACTATATTATCGGCATGAACATTCCGTAGTATTATCTGCAGACTCTGGCATCAAATACCATAACAATGTGGCAGTGTCAAGTGTACTTATCGCATTCTCGCACGCGTGTTAGGTTATGCGTACACATTGCGACGATACGAATAACGATTTTGCATGTTGACGTAAGACACAAAGCGGACGAGCTTACGACTGTGCACTGTCTCTTCCTTAATATGCTGTCAATCATGAAACAAAATCTGGGATAACCTATCGAATGTTTTTACTCACTGTCAGCTGTATAACCTCAATTTTTGCTAACCGAGTGTACGGGCGATAGTGCCGCCCGTCATCGACAGATGGGGCCAAGGTCTTATGAATCTGCCACTCCGAGATAGAGAACTCGGTATCCAGTCGCTTTCAGCTAGTGTCGTTTTATAAGATATATTGCGCAACAATGAACAACGGGACAAAAAGAGACATAGTACATGGGACATGCTTGAACATGAACGGATGATATTGAATCGTAAGATCTTCCTTTATTCGGATTACAACTCTTTATCGAGAAGACAGGAGACCCCACGTGTTTTACGAGATAGATACAACTGCGTGTGGGATTGTTGGAAGACGTACGAGATCGTTACTTAAAATGTAAAGATTAACGAAAGAAAGACAACGTGTGATTCGCTCCATTCCGCCAAGATGGTCCCGTGGATATATACGCCACCCTTTTTTCTTATAACCGATGTTAGACACGATTAGAGGAAAGTAACTATACGCGCGACTTAACGCAGGGGTTGTTCGCGAGGGGAGGGTAGGTGCGTCTCTACTCTCGACGCAAACCGCAAGCGTTCGGATTGTCTATGTTCGAAAAATTCCTGCCAGAGTGAAGTTCGACGGCGGATTCGGTGGTCTGCGATAAATCCCAAATTTTCAAAAAATATCGGGCGACATCGTCGAAGGAGCGACTTTACCACTCTACTGTAGATGGAACGGAACGGGGTTCGACAATTTTTCGGCAAGAATACAATGTTAACGATGGCGGGCGGGACTCGCGACGGTATGTTGACCCCGCGAAAATCATAGCGACGACGCTTAATGCACCGCCGCCACTGCCGCATGCAAAACGGGAACGTATGTTATTTCGCTGTAACCTCGAGTTAATTCGATCGTCGAAAGCACCGTTTTGGCGCGGCTTAACGAATGGGCGAGTCACTGGTCCCCAACTGTTGACCCCGTTTACTCGCCGTGAACACAATGCTCGTATTCACCGGCAAGTGTGCGCGGCCCGTACACCCCCCACCCTCCCTCACCATCCACCGCCGTGTAGTTTTGATATTTAATCGTTCGTACATTTGATAACGTTCGCCGGTCATTTATGCGCCCCCCGATATTATTTATCGGAGCGGAGCCGGAGCGCTGCCTGCGAGGGATGTATAATACATAGCAAGTCCGCAGTGCGTTTGATGCACGCCATACGATCCGCCCTGAAGAGTATTTATCGGAAATGAAAATCCTCTTGAACCGGTCGTCACGCGAAGTTGTACAGGGAGAAAAAAATGGGTCATCGGTGGAAGGTAAATCTCTCTCTCTCTCTCTCTCTCTCTCTCTCTCTCTCTCTCTCTCTCTCTCTCTCTCTCTCTCTCTCTCTCTCTCCCTCTCTCTCTTTCTCTCTCTTTTTTTTGCGCACGTAACATTTTTCCATCGTTGTCCTGAAATTAGGGTGGGGTCACGAAGGCTTGGGAAACGTATCCTTTTATTCACTCGACTTAACCGCTAAGAACAAGTGACTCGCCTATTTCGCTAACCCTCGCACTATTAATTAAGCGCTTCTTCATCTCTCATTCTCCTTCTCTGTCCTCTCGTTCGCTCACTCTCTCTCGCTCTTTCTCTCTCTCTCTCTCTCTCTCTCTCTCTCTCTCTTTCTCTCTACGCCGCACATCGCTTCCGCTTACGATAAGTAGGTGAGTAAGTAAGTAAACGTCGATACGATAAGTTCTGCCAATCCTGGCCGAAGGATCAAACCTCCCTCGGTAATTGTAAACCTTTAGACAAAGTTATCTTCCTCGGATGTATATATCACATTGGTATTCTACCCTATCTATGATCTACGCGTATCTACCGATAAACAATTGATTCCTTCTCGTCGTCGTAAAAGTAGTACCAGCTAACGTAGCGCTTATCATCTCACACTCTCCCACTCTTTCGCTCGCTCTCATTGTGTCCCTATCGTCGATACTCAACAGTCGCTCTCTCTATCTCTCTCTCTCTCTCTCTCTTTCTCTATTTACTTCTACGCAAGATATGCAACAAAGGGGGGGTGGAACGCTTTTCATCTCTCGTCGAAAACTCGCTACTTCCCGGTCAACCGATCAGCAGAGACGACGATTGGTCTGCTACAATGCCTTTCTTTATAAAATATATCGTTTTTAAATCTTTCTCGCTATTGTTCTTACAGACTGTGCGGCAAACAGCAATAGATATATCCACCTGCGCGATCGCGTTTCGCGATCGAATGCGCATGGCATGGGGCTGACTAAATGAAGATAGTTAGTGCCGCTCAGATTACAGTACAATAAAGAATTCTGCACAGGATCTACTGGTATAACCTCTTGAAACGTTATGCCGAGCCGTGAGATGCTAAGCTGAGACCGTCGCACACACACACACCCACTGACATCAAAATTCGATCAAATGATTATATAATCTAGCCCTAGGATCTTCCATTATTAATATGCATATAGGTACATACGGTGTTATCCTTCTTAATATTTGGTTCCTTGATTAATATGCGAGTACGTGCGTATACATACACGTATTCTACATTTAGGCGTATATATACATACGTATATTTATATCTTGTATTTATATCTTGTATGTATATTGTGCATGTCGAGTCGTACGATATCCGATGCACGAACGGACAGAAAAAAAAAACGTTTCCTCTCGTTTCCACGTCCTGCATGAGAATGTATATTTCATATGTTTTCTGATAGAACGTTATTTGTGTTCGAAGGAAGTCGTGTCTTTTGAAAGTCGAAGTCATCGAGTGGCCAGCGATGACTTGCCACCCAGGATTCACTCGATGTGCGAACGAATGGGACACGAACTACGTCGGTACAGTGTAATACTACCTACCCGTGTGTTACAATCTACGTATGGGTAGTGAGGTTGAAAACTGAATAGGGTTCGAAAAGTCGACGTTCCCGACGCCTGGCGTCTCGAGGCTGACACGCGGAAAGAATCGCAATTTTCCCCCCATTCTCGAAAACGCGTAGGTCACCGGCCCATCGTCCCGACCCAAATACAAAGGTCCTGGACAACGTGGACTTTACAAAGCGGACACTATCCGTAAACTTTCCGACAGCCGGAGCCATTCTCCCTGAAAGTAGTCCGACACGTTGGCCAGGTCGGCGCGCAGAAGTCAAGGTACTCTTCGGTGTCCCTCGAGACCCAGACGTCACCCGTCGGGCATCTAATACCCCAATTCGTTCAAGGTTCGAGGCTCGGGGAACTTGAGTCGGGAACTCGGCTCTTCCAGGCATTCTGTACACCGTCGTCACAACGTTCGTCCCGTCAAGTTCGCCGAACTCGCGGACCGTCGAAGGAAAATCGATCGAGAACGTCGTTTCGCCGCGGAATGACAACGAGGATAATTGGCGACAGTAATTACATAGATCGTAGCTTACTTACGTGTAGTAGACGATATCGTTCCCGCGCCCGTCCCCGGAAGAGGGCGATAACGAGAACACGATATGGCTATGGGTGCTAAGGATATGACTAGGAGGAGCAGTCGCTAGGATATGATGATAGGCTTTCGGATATCCGCCTTCTGGCAAGGCCATCTCTCTCTCTCTCTCTCTCTCTCTCTCTCTCTCTCTCTCGCTCTCTCTAAATCTCTCGCGTCTTTCATTCTCTTTGAGATCGATACCGGGGGTCGTCGGAGCGTGTGCGACTCTTGCAGCGAGTATAGTCGCTCGTTTCGGGCCAGGCCATGTCAAACATGCGGCCAGCCAGGAGGAGTTCCTTCTTATCGCGGATCGTGATCGTCCGACAATGGGATTCGCACAAAGGCATGTCGGCCAACTCTCTCCTCTCTCTTTCTCCCTCTCACTCTCTTATCTTCGCCACTGACTCTGGCCGCACAATGGCGGCCGACCGATAAGGACCCGCGCTCGTTTCGTCCTTTGCCGCGCCGATTTCAATGGTGCGACATTTAAATGTGAGCGGTCGGCAAGTGTAACCAACCTCACCTACGCCAAGAACGTGGTGATGGAGAGTGCTCGGCTGGTGAAGGACAGGGCGCGTGATACCGATGCCGAGAGCGTTGACGAAGGAAGCGCGAGCGTGGCGGCAGTGTGTTTTTCTAACGGATCCGCCGACAAACAGGGCCCATTCGTTTGCGCGAACAGTGCCCGCGCAATGCGGCCAACATCGGGGTGCGCTACGCTATCCGTAAAGTAATTACAGCTGCGGCTGCTCGGGTTTCAGGTAAAAACTGTGCGCGAGCGAGTGAATCGAGGCTCGAAATAATCCAATTTTTGCCAGGGCTATGGAAAACTTGATGCTTTTTATGGTTAGGCCTCTCTCTCTCTCTCTCTCTCTCTCTCTCTCTCTCTTTTTCCCACTCTCTCCCCCTCTCTCTCTCTCTCTCTCCGACTTGCCCTCTCTTTCACTCTATTCATCCGACGCGTAGGTAAATCGTGACTCGTGCAGCTTGACACGGAAAGCAGGATAGGCCTGGCCTGCCGTGGGAGGCCAATATCTGTCTAATAAATCCGAGTAGGAGGCCACTGGCATCGCGAAGGAGGGGGAGGTAGAGGTGGAGGGTGAGTGTGAAATAGAGGCTGCCTGCGAAATGCAAGGCTGCGTCTGACTGACGGTGGAAGAGAGAAGAGGCGATCCTCGACGACGAACGGGCCGACCTGGCCGGGATTTACCTTCCGGGCAAATAAATTTCATTTCCCGCCTCTATGACCGAACTGAAGTCGGGACCCTCGATTGAAATGGAGGCCGGGCGTCGCGCGGAAATTAATGTCGCTCCTTTGGCCGCGGCGTGAAAGAAGCCGAGGCCGGCTGCCGGCGATGGCGGGCAAGATGTAATTGCATGGCTGATGGTTCTTTGTCCTTGAGACGCGGAACGAAGAATGGTCTCTTCCGACGTTCGGAAGAGTTCGATTTCAGGATTCGGCGATTTTGAGCGAGGTTGTCGAGAGAGGATGTGATAAAGATTCGAGTAGGCGACAATTTGTTTCACCCTTGCTTTTCGAGCCCTTTTCCGCCCTTTTCGTCTGTTGGATATGTCCACAGCAATCTGAAGTAGAAAAATCACAGGCCGTCCGCCTTCCTGCTTTCGGATTGATCGCGTCTACCGTGCAATCTGGGAATGAATCAAGGCTGCTTCTCGAACGAGAGGGCGTCGTTGTTCTCGATCTCTCCCAAGGACACCAAGGAGGCTCTCAGCGTCGAATGCTCTCAATCCTTCCCGTTGCGATTGTCACTCATGACCGATCAATCTCTCAGAAGCCTCACTCTCGCAAATCAGCAGGAAGTCCGACTCTCAGACTCAAGTCTAATTCTCAGATCCTTCTAGTAAGACGTCAGGGCTCGCAAGCTGGATGAGAGAAAATGGATCGAAAATCGGCAAGGCGGGCAGAAGAAAAACGGAGCAATTTGGGGAGGTCAATGAAACACGGGACGAAGGCTCGCCTGGCTTGGCTGGCTTGTCGGATAACATCGAGCACTCGAGCGATCCGACGGATTAGCTCCCTTGACGCCGAGGCGATTAGGGATTCCGGGTTGTAACGACTATATGTGCGTGTGCTTTAAAGGGGCGCCTCTGACTTTGACCCCGGGCCCGATTCAAATTCGGACAAAGCCGCCGCACTCTGCCTTCGACGCTCGTCCGACGCTCATTACATTCCGGAACACGAAAATTTTGCATTCTCCGACTGATCGGATCGGATCGAATCGATGTGTCCTATTTCTTCGGGCGAACGGAAGTTCCGCATGTGAGACTCGAGATTTATGACTCGCGGGAGGCTTCCGGATCGAATAGCCCGATTCTCAGGATATAGTATTCAACCTCGGCGAAAAGTTCGTTTTCGAACGCTGGGCGGGTGGACTGATTTAAACTGTACGCGGAAAACGTGTCCTGTCCCGCCTGTTGCGAGCGCAGCTGGCGCAAAACTGTTACGCTTATCGTCGCCCGTGTCTCCCATTTTCCGTCCTTTTTTCGTTCGACCTTCCCTTGCCTGCCCGCAGCCCGTTCGCCAATGACGTAAGCTCTCAGGGAAATTCGATGAAGAGACTCTTAACTCTCCTCGCGGCGGGAGGTGCGCGTCACGTTGCATTATCCGCAATTAAGGGCAAATGTAGCCGGGCTCGCTTGAGGGTGGGGGGCGGTAGGGAGGAAGAGAGGGGACGAGGTTGTCGAGGAATTTTCTCGATCGCTCGTTACATCAAATATCGCTGAAAAGAGGTTAAATCAACGTCGCCGCCTCGCCAGGTCTCCCGGCTGCAAAATCGAGAGCTCGCGTCAGGTTCGATCCCTGATCCTGAGTCAAGACCCGGATTCCTGAGTCAAGATTCAGATTCCTGAATCAAGGTCCGGTTTCTTGAATCAAGATGCAGATTCCTGACTCAAGACTCAGATTCCCCAGTCAAAACTCAGACTCCTCAATTTCGTAGAAAAGAACGACGCCAAGTTGACACGACTCGCGTCCGTACCATGCACCCTGGACGCCGAGCAGTCTCTCAAGGTCAAAGCCTCTCCCTTACTCCGTCGACTAAGCGAAGTCCTAATCCTACGCGAACTTATCCTAAAATCTCGGCCTGACAGCGAAACGAGCCGCGAACCGACTCAACCGAGGCCGTTCCGCGGTTAGGCCGCTAACTAGAAGTAATTTCCGTCAGATCGACCCGCGGTCCGGTTTGTCTCGCCGAAACGACATCGTAAAACTTCCTTAGTCCTGCTCCTCTTCCCGCTTCTCGCCTCCTGCATCTATCTTCCTCCTCTCCAGGACCCCGTCCAGGTCCGACGTTGAAGCTAAAGAGGAAGCCGACGTTGAAGCTCTTCCCACGTGCTGACCTTAGAAGCTCTCGTCCATTCCTCGATCCCTGGCCAGGTTGAAGACCTCGAAGTCTCCATCAGGCGCTTCCGGTAGCGCCACGCAGTCCCTCGGCGAGCACTCGACTCGACCTTCGGATCCGCAGCTGCACTCGATGCAGTTCCCGGTCGAGTGCGGCAATACCTCGCCCTCCCGATACTCCCTGCCTGCAATAAAAGCGTCCTTCCGTTTTTTTCCCACCATGCACGCCGGGTCCAATAAACCAAAATTCTACCCGCCAACCCCCTCCCTCCCACGGGTCTGCCCCGGGCGAGCCACTTCGAAAAAAGCTGTCCAATATGCGCGACCGTTAGGAATCCGCATTCCGCTTCGCTCGCGAATACTCTCCGCGCGTTCATCGGAATGTTGGAATATTGTTTCCTTCGGGCTTCCGGTTCCGGCAACGCTTGCTGGGTGGATCTGGATGTGTCGGAGTTTTGAGTAGGTGCTGAAAGAGGGGGTAAGAGGCAAGACGGAAGGAGGGAGGGCGAGGGAAAATAAGTATGGTTATTAAGGACGACGAACGGAAATGGCCGAGAAAGGATAGTCGTACTTCGAAACTTTCACGGTAAGTGGCCGCGTGCATTATATATAGGTATAATCGAAAAGTAAAAGCTAGGCAGGAAGGACGGAGGCACGGACAGGACCACACATCCTTAGCCACGTACACACACACACACACATACAGTGGCGTTATGTACGAGTATAAGGTAAAAGACGGTGAAACTGAAAGGGCGTTGCCAACAAGTTGTCGTTTGAATTATGGTTCGATCGGCACTCGCCTCGGCTTTAGCGAAGTTGCCTTGAAGGGGGTGGGGAGGGGGTAAAAAAGGACGACACCGGTGGAAGAGCAGGAACAAGGGAGGCTGGGAGGGCGGGATGGGGAAAAAACGAGCGCTCGAAAGAAAAGCGGGGCAATAATTCCTCCCGCTTCCGGAATCTACTTTTCCCGATAAGCAGTTCAATTTTTCCTCTGAAAAGGGCCGGCGAGCGGCCCGGATGAAGCCACGGGGGAACGTTTTCCTACCTTTCATCCCTGCGGCTCGCCCGGCTGATCGTCATATTGCCCGGCAAGTTATATCGCGAATTACGGCTTGTAAGCACCTGCGTCACTTTGCGAGCGTGCGCGCGCATGTCCTGTAGCGATATTTTTATCGTATTCCGATGGAGCGCGGATGGCAAATGAATCAGGGTGGAATCCCTGGACAAAGTGGGGGGTGAATTGAGGGTGTCGTCGGCAGGGTCAGTTCCGTGGGAGGAATTTTGTCGCTCTTGTTACTGGCGAGAGTATCGAAAAATAATCGGCAAGGATGGACGACGTTGGCTGGCCAAGGGTGTCGGCACGATAAAAGTTTAAAAGCATCCCCGTGGCCGGACGGCTCCAGGGGGTATAACCGAGTTAGGGTGTAAGAGCGGAGGCCGATCCGCCTTCCGGACAAAGGCGATTGGATTACGGGATCGAAGGTGAGCGTGCGATACTTCGCGGACGGCGGAGGGTCGTTGGTCAATCGCTTTGGGGGAGTGATGAAAATGATGGAATACTTTGAGAGCGTTATCGACGTATCCTCGCGTTATCGGGCGATCGGCAAGAATGCAGTCTGATGATCAAGACTCGATGCAACGTGAGCGTAGGGAAACATCCGTCGATCGTGATTAAAAATTGAAACTGATTTAAGTACAGTAGACTTCCGTTTAATGCAGCGGATACCTTCCGCGTAATAGGAAATCGCGTTACACGGAAAATACAGTGTCGGACCATTTTCAATCTAAAAATGATGGAGAAAGAACTGTTTTTAAAAAACGACAACTAATTAAGACAAAACTACGGGCTATTCAAGCGATAAAAATGTACGATCAATATTAAAACGGCGTCGTTGGAAATTACTTGTTGACGCTTCCGATAGCGAATAAATGTTAAAGTATGAAATACTTTTATTTTACGTAAAAAGTAAATAAACTTGTTTTTCTTTTATACCTTTAAGCATGTATTTATATGTATTATTATTTTTTTTTCAAACTGTTACTTTTTTAAACTGTCAGCTTCATTGTTCATACGAAGTAAATATATAGTTTCGCGTTTCGAAACAAAAAATCGGAAACTATGTGAAAATGATTATCTTCGAGACGAGATACGAACGAGAACTATTCGCTTTACAACACGTTATACGGAAGTCCGCTGTAATAATCTCACATCAGTCCAAAATGGCTGTATAAGAAAGAAATGAAAAAGTCTACCGACTACCGAACGAGCCGGATACGTTGAATGATGAGATCGATCAAAAGCGCGCGAATGATACTGGCCGATGAAAATGGTGTCGGAATACTTAAGTACCCATGACGAGACAGGTGACAGGCCCCGCCTGCGACGTCGTCGAGTATGTAGAGTTAATCTCGACGTATCCCTGCTGCTCGGCGGCCGATCCGTCGTCCGGCGGATCGCCACCGGAAGCCTCGTAGCTGTCGACGGCGTCCGTGCTTCCTTCGAGCGACGGCGTGTAATTGTTTCCCGCCGCCGTCGTCGTCGTCGTCGTCGTCGTCTGCGTCGTCTGCGTCGTCTGCGTCGTTGCCGCCGACGCCGTCGACGTCCCCATCGAGGACTCCGTACTCGCCGAATTATAATTCTGCCACCAACAGTAAACCTCCCCGGCCACGCAGAGGCAGTGAGAGTTCGGATCGTAGGACGGTATCTGAAAGCAAAGGGAGAAAAGAAAGAAATGATAGAAAGATTAAAAATGCAGAGATTGAAAAATAATCATTCCGCCGTTCGTAATTCTCGTTCCCGTAGATTACGTCGGCGATCGAAGCTTCGGCGATAATTGAACGTTATTTTAATGAGCCCCGAGCGCGGCTAACGAAGGTATTGCTGTTTAATAAGCGATAATTACGATTAGAGCGAAAATCAGGTTACTATAAACTCGGCACCCGCGCGCTCGCGCGCTGTTCATTACTACAATATTGCGCCGCGACGCACTGCATCGGAGCGTCGGATGGCAAACAGCGGCTGATAAACAGCGCCCGTCCCGCGCTCCGATGATTTACGGAAAGTATTATCTGGCAGCCCAATCGTGGCAACGATTGTCACGCCAGCCACATTGTTCGGGCCCAAACCGTATTTCGGACACATCGGCGGACAAGATCTAATAAAATTAGTAACGTCTGGGTTTTAGTCAGTAGGAATCTGACATACGCAGGCCAAAAGTCTACCGAAGATTTCCTTGACGTTAAAAAAAAAAAATGTCTAACAAAATTTGATTTTAGCCCCACCGCTGTTCTTCGGTAACGTATTAATTGCGCAACGTGTCACGCAGATTTCGGAGGAGGACAGTCTCCGAGTCGCGGAGGATTTCTTTATCGGGGTGGCACAGGCGGAGCGGGCCAATAGGGCGGCGTCGCGACAGTGAGAATCGACGACAGGGCAACCCCCCGACAATCCGCGGAGTTCGCCACTCGATATCGGAAACTCGTCCCAGAAGCCCAGCACTAATTAATAATATTGATAGCTGTCGTCGGGGGTGGCTGTGAAAAAAATGTGTGCGATCGATGCTCGCCGGGAGGGTGGGTTGAGGGAAAGTGAAGCAGACGAGGGAGAGAGAGAGGGTGAGTGTGAGAGAGAGAGAGAGAAAGAGAGAAAGAGACAGAGAGAGAAAGATGCAATGAATGAGAGTGTGCAGAGAAAGAATGGGAGACGCGTGAAAAAGTCGAGCGAACGGAAGGATAGGGCGGAAGGGGGGAGGGGGCGGAGTTGAGGGGGGTGGCTGGATTAATCCGGGAAACAGGACATTCGGAATCTTCCTCCCGGAAGGCTCTCAATCCCTTTTCAACGCCCGGCAAGCTCGACAACTCTCGGTACGTCGCTAATTGGACGCTGCTGTTTGTATCCGGAGGCGCATGTCTGTCTCTCTCCCTCTCTCTCGCTTCCTCCCCCAATCTCACCCATGTCTCCCTGCGTGTGTCCCTGCGAGGCCTACACCTGTGCCCACCCAATCCTCAGACGAGCCAGCGGAGACGACGAATTGTCCCACGGAATCGTCATCCGCTGATTCGGAAAGCGCGCAAACGTCCTTGACGCGGCGCGGGTTATCGTTTCGATGAATGAGGTGGATACCGGACAAGGGAGGGGACAGGAAGAAACTGTCGGAATTATTATCCCGAACAAAGCGCTACCAACGTGTGCGCTCAGCGTCTGCGATCATTATTTCTTGGCCGGCCATGTTCTTTCTTCAGGATGTACGGACAGTGCGATAAATCTCGAGCGGCGTATGATGAATTTGCCTGTTGGCGCGGGCGAACTTCCGACGGGGGGTGAGAGGGTGGTGCTCGCGGAGGTAAGAAGGGTAGTGGGTGGGAGAGAGAGTGAGACGTGAAAGGGAATGAGAGAGCGGGCAGATACAAAGGGACTGTGCGCTATTATTCTGCGGCACATCTAGTAAGAAGAGATACCATTAATATTGTAATAACCGGACCGGTGGTGGTGGATGACACAAAGACGGAAGGAACCGACGATAGGACAGGGGACCGGGCTGAGAGCGCAGGGCTCAGAAGGAATCCGGTGGGAAGTCGCCGGAAAATTCCCGGCTGAATGCGCGGGGACACTGTACACAATAACAAAAAGAAGGCGCAATATCAGACCGGCGGAGTGCATTATTATTATTATTCGGGAGAACAAATACCGTCATTACGGCGACGGTGAAGGTCGGATGACGAGAAGGAGTAGGTAGACGGGAAGAGGTGCATTCAGAAAGAGGAAAGATCGGACAATCTGGTCAGACGCGGAAGCGAAGAATAAGAACGAGGACCAAGACACAGCAAACGAACGGGAAAAGAACGAAAGATCGAAGAAAGTCCGATGCGTTTTATGAGGCATAAGAAAGCGAGAGAGAAAGAGTTAAACAGCAGAAGAGGGTAGTAGGGTACGTAAAGAACGGGACAAGAAATTGTTTTCCGCGCGGCCATAAATATTCATCCCTTCTTCCCGAAGTAAGCACCGCCGGCAAAAGTTTCGTCGTCGTACACGCGCCGGTCCGAACTACGCGAACGGGACAATACTTTCCCCGCCGCCGAACTGGAGACTGGCACGAGGCGGAGAGTGTATCCTCCTCGCGGCTTTGGGCAGCTCGCCCGGAGTTTATTCAAAACTCCGAGGCGACAGGCAGCAGCCAGGGAAGGAACTACGCTCACCTACGCGGTCGCACGCAGACTCGGAGAGGAGGAAACGTGGGCACACGGCTGTCGGGCGCGGAAGTAAGGGCGCGTCGGATGTCGGGCGGAAACTTTTTAAAAGTGCCTCCCTCTCGGATCCACTTATTACTTCGTCAGCGAACGATTCGCCGCCCGCTGACGTGGGTGGCTTTGCACGTGCCGACGAGGCTCGTGACAGTCGGAGACGGAGAAAATCCGGCGTAATGTCGTAGACGTAGCAGCAGGAGGTGGAAGGAGGAGGCAGGAGGAGGAGGCAGGAGGAGGAGGAGGAGGTCGGAGTCGGAGAAGAGGCCAGGATCAAGAGGAATGTGTCACGTGTCGGCGAGATAGTGCGAAGAAAGCTGCGAGCAGGTCTGAACTGTCGGAATGCGAAAATACAGGGAACCTCTCCCGAGTGCGTGGCTTGTCAGGATGACGGCAGTATCAGGAGTGTTCAGGGAGGGGTGGCGGGCAGACAGGGTCGAAGGTCGGGGCAAAGAGAAAAATGTATGGGCGGCCGAGCGGAGCGGGGTATCGTCTTAAAGGATTATATTCCGACATCGTGCCAGAAGAAATGGTCTCCGCGCCGGAAGCGATGTATGTACCGTTAAACATCGTTGGACGTTATTGTTTGTCTCCGGCGATGAAATGTTAAAGGGAGGGGCAGCTTCGAGCGACGACGTACGACTGCTACCGGGAAGGAGGAGGTACCGAAATAATTCAGGATAATACGGCATATGTGCGCAGGACGCGCGCATAAACGTACCTATATGTACGCCGCCCGACCGATGTTTACGGAATTTTGCTTTCGCGCACCTTCGAGTCTCCGCTGACATGTTCCTAGATATACTCCTCCTATATACGGATTCTAAATCGGGTGTCGCCGGGTCTAATTCCGGCCCCGTATCGGGAATACCACGCTTGACCGTCCGCGAGTGGAAAAATATTCGTCTCAAATAATCATCACCCCGATTCAATGCCCTTTCTTCCACCTCCTGAATGCTGAATGTGAAGGACCCTGCCTTAAAAAGAAGTGGATGTCGTCAGGCAGAATCCGTCATTGAATAATTGCCATCGTTCGTCGTTTGCGATTTGCCATGCTCTCTGTACGTCAGTACATTATATGGAAGGAGGGTAGGAAGGGATTTTTGGCACGAGTCGCGCTTCTACGCTAGACGGAAGGGGGGTGGGGGCGAATGAGCAACGATAGGCCGCCACTTATTATTTCATTGGCTGCGAATTGTTCAGTCTCGCCGATATCCGCTCATTTCTCATTTACGCGCGTCTGCGTGAATCGGAGGGGAGGCCGTACGCGTCTAGAATGCAATAAAATCGGGCGGGCAGAAAGGTGGTAGGCGGCTGGCAGAAAAGCAGGCTGGCTGGCAGGCAGGCAGACAGAGAGAGAGAGAGAGAGAGAGAGAGAGAGAGAGAGAGAGAGAGAGAGAGAGAGGAAGAGAGAAGCAAACAGAGAACGCCAGAAAAAGAGGGAAAAAGTGCCCCAACGCCGCAGAGATTTCCATTTATCGCTCGGAGTTGTTAATATTCGAATTCGCAGATTTATTCACCTGGTTTAGCGGCGACACGCCGGGGCGAGTGGGCAAAAAGTGCAAAGAGTGGAGGCATGATTAAATAAAAATAAATGACTCCCCCTGCCCCACCCATCCCCAGAGGTCGGCAAAACGAATTCGTAGTTGTCACAGCGTGCCGGCCGATGATACGCGCCTGTCGATTGCCGATGAACGGTGGAATCCATTCGCTCGCATGAATATTTCCCGGCAAACTGCCGGGACAAATTACTATTTTACCGGATGGTTGGCCGTCTGCCGCGCTCGTATTGCTTTCGACGGCGGCCGACACTTTCGACGAATCGTGGAATCGGGGGTTGATTTCGAAGCGGAGGGAGGATAAGAAGGAAGGTGTATCAAACCTTCAATCAAGCGAGTTTATGACATCAACGAGACTAAAAATCTGTCGCGGAAGTGACTTTGCGAGCTGCGACAATTTGTAAGAACTTTACGACGACTGTGCGCGTTCGAGTCCGAACTTTCAAAAGCATGTTCTAGTTGCCGAGAGCGGAGCGAGAATGAGGAAAGATGGAAAGTCACGTTCTTATTTCGCGGCGCGTAAGAACATCGGGCGGACTGTGGGTCGAGTGCGACCCGCTTTCCGCGGAAATCGTCGGAAGATCGTAGAGTCGTCCGACCGGGAACTTTCCTGTCTGCCGATTTGGAAATATCCGAGATATACCGGGCGTTAAATCGATTATCGCTGCCGCGAGGTGGCTCGCGGAATTTGGGATTAGTCGGCGGCCGAAAACGTAGGGAAGCTCAGCGTCGCGTGACGGGATGAAAATGTCGGTGGGGGGGGGGGGGGGGGGGGGGGGGGGCTTCAATGAAATTGCGGGCGGCCAATTGAATGAAAAGCAGTCTTTGACGCGATGCGGATTACATTCTATCCGCTCTTTTTCATCTCATCGGCCTTCGGCAGTGCGTTACGTAACGCGCCATGATTTTCCAGCCGGTGACCGACGCTTACCGCGTCAAAAGCCACGGTCGTTCCGGTATTTTCAAAACTGTCGAACTCAGGTAAGGTGCAGTGGGGTAAATCCGTACAAGGGGCAAATCCGCACTAGGCCCTTATTTATTCGAATATACGTTGTATTGTACCAACTGTAAGGTAGATATTTTCCTTTGGTTAGTGTTCAATGGTTCGGATAGTATTCAACATAGGTGGCCGCCATGTATTCTGTGATTCCCCCGTTTAATTCGTTCGACAAAGTTCGTATTATTAAGATGAATTTTAGTTTTGCCCCATAATATAAGGATATAAGATTCAATCATTTTTAAACAGATTGGTGCAGTTTTTAGATTGGTTCGACACTGTTTTTAATTTATTAAGAAAATCATAAGTTTCAGAAGATATTTTTAATTCAAATTAACGCAACTTAAAGAATAAACCATGCGTTAAATAAAAATACTAAAATGATTAGGTTTTAGTGGAACAGATAGAAAATACATCAGTTTATAGTAAACTTTACAATTTCTGGATCGGTTTCACCCCACTCCACCATATATCTATCAGCTGATTCAAAAACCTCCTTCCGCAGATTGATCCAGTCTGCTAATCCTTCACATCCGCCATTAATCCAATCGCTCCCGTAAAATGACTCCCATACGCACCGGAATCGGAGCAAAGTTTGGCCCGATCTAATTTACGTGGCAATTAGGGCGTTAATGCAATTTACGGGGCCCGCCCACGGAGGCATACGCGACACGAGATCAATGTAATAATAGGGTAGACGCGGCCGATCAGAAGGCGCGTACATCCATACCGGACAACTAGAACAAAGTGGCTCCGCATCGAGCGGGGCATTGTACAATTTCGAATGGCCAATAATGCCGAAATTTCGGACAAGGCCGCGGCGGCCTTTGTTAAAGCCTCCGATTATTGCATCAGCCGTGCGCGAGAGATAGGTGGAGAAGTTTGCTTCGGAATATCGAGGCTAACCCTCTCTCAACCCCCACCCCGGAGCATCCACGACGACGCCAACGCCGGCGTCGCATAAAGTCGCAGAAAGTCATGCGACGATGAAAGTGCGCATCGGACAACAATAAATACATTGAAAGTATAGGCTTCCGATTGGTCGCCGCGTTTAGGATCAGCTTTGGGATGCTTGCCGACCAGCTGGTCAATTAAAACATCTGATTGTCTAAACCGACGATCCGGACCGGAGATCACGATAATATAAGGACATCCTGCAGTTAGAAAGCTTCAGTATCGGAACAACCTGCCCTGACGGCGCAAACTGTAACGTTTGCGAAACGTCGGCAAGCAGCTGATCCCAAACGCGGCGACCATCCGGACGCCTATACTTTCAATAATAATGGCCGCGAAAGCCTTAAATCTTGAAATAAATACATCCTCGGCATGTTCGCTATTTTGCATGCGGCTATGAAAAATGTCCGTCCGATGTAAAATGGCGCGAGAGGTGGCAGTTGTAGTCGTTATATTCGATACGTGGCGAGAGGTCGTATATAAATGAAAAATTAGCGTCGCGCGATGGTTTAGAGAGCGTGTTCCAGCCGGAAGGCAGGCCCGATGGCGCGGATTTTCCGATAATCCTACGCGGCTTCCGGCTGTCCCGACGGTGCCCGAAACTATTCCAAGTTTTACTGCGGTCAGAACCTGGGGAGCGAGGGCTCGCCGGGACGCAGGTCGGTGTAACTCTGAATTTTAATGATGTAACGCTACGTGGAAATGCGTACGGTCTCCTGATTCCTCGCGGGGGATTAAGGGAGGAAGGCTGTTTCGCGCTGGAAATCTGAGCGTTGTTCGACTCGATCGGGCGGAATCTCGAGTCGGCGATGTGTAAATCGGACGCTGGAAGCTGTCAACGGGTTCTGTTCGCATTTTTGTGCAATGGTAACCCTCCCAGAACACGGTATCGTATTGCACGGTTTTGCTCCAACACGATAAGAAAGTTCCGAAAACCTTTGTACGATAATTTAGTTCTGCAGTATTGGATAGCATGATTTTTGGTTAATATATTATCTTACAGCAATAACGAAAAGGAATTATGAACCATAGTGCCTTTACGTGAAAATAGGTAACTAAATTGTAATCTACTCATTTGCAACTCTATTCCGATGTTATACCGTTGATGATATCGTTCAACCGAAAATATGCTCGCGTTTGATTATACTGGGTAGTAATGAGGAAGATTTTAATTAAATGAAAATTACATTAAACGGAAGTAATATCTTTCGTTTTGTGTTTTACATTCGTTTATATTTTTAACAAGTTTTCGGAACGTAACCGCCCTTTGTGCACTGGCTCTGGATCTCATATAATACTATTTCATAGATCACGAAATCTATGAATCTATCTACCGTGTTATAGGAGGGCTTGTACATGCTTTGCGTACGACGCTAACCTAACTCAATAAAAACTCAGCCTCTCATTCGACTCATAAGAAATTATAAAAAGCGTAAAATATATATCCGTATCCCGTGGGCAGGTTGAATAGAACGGAAAGAAGTTCGGGTAAAAAGTGGCTATTAAGACGAGTCGAACTAGTTTCAGCTTGCTCGGCGAATGTAGAGTTAACGGGATCGAAGAGTGGAATTTTTAATGCATATCGAAGTCATGTAATGGGGTGAGAGGAAAGTTTCGGAGCGAGAGGCAGTGAATTAATGAAGTTTCCGGAGTCGAATCGACCGATGGTGGGGGATATTTTTTCGGCTCCGATTTTTACCGTCTGACTGTGCGAGTAGGCACTCCCGTCGACGATACATTTCTTTAGGAACGGCTCCTCCGTGGAAATATCGCTGGCGCCTTCCTCCCGAACGGCGATATCGACTTCCCCCAAGAGGACCTGGCTCGTTCCGCTCGCCGGGACTGGAACAAAAATTGCGGATCCATCAGCATCAGCGTCGACTCGTCAATGTTCTCGCGCGCGAGAAACAATGCCGGCGCATCATTCAAACTCGGCGTACTGTTCCCTCGATAACGCCGGAATTCTACCGCTCAATTCCATTTTATGTTTACTCCGAAAAATGCACAGTCGGCAAATAAATGAATGAGCGTCGCGATAAATTGGCAATGAAACGTGTACTTCTCACCGTGCCCTAAATCGTTCCTTCTGTTCTTTTAAGATATACACTCTCGTCCATAAGTCACCGGACACTCGTGAAAAGGTTTCTTTCATTTTTCGATGAGAAGAACATATAATATTTTGTACGTTAATAATACAGATGTAACAGTACTAACTGTAAAAGTACAACATTGATAATATTTTGAAAAATTGGATATACATACTCAAAACATTGTGAGCAATTAGCAAGTGTTATTTTCATTTCCTAAAATTAGTGAATCAGCAATAAGAAATTGTCCGAATTCAAATTTTAGTAGGTGCCCGGACTTACGGACGAGCGTGTTCATGATAGTTTGGCCGATGCATGAGTATTTGAATAACTCTCCAAGACTTTTCGGTTCTAAGGTTCCGGGGTAAGTGCCGTGTCTGTTGACACGGTCCTCTTCACAGAGAGTCTAGACTCTCCCACTCAGTGCCCAGATCCTTTGTCCCAATGTTTATCTCTTTGCACGTGCAACGAGGCATCGATGACGTTGACTCTGTAAAGAGTCACGTGATGCCTCGTTGACATACAGAACGTCAGACCACTTGTCAAACCAAGCTTAAGTTTATTAAGTTATAAGATACTTAAGCACATTGTATTCTAGCCGATTTTGCAGGGAGTGACAGTAGATAAGTCCAACTTTTCTACGCTGATGCAGAATAAGATTGGTTACTTGCAAGCTTAACCACTTTGTAAACTACCCGATTCTGCATGGAGCGACTGTAGAAGAGTCCTTTTCTACGCTGACGCTAACGTACATGAAAGTCGTACGTCAGGATTTGACTCGTACGACGTGTATTATTATCCCTGCCACCCTTCGTTGCACCCCCTTTCGCTCGGAAACACTCGTCTGGCAAACGAGATCTCATCCGCTTCGGCAGGTAGAAGCTTGCACGGCCGTTCGAGATCGCGCTGGGTTTTCAAGGTCCTTGAGAAAATTGAGCCCCCGTCGCCCCCGGGGGCGTTTTCTTCAGCAACCGATGCAGCCCTCGCACGCTCGCGTCAAGAACTCGGCTATGCGCCGAGAGATATGCAACTTCAGGGGGAGGGTGCACGCCCTTCAGGGGCGGCGAGGGGCGCGCGGGCGGCAATATTTTCTGGCCTACTTAGCTGCCCTTGTTTCCCGGCCTCCCTCATTCTTTCGTCTCCCCCTCGCGAGCGTAAATTCTTATTTCGCCCGTCGTCCGCGTAGAAGGTACCACCCTCAGGACGCCGAGTGGGAGCCTGCACTTTTCGCGACCCTCCGGGACGAAGATAAATTTCGCGACAAGCGCGGCTGTAATCTTTCGGTTCTCAATATCATTCGAGCTTTCAGTTCAGCTCTTTCGTTTGCGGGAAGAAATTTTGGTCCGGTGTAAAGTTAGTAACGATTTTTTTTAATTCATTTTGCTGAGGGAGGGTTGTTAGTTTCTTTGATGAAAGAGTAGGGCAAGATATTTGTAGAGCGTAGATTGATTGAGTCGAGAGATTTGAAAGTAAAGGACAGTGATAAATTAGTGAAATGTTGATGTTCAGAAGTATTATAGAATGTATTACAGCTAAGTCCAATTAAGGATAAAAAGAAAAATTAAATATATGTGCCCATAATTATGAAAGTGGTCTAAGTCAAGATTTAAAAAAAAATGAGTTTATCAATTATTTCACACCACATTTGTATACACTAAATTTATTCAATGTAATTTTTTTTTTTTTAAATCTTGACTTAGACCACTTTCATAATTATGGGCACATATATGAAGTTTACATTAATTCAATCACAAACGATGTGATCATTTTTAAAATATAGAAAAGAAAGAAAAATTACTTCTACTACTAATTGAAACAGCTACAAACTATTATCATTATCATACGATTCGTACAAATCGCAAAAAGTTGCGTGTCTCCGACGATAAAATCCCTAAAAATGCAAGATGCCAATGAGAGGCTTATCTCTGCACGACACTCTATTACCTCATCAGCACTCGCAAAACAGCGCAAATTCTTTCAATGCCAGAGAGAACATCCGGACGTCAAAATTCGACGTCGGACGCCGAGCACGTCTGATGCCGTCGACGTACCAAAATGGAAGATTGCTTGGGAAGCGTTGCTCTCGCGTTTCAATTATGGCCACCGGATAGCAGTGACTCCTCGCGTGCCGAGTGCCGGCCCCGAAAACTATTTCGGCGCTAAGCGCCGCTATATTTTCTCTCGGCCCCGGAGTAAACCGACATGCGAGGACGTTTAATGATATATGCATGGGCGCCGGCTTCAACTTCGCGTAACAAAGCTTCGCGCTCGTTTTTGTAACGATTCCCCCTTCCCTCTCCCGCCAACCCCTACCCCCGCTCACCCTCTTCGTCCGCATTCCGAGCGCGCGCACTCCCGACGGCCGTGCTTAAACTGCGAGCATAAAGTAAATTGCAAAATTCGGCCCGAGAGCCGGCTTGCCGGAGACTTGCAAATTGTTCCTTCTCCTACCCTTTCTTCCGCGCCCTTTCGTGGAACCTGGGCCGAGTCACGTGTTTTTCGAAGCTCGTTGGGAGGGTGGTCGGGAAATGTTTGCGTGACGCGGATGACGCGATTGTGCGCTGACGTAGAAAGGATTGCGGATTGTCGGGCGTAAGTGACGGCTAAATGTTCCAATTGAGTCGCTCAGGTTGTAAAGCGGTCAAGTTTTGAGTGCGGAGTGGCATTCGTTATGAATTTTTTGATTGTGTAGAGTACAGGGATGAACGTTTCAAATTGCGAGTGTTAGCGGGAATTTAGATAAAAGGTGGAGCATGAGGATTTCTATTGTTTTTTCAGGCGACTTCTGTTTCAATAGATAAAAGCGTAAGCAGTATAGTTATTATTATATAATAATATTACATATAATAATTATAATATATTTTAATAAATTATATAATAATATAGAAGTATAATTATTGTTTACCGTCGCGCATAGTTATTTTTAAAGTTTATATCAGGAAGTAAGAAGCATTGCAATAAAGAAATTAACATTTTTGAAGAGGTAAGCTCTGCTTCGGTCAGATAACAGTGTTTTTATTTCAATCCTATTTCGGATCCTCTTCAGGGAATGAAACTAGTGCCCGTAGAACGTCTGCACAAGATCGCCTCTTCAGGAACATCTAAAGGGTCGTTAAGTACTTAATCAAAATGCAACTTTATTTCGAATCTACCCCCGAGCGACTTTCGAGAGACCTCCTCGCTCCAGCAAACGGCAATTGCACGCAATCCAATTCGGGCAATTCGAATAATTTCGCTTCCTTAATAATCGGCACGCGCCCGATTTCCGTCCGCGGGGCTGCATTAAATACGCCCGCTGAAAATTGCATCGCCGACGACCGTACGAGGCTAAAGTCGAGCATTATTTGCGCTCGCCGGCTCGTTTTTTTCCCACCCCCACCCCCCCTACCCCCCCACTCAGCGGCGCAACATTTTTCGCGTCTCATGTCTCATTACCTGTTACACCGAACGTAAACCCGTTAGACCCTCGGGTCCGACCCGACCCGTTCGGGCTCGCTTCTTTGACACGAGGCACGTGCAATTTGTTACCCGAGCCCGGTCGGCGCGGCAAAATCCATTTAATTAAAGGTTCCTCAAATACTTTCGTCATGTCGCAGTGCGGTACACGTCGAGGCCGGGGGAAACTTACCGAAAATTTTCACTCCGAGAATCCGGATAGCTCACGCACAGAACGCTCTGACATTACTTTGACATAAGTAAGTATCAGAAACTTTGCGTCAGAGACACCGTTCACTGCCTGAAGAAGTTCGACGTTAAAGAAGACTTTTGCTTTTTAGAAGCGGGCCGATCAAAAGTCTTGCATGTGCTTCTGAGATTGACGCTTTTCAACTGATGGCGGACAGTTTCTTAAGACTGTGCGAGGCCATTTTTTTTTTTTACCTAAGGGAGTCAAAGTCTCACTCGAGCGCACGCGAAAGGTTCGGCGTGCATTTTACTCCGATTGCGCGAGTGACATTACCGGCGGCTACAAAAGGCATTACATTAGCGCCAGCTGGAGGAGTTAAGGCCTCCCGGCGGAAGTGTAGCGCTTCGCGATCCTTTAAGACCTCCGCCGGCCCCGTATAGAGAGGCGGCCATTAAGGCCGCTAAGACCTTAAGGCCATTACTGCAGACGTACTTGTCGCGCATCGTCCTTATTCCCTTTCGCTCCCAGAGCGTCGCATTGTTGCCTTCCTTCTAATCTGCGATCTTTCTCCCGCCGAATGTCCGCAATTTTATCCAGCCCTCCCACCACCAAATAAGGGCACGTGTTCACGCCAACCCCCGCAATTGTCCTAAATCATAAATTGCACAGTGCCGATTTTGTACATTCAAAGAATTTCATAAGTAACGTATCATAAAGTTGTTGGAGGGGGTGTAATACGCGTTTTCAATTTTACCGCAATTTTATCCACCCCCTCTCGCCTCGCCAAATAAGGGCACGTGTTCACGCCAACCCCCTTAATCCTGAATCATAAATTGCACAGTGCCGATCTTGTACATTCAAGGAAATTCATAAGTAACGTACGATAAAGTGACCCTGCCTGATTATTTATCGAGGAAGTTGTTAGAGGGGATGCAATACGCGTTCTCGCGGCATAGTTGGTAGCAGTGACGAATCTCGATCAATTATTAGGAGACCCATGCGAATTGAGTGGCCCGTAGTGTGGCCTGACTTCGGAGGGGGCGACAATGGGATTATTTAAGCGAAGGCATCCGAAGGGTTAAGGGCCTCCGAGAAAGGGGTGGCGCTGGCCGATTACATCTGGGGGCGGAATGGGGCTGCGGCGACGGCGGAGGGGGCGGAGGGCTTGCGGGAGTCGAACTCGGGTCGACTTCGACCCCTCGCCGACTCGTCCCCGGGAGAGGCGCTCACTTACACCCCTCCTCCCTTCGATCTTCCCCGACTTCCTCTTTATCCTGTCTGTCCGTCCCGCCGCGCTTGCCCAGGCGATATTTCAAACCATGTTTATTTCCAAGGACCCGAAGCGCTTCTTTTAAGCGAAATTTATGGCCTCGGACAGTCGGGTTCGATCCACTGTCCGGCAAGGTATTCCGAAAGAAGAGAAACGACGTCTCGTTATCCCGCAGGTGCAGACGGGAGACAGGGATAAAGAATGCAAAAAGCTTACTCTCCAACCCTCCAGCATCCCGTTCTCGTCCTTCATAGGGCTCTTCAATTAGCGAACATCGAAGATCCTACGGTACGTTAGCTACGTCCTTGAACAGGGACAGCCGTAGTTCGAGCGAAGCAGCTTACTTCGAACGGCTCTTTTTGGGACAGCACTCGAGCTTTAGGCAAATGAACGGGGTTAGGCGGCGTGTTATGGCATTAATTATTCGCCCGTCGACGCTTTTACCGTCGCTAATCTATTTACGGCAGTTCGAGACGGCCATTCCCGCCGAGAGAGAGCCCGTCCTGTTATACGTCCTGTTATCCGTATCCTGCGTACCATTCTCGCAATTCGGGACCGTGAAGACGACGCATCGATCCCTGAGTAAGCTCTCGTTGTAGCCAGTCAGCCTTCCCCGTTTCCGCCCCCCCCCCCCCCACCCCCCTTTCCGCCCCTCTGCCATCCTACCTTCTGGCATCCTCCTATCTCCGCCTCGCCCGCTTCAGGGTTGAAAGCCTTGCCGGGGCGCGATCCACAGTCTCTGCGTTCCCATCGTTGCAGCTGACGAACGGCCTTCGTCGGACCTTGCTTTTACGAGCAGCCGCAGAGACTGGAAGGCCTCGTATTTACGTTTCGAAGTCTTTCGCGACTCGCGGTTAACGATTCTCGACGTTCGTTCCTCTCGGGAGGAAGGCTGGATCCTGTCGCGGCTTCCGCGAGTTTATGACTTAGGTGCTGATGACGTGTCAAGTGGGAGTCGCTGGAGCGAGTGAGTGGAGAGATTGTGTTAGGCGATGATACGTTGCTGGGGTTGATTTGTTTACATGTCGACGCAAGTTAACTGAGAAGCTGTATCCTGTCTAGTTAGGATGTTTGCTTAAGAAAATTTTATGAAACCAAGCGTTGATAAGGGGGAATATGTGTACATATTTCATATTATTGAGACAGGGTACATCTGTCATCTTTACATTTTCAGTAAAGATGATAAAGACTGTGGTTATAGTAACCGAAGTACGTGACAAGGGACGGATTGCTCTAGCTTTTTCGCCGAAAGAAGTGAAAGATAAAGACTCAATTCCAGAATTCTCATTTCGAATACACATTATTTACATGTCGAATAAATCTGACAATAAAGAATCTAGTAATACTAACACAAGTACATGACAAGGGATGTATTACTGTACTCTTTTTCACTGAAAGAAGTGACAGATACAGAGTCTCAATTTCCGAATTCTCATTTCGAGTGCCTAAATGGGTCATTCGAAGCGACCGACGCATACAGACCCGTTTCCCAAACAGACCTTCGCCGCGGATATCGAACGATCCGGACAGAGGGTCGGCTGGAAAGAAGATTAGTTAATGGCCGAAAAGAGGCGCCCGCCAGCCCGGACATAGTGCGAATCATTTATCTCACTCCCGACGGGGAGTGTCAGTCGGTTGGGCTTGGGGAGTGGGAGGGGAGGGGGGGGGGGAGGGTCAGTTCGAGGGCGCGAATACCGCAAATCGATCGCTGCGTCACGTTCGACGCCTCGTAATTGCTCTTGTAACCGGTCGGGTTCAACACGTCTGCGTTTAAAATCCTCTCCTCGCCCCCCCCAACTCCACCCCCTTCAACCCCGGCCCCTTGTCGGACGAGCTACGTGGGCGGAGCCGGCAACGTGTTCCGCATCAATCAGTCTTTGCATTCCGCTCAGGCGGCCCGAAGAGACAGCTATGAACGCACCTTAAAGTCGTACGTCGAAGAAATTCACGCCGAAACGCACGCAGCTCGACAATCTCTGGTGACCCGCGACTATTTATCAACCCCCGAAACCCTTCGCCGAAGGTCTATCCTTCCACGTCGGGGCCATCCGTCCCTTTTTCTCAGCTTCCGAGTCGCCATACATCACAATTCCATGGGCGACGTTATAAATCTGTGCTCCAACTTCCCTCAAGCAGGTTCGTGTAGAACGCATCCCCCCCCCCCCCCCCCTCGCGCGTATAATCCCTGGGGCGCGGATACGTAATATCTCGCGGCCGGCCTTGAACGGTGGTATGGGGTGGGGGAGGGTGGGAAAAAGTGGTCTTAAAGGAGCGGTTAAAAAATTATGAACTCGACGGAGAAGACGGTTGGCTCGAATTAATGGCCCGGGACAGGAGGGGTAGAGGCGGGGGGTGGAAAAAGTGAGCTTCTTCGTTGGCCGGCAGCGGGCGAACAGTCATATATCACGAGGCCTTGTTGCAGGCGTTCCATCTATCTACCTCGTTTGCGGCCGGCCCGGGATCCAACGAAATCGATCACTCGGGTCTGTGTTATTGTTGAACTGGCCGTTCAGCAAAAAGGGGTAGAGGAGTGCGCGACAAAAATTTCGCGGACGCGGGGGATGAAAAATGTCGGCTTGCCTTTCGACGTTCGGAGTGAAGGTCTGAACGTTGGACAATGATCGGTCAGGTGCATGTTAGGAGAGTTTCGGATCATTCTCGTCCTGGCGGAATCTTTATCATGCAACAAGCTTTCGACTCAAGTATTGAGATGAATAGAGAATCAGAAATCAGAGTTTAAGCTCCAATATGAAGTTTAACCCATTATCCGCCAATGTCCCATTTTTCGGACACAGTTTCAAATTGTTTCCTTTTAACGACTGCAACTTCGAAATGTACAGTTAATTTCATTTCTTATTTTTGTATGTTTGTAGTACGGCGAGTAATCGGTTAAGGATTACTGCAACAAGAACAGCAGTGTCATTTTCGATTCGCGTCTGAAAAGCATGTCTGAACGCGGGACAATGTTCGGTCAGGTGAATGTTAATCGATTTTTAGTTCATTCTTCTCACGATGAAATCTTTATCAGGCATGACTCAAGTATCAAAATCAGCGATCGCTTGGTAGATCAGGCGCACAATGAGATTAAGCTTCAGCATGAAGTTTAAGCTTTAATACGAGCACGAACTACAATCTTCAACTGGAACACGAAGCTCCAGCTCGAATGGAAGAAAAACAGCGGTGTCCTTTTCGATTCGCGTCTGGAGTGCATGTCTGAGCATCGGACAATGAACCTTGGCGGGGTCCTTTGTTCCGGAATTTCCCTGGGCTGTCTTGATATCGCGGCAGCTAATCTCTGGCCAGCGATATTTCTCCTCGCAGCGGTCTCTCGCACGCTTGCCTGACTTTACGCCCTGAACACGGTATATATTAGCCGAGTGCGTTCGGCGGACTGGGCCTTGTATGCGCCTCTTGTAAGCGAGTCGTTTACATTTGCGTATAAATTGTTACTCCTCCTCTCTCTTTCTCTGTCGCACACAAGCCCACACACACACACACACACACACACACTCTATCCATCCTACGTCCCGCCGTCTTTAGTCCCGTATTCTCCGACCTATCCGGCACTCAGAGACGTGACTACCATTCTTAGGTCCCTTTGTAGCCGCCTAAATGGACTATTTACTCACTCTCCGGCGAGGGTATCAGACTGCGGAACGCGAAGGAATTGAAGGAATTACCCCATCCCACGCCGACCCTCCGACGTAGGTGAGATCAAGGGATGCGTTTCCGAAATTTTACACCGACATTCTTGAACCGCCCCCGTCATCGGGGGGTGGGATGAGACCGATCGATTCGCAAACCTATTCTCTTCCAGGCTAAATGCACGGCGGTCCGCACTCAGCCACACACACAGACGCATTGGGACGCGCACACATACGCCGACTGGAACACACGGATATCGCGAGCGTTGCAAACTGAGTCGGCCGTGCCAAGAGGCAAGTACAAACGAGGGAGAAGTTTCGCACCCCCACCCCCTTCCATCCCCTTTCACCCCCTCTAGTTTCAGCGCGTTCGTCTCGTGTCGAGTTCAACGGGCCTCGTCGACTTCCCATCACCGTGCGATGTAGATTACCGTTTCTGTCTTGACTCCGGCCGCCTAGGCTCTCAGTGCCGGGGCGAAGAAGGGGTGGTTGGGGGACGTGTAGAAAACTTTGTCAAGAAGTCGCGCCCCCAACCGAACTTTCGCCCCGTAGATCAGGCGCGGCCTTTATCTTTCTCCCCCGGATTCAATCTTTTTTCCCCCACCCCCACCCTTTCCGAAACTTCGTTCCGGGATCCTGTTTGCCGAATGACGAAAAAGCCCGTCAGTTCTCTTCCTCATTCGCTAAACCCCCCCCCCCCCTCCTTCGTCAACCCCCTTTGGCTCGACTAGACGGGACATAGATTTAATCGTCGAAATTTAATTAATTCGCTCCAGTTCGCGCCGTAATTGTTGTACTCGCGCAGACGGGTAAAACCGAATCATTACAATGTTCCCGCCGAGCGGAACGTCGGCGTGTAATCCTGGGCATGATGGATCGCAAATTCATCCGTCCGCGTAATATCCGGCCGATTGTTCGAGAGTCGATGGCTTCGACTGTCGGCGATAGGAGTTTGTAGGAAAGTCAGTGTATAAAACGGGACCGTCGATCATTACCTATATAGTGTACGACTCGGATTGCTGCTTAACATATTCGACGTTGATCGGCCACTACGGTGGCCATTGGTTAATTAACGCCTGAGCGGAGCTGGCTAATTAATCGAGCAACATTGCCAAGTGCCTCAATACAGGGTGACGGTAATAAATGGCGGCCGATTGTTTGAGAGTCGATTACTTCGACTGTCAACGATACGAGTTTGTAGGAAAGTCAGTATATAAAAGAGTCGATCGTTAGTATACGACTCGAACTGCTGCTTATCATGTTCGACGATGATCGGCCACTACGGTGGCCATTGGTTAATTAACACCTGAGCACAGATCCTGAGCGGAGCCGGCTAATTAATCGGGCAACATTGGCAGCTGCCTTATTACGAGGCGACGGTAATAAATGGCGGCCGATTGTTCGAGAGTCGATAACTTGAACTATCGACAATACGAGTTTGTAGGAAAGTCAGTATAAAAAAGGATCATCGATCGTTAGTATACGACTCAGCCTGTTACTTATCATATTCGACAATGTTTCGACCACTACGGTGGCCATTGGTTAATTAACACCTGAGCGCAGGTCCTGACCGGATCTGGCTAATTAATCGAGCAACATTGGCAGCTGCCTCATCGCGAAGCGACGGTAATAAACGGCGGCCGATTGTTCGACTGTCGACGATACGAATTTGTAGGAAAGTCACCATATAAAGCAAGAGCGTCAATCATTATACGACTCGGCCTGCTACTTAACATATTCGACGATGATCTGCCACTACGATGGCCATTGGTTAATTAACACCTGCGCGCAGGTCCTGAGCGGAGCTCGCTAATTAATCGAGCAACATTGCCAGGTGCCTTATCGCGAGGCGACGGTAATAAACGGCGGCCGATGCCTTACACCGTGACAGCCGGGCACGGAACGCAATCACGATCTCATAATTGCATAGACGCCATAGTCAAGGTGATTCATTGGCGCCGGGGCAGTTCGAACAATTCTCGGCCGCGCAATTGACATTGGAGTGCGCGGCCGGTCGGACATCTGTAAATAATGTGCGGCTTGTTGGCAGAGGAGGTGGACGAGAAGGGGGCGACGGTGGAGGAGGAGGAGGATAGAAAAGGGGGGGAGGTCAGTCTGCGGAGAGGGCAGAATCTGACAATAAACGTCGTGATCACTGCTGTCCGACCGGTCGCCGGTATCGATCACTGGCCAGAACTGCCAATCTCACGGGCCCGACATTCTACGCCTAGCATCTGTACGTGCCCGGGTGTACGTGTTGTCTGTGTATCGACTGACTGTCTAATCGTCCCGCGGCAATGCGCACTGGCAATCAATATCGCAAGACGTCAATCACGCGTCTCCGCAGCGGCGGCTTCGATCCTCGCGATAATCACGTTACGAAACTGATCGACGCTGACCGGCCGCGCGCAGGGTCGGTTAATTCGATGAAAAATATCTGTCGTCCCAGGGAGGGAGGAGTTGGGCTGATGGTTAGATCCGCGGCGAAGCTGGCGGACGTACGAGGCTGGCCGGATTAGGACGGCTGGATTAGGAGCAGACGCCGGACATTGTCTTGTTAGGCGCAAGCTTGATCGTGTCTTGTATTGTGTTTGCCTGCCTGCCTTTGTCCATCCCCTGCGCCGTTTCCTTAGATGCGTCAGCTAGAACGCATTAACGGCCGGCCACAGTATCTATTATTGAGATTCAGCGATTCCGCGAGGCTCTGCTCGACGTCCGATGGGTCGTATCAGGTTTCTTGGCGAACGTGTATGAGTGGATATCGGACGAGTTGATTAAAGCCATACTTACGGATTAACTAGAGGTCGTAGTACATTATTCTGTAAAATAAGGGGTTCATCGTCAGTGAAATGTAATCGTGCCTTTTCGGCCAATTCGGTCACTGTAAACTTGGGAGAGAATAGGAAAAGATATTCTAAAAATCGTTTCGTCCCGGATCCACTGGCGGACTCATCAGTAGGGCTTCTACCATACAATTACTGATTACTGTATCTATCGTAAGACTAGTTGTGAAACATTTGGTTGCTGAGTAAGAGTGTGCGGAAAAATGTTGCCGATTGGAAAATTTACCGTAATTTGAGTGCGATTAATGTTTATGTCGGAACGATGATGGGACGGACAGAGAGTGGGAGCCGAGTTATGTCGGATTAAGCGCTGACTCGAACCACTCGAGCGACGCCTCGAGCCCCGGATATTTACGGGTAATCGCTGTCCCAGATTCTTCGCCGATTGAAAATTATCTGAAACTTATTCGATGCGCCGGGCGTCCCTTCGCGTCGATCGCGCTAATTAACTTTATGTCGATTTCGACGCCGGGCTAATGAGCAGCCTTATTTAATGAACCGCGGACGTCGATAACGATGACGATGATTTAACGCCCTCGTTAGTGGATCACTCGCCGGCAGGTATGATAAAATCGCGCTTCACTCGATTTCTGACATCTATTGGCCTCCGTCAACCCTTCTGCCACCCCCCCCCCCCCCCCCCACTTGTCAGCCAGTCACGAGCGAATTCCTAACATCAGCCTGAACATAACATCCTGCGGGCCGGACAGAAACACGTACGTACGTCCGCACATTGGACAATACATCTACACACATGCGTACGTGTGCACATACGATGAGCTCACGTTGACGCGTGCGACGTTATCAAATCCAACATCGAAACCGAACGCATCTGGCGGTCGCACGTTACACATCTTGATTACATCGAATTCGGCGTCCATTGTCGCGCGACCCGCATTAACTTCGCCTACGAAAATTTCTATTATTTATCAGCGGCCGTTTGTGTCGCTCTACCGTTTGCCGAGCCAATTTCATTTGTCACGTGTCGATAACGATTACGGCTTAGCCGGCATCGTTATGCGACGATCGAATCAGCCGCTCGGTAATAAAACCGCAGCATCGATCAACCGCGAGGCTTCAGAGTTGGAGAGGGGCTGAAGGGGGGGGGGGGGGGGTGCATCGACACTGCGCACACGGACAAGAGCGTATGGGTTCATACTCACACCTTGGCACGCATCATTCTCTGCTCGTAAATCTTCTACCTTTTCCTCCCTCTCGATCCTCCCCCACCCCCTCCTCCATCCTATCCACGCTTTGGCCACGAGGAGCGGAGATGTTCTACGACCATTATGCCGGGACGATTGTCAGATCGGGGGTTGAATCCTCTTTTCGAATCCGGCGCCGCGGATTGGCTGATTGGGCGCCTTTTGTCCGGCAGCGAGAGCGAGCCGCCGGCTAAAATCCATCCTACGGGATCCGGTCTCGCCCGATGATGGCCGACGATCGACGGGCGGACGTCTCCCTTCTAATTGTCCGGCATTCACCGGGTGCCGTTTCGATCGGCAGGCCGATCTTTCATGCGGAGCGACGAAGGTGGGACGATCGCTGATTAGACGGGCGCGATTGTTTGAACGTGAGATAAAGACTGCCGCGGCGGAGATAAAGTACGAGGTGGAGGAGGTGGGGGGGTGGTGAAGATTAAATGGATTTTAATTTCATTAGGGGAAGACAGATTAAATGGGTTTAGCGAGGCGTGCGCAATAAAGGGGATCGTTTGAAAAAGAGGAGGAGGCTAATGGGACAATAAACGGTCCTCGGGGCGGAATACGGACGAGCGTTGATTCGCATCTGCGTGGAGTGTTATGGATGGTCGGCGAGTGGCTGACTTGGGCGACGGAAATAAGAGTGGCTTGACGAGAGGTCAAGATGTCTCGTGCGACGAGAGGATGTGATCACTGTGACGGATACGTCGCTTTGCGGACAGTTTTCGGTCGGTGGTCGATAATAATCGCACGTCTTAGATGTCGGGATGACGCTGGTCCAAATTTAAGATACGATCCTAGTGACGGAAAGCAACGGTGACCTGACAGAAACTCTATAACATCTATTCTGTCCTGGTAGAGACAGTGGCACCATCCGGCCGATCGAAGCGTCGAAATATCGAATGGTAATCGCATCGCGGCTCACGGCAATCGGTTTAGGTTCCCAGGGCGCAAAATGAAATTGGCAGAGTGTCAAAGCTTTAAAACCTTTCAGGGGGATTATAGATCGGCGAGCGTACGGGGGGCGCCAATTAAAAGCCTGGTGGGATACGGCCAGTAGTAAACGCCGCAGCTATTACCATTGCGTTGCGAGGAGACGCTGACCAATAATGAATGAAGCGCGATAATGGGAAGCGGCACGCGTTCATCGATTTGCAACATTATTGTTTCCACCTCCGATCGGTTCTCACCATGGCACTCTTCAACATTTTTCATCTTCCCACGATCGAATCACACGCTCGCTATTCACCGCTCACAAACGGTTTTTCGTTAGTTTTCGCTGCAGTCACTATTTTACGTCAGTTTACAGTGTTTTACGTGGTTATATGTAATAATTGGTGGTTTTTATCGTTTTTTAGAGAGTTTTAGCCCACAAACCTGAAATTTCGCCTCAATTTGGCCTTTTCCGGCCCAGGCACCTTTTCCCCGTTGAACCTGATTTTCTTGATACCTTGTCACTATTTTACGTTAGTTCACACTGTTTGTACGTGGATATATGTCATAATTGATGGTTTTTATCACTTTTTGAGGGGTTTTAGGCAACAAAAGCGCGTTTTAGCCCATGTTTTGAGTACATTTGACCACCGTGTCCTTTTAATATGGGACTGGGCGACCAATGGAGGGTACTTTGGCACTATTTGGACCTACTGAAAGGTGATAGAACCTTCAGAATTGCGAAAAAATGCCAAGAAATTGTTAGTCTTAAAATTGATTTAAAACCACTCTATCCCATAGATTTTAACTCGCCCTGAAAGTTGGTCGCAAGCAAAGTTCTGAATTCTCAATAGTTTCAAAGATACAGCCATTTTTCGGGGTCGAAAAAAAAATTTCTGAAAGATTGACTTTCGCCGATAGTCCTATCTTAAAGTACGCGTCGAAAGCTTCACGAAAAATGTATGATTATCATAGGTTTTGATCGCTGGTTCAAAAGTTACAGGCGATTCAAAAAATCGCGAATTTTTGAAGGGGTATACCTCATTTTTGCGAAAAATCGAAGGTCGGCGGATCGGATGGCCCTTTTGCTACCTTGTAAGGGGTCAAAAATAACTGACAGAGCCGTTTGCCGTTGGTCGAAATTCGCTTTACTTTCGGAATAGCAGCCAAAAAACCATAAAAAAAAATGGAGGTCGAAAAATAGCTAAAAAATAAAAGTCTTTCGATCGACTCGTGGATAGACATACTGAAACAGGATCAAACGAAGATCACAAAAATCGTAACCGGAGACTTCTAAGTGCAATAGTCACTATTAGGTAATCGTCCGCCAACGATTTTTCAGCGGCGGCCGCAAAATGGTGCCATTCTCCTTCTCAGACTCTCTCGGACTCTCTCGCACACGTGCACCCGCGTGTCACGCCTACGTCCTCGCCGGGCATCATCGTGCGGGGTAAAGGCGTACCGGACGAGGGAGGGGGCGGGCATGTTAGAGAGGTCGCACCTGGGGGCAACACAGGAGCCTAATTAAAAATGCTTCCGTCACGAGTCAGCGAAGACAAAAGGAACTTATGAATCGCGGAGAATCCTCGACGATGTGTCGCGTGCTGCCGCGGCGGGTCCGAGAAAGAGAGTGGAGGATCCGTCCAACGAGGCTGGGGAAAAAAGGGCCGGCGGCGTAAAAAAAAACGTCGACCTTCTTTAATTTCAATTACCGCCGTTTCGTTGCTGCCTCTCTCTCTCTCTCGCGCGTTCTCTCTCTCTTTCTCCCCCCCCCCCCTCTCCCTCTCTCGCTCGCTACCCTTTAATGCCGATTCGTGTCACGAACGACGCATTCTTTCCGCGACGAGCTCTTTAGCCACGGCCCCGTAACTCGCGGTTCCCGTACGTCGTGGACCCTGGGAGCCATTAAAATTGCGCCCGAGCCTTTCTTCCGGGTCGACCCACCTTGACCCGCTCCCGGCCGATTGTTCTCCGGATTTAATAATCGCGCGAACAAGGGTACGGCGGCTAGAGTGGCAAAGAATCGCGGGAGGCCGGCAGGGGTAGGTGTCAAATTTCGTTAGGCGGACTTGATGTACGACCGTGCCCACATTGCCGTAGTTCGGGATAGGTAAGGTTGGGCACGAATGCAAGATCAGGCAGAGTTAGGGCAGGGAAGTGCATTGGCGGAGTGCATTCTGTCCATCTGCCTCCTACGTAGACGGTCATTCGCCAGTGGGATCCGGGGACACTGTGGAAGAGAGACGTCGAGCGGAGGATGTTTCGGGGCCAAGGACAGTTGGGAATGGGTGGATGGGGTTTGAAACGCTTGGCCGGCCGAAGAAGAGTCTCTGCAAGGGAGAGAGAGAGAGAGAGAGGGAGAGAGAGAGAGAGAGAGAGATCGTCCGGTAGACAGTTTCAGCGGGTCCTGTTCTTTCCAGCCGTCGCGATTAGTTTCCGAGCACTTGCTCCGCGAATCGAATCTATCAACCGTGACATCGGCCCTCCATTGTTCCCTAGCCCGTGACGGAGACCGACCTATCCACCTACCAACCTCCTCCCCCTCCTCCGCCACCCAGCCTCATGCACCGATCCACCCTAGCTGCCCATTAATCGTCCGAAATTCAATTAAGCGCGACAAGAACGAGTCCTGGCATACTCAGACCGCTTATATAAGTCCGAGTCCCCCCCTCCCCGACTGCGAACGTCAGTCTCGATCCTAATAAAGCGAACGAACTCGATCTCCGCCCCCTCTGCGCCTACGGACACCGAGCAGGTGTCACGAGCGTATTGATCCCCAGGATTGTCACTGTACTGTTTGCCGTCCGCTTCCGTGGGGTCCTATCCGGCACCTCGCGTGCCACGCGGGCCCCAGGGGTCATCGACCCCAACCAAGATCGATCCTAATGGCTCATGCTAATCTCGTGCAAATGGGATGTCAATTTGCGTCGGCGGACGTCATACTTTTCCGGTCTTTCCTCGGCCAACGACGATCCTTCAGGTCTTGGATGAAGGTAAGTACGCGTTACGACGCCAGCGAAAGAGTTATGCAAACGGCGAACTTCCCCCCACGGATATTCAACGAGATTTCTTCGCGGAAAACGCTTATAATTCCGGCCCCGGCATTACAAGCCTCCCGCTTCTGGCAGCCGGCGAAGATCCCGGAAGATATTTCCCGCGGATACGGTTTTCTTATCCTATATTCCGCCGCGGCCTGCCTTTTATTAAATTTTCCCAAAAGCGGCCCGCAGCGGCTGCCAGAGGGAGTTGAGCGGGGGGAGGGGGTGGACAGGGTGGATTCGGCTCTTTTTGCTAATACGCGAACGCGCTTAAAGCGGCATTACGTAGGTGATAAATTACGTCGCGGCGCGTAAGACACGATTTAACCGCGGCACGGGAAAGAAGAATTGAGCGTGAACGTGGATGATGGGGCTAGGGGTTGGGAGGGGAGGGTGTAGAAAGAGGACGAAGAAGGGGAAAAAATGTCAGCCTTTCCTCGGTCGAGAGAAAGCCCGATGCACGGGGCCAATTCCGTTTCCATTATCTCGTAAGTAGGTAAAGCATTCCTCGAGATTACTCACGAGCGGCTGGCTCGACGTGTACTTTTTTCACTTGCCGCTCGAATTCCACTTCCTCGGCGTACGAGGGAAACGGAAGGGAGCGAACAAGAGCGAAGGGGAGCGAAAGGGAGCGAAAGAGAGGGAAGAGGACCGAAGAGGACCGAAGAGGAACGTAGGGGAGCGGAAGGGTGAAGGAGGGGTGGACCAGGCTTGTTTTGTTTGCAAATTAGGCGAGCCGCGAGTATAAAGTGGCTCGATCCCGTGTATAAAGTGGCACGGGGCTGGTACCGGGCGACCGTCGAACAGAAGGCCTCTTTAACGGTAATTCGACGAAGAAGCAGCGTGGATGCAGGGCGCATCGGGCAAATTGCCTTCCATTAACGGGCCGCGATTAATGTCCGCCGTTCGCCGTACGCCGTTTTAACGCTCCGCTACCTCTTCAACACGTTATCCCATGCCGGCGAGAGCAGCCGAGCGAAACGAACGCGAAAGATCGAACGCTCGGGGTCCAGCGGCGGCGAATAAAAGGGTCGCCTAATGCGATGGCCAGGTGAACAGGAATCGTACCGTTAAGTATCGGGAAGTGGGCAAAGGAAAAAGTATCGTTGTCGATACGTCTACGCCTTTATTTCCCTATCTTGCGATAGCTTCTGGGTACAGGGTCTGAGCACTGGCGAGTGGCAACTTTCAAGCGGGAAAGAGTAATAAATAAGAACTGTAATCCGGCAGTAACTCGTTTGCAAAGGCGTCAATAATAGGTTTACCGGAAAGTTCTGCCCGTTTTTACAATTTTTGACCTGTAGAGGTGACATTTTTTAGAAATGGGATATACATATTGCCATCGCGCTGGCAAGAAGTCATATGATGGCAATTATTTATTTATTTATTTATATATTAATTTGACGGGCATATGCCCATTATTACAATAGTATTATTATATACACAATTATATTATTCAATAAAGTTTATTCACGGTGTGAAAAGTTTATTATTTGCCTTATTGTAAGAACGGACAGAACTTTCCGATAGACCTAATATTTACGTCTTTGCGGCGTCGGAGAATAGAAAATTGGCCAAAGGACGCGGAGTTCGAGGCCGCTGAACGTGTCTATTGTTCGACGACAGGGGATACCTATCGGCGCCGATAAGAAATTGGCGCTGGGAACGAAAGCGGCGCGTTGAACTTCTCATAAGCGGCCGCGCGGGATGAGATATCAATCTCGCCTTATCTGAAATTCAAGCCTGAAGCCGAGACGGAAACCGCGGCCGCCCTAAATCGGGAGCTCGCGAGCGCGCGCCGAGCCGCAATATCCCATGGCCGAGCTTTAAGAATATTTAACGCGTTCGACTTTCATTAAAATTTCACCCTCCCACCTAACCTTGTCCCGTCTCGCGTCGCGTTGATAGTAGCCCCCTCCTGTTTCGCAATTTTCCGTGATTGATTTAGCGCGGCTCTTATCGGAATCACTTATTCTCACGGGCATTAATACTCTCGTTTCCTTTCGCCATCCGTTCTCGCCTCTGTCGACTCTCTCTCTCTCTCTCTTTCTCTCTCTTCTGTTCGTTCTGCCCTCCCCCTTCGACTGCTCGCTCTCGATTTCTTTCTGTCCTCCCCTCTCGATTTCTCCATCTTTCTCCCAGCGCTTTGTCGCCGCGCAGCTTTTTCTCTCGGCTGGCACCCCTGCCGATAAATCGAACCGTTCGCGCGTGCATTCATCGGAGGGGAAAGAGGGGGGGGGGGGGGTAGGAGCATAAATCAATGGGCCACGAAGGAGAGTGGCCCCGCTTACTTCGGACTAACGTCGCTCGAACGATCGCGAGTTTTCGACCCTTCGTTCCTTTTCCATTCTTACCGCACGATTTGAATTATGTTCGATTCTGTGTTCAAGTCTGGAATCGAGTCTCGATTCGATGATGGACCGTGCGACCGGTTCGGAAAAGTATTCGGTCAAGAGAGCTTGACGTTTTTCGTCTACGACGAAAGATTGAGCCAAGTTTTTCAATATACGAAACAATGGGAGCATAATTGGCGGATTTCCCGAGATGCCGGACGAAACTCTTGGGACGTGAGAGGGTTGCGGGGGTGGATAGGAGGTAATCAAATGTAATTCGCGCAAAGTGATTTAGGCGAGAATCTCGCAGTTTCCCGACGGCCGGTGCCCGGAGGTCCCGGAAAGGTACGAAAGTTGCGTCGAGTGTCAAAGGTTCGGTGTGCCGGTAAGAAGTAGCCGGAGGAGTGCGCGCTAACTTTCAAAGACCAATATGATTCTCGGAAACTCGTTATGTTTTGCCCGGAGAGGGCCGACTCGCTCGCGCAATTAGCCCAAGTCGATCTCTGCGTCCTTCCCTACCTGCGATTCAATCGGCGAAACAATAAAAAGATAAACGATTACGAGCCTCGCACAATAACGACTGTCGTTCGTTCGCTCGCCTGTTCCGGAAACGACAGTGTGAGTGAAAATATATACGTACGTATTGGTACACGATAGTAGAATTCATTTATAAAATACGCTTTTCTACGGAAAATGAAATGAATCTAAAATAAGTTAGCTAATTATTTTCAGCCAATTTTCTGAGACTCCTGAGAATGTCTCTTTAAAATAACATGTTAATGCGAGTTGGAATCGAGTTCAAGAACAAAGAAACATATTATGTGATATGTGTAGAGTTGATGAGGTTGATGGACGATAAAACTGGAAAACAATTCTGCGAGGGCAAGATTTGGTCAATGAGCAGCTCGCATCCGAGCCTCTTCATCCCGAAGGGTCGAAATCACGGCGGGACGAGTGACCGTAACAAATTTGTCGCCATCTCGGAATCCGTCGTTGTCAGTTCTCAGGACAGTGAGCACACGGTCTTCTTCTCGGATCCGCTTCCGGTCTCGTTCTTCTCAATTTTTGCGAATCTTCCGCGTCCCGAGCTCGTCGCAGGCCTCTTCCTTTCCAATCCCGCCTCAGACTTCCACCTTTCAGCTACCTTCCAGCTACCTTCCAGCTACCTTCCAGCTACCTTCCAGCCACCTTACAGTCACCTTCCGCTCACCTTCCAGCCACTTTCCGCGTGCCGGCCTTTCGAATCGATCGACTCGACCCTTGAAACATTAATCAGCGGCTCGCGGCAGGCTGACTTTCGCGAGCCGCGCGTCCGTAACTATAATTCTTCGGGGGCGAAAAACGGCAGAGTTCACTTTCTTCCCCGATTCCCTCTTCTTACGGGAGAGGCACTCGATTATTTACTGCAGCCTTCCGCCCGGGATCGCCTGCACGCCGATTACTTCCTCGTCGTTGACGACTTATATGACGTGAACCTTTTTCTCCATCTTCCAATTCTCCTCCTTCCTTGTTCGCGATTTATGGTCCTGTTTGCGGACCTTGTCCTAGGTAGAATCCTGTAGGACGTTTTGTAGGAGAATCGATGGATGTCAGAAGTGTTTAGCGATGCGATTAAGGCATTAACAAGATTTTTTATTCGCAGAGAAGTTTCGCATCCACCTTCATTCTTATTATGAAGTTCGCATACTAAAGGTCCTGTTTGCATTGTCTTACGTAGAATGCTGGAAATTTTCTGCGAAAATATGTGGGCGTGGAAAATGTTTAACGATACGATTGAGACATTAACATGTTCTTCCCTTCTGAAGGAAGAACCTTTCGCACCTTCACCTCCTCCGTTCTCACGAACTTCGCACCTGAAGGTCCCGTTTGCGCTCGTCGTCTCGGATACTCGAGGGAAGTTTTTCACGAAAATTGACGCGAGTCAGAGGTAATTAGCGACACGCCTTGACAGCCAACTCGCGTATCGCATCCCTCCTACATCCCATCCCGCATTCCGCGTCTTGTATAAATCTCGGCCGAGTTGCATTTCGAGCCGTTCTTGTAGGTCACTGATTTACGTCCGACCCGATGAATCTACGCGCGAACGGTTCGGTATAAAAGGCCGCGCGAGGTGATATATCGCGGGCAAGGGGTGGCAAAAAAAGATGCATGAAAAGAAAACGGTGGGCGGGACGCAGGAAGGAGGATAGGAGAGGGGGGAGGGAGCGGAAAGAAAGGAAGAAGGAAAGGAAGGTGCATCGATGCACTGAGCTACTCTCGGCTTAGCGCCGGCGGGATCCGAAAGAGGCGGGCTGAAAATTATTGTTTTACATAAATCCCGCTAAAACGCTCGCCATTAAGCACGCCCTGCCGGAGTGCTGAGCTACAGTTCGCGGTTTGCCGGGAAATGGAAACACGCGCGAACGGTTTTGTCTGCAACGGCGAAAACGATAAACCTCACGGTTCGGAGAACGGCGGGAAGTACAGTGGAATTTGAGGAGAGGGGGGATGATACAAAAGGACTAACGACTCCAACCGAAGTTAGGAGCCAAGATGTTGCGCGGGTTGAGTTGTCATCCTGGCCGTGCGGCGGAGAATAAAAGAAGAGCAAAGTCGAGGGTGGGGAATAGGTGGGAACGTTTTTCGTTTTATGCAGGACTCGTCTAAAGAATGCAGTACGATTTGCATTACGAATTGAAGGTGAAGTAGACTGTGATTGTTTGCTGTCTCCAAGTGCATTTATGTGATTTTGGGGGCGTGGGAGTGGCCAAGATTTTGGGTAGGCAAAAATTCATTGAGTTATTGTATTTGGAGCAGTTGGTGGATTAATAAAGAGTGACGAACGGGGATCCTGACAAACCTGAACGGGTCTTATTTTGTCCGAATTTAATACTGTAGGTATTAGATAGAGCTTCCGTGCGAGTTCTGATGTTATTTTAGATTACTTTACGTGATTGAATCTCAATATTCTGCATTGCTAGATTTCTCTCTGTTTTTAGCTGACGTTGGACGGTTTTAGCTAATGCACGAATGTTTCCTGACTGACATATACTTTCTGTATGCCAATATGGTGTCTGAAAACAGTACCAAAGCGTATCTAGCACCTCCAGAAAAATATACTATAATCGATGTTATGGCTAGAGATTAAATTTCGTCTTTTAGAAGCACATTAAAGTGGTTACAACTGTGGCTGCGTAAATTGGTAGATTTGATGAGATGTTCGATGGCTCCAATCGTGAACGCATGTACCTATTGTTAAGTTCACGGTATGGCCAAAAGAGAAAATGTCAAGATATTGTATAAACCATACACTATTTGTATGCTGGCTCCGATAGATCAGTGAGTAAAATTTTAAGTAGTGCTCTAAATGGCCGAAGAATGAGTATTGGGGAATTACTGTGGTGAGGTGAGGAACAAAATAATATATAGACCCGATATGCGTGGTATGTGTTCACTGACTGCCGTTCTCGCGGCTTGTCTTTGCGCTCTGCCGGTCGCTCTCTCTGTTTTCGAGTCGGCGCTCTAACGAACTCAGTGAAGCGTACTTTTTCTCAATTTCTGAATTCTGTACCGGGGATCGAACCCGGGTCTGCCGCGTGTGAATCCATCGTTCTACTAATTAACCCACCCACCCGCCTTGCGAGTTGTAGAGTCGTTTGGCATACATATTCTTACTGGGCGACTCTTACCTACTCGACTATGTTAACGCCGTCTTTTCATATCTATGATCTTTTACGTCGTCTACTTGTGAGACATTCTTCATACTTTTGCATTATTTTCCATTACTTTACACTAGATTACATTGTTAAATCTAATAATTATTGATTATTTGGGCTTTTTGAGGTGTTTTAACTAACGAAGTGACATTTCAACTCCACTTTGGAGTACGTTGGACCACTTTGTGTTTCTTGGTCTTGAGTTTCCCTATACTTTTCCACTAATTTACGTTAGTTTACACTGTCTTATGTGGTTATATGTCATAGTTGATGGTGATTATCCCTTTTGGGGGCTTTTAAACCACAAATGCGGGTCTTAGCCCATATTTTAAGTATGTTTGACCACCGTGTCCTTTTAATATGGGACTGAGCGACCAATGGAGGGTACTTTGGCACTACTTGGACCTATTGGAAGGTGATAGAACCTTCAGAATCGCAAAAAAACGCAAAAACGCTTTTGGTCTCGGATCGGATTTGTAACTATCCTATCTCATAGATTTTAACTCGCCCTGAAAGTTAGCCGCAAGCAAAGTTCCGAATTCCTAATAGCTTCGAAGATACAGCCATTTCTCGGAGGTGAAAAAAATTTTTTTTAAAGATCGACTTTTGCTGATGATCCTATCCGAAAGAGCGCGTCAAAAGCTTCAAGAAAATGTATGATTATCATAGGTTTTGATCGCTGGTTCAAAAGTTACAGGCGATTTAAAAAATCGCGGATTTTTTAAGTGATTGAATCCCTTCTCATTTTTGCGAAAAATCGAAGGTCAGCGGATCGGATCGCCCTTTTGCTACTTGGTAGGGGGTCAAAAAAAACTCACAGAGCCGTTTGCTGTTGGTCGAAATTCGCTTTAGTTTCGGAGTTACAGCCAAAAAACCAGTGAAAAAATGAGGGTCGAAAAATGGGCGAAAAATAAGTCTTCCGATCGACTTGTGGATATGCATACTGAAAGAGAATGAAAAGAGGATCACAAAAATCGCAACCGGAGCATTTTAAGTGCAATAGTTTCGGAGAAATGATCGAAAATATGTGAAAAAATGATAAAAAATCAACTTTTTACCGGGTGGCCGAGGCATAAACTTTCCTGTCCAACTTATTCTGCAATGGTATGAAAGAATATTGACAATAGCATCTAAAAATCGCAACCAGGCCGTTCTAAGTCCAATAGTTTCGGAGATATAACTAAAAATGCACGTAAAAATGCCGAAAAATCGATGTTTTCTCGACCCTGTCCCGCATACTCTTCTTTAGCTAAATTAGTCTATTACGAGGTGAAAGAGTAATGAAAACCATTCAAGAAAATCGAAAGCGGAGCCTTCTAAGTGCAATAGTTCCGCAGATACGGCCGAAAATAGAGCGACAAAACGGTGAAAAATGAAGCTTTTCGCGTGTCTACCTCATAAGGATCTTTTCTACCGGATTATCTGCGAAGCGACGAGCGTCGGACAAAAAGAACTCAAGAAAAATGTCAACCGGACTCCTCCGAGTGCAGGCGGCACCATAGATACGGGGCGAAAAAAAAAAGGCATTAAAAAAGCCAAGCTTCGTCGTCAGCGACTTTTCTACAAAGAACATTTCTCTCTCTCCTCCTCCCTCTCCCACCATTCTCGTCTTCCTTCCTCCAATTGTTCGATCCCCCCCTCTCCTTTATATCCCATATTCGATTTCTGTTCAATTCCCCTCCCACTCCGCGGACCCTCATCGGCCAGGCATATTGCCTTCATCTACGGCTCGTGTATCATTCGATCTCGCGCTCACAACAGCCCTCCACCAAATTGGCACCGAATGATATTTCAAACGCCTTCCACCTCCTCCTCAAAGCCTCATCCACCACCTTCAAACCCCGCCAACCCTTCGCGCGGCAAACAAGGAAGTAACGAGCGCATTAATCCCACGCTCATTAGGCGCCAATGGCGCATCGCCTTTAAAACATCGCGCGAGCCTTCTCATTGGCCCGGCGAGAATTGGCCGTCGGCGGAGAGAGAGCTGACGATTTCAACTTCAATATCCCTTAAGCACGTTTCGGGGCTAATGCGCCGGCGAATGATCTATCTCACGGTACACAGATTCGTACTCTCGGCCACTGATTCTTTCTCTCTCTGTTTCTCTGTTTCGTTCTCGTTCTCGTTCCGACTCGGTCGTCCGCTCTGCCTCGATTAAAACGCTCCATCTTCCACGAGTTTTTCGCGTATTTGCCGGGCAGCTCGTCGCACGTCATCCCCGTCTTTTTTCATCCCATTTGGCCCTCGTTGGCCCGTCGCCGGCCGCTAAATCGAGCCGTTCTCGCGCGTATTCATCGCGCGCCAGGACTCTCCGGACATAAATCAATGGCTGGCCTCCGTGTCCAGTGCCAGAGAGAAATAGTGAGAGGGAGGAAGAAGGAGGGGGGAAAGTGAGGAGAGAGTGGCCTGATGCCGGAGTTAATGCAACGACCCCGGCACTTTTTGTGTCCGGCTGATACACACTTCGCATCCACGCTCGGCTTGCCAGCTACGGCGAGAATTGCGAGAATGCGAGAATGCGACCGACCGGGCAGGAGGTGGAGAGGTTGCGCTGCACGTGCAGTGGACTTATCTCGGGCGATACTTTCCTGAGTGCGCGATCTTGGGTTGTTAGGGGAGAAAAGGTTGCCCGGGACTGGGCGAGCTTACGTATTTTCGATGGTATCGGAGGGAGAAGTAGTCTGGAGGTGTTTTCTTCTCTAACGTTAAGGCTAATTTCATATTGCTGTCTAGTGTCCAATTAAATATAAAGATTGTTTATAAAGTATTAGATATATTGTTCATTGATAGTATCAAGTGTCAATGTAACGTAACCATAATGCGAGATCTTGGGTTGTTAGATAAAAAAAGGTTGCTGGGACTGGACAAGCTTACGTATTTTCAATGGGACGGGTAGTTTAGAAGTGTTTTCTTTTCTAACGCAAAGGTTAATTTTATATTGCTGTCTATTGACCAATTAAATATAAAAATTGATAATAAAGTATTAGACATGTCGCTTACTGACAGTATCAAGTATCAATATAGCTAGAATCTTTGGGCAAGAATAAATATCCTTACTTTCTGATCCTGTCAAGCTGGTAAAACGGCTAAAAGTTTCGGTAATAACGAATAAACGCACGAAATGGCCTACATCGGTGTCAAAAGCTGAAAACGATGCGGGTGAATTCTCAAACACGGTATTAAGGCCGAGAGAGAGAGAGAGAGAGAGAGAGAGAGAGAGAGAGAGAGAGAGAGAGAGCGGCGTCGAAGGAGCTGTATGTAATTCACTTACGATTAGCGCTGGGGCTAGGGGGCCAGGTAAGTATACAGCGGTAGCGGCGGCGGCTGTATTAGTAGTGGTACCACTGGTAGGAGGAGGGGGAGCGGAAATCTTACAAAATGGCCAAGCTCGGTCTTAATTACCGGCGCGCGCGGATTCGGTGAACGAAATAATCGTTAATTGACTTTATTATGGGATTCGAGGCGCGGCATTTCGGAGAGCGTTAAACCGGTTAGGTCTAACAAGATTTCAACCCCCACCCCCATCCCCCTCTCGGTACTCTCCTTAAGCCGGCCGATGAAAAGGCACGACGAGCGTAAGACCGAGCCAGCCCGGAAGAGCAAGACTGCTTTCAGCGGCCTCGTCGGCAACCTAAATTTTCGGCAAGTTACTGTTCCGCTCGCTCATTGGCGGATCGATAAGCAATTTCGGAATAGAACGCGCCGCACCGCGCGGAATTAGCGGCGGGATGAGTGCGAACAAATTCCGGAGTCGTCGAGTCCTCTTCAAACGGGATCGCTGGTCGGGTACGTTTTGACAAGTTAATTAGCGGAGTTAATTATGTTACGAAATTGCGATTCCGATCTATATTCCGTTCGCGCTCGTTCGGATTCAAACGAAGCGGTCCGCGCGCGCGCGCGCGCGGACGATTTTAATTACAGGACGTACGTCCTTATCAGGACTCTCCCAGCGGAGCCTCTCATTTGCGATCGCCGACGCTTTGGCGGGGGAGGCTGATGAATAAGAAAAAAGAGGAGACTGAAAGGACGTCTTGCGATGCGGGATGAAGGATGAAGGATGGAAGGACGCTGAAGCCGTGCTTGGAAAGCGGGAATGTCGCGGCAGAGTACAGGGCGACCCAGTATTTCTCGCTGATTGATCCGCTTCAAATGAACGGAGGGAGGTTGGCTGCAAACGTGGCGAGATTCTTAATCGGAGGGACATTCGAGAGATGCCTGAACTCGTCAGTGATCTACGTATCGGCGGATTGACTTGATCCGAACGGGATCAAGGGTCTCAATGTTCGGATTACAAGGCAGCCTAAGCTAACCACATGACTGTTGGAGGATAATCGTGTCCTAACTTATGGATCCAAATGATCGAATAGTTGGGAGATGTGTCAGAAGGGAGAAACAGACGAGTGTAAAGGCAGAAAGAAACAAACCAAAGAGTAGAGAACAAGAGTGTGATTAGAAGACCAGAAAGGAAGTATAGTATTTGAGAAAGAAAGAAAGAAATATAGAAATAGAGGACATTCTGTTTAGCAGTTTATATAGCAGACGAGTGTAAAGGCAGAAAGAAACGAACTAAAGAGCAGAGAACAAGAGTGTGAAAGGAAGTACAGTATTTGAGAAAGAAAGAAAGAAAGAAAGAAATATGGAGATAGAGGAGATTCTGTTTAGCAGTTTACAAGCGTGTTACAAAAGAGCAAAATACATTATTTGTTACATTGTTTCGACCACGTGTGTTTGAATTATTTCCAAAAACCAACAATGACTCTCATCAGACTCCATTACAAGCCGAACACAGAATACCTTCCGTATCATAAATTCGCACTATTTTATCACCGATTAACGATCGGACAATCGCATAAGCGCGAATGGACGGAACTGAACGTTCGAAATCGATTGTCGAGCGGGACATTTATAGGCGCCGAAAAAAATGTGCTCGCTCCAGATTGCCGGGGAGGGAGAAAACGATGAAACGTGCCACTCCGTCGGCCAATCTTTCTCCCTATCCTCTACATATTCAAAACGCCACTTCGCGTCGAAGCTCGAACTCTCGCTCGGCTGCTCTCGACCTCCGGTGGACGGAGTCGACTAGTACGAGGAACGAAGAGGAAAGGGGGGGAGGAAGGAGGGGTGAGAGCGCGGAAGTGTTGCAAATCCTTAATTACGAAGGGATCTGGGTGGATGGCAGATCAAGGTCGCCCGCTCGCCGCTTGATATTCGACACTCGCCCGACGGAATCTCGAGGATTTGCGGATTAAGGTCTTCATCGATGTCTCGGCGAGAGCCGACGTTTCGACAGCTCGCGGAACCGATCCGACGTCAGACATTCTCCGGGAATAAGGGATGTACGCTTGAAAAATGAGGTTGGCCGAAGATCGGCACGCAGGCTTGTCATCCCACGGATTCGCGAGGAGCATTACGTCATAGCTGGGCGGAATTCGGCTTGTCGATTCGAATAATTCAGGCGAACGTTTCGCCGCTGCGCCTCGTCGGCATCGACCTTGAAGGTTCGCAGACAGAGTTCCTTCGCTGGACGGGGGAAGCGGAATTAATCGGAATGGATTAAAGAGTCGGCGGAGAGGACGTCGGTGACACGCGCGATGAAAATGTCGAGGGCACTGTCACCCTTAATTACGCCGGCCGATCCGGACGGGGAGGCTGTCAAGGTCGAGCACCTGACTCTTGATATTCACTCCGGTGGAAAGGGAGGGGGCTTTAGGGTGGCGAGGATCCGCGGATTAAGGTCGTCGCCGATGTCACCGAAGGAATTCCCGATTTAATGCCGCCCGCATTATCTGCGGGTCAATTCTCGGCCGAGATTAGGATTTAAAGCGTTTAGCCACCCCTTCGGCTGACAGACGGTCCGCTTCCGCACTCGAAGCTTGAGGTCCCTCTTCGCCGGGAGTGCTCTCGCAGCAATTTTCCGCCTCATCGAAGGTTCAACCTTCCGCCCTTCTTTCGAGGATTCGACTGCCTGCCGTTAATGACCGACGCCATGACGTATATAGACAATTTTCCTCGCCTTTTCTTCGCCACCTTGGCGAGGCGGGTGAATGTTTCATTCATGATGGCGAGGGTGGAGGTGAGGGGGAAACAATGGAGGTGGGCAGATGAGGGGAGTGACTCGGCGAAAATCTGAAGGCGGAAACTACGAGTCCTTAGAGGGCAAGTGGCCCGTAAGCCGAAGGAACACCTAAGCTTAATATTCGCCACGTGAGACGGCACTTAGGCGTCGAGGATTTGCGGATTAAGGTCATCGAAGACCCCCCCGCCGTGTGCCGCTTCCACCTGTGCCTCCGCTGCCGAGGATGATTATGTACCCTCTGGAGGACGGCGAGATTGAAAAGGGCGCCCCTTTTCGGCGAGTCGGAAATGTGCCGGATTCATCTTCGGTTAACTACGATTGCCCGACTCACTTCCGGGTGGGCGAGCATAGGGGAAATTTGGCTAAATTGTACCTACTGTCTAAGAAATCTTTTTTAGGGGGTTTTCTGGCATGAATGTTTATGATTTCTTTCACGAAGAAGCATATGCTGCAACATTGCTGCAGACACGTTTCCTGTAATTGGCGTTGGGTTGCCAAGAAAATCGGAAAATACATTATCGATTAAACTGTATCCTTTGTATGAAAATACGGGTTTCATTTTACGCTATGAAACCAAAATTACTTTCTGGCCAACTTGATATTTAGAGATACATCAATGATGCCTTTAACAGAACAATACTAACACCTAGTGCGATAACAACGGAACTCGCAGTTTGAAATGTTAATCAGGCCGCAACCGAACTCGAAAGCCGAACTTACACGATTCGATAATCCGCACACGCCGAGTGTGTGCGACCCCTATGCGAACCATAGAAGAAATCTGGGATTATGCAAATGAAGCGGGACCGTAAACGATTGATCGTAAAAGCCACGAGCCGTACGGTCGAGACACGGTTAACAGGTTGATTGCAGTCAATAAATTTCCTCCTCACGAGAGAGAGACATCGCACAGATTAACTTCCCCGCCATCATTATGGCGCGCTTTGGGCCGGGTGAAAAATTACCGGCCGCTTTTGAGGGCTGACACACTGTATAACCCGCCGCGCCGGCGGCTGTACGATTTATATCATAAACTGCCGGCCTGCCGCGCGGAATAGGCGAACAATAGTGATTGTTTCCACGTCGCTCATCGGTGCTCAAAGGACAGCACAACGAAGTATCGATCGGGACAATTACTCTGCAAGGGCGGGTTATCCGAACACTCATCGATTTTTGACCACCTCTGTGTTGTTCCGAGGAACCGTCAGGTGTGCAATAATTAATCGGAATGGATTAAAGAGTCGGCAGAGAGGACGTCCGGTGACACGCGCGATGAAAATGTGGAAGGTCATCCTGTACGCTGAATTTTTCGACTAAGGTGTAGTGGGGAAAATCCGTACATGGGGCAAAGCATAGGCCCTTATTTTATCGAATATAGGTTCCATTGTACCAGCTGTGAGGTAGAAATCTTTCTTTGGTTAGTATTCAATGGTTTGGACAGTATTCAACATAGCTGGCCATGTATTCTGTGATTCCCTCGTTTAACTCGTTCGACAAAGTTCGTATTACTAATAATAATTCCGCTTTTGCCCCATAATATAAGGATATGAGTTTCAATCATTTTTAAACAGATTGGGCGCCCTAGCGTCACTGTTTTTAATTTCTTAAGAAAATCATAAGTTTCAGAAGATATTTTTAATCCAAATTAATGCAACTGGAAGAATAAACCATGCGCTAAATAAACACACTAAGATTACTAGGTTTTACTGGAATAGATAGAAAATACATCAGTTTAAAGTAAACTGCAATTTCTGGGTCGGTTTTACCCCACCCCACCTTACTTTTATTTAATACGCTTCGACTAAGATGTGTCAAGCTTGACTGACTATCCGCGACTGATCACGTAGGGGAGAGTAGCCCAAAGCGGGTAAGCTCTCTTATATTGCCGAATGTGAAGCGATTGTCAATTTTTCCGTATGCCGTGTTTACCCGAAGACTCCCGAGTTTCGCTCACTTCCAATCAGGCACCGAGTTGAGAACAGCGTTACCAACTCTTTCACGTAAAAATTACCACACAATTTTGCGGGTTCCCAACTTTTTCACGTAAAAATGACCACACAGTGCCCACCCGCTTTGCCCAAACGGCTTACCCGCTTTAGGCCCCCTATTTGGCGAAGCGGGTTTTTGCAGAGTCTTTCATTTTTACTTCTAAATAATTATTTGTTGTAAAATGACACCATCTTACTTTTTTATTGTTAAGTACGATATCTCTCCTACCACATGAAATCAAAATTGTTATTATAATCCAACAAAAGCTAAGATTTTTGAGCTTTCAACGTTAGCTTACCCGCTTTAGGCCCTCTTCCCCTAAGCTTCCGTCAGTGCTGTTACACTTCGCTCTCTGTGTAATTACCGGTAACTGTATTTCTACTGTACCGCCAATACATTACCCCACTCCTCTCCACCTCCTTCTCTGTCGCATCCACCGTTCCATAATCGAAGCCTGCAATAACGAACCCGCTGGCAATGGCCCGATACGTAACCGTAACATGTCAGTCCCAAGAACGATCGGATCGTGTGCCGTTCTCCCATAATTGTCCTATCCCTTATCGTGGGCCATCGAAGTCACGTGCAAGGAGCACGAAAGGGAGGAGGTACGATGCGAGCGGTCAGAGTGCGGGGGCGTAAATTCACAATGGAGACTTAACGTGCGTCCAGCACGAAGGGACACATCCGGAGACAAAGACGATAGGCCGCAAAAGTATCCTACGAACGAGGCGTGCTCTCTCTCTCTCACTCTCTCTCTCTCTCTCTCTCTCTCTCTTTTGATCGCACACTCTCACTCTCTTTCTCTTCCTCTTTCACTTGCACACTCTCACTCTCTCAACGCAAGCGAAGCGGCAAATCGATCGTACGAGAAGAAAATTGGATGGCACGTCGCGCCGCAAAACAAATGAACGTCGCGGCCGTGCCACGTGATTGGCTATCAAACCCCGGGACGATACCGGGATATTAACCAATCGAGATCGTGGTTTCGAGTGCGCGAGGGTAGTAAACGAAATGGGGTGGGCGAGGTGGGACAGGGACGAAGGTGAGGACCAGAACCAGAGACGAGGTGAAGGATGAAGGTTTGGGCCGAAAGACGAACGAACGAGGGTAAGCAGGAACACAAGGGATAGAGAAGCTGAGAAGGGGGTGGGTGTAGGGGGGGGGGAGAAAAATGTGTGTTCGTGCGGACAAACTCCGACACACCTACACACTTGCAGTTCCGCGCGCGTACGGGGCCTGGGAAATTACAGGGACGGCACTGTGGTGTCCTTAATGAACGAATGGACGTGCAAACAAGGAGGGCCGGGGGCGGGGGGAGGGCAGTCGGCCTGGACGGATCGTAGGCTAAAAAAGGAGAGAGACGAATAGATAGAGAGAAGGAGAACGAACGATGTGCCTGTATCCACGGAGAGGCCGCAAACAGAGTGATAGGGGGGTGAGAAAGGGGTGAGATTGGGTGTCGAGTTAACGGGTGAAATGGCAGGACATGGCCTGCCAAAGTTTTTCCATCAACTCCCCCCATCCTCCTCCCAGCCGGATGCAAGTCGTCGATGCTAGTCGGACTCGATGATAAGATGCGTCGATGAAATTCGCTTGCTGGGAAAACTGCGAAACTGTGCGCGTCGAATGGGGATGTAAATGAAGAATGCAGGGGGGAGGGGATCGGATTGAAAGGGATTTGGCAGGAAAATTCGGACACTGTTTCCCGGTCGATGCCGTAGTGGCGTTAACGCGATCGTCTAACAAATAGAACAGTTCGGTATATTCAATAAGCGTCCGACTGATGAATACGTGAATACGAAATAACCGAATGCAATCAGAGTCCAATCGACGGTCAACTCATCATCTCGTTTTCTCGTTCTCTCTCTCTCCTCGACTCTCTCTCTCTCTCTCTCTCTCTCTCTCTCTCCTCCACTCTCGCTCATACTCACGCACGCTCCGCGCTTCTCTGCGGGTCCCTCTTTCTATGCAGTGGCAATCACATGCGCGGGTGGCGAGGATCAAGCTTCAGTAGAGAGCTGGAAGGCATATCTTTTTGTGGTTTGACAACGAGCGTCGTTGGTGATCGATCTCTAACGACGTGGGACAGGCGGGATGGAAAAAAAGCTTGTCGTTGGCTCGGGCAGTTTTGCAAACTGACGGAGTGCGGCCCTGCAAGCGTTAACGAACGAACGGACGTGGCGTCGAGGAAAGAGCGAGAGAAAGAGAGAGAGGGAAGTTGGTAGATAAAAAGAACGAGTCGGCCCCGAAGCCTTGTCCTTTTCTCCCTGCCCTTTCTCCCGGCCGCGAGACTGGCGAACAATTTACGGGGTGTCGCAGAAAAGGCGTAGACAATTTCCGTTGGCCATCAACGGCGCTCGTTATATCGTCGTCGCGCCCGAACGAAACGAGCGGCGCGAATGCGGCTCGACGCTCGTCGGATTCCTAAAGGCGTCGCTACGTCATTCATCGCCCGGCGTCGAGTCAGTCGTCAGCTCGTCGTCATGACAGGATTCCGGCAAATCAATCCCCCTTCCTTCGATCTCATCGATTTTCCTCCCCTGACGAGCCATACTCGGGGTAGTACTTAAACAAGTCTCCAGTCTAAATTGCACAAATCAAATATACAGCAGACATGGAACACGATTTCTCGTAAAATCAATACGTGCAACTAGTTTATTCAGATTGATAATTTTTTCGGAATTTCATCCCTATCAATATTTTCCGTATTTTACTCATGATTTAATCAAGAAAAATCGATCTTACATGGACCGTTTATTTTGAAAAAATTAAATATCACATATGTTAAAAGTTTACACTACATTAATCATGAATTATATGATATCTAATTTTTTTTTTATATACGGACTTACACCACTTTCAAAATAAACAGTCCACATAATAACGAAACCTAACTTTGCATTATCGGTGCTATAAGCGGAAGATTCTCGTACAACCCTACTTCCTACACAACGTATGAACAGATACGGATGTCCTGTGCATTCCAACATTCCTAAGACTCTAGGCAGCTCTCACCGGCGAGCGTCAGACGAGGCGTGCGGCAGGACGACTCGCTCAAGGCCATCCGTCGTCAGGACTCGCGTGAAATCTCTCTGGCCGAGAGCGGCGGATTTGATCACCTGAGACAACAGCCAAGTTAATTTGGCGACGCGCGGCGCACGTGCGCGCGAAGCATAGCGAAACGAGCCCATACGCTCTGTTAACATACCTACACGTTTTAATTAATCCGCATACACGGTTTAGCGTTCAACCTCGAAACTATTGGGCCGCTCTCGCGACGAACGACCTTTCGAATATATGGAACGCGCGGCCGCAATTTCGAAGGGGGTGAGCACCCCCCACCCCCTTTCAACCCTCTCAACCCTCCTCACACCCTCCGCAAACCTGCAACGCACCCGAAAGCGACAAACGTAGCAATCATACGTAGAGGCGCGGACATAATTGGTCGCCGCGCCATTTTGCGAGAATTTACATTAACATTGATGGCGCGCCCTCGCCTTCGACGTTTGCTCAGCGCCGAAAACGCGTGTGTGCACGCCTGGCCGCTCGAGGCGGAGGAATTAAGTGAATTGAGCGGAATTGAATGAGCGGAATTGGAAGAACGCCCTAATTAGCGAGCCGACATTATTCGGTTTTGCGGCGCCGTCGTCGGAATTCGTAAGCGGGACGCTCTCCCAGTCCCATTATGAAACTTTCGACGATTCGCGACAAGAACGTTGCCCAGAACGAATCGCAACACTCGATAATATTGTACGTAGGTACATCGCATCGACGATATTACCGCGGCCGCGTGCACGGATTTATAAAGCTCGTTCGGCCTGATTTACGACTTTGCCGGGAGGGGGTGGGAAAACTCCGACGTCGGTAATTTATGGAGCGAGAAAATTTGCGGGCAATCACGCTCGGGGATTATGCGCTCCGGCGGCGAAACACGGGCCTGCGAGGGCTTTAAAAACTTAAGACGACTTCATATTTCCTTGACGGCCACCCCTACTGCGGAGGGGTGGGTGCCACCCCTTCTACGGAGTCCGACGCTCGTTCGAGTCTGGGCCGCTCAACTCCTTTCACGGGCCCGGAGTCGTTAAGCTCGATTCATATGCGAACTGCGTCACGTCGACGATCGCCGCAGACCTCAGACTAAGAGAGAGAGAGAGAGAGACAGAGAGAGAGGGGCGAGGAAGAGAGGAAGAGGAGGAAAAGAAGACTTAGAGCTCTGCCGCGGACGAGAGAAAATCGCAGACGGGAGGCGAGGGGGTGGAGAGATGAAAAGTGAGATCACTGTACGTGGAGGATTAAAGACAGGTAGATACGAGAGGGGCTGGCGGGGTGGAGAGATTGCTGAGACGGCGACGTACGGCCGGGGGGAGAGGCGCGGGGGTGAGACGAATATCAACCTGTCGGTAAGAAAGAGAGAGAGAGGGGAAGTGAGAGAGGAGTTACGATGACGGAGTGAAACTTGTAAGAGCGTAAACGGAGACGAATGGGGAGGAAAGGCAGAGGGTGGGAGAGGGTGGGACGACGAAGGGCGAAATAGAAATGGCAATCGGCCGTCGAAGTAGACGGCGAGGACGAAGCTGGAGGCTAGAGGGTGGGTCTGAAAGAAAGTTGTAGACCGATAACAAAGGGTGGAGAACGGATAGGAAGCGTGGTCGCGAACGGGGTCGGAAGAGGGGTGGAGAGGAGGCCAGAGTAGGAAGGAGACAGGAAGGTAGACTGGCGGAAGAGGGAGAAGGAAAAAAGGAGTCGCAGTATGGGAGGCACGAGGCAGATAGGGGGGGGGGGGGGTGGAGAAGGATCCTTTCGAAGAACTGCAAGGCGGCCGGATGGCGAGCAGGGGGTGGCGGAGGGGGTGGTGGAGGGGCTCGGAGGCGCTTAATTACCGCGGGGCGTCTCCGTTCGAAGTATACCGAGAGAGAGAGAGAGAGAGAGAGAGAGAGGAGGCTTTGTCCCGAGCGTCGCGACGCGAGGCTGGCTCGTTGGAAATCAGCCTGAAAGCTGTCGCGGGAGGCACGCAGAAAATATTTGCGCTCGACTCGTTGTCAGGGAGGGGGCGTCGTCGTCTCGTGCATGCATGCACATCACGCGTACCTGCACTCTCTCTCTCTCGCTCTCTCTCTCAGTCTCGCTCTCTACTCTCTTCTCTCCTCTCTCTATCCGTCTTCTCCTCCTCTCGCTCACTCTCCGCCATTCCATCTTTCAACGTACGCCGGTCGATTTTTCATAGCGTCCTCGGAAATGAAAAGCGACCGAGCCAACCGGCGCATCCAGTCACCGGTGGGATCGCAAAAAGTCTGACAATTTTTTACAACCTCCCCCCTCCCCGTCTGCCAGCATCCACGGGGGCCGATCTGCATTGCAGACTTTTTCGGCATTCGAAAATCGGCCGACGCAGGCCGACGGTTTTTGCACCCCCCATCCTCGCGGAACGTATATCCCACATTGATTTCGGCTTTGTAACACGAGTGTCCCCCCCACCCCCTCCCTCCACAGATTCATGGTCATAACGGAGCATTTCGGCGGACAATTTCGAAAAAGTAGAAAGATCCTGCCTGCGCCTGTAAATGGCCGCGCCTTGTTCGAGCCGGCCAATTTTGAAGAGAGGCGAGGAACGGAAACGAAAATAATACCTCGATTCCGGCATAGGATGAGAGACTACCATCAGCATCCCAGGTGAATTCTTCAGCGGGAGAAATAATCCTGCCTTGCGACAGATCGGACAGGTACAACAGTATATGTCGCACGGTGCCAATTTTGAAGGAAGAATCGTAAGACTCAAGTTGATTCCAGGCAAAGTCACCGTTTCGCAAACGTAATTCGTAGAAAGTGGTTCCCCGGACAGGCGAGATATGCGGAGTCACGCGAATTGCCGGCGACTTCCGGTATTTTCAGCGGTAACTATCGACGACAAGTTATCCGGCTCGGGTTCGATTCCACTTCGACGTCGGCGTCGATTTTCACCGAAATGCGGAGTCGAACGCCCGGATGCCCAGACGATCGTGCCACTTTTGTCCCCCCGACACCCCCTTCCCCACCCATTCCCACCCTCGTCCACCCCGCGAGCTCGAAATAATTAGAAAAGTTAGCCGGATGTTGCCCGGAACTTTTTCGACGTCGACGGCGAGCACGCTTCCCGTGGGGTCGCGCGACTCGATTTCAAACTCGAGTTTTTCAGTCTGATTAAAATCGTCCCCTTATCAGCGGACTATCCTCGAACGCCCTCGAGCACCCTCGAACGCGACAGGGCCGACCGCGAGAAAACCTACGAGGCTAATCACCCTTAAATGGAGTACGATGCGTTCCGTCGACTGTCGAACTTCAGAAAAAATTGCAAGTTTCACTCGGAAAAACCCTATTGTTGGAATTTTGTCGCCTGAGCGATAGCGTAGGACCGACAGTTTTTTGTATTGGGACTCATACCTAGACCTCGTTCGGGCCACTTGACGACAGTTAGTTTGGTCGCGGCGTTCGACGACGACACTAATACAGAGAATCATTTTCTTATCGTTTAACTAATAAAGAGAACTTTGAGAATTGGAAACATTCCTTGGTTTAGACTCCCGAGACAGTCCTTGGAATTTTGGCCGCCCTCCTTAGGTGGAGTTCATTTAGTAACGGATCCGCAGAAATCGGATTCCTTTTGGAATTTGGTATTAGAGAATATATATATTAGAAACACCTCCACACTACTGTCAGGAATACGGCAAAAATTCGAAATCCGTAAGCTGCGACTGGCGTCAAATTACGCTGTCAGCCAATGTCAGCCAATTCTCAGAGGCGACGAGTGATTTCCCCGGAAACAGTTGCCGAACATCTCTCGCATGTCGGCACTCTCTTCATAGGAAAATCCGAGGTCACGCAAGGACGACGCACTCCCCGGCAAGAAACGTTTACGACACGACTCCCGCGGGTATCATTAATTACTCTCGAGGCGTGTATCGCGAAGCGAATATCGCCGAGGAAAACTGGCGAGCGTACGGAGTAAAATTGGCCGATGTACGTTGGCAAGCGTGGATAGACTCATACCGTCGCCGATGCGAACGCAGCAGCGGCAGATACATAGGTGTAGAAGCCTGGAGAGTCATGTAGACGTAGGTAACGTAGGTAACGCGGGTAGATAGGTACTCAAGGCCAATAAATACGGCAATATCACGCAAACGAGTCGTATCGCGCTCGGCAATATTGTCAAAGTAAAATTATTCGCGCGAAAGACACGCGGCCTGGGCCAGAAAGCCGACTCCCGTCTTTTCCCTCCGGGGCGAACAGGGCAACGATCAAAGCTCTCCAGCAATAATCTCCAGCTTCCCAAGCAGCGTGGAAAGGGAAAGAAGAGGGTGGGGGGGGCATACCGCTCAAAATATCCGCTCGTCGCGCAATTTTCACGATTACATCCGCCGCCGTCGTTTACGGCTCTCTCCTACGGCGTGTAAAAAGCCGCCGTATCAGAGGTAGAAGCAGGGAGGGGGGGGGGGGGGGGGGGGGGGAATAGAGTACGAGGTTACGTCGATCGATGTCGAAAATTGCCCGACGAATTTCGATGCGTCCCAGTAGTGTACCGGTAACGGGCTTATTTTCCGCTTTGCCGCTAACTCTTCGTCGAAAACAGCTCCGCAGCCGGTCGACTAATACCCCGCTCGTTACATACATCATAAAGTGTCCCCTATCGCGGGGCGAGAATCTCACGCGACCTTAACGTTATTCGAGCGGGACGTCGGGCATTATTCACTTTCGAAGTAACGGCAGAGTCGCGCATAGTACGCGAGTCGTCTTTGGTCTCTCCCTTTCGTCCCATTCTCGCTCTGTTGCTGTCTTTCTTTCATCACTTATTTCGATCATGTTTAACAATTTCAGTACCGTACTAATGTCAATGTATTTTTATTTGTTGTCAAAGGCGGTTATGCCGTTAATAAATTATTATTATTATTATTATTATTATCTCTCTCGCTCTTGTGAGGGAGAGGACATCCATTGGATGGAGTTAGAATCTCACTGTACTTAACACTGGTCCTTTTATTCACTTCAACATCTTACACTCTAAACTATATATCTTTCACGCTACATGTTTCTATCGCAACTCGTCGTTCTCTATGCGCCTATTCACAAACCTTCCATCTCCGCACCTGTAGTCGTCACTGCTCTCTTTAAGTCTTAATTTAATATATAATAACTGTACAGCTCTCCCTCTCTCTTTCTCTCTGTCGCTCTCGCTCTTATTTTCATATGCTGTTTACCCGTCCTTTCTCTCTCTGTCGAACTGACAGCAGCCAAGACCGTCCCCGGGCCGATCGGACCGGTCGCCGTTAAAGCTCCTCGAAACGAGCCAATGTCACGACACGCCGTTAGGAATTGCGGCACGACGAAACGAGGGGGGGTCGGACGAGGGTTGTGTGTCGGCCTTTATGCGAGGGTACGGGAAACGACGGGGTGGGACAGGAAGCGAGGTAGGCGGGGCAGGAGGGGAAGGGAGGCTGAGAGAGGAGCAGGAGAAAGCCTCGCCGGAGGATGTGTTTAACGCTCGCTTTAATTACGAAATTGGGTCGTGGATGAGCGCGCGGCGGCACGTTTGCGCGAGGCACTATTTTCCGCGCGCTTGATGCGATTAAAATGCCCATTGAAAGGTCAGTATAGCGGGGGCGAATCAGCGATCGAGAGGGAGGGTGGGGGTGGGGGTGCCCGACTGAAGTGACGGAGTACGTCCGTGGGACGGGTGAAGAGATCGAAGGTGGACGGCTGAAAGGGTCATCGGGATTGGAGAGAAAAATCGCGAGGGGAGAGAGGACAAAAAGGTTGGGGGTAAATGCGGTGATGAAGAGGTAAAAAATGCGGACTTGATGGAAGGGTAAAGACCGCGATATGGGGGTGCGGAGGGTGAGACGACGATGCTGGAAAGTGCGAGGGAGAGGAATGGAAAACATACCGAGGATCGATAGGAACTGTTGCTCGGATAAATTGAGACGTTCGACCGGAGGTTGAGGGTGCGATCGAGACGGCTGACGGAAGCCAAGGGGGTGGGTGGGAAGTGGAGCGTGAGCGGCATAACTTCCGTTTAATGACGTAGCGGACGAGTCGACTTCTTGCGAGTTTTCATTGGTCTCTGCTACCGACGTGGATTAACAAAAGATGAATACGAAGTACCTTGCCTGCGATGCGAGCCGTGCTAAACTGTACTTCGCTACGACGGCGTGAAGCGGCCGGGTCTCAGTTTGTTCGGCGAAGAATTCAGATTCCGACCCCTGACTCACCACCCCTTCATCCCCTTCGGCAGGGTGCCGGATTCTCAGGGATGCGGCCCGACGCTTGCTTATAGAAATAAAGCGGCAACTTTCTATCGGCGCGCGCGCGCGCGAAAGTAATTAAATATTTACCGTTGGCAGAGGGATTTGGCGAACTACGTAACCGGCACGTCTAACTGCCACTCAGCGAAAATGAGCGTTTCATAAAAGCTCGCCAACCGCCCCCTGCCACCCCCCGCAAGCCGGTTCTTTCCTACCGGAGATTTCGCGAAGTACGTAGCGCTCGGCGAGTTCTCGAATAAAGGGAGCGATAAAGCGGCAATTAACGGCGGGGCAAAACGTGTAAGCTGAAATTAAATGAGAGTCGGGTCAGTTTCCGTTGCCAATTGAAGATAGGGTTAAAAGGCAATCACGATCGGGAGCCGCGCAATTTTCGCGCCCCAAACCTGGAATGGATAAAGAGCACGGTCAGAAACGAACGGTGAAAAACAGAGGACGCAACGGAGAAAGATCGAACGTGAGAAAGAAGGAAAGAGGGAGAGTGGCTGTTTTGCCGTCGCAGACGTTCGACTCGATCATTTCCGGGCCAAGCTTTTTCGCTCCAGCAGAAAAATGCGCAGATCCGCGTGCGCGCGGGATAATTTCGTTCTGACGCCTCAGCAAAAATCCGCACCCTCGCGGACGTCCGCGAGCTTCGCTAATGAATATGGCGCTCGCACTTAGGCGAGTTTACGGCGAAGTGGGCAGAGGCAGGATAAATCGTGCGTTCTGTAAATAAACGCAATTGAATTACGCGAGAGTCGAGGGTGGGGTGGGTCCGACGGCGAGCAGAGACGCACGCGTTCGCCGCTCAAAAGGGGTAACGTCGCTGACGCGCGAGAGGGCTGGAAGCTGGCACGGAGACACACGGGGAAGAACGACGGATGAAGAAGAGGAGGAAGAGGAGGAAAGCGTTCTCTCGCGGAACATGAGGACGAGGAATCCTCATTCGCCGCTCGCCTTTTTTCATCGCGCTCGAATACTTCCTTCCGTTTAATATCGCGCGACTGGCCGCCTGTGAAACATGGATGGACGTCGCTTCTGTGCGGGAGTCGGAGAAAAAGTGCGAAAGAGCTGAGAGAGAGATAGAGAGCGAGAGAAAGAAAAAGAGAGACAGAGAGTGTGTGTGTGAGAGAGAAAGAGAGAGAGAGAGAGAGAGAGAGAGAGAGAGAGAGAGAAGAAGCGTAATTGGAGGCGGTATGCGAATATGAGCGTGAAAATGTCCGTTCACGGTACTCGTCGACGTCCGGCGTAACGAACATTACGACCTCGACTAACGAGGCGTATTTGGCTAAGATCGAAAATTCGTTTTCTTCCACCAGAGCACTAATCCCGTACCGGCTCGCGCAATTACCTTGGCGATCGCTGCCCTCAAACGATTACGTCCGGATTCAATTTCGCCCGTCCGAAGTGATGTGTTGGGATTAAGAAAAAAGGAGCGGGAGCTCATTAGCGGGTCAGACGCAGACACACAAGATATTTTCGCCCGGATAAGGGAGGATATTCAACGGTTTCGGCTCGTTCGACGACCGGAGGTGGCGACGGATTTACGTGCAATTGCATTTTCATAGGAGGCAGGCTTTGCATAACGACGAGTTCGGTCGCTTGGCCCGCTTGTCGCGAGTTCAACGCGCTTCTCGTTTTAACGAGTCTCTTAACGCGGACCCAAGCTGGCTACGGCAAGCTTGTAAGACGTATTCCGTAGTCGCGCGAGTTCGATTCTAGGACCCCTAAAAAACGATATTGGGCCATCGACAACTTTTGCGCAACGCCGAGGCGACAAACACATTAACAGCAAACATTTTCGTTCGCCGAAACTCGCACAATGGCCAATTCGGGCGAGCGAATTGGACCGGAATAGACTGATATGCATAACAAAAAATATTGCCAGCGCACGTTCGATGATTCGGGCCGATCGGGGAGGAGAGGGAGTGGCGAGAGGGAGGCGAGGTAGATGAAAATAAAAGCGGGGTAAATTCGGTGCGACTAATTGCGCTCGGAATAATTAAGAGTGAAAGCGGGGAGAAGTGAAATTTACAGCTCGATCTTCCTCGTCGCCAGGAGGAGCGGATTATCGATCGCATTATCGATCGCTTTATCGACAGTCGCGTCCTCGACGCTCCGCGTGCACCTCGCGCATCGCCTACCGGAAGCGCGGAAACGTGGAGCTCGACCGACCGAACAGGAACTTTATGGAAATGAGAGTTTTATTCGAGCGCGCGCGCGAGAGTATTAAGCATTCATTCGGCGATCGGTCGGAGCGCCCGGGTGTCGGGATGCAAATTTTTTCGGGGCCACCCCCGACTTCCGGCCACCGCCACGAGAGTCAAATTTTTATTTTGACCCCCGACGTTAATTGGATGAAAAAGTTCCCGTCGTCTTCACCGCGAATGCAGCGCTGACAAAAAGCGGATCTGCAGCAGGAAGCGCTACCCCTCCGAAAGAAGGCCCAGAGGGGTGGAAGAGGAGAAGAGTTGCAGCGGGGGCGGAAGGGGGAAACGATGACGAAACTTTTTAAAAGCCTCGTGGTTTGTCAAACTGAGAACTTTTAACCTATTTAGTACGGCTGACGTTTAGCCGGCGCGGGTAAACGCTCCGACGCAAACTGCGGGACGCGAACGACGAAGAGGATAAATTGCGGTCTCTGCCCGATTGATTGCGAGCCACTAATGCGACGATCCCGTAATGACGCAGTACCAGCCGTCGAGCCCAATTACCAACATCTGAAAGTCAATCGTCCCGCCTAACATCACCTTCGTTTTCCCAACCGAAATGTTTTCCTCGACGTTCAAAAAAGTTTCTGCCGGCACGTCAGTCCTTCTCCGGGCGGAAAGGAGCTTGTTTACTCGAAAACATCGTCTTTGATTAACACGTACCCGGCCCGGGCTCGTAATCCAGGCGTGACGCGTATCCGCGTCGATGTAAATTTGCTCGCAATTATGTCGGGGACGCCTCGGCTGGCGATATATAATTCGTCCGGCGTCAGGCGAGTATTCGCAATTATCCGCAGTCAGCCGGGCCAGATGTTTATTAGACGGCCATTAGACGCTCTCTTCCCCCCCTCTGACCTCTCCTTTCTCCACCCTCCTCTCTCTCATTCGGCTCTCGAGCGAGGGCCGTATCTCAAACAATTTTACGCTGCGCACAAAATTGCGGGGATAGAGAAGGTTGAAGGAACACTCGGTCTATTATAAAGTGCATAATGCGGGCTCTCTCATTCTCTCCTCTCTCTCTCTCTCTCTGTCGCTTTACTTCTGTCCTCGTTCTCCGGAGAACGACAAGCCGCACGTATCGCACAAAGCATTCCGCGACAACGTGTACGTACGTCGCTGGGGCACGACAATGTGTGCTGCCTCCGTGTATGCACACGTGCGCGTGCGCGCGCGCGCACGGGAGAGAGCCCTATGCGAATCACGGCTATCGGGAGTATTGCTCTTGAATCGTCGAGTGCAAATTACACGGTTCAATCTACTAACTGGAGCACTTAAGCCGGCCCCCACCGTTGCCCTGCCTGCCGATAAACAAGACGGCTGGCCTGATCGTCGCTGGCATGAAATTAAGTTAATCACACCCCCCCGGCGGGGTGGGAAATAGAGTGAAACAGTCTTCGCGTCGGCTCTCGAGAAACGTCTGATACGAACGATAGGTGTAAACAATTCGACGACGCTCTACAATCTGTCTCGAAAATTCTCAAGTATCAATAATTGCAAGTATAGGCTTTCGGCTGGTCGCCGCGTTTGGGATCAGCTGCTTGTCGACGTTTTGCAAACAGTTACAGTTTGCATTATCAGAGCAGGATGTTCCGATACTGTAGTATCAATAAGTGTCGCCACTCCTCTTGACTCTTACGTGGATAACTCTAAACATATCTTACTTTGAATTATCTGTACTCTACCTTAAGACGCGTACGAGCAAAGTTACAGCGAACAAGGAATTTATCACGGACAGGGTCGGAATATGAACAGGGCCCGGTAATCGACGAGTCGAACACCTTCGGGCCGAAAGTTACGAGGCACTCGTAACCGGTCGAAGAGAGGGTGCTGGTCTCGAGGTAATGGGTCGAAACTATGCGCCGCTATTTCCGGCTCGGCGGCAATGGGGAAGCCGAAGACAGCTTCTGGTAACCGAGCCGTTTGTCACGGATCGAGGTCAATACCGTCGTTAATAAGGGATGGAAGTCGCTAACGAGACGGGGGGTGGGGAGGGCGGACATGTTTTTCGAAAGCAATGAACGAAGTGGGGAGTCGAGAGGGGGTCGGTGGGGGTTAGGTGGTAAAAGTGCGGCCAAAGTGGCGGCCGAGAATGCGGGGGCGGCGACAAGGGCGTCGGCAAGGGCGCGCGCGCGCGCGCGCGCTTTCGTTCGAGAAAGGGCAGTTTAGAATTTCATAAAGCAATTCATAAAGTGCAGTCGTTGATTTCGCGCTCGCGCCCGCCCGGTCGACGGTGACCCATTTTCCGCGTCGCTTTGCCGGTTCGAAAAAGCTTGGGGTAGGGAGTAAAAAAAAAGAGAGGAAGCGAGAGGAATGCAGGATGCCGACGCTCGGCTTACGAGCCACAGGCGAAATCCCTTCTAAATTGCAAGCCGCCTGCCTCCACTCCGCTCGTCTCCCCACCTCACCCCTTCTCACCCCTTCTCACCACCCCCTCTCATGCAAGCGCAGCGCGTGCATGTGCAATGCTCAGATTAGACGACGTCAGCCCACGCCGTGAATAATCGCCTCAGTCGCACGCCTCATTTCCTCATCCTCGATTTTTCATCCCTTCCCACGGCTTGCCAGACCGCGTTAATTGCGAGACGGACGAAAATACGGTTTGTCAGCGCTGCGACGATATTGGCGGAACGACGTACTCGGATAAGACTGTGTTTTTCTCACGGCTTTCGGTCGGCAACAGTCCAGCGGGCCAGTAAAGGGATCCGCGCAGTTTTTTTCCGATCAAAAACGTTTCGAGCGTGGACAATACTTTTCCTGCCGGCCGCGAAGGGCCGAAAACGTTGCGAGATCGCGCGGTGCGTCGATGGTGGTACGTTAAGCGAGAGATGGCCCTAATTGGAGGGAATCCGGCGACAATGCGCGCTACTTACGTTAATTGTGCCGCCGGAAGCTTCGACGGCGCAGCCAGAGATGCATTTGTCGCGCGCCCGGCGGTATTTTCCCGCATTTAGCTCGCATTTGGCTCGAATTTACCTGACATTAAGCCTCGGCGCGCGCCGCCGGCCCTCTCTCTCTCTCTCTCCCTCTCTCCCATCCCATTGATGTAAAGTTCATGCGAGTAAACCGTATCGCAGGCTAGGATGCGAAGCTTTCGCGGGCCATTATCGTGATTAACCGTGCGACGCCGTTTAAAGCTCATCGCTCGATATTCAACCTGCCGCCCCGCTTTATTGAATACGATACGGCGATCCATTATTTATGCTAATCTTCGCCGATCCTTCTTCCTCCCGGTTTCCGCCGACGATACCCTGCCGAGCGAATTTTGTTCTACGCTTTCAACTCCCTTTCGTTCGGCCTCGCGCATCGATCGGACGCATTCCACTCTCTCTCCCGACCGATTTGCGTGTTCAAGCCGATTCTCGGAATCCGTACGTCGCGAGAGACACTCGATAATTCAGACCTCCCACCTTCCCCCCTGTTTGACCGTATCGATGCCGAAGGAAGAGAAGGCCGAGCGAGTCAAAGTGCGTCGATGGGAGAACGTAACGACGTTCGGGACAGACTCGAAGTAGCGAAAATGGAATAAAACACGCTCGAGGAGTCGGTAAAGAGTCTCCGTCGCCTATCTCCACCGCAGACCGCCTCTCCTTCTACCCTCTTTGCGTCTCTTAGCCGCGCGTTAAGTGAAAAGTTACTCGCTGGCAAAGCGAGTCTCTCTCCCTCGTCGGGCAAAAGCTGAGTCGACGACACACGACGTCAACTTTCCGACCGACCGAGGCACGTCGAATGCTCGCGGGGGGTGGGTGGGGGTTGGGTGGTCGCCGATTAATTTCTGACAACGGGAAACTTGCCACTCGCGATGATCGCGCGGCGTCGGGATAATTAACGAGTTTGGCGCGCGCTAACTCGCTTAAATAATGCTCCTCGCGGATTTCCGCGTCCTTCGTCCCTGAGTGCAGAGTCATTCCTGCCATCTACGTACCCCCTCCCCCCTCCTCCTCCTCCGTTCCTCCGCCCCTCGCGTGCCGGCGGTTAAGCGTAATGCAGCTGCAAACAAGGGATCGCTTCCAAAGGGACGTCACTTTCCCGGTATCGTGTTAAGGGGATGATGCGAAGACACCCCCGGCGCGACTGGGGAGGATCAAACGTTCGGCTTTCAACTTTGCCAGCGACACGGCCATTAAGCTTGTTTTCGCTTACGGAGTGCTTTTCGCGCGACTGTCTCGCTCTGCGTTTCGTCTGGTCGCGGGTTGCCTGCGTCCTGCAAGCTATGAAAGCGTATTCAATGAGTATTAAATACTTGCATGGCGTCTGTTATGGCAAAAGTGGTGTACGTCCAGTAGAGTAACGGTTTTAATAATTTATTTAAGTGCACTCGTTTCTGTGATTATGGTCGTATTAAATTAAAATAGAATATTCGTGTTAGGTTCGGTGCCTACATATATATATGAGATGTTTATTTTTGTACAGAAGGAACGTATGATACGTTTGGGAATAATCGTCATTACTTTCTCTACCTCTGCAGGTTCTCGCTGTGTTTGACGAGAATCTTTGTCCGGTTGCTGTAATTCCTTGACCTCCGCTCTTTTCGACGTTCCGCTGCGTTCTGCATCATTAAGATCAAAGTTTCCGCTACAAAACCTTTCGAACCGCTATTTGCACGTCTCGTGCGTTACAACGTTTGCGCTCAGCGCTGAACAAATCATTTTCGTTTGCCTCAGCAGCGTTTTTCTCCGACCCGAATATCAAAAGAATACAACTTTTTTGAGATTAAAAACAAATGAATACAAAAATTGCATTGTTTACTCGCTAAGGTCAGGATAATATTTTAAGATATTGAACATCTAATATATTAAAATATCAAGAGTGTGATTTTGGCTTAAATCACTTATGAATTTAGCAGGACTGATGCAATATACATCGGCTTCTTTTTCGACAGGTGTTTATTAACGACCGACGTTTAGGGTCGCCAGTTGTTTACCCGGCAAATTATCAAAATTCTCGGTACTTTTAATCTCGCCAGCCGCCTTATAGCTCGCGGTAACGTGGATTAAGCTGGGTTAAGCATTATTCACTCGCCACTGGCTCGATATACACCAGGCTAATAAGCTCGCACGTATGTACGTACGTGTACACGAGCGAAAAGATTTAATTAACGCGCAGCAGCATTCTTTCGCTCCCTCGAATATGGCGGTCGGGAAAAAAATTCTGCGAAATTGCTGTTTCATCGGTCACCCCCGTGTTGCGCCTGGCCGTCTAGGCTTCGGGAACGAAATCCGAGGGTGTGATGAAATGTATCGCGGATATCGGAGTCTGTCCAGGGTGTATTTGGCGGAAAAGGGGGAGGACGTGGCTAATTTCTCGCATCGAATGACACCGTGAGAGTGGATGGCACGAGACGAGGGTCCGTGTCAAGTGAGCATGTAATTGGAGTTTTTCGCGTAAATTGAGGATGGTCAGGTTGTCGGCGTCTCTACACGCCGAACGTTGCAAAGACAATGGGGGGTCTGAAATTGGGAAGCGATGTGAAGGGTGAGTGTTGTGTCAAAAAACGGTGAGAACTGTAAACATTGGGACGTATACTGTACAGAACGTTCGAGTGAATGATCGAGAGTCTGAGATAGGATTGGAAGTCAAGGACCAATCTGTATTGTCCTGTTGAATACTATACATATAGAGCGTTTATCGGGTTTCAACGTTAATGTATATTACTTTACGTTGCTGTATCTCATTATTCTGCATTTTTGTGGTGACATTTCTGTATCCAACCGATATTGGAGGGTTTTAGCGAATATTTTAAAGTTAGCTAATTGACTTATACTTTATATATGCTAATAAGGTATCCGAGGACTGTACTAAAACGTATCTGGCACCTCCGGAAATGTAACGTAATCAATGTTATGGCAAGAGATTGAGTACAGCGTTCTACGGGCTCATTAAGCTGCTTACTCTGTGAGTTTCACGGATATTTAACCAATGAATTGTTACCTTGCGGTATCTGTACTGTTACTCTACACGTCGTAGATTATTACCACGGAGTTTTATGCATCCTTATGCCATGTTTTGCCATGTTTATGTTATGTTATGGTGGATTTAATCGGTAACGGCGCGTTTTAAGCCAAATATGAAGTATGTTTGACCACCTTATCCCTCTTGAACCTGACTGTCTTGATACTTTTTCACTATTTTACCTTAGGTTGCATTGTTTTACGTGGTTACATGTCATAATTGTTGGTGATTATCACCTTTTGGGGAGTTTTAGTCCACAAATGAACACTTTAGCCCATACTTTAAGTACATTTGACCACCGTGCCCTTATAATATGGGACTGAGCGACCAATGGAGGGTAGTTTGGCACAATTTGGACCTATTGAAAGGTGATAGAACCTTCAGAATCGCGAAAAAATGCAAAAAAGTTGTTGGTCTTAAAATGGATTTAAAACCACCCTATCCCATAGATTTTAACTCGCCCTGAAAGTTGGTCGCAAGCAAAGTTCCGAATTCCTAATAATTCCGAAGATACAGCCATTTTTCGAGGTAAAAAAAAAAATTTTTTTAAAGATCGACTTTCGACGATAGTCCTATCTTAACGTATGCGTCAAAAGCTTCAAGAAAATGTATAATTATCATAGGTTTCCATCGCCGGTTCAAAAGTTACAGGCGATTTAAAAAATCGGGAATTTTTCAAGTACCTAAGTATCCCTTCTCATTTTTGCGAAAAATCGAAGGTCGACGGATCGGATCGCCCTTTTGCTACCTGGTAGGGAGTCGAAAATAACTCAGGGAGCCGTTTGCCGTTGGTCGAAATGCGCATTAGTTTCGGAGTAGCAGCCAAAAAACCATCGAAAAAATGTGGCTCGAAAAATGGCTAAAAAATAAAAGTCTTTCGATCGACTTGTGGATATGCATACTGAAAGAGAATCAAACGAAGATCACAAAAATCGCAATCGGAGCCGGCTAAGTGGAATAGTTTCGGAGATATGGCCAAAAATGTGCAGAAAAGTGGGCAAAAATTGACATTTTGCCACCTGAACCGTATACGGACACCTTAGAATCAATTCGTTTCACAATAGAATGAAAGAGGATCAAAAGACCTTTCCAAAAATCCCAACCCGAGCCTTCTAAGTGCAATAGTTTCACAGATATGGCTCAAAATGTATGCTAAACTGGCGAAAAATCGACATTTTCTCGACAGTGTCTCACATGCTCTTCCACAACCAGATTAGTCTATTACGAGGTGAAAGAGTGATGAAAAGCATTGAAGAAAATCGAAACCGGAGCCTTCTAACAAACTTCGTAAGTGCAACAGTTCCGGAGATATGGCCACAAACGTATCGAAAAATAACGAAATTTTCGTTCATCCGGTACCTATCTATACCCTACACTCTGCTACAGATCCGTGATGCCACTCATACAGCGAAACATATTACCAGACACCACACAAACATATTTACAACCGCCACGCTGCAACGGACGCGAAGGAAGGAATTTTTCGTCCTGCGCCGGAAAGAACGATCATCGTGCACAGCCGGCGATCGTTCGATCCGCGTCCAGCATCCGATCCGACCCCTCCATTCCTACAGGGGTGGAGAGATCAACGGGGGATAACGGATTTATAGCCAGCTATATCGTTTTCGCGGATATTACAAAGCGGATAGAAAGGTGAGTCGCCCGAAACTTTCCCGGCCGCCACCTCAAATCCTGTCCCAGAGCATTTCACAAGATTACAAGCGTTCAAAGTAAAATCCTCCTCTCATTCTTCGCATTACTTCTACCCTTATCTCAACAATCAATGCACCCCTAGCTTCTTCTCCCTCCCTCCCTCCTTTCTCGCTTCTCCCACCAGCACGGAACAGGGACAAGATACGAAATCATCCGAAAGATGATCCTGATCCTGAGCCTGGTCCTTCCATTGTTCCACTGGACCCTCACACCAGCCCAGCGCAAAAAAACTAGCACGCAAGAGCTCCGCCCATTGGCCAGGTCCTCGGCGAAGATTATTCTCGCGTGCCAATGCAAAAACTGCCCTCAGGTCCGCCATGGGCGGGAGAGAGTATAAGGGAATTCGGCCGTGAGATAAGATCGTCCCGTTATCGCGAATTATTCCCACGTTTTTTGCCCCATGGCATTCTTACCCCTCGACTACTAATCCGGGCCCGATGCCAATCGATTTTGTCCCGGAGTCGACCGCGGATTAACCAATAGAGAAACCATTACCGGGATACCTTCATCTTCCTCTTCTTCTCCTTCTTCTTCTTCTTCTTCTTCTTCTCACAAATCGGCCGAACCTGCCGGGCGCGGATGTTCGACCGCGATCGAACAATCCTAATCGATTTGCCGCGACTTTCCTCCAACGTTGCAGAAGGGTGTAGCCCACGTCGGGCAGGATATCAGACATGTCGTAATTGCTTCTTTCCCGGAGAGCCGTTACGGCCGGGGATAAATCTCGTTTTCCCGAAGAGCACGGCAAGCTTCGGCCGTTTATTACGGAACCGCTAACGTGGCGGACGATAAGGCGGTTGGCTTTATACAATTTCGCCCTTACCCTTTTTTGGCGTCCATTCGCCTCGCTGTACTTTCGCTTCCCTTCCTGGTCCCATTCCGCGTTCGTTCTTTCCAACTGTGCTAATGGACTGTCTGACTGTCTGACTGTCTTAAACAGGACTATGCTAAGGACGCTGCCGTCACGTCCTGGTGTCCACGCACGCGAGTTCGAAGTTCCCGGGAGCCAAGTTCCGGGAAAGAAGACAGTCTACTCATCCTCCTGTTCCTCGAAGGTTGAGTAACGGAGCAGAGTCGAGCGAGTCAAGAATTCCAGTTCCGTTCGTCCAAACAAGTATTCAGCACGTCGACTACCCAACGAATTTTATCGCTTCGAACCTTTTGTTTCGGCCAAGGTGGAGAAAAGTCGGTGTAGGAGAGTTAGCGAGGTACTGGAAGGTTACCGAAAGCGTACAGAAAGTGTTGAACGTGAGCGCCAGGACGAAGCTAGCAGAGGCAGAGGATGAGAAACAACAAGGTGAGAAAGACAAGCTTCGCCCTGTTTAGGAATTTATTCGAAAAAACGTTTACGCAACAAGGTTGAATAATAAGAGCAAAGTCGAGCGAGTCGACTTCAGCTCTGTTCTTCGAAACATGTATTCAACACGTCGGCTACCCAGCGAATTTTATCGCTTCGAACCTTTTGTCTCAGCTGAAGTAAAATGAAAAGTCGGTATAAGAGAGTTAGCCAGGTCCTACAAGACTACCGAAAGCGAGCAGAAAGTGTTGGAGACCGTAAGGTCCAGGACGAGCAACGACAAGGTGAGGAAGACAAGCCCAGCTCTTCCATTAGCATCCTCACCATGTTTACGGTTGCGTTCGTAAAAACATTTGCGCATGCAGGTTGAATAATGAGAGTAAAGTTGAGCGAGTCGACTCCAGCTGCATTCTACCAAACAAGTATTCAACACGTCCACTACACAAAAAATTGTATCGCTTCGAACTTTTGTCCACAGCTGAGATAAAGAGAAAGGTCGAGGTCCTACAAGACTACCGAAAGCGAGCAGAAAGTGTTGGGGACACCGTAAGCCCCAGGACGAGCAACGACAAGGTGAAGAAGACAAGCCCAGCTCGTCCATTAGCATCCTCACCGTGTTTACGGTTGCGTTCGTAAAAACGTTTGCGCATATCCGCGCAGATAAGCCGAGAGCGCAGACGCGCCGAAACTCCAGAAGGAAGACGGACGGTCGGAAGTTCGAAACGAGTCGACGCTCCCGCGCTAAAAGCGGCGAGCCACAGAGACGTTCGGCTGAAAACAGGGACGGCAGACCCTGCTATCTTCTCGAGTAGCTGTTCTTTGGTGGTGGTGGTGGTTGTGTAAAGCGAGCGTCGGCCCGCGGGAGGGGGTGAGTCTTCGAGTCGGGCAGCGAACACAGGCCGGGGGCGGGGTAGCGGGGGTGACTTTTAATATTTCACTTCCTCCCCGATTACTTTCGCACCCCCCTCGCCACCCTCCTCTCGTCATGCATCGGTCCACCTCCGAGCAACCCCTGGCGCCGGGCGATAAAAATATAAAGGGGAGATAACCTCTTTCCGCTGGCAAGAAACAATCGACTCGGGGGTTGGCCTCCAGCTTCCCAACACACTATTGCCGCCGATTCTCCCGCAATCTTCCGTATTATCGCACATCTTCTCTTCGATACACTTCCCTCACCGCCATTATTCCGAATCGACGTTCGAGCGCGTCGCACACTCCAATTACGCGGTCTAATTACAATCGTGTTCGAGACGTCTCGAGTGTAGACTCGCTAATTTCTTTCAGACGTAACATGGAGTTCCTGTAGCTAAATTCCGCGCAATATTGTCAATTATTCCACGCCTTGCCGAGCACGCACGGACGCACGCTTGCCAACCCGTCTTATGAGCCTCAGACTCTGTCTCTGCGTCGCGAAAAATATTACGCTCCTTCCCGCCCGGAGCGGAAGACGCCTTAATTGCAGTCTTAATTAAAAAGAATCCTCGAGGGTAAGCGGAGGGAGGGGGCGGAAGACGTTCGTTAAAGGAAGATGAGAGGGTAGGTTGGCAGAGTGTGCGAAGTCGATCGTTTAGCAGGCTTCGCGGATCTGAACGCGAAGTCCGCTAATGGACTGCGTCCGTTTTTGCGGAATTCTTCGCGGATTCAGAATTCTTCCGCTGATCGGGTCGTCCGGGACTCGGAGTCCGTTACGGACGTCAGGAGTGTCAAGCCGGGCGATGATCGACCGTGCATCCCGTATTTCCGCTCGGGAGACCGTCCGCAGGATCCATAGGGGCTCTCCATATTGATCTCGGCCAGGCTTCCCTGCATTACAATTGCCAGCCGAGGTTTGTCTCTTCGTGTCCGAGACGAGCGCGTGGGACGGAACATGCACCCAGTGTGTATAAAAGAAGGGCAAATGTAAATTGACTCTCTTGCGTGTGTGAATAGTTTCCACGTGCGTCTGATTTCCATTAGATCATTCTCGAGATCCAACAATGACAGTTCTACCGGGCTGAGATCGTCCGCGGAAATTGTAACCGCTCGATCGCAATACAATCGTCGGGAGAGGGATCCTTCTCTACGAAATTATGACGTCTAACCTTGGGACTTCGTATGGGAGGTAGGCGAGCGGAGGAATGGTCGACCATTCCTGCGGAGCAATCCACGATGGCCCCGCTTTGTCGCGAGTATTTTCGTTTCCATTAGGAAGAGTGGATAGATCGAGAGAGAGAGAGAGAGAGAGAGAGAGAGAGAGAGAGAGAGAGAGGGAGGAGGAGAGGAAGAAGAGGGAGTCTGCGGCGAGAAGAACGGCACTGTGAAAGGTCGAGGTTGCAGAGGGGGGAGGTGAGTACCTCGGGGGGGGGGGGGGGGGCAGAAGAAGGATACAGGCTCGGAAATGGAAAGTTTGCGGAACGTCAGACGGCTTATCAAATCAGTGATCGTATGCACGCACACAGTCAAAGGGGGTACAGATCAGCCGGATTAAATTTAATCGCGGAGACCGCCCATCCAGTCGGCTACCCAGGGGGGTTGGCGGGCGGGTGTGGAAAGATCGATCTCGAACAAGCCCGCGTCCCGGAGGCAAATCTCGAAGGGTTTTATCGAGCGTGGAAAAAGTGTCCGCGCATCGGCGCGGAGCTTTTCGTGCTTCGAAGCCTGACGCTCGCCGAGTGCGGCGAAAAAATAAAGTAAATCGCGCGGGCGGATAAACATTTATCTCGACGATCGTCCCGACTCGCTAAATTTAATCTCGTCGGTCGACGATACTGCGGGCGCAATCGCGCGAGTTGATCGTGGGAGAGACCGAGTCGGATGATTCGATGGAACAAACGGCGAAAACTGCTAGATGTATATTTAGCGTTAAGCAGTGGGATAAAACCGTACGCGGAGCAAATCCGCACTAGGCCCTTATTTATTCGAATATACGATGCATTGTACCGTCTGTAAGGTAGAAATCTTCCTTTGGTTAGTATTCAATGGTTTGCATAGCATTCAACATAGGTGGCCGCCACGTATTCTACGATTCTCCCGTTTTACTCGCACAAAATTCGTATTACTAATAACAATTCCGGAGCAAGTCCACCCTAGCAGCACTGTTTTTAATTTATAAAAGAAAATCATAAGTTTTAGAATGATTATTAGGTTTTAGTGGAATCGTGCAAGAGAGTCAGTCACGTTATAGCCTTCTATTCTGGCAACACCTATTTTGATAAACAAATTTTTCATATTTTCTAACTCTGCCTCTCTTCATTTTCCAAGAAAAACTCGCTCGGAAATGGTTGCAAACGTGTCGATGCAGACATTTTTCTAACGAGAGATCGATTTTATTTTACCGACCTGACCGGTGCGTAGGTTCTCTCTTGTTCTTTCTTCCCGACAATGGGCCCTTTCGATTCGCGCCTTCTCTCTATCCCATCCTCTCGCCTAACGAACGCGCGAGCGCACTGTCGGCGAAAGATAAATTACTCCCGGTCCATTGCCACCTCGCCCATTAAATTACCCTTATACGCTGCACCATTTATTCCCTCGAAAGTCATGCCCGCGACCGCGGCGAGCAAAAAGGAAGTACCAAGGGCGCAGGATCGGGAGGAAAGAAAAAGATCAACCATGGAAACCGCCGAACGAAGGAACGAAGTCAAGCCAAAACGTAGGTGTGAACGACCCTTAACCAACACGGAAAAAGTGAGAGCAGCTGTTGAGGAGCCAGACTTAAAAATAGCCCAAAACGCGAAGAGTCTTCCGACAAGAACTTGCCGGGAGTTCGGTCCTGTTCAACGAACGCCGAAGGATCTCCGATCCTGGAAAGAATGGTCCTTTCTTCCACTTTCCTTCGCAGGAAGCCGAGCACGCGCGCGTGCGCAGGTGTGCAAGGCCGAAAGTGGCCGTGGCTGGCACAGCTGCGCTCGCACTTAAGGGCCGAAATGAGAGATGCACCCTCCCTGTCGGCGACGTTCGCGGATGATGGCGGCGATTAAGGCCGCCTTCGGATGCCAGGAACCGTTTAAGCTGACTCATGCCAACGATATCAACGTCTAATACGCCTAATACGGAAGCTCGAGCCAGCCGACTGACACGGTCGTTAGAACTCTCCTCCCTGAGAGGTCACTCACTGACATACAATATCTCCAGCCTAATGAGGAAACAAATGAACGAACCGCCTTACTGTAAGATAAGCGAGAGGCTAGTGTGTAAGACCCGTACATATATACGTACAATAGAATATTATTTTATTATTTTAAATTTATTTTATGTTTGAATATGCGTACAATAGAAGGTAGGCATGGAGAGCGAGGCGCGATGACTTTCACAGTGGCGGTCGTCGCCGCCCTTTTGATCATGCCGCGAGTAAGATTGGAATGGCAGTAAGAATGGAACTACAGAAAGAGTAAGAACCATTGAAAGAATAACAATCGTACCACCGTAAGAGTAAAAACCAAACCATCGAAAGTGTAAGAATCGAAGCACGAAATGTATTAGCCATACAAATAAATAGTACTGTTAATATTCTCCCTGGGTCTCCTCATTGTGTATTAACATACAAACCTTACATTACCGACAAGGTCAACCGATCTGAAGCCTGGACGACAATCTAACCAGAGGCGAAAAATACGCTAAGAGAGCAAGAATCGAATCGAAACGAAACACTCTTTATCTCGCGACGTGTAAAATGTCGACTGGGACGTAAATATGGAAATTTCGGGTGGCTTCCGCGGTCGACAGCTGTTTGCGTCGCTGGCAGAGTTTCGTCAAGGGTTATTTACACGCCCGCGTACCATCGAGTCCGCTCGTTCCGGCAGGGCGGAGCTCGATTAAGCGATCGGGCCGGGTAGCGAATGCGGAGCGGTGAGCTTTTGGACATCGAACTGTCGTTTGTCAATGGCGAATCGGCGGGGTTTATTCGATCGGCAACTCGGCGAGACTCCGTGACTTCATGAATAGCGTCTCTCTCGGCGGGGGCGGAGTGCAAATAATTCATGCACCGGGAGCACGACGGATATGACGTTTCGCCGTATTACACATGTAAATGCCTGAATGTACGCGGCGACAGGGGCGGAGGAGAGGAGAGGGGTGGGGAGGAGAAAGCTGCCTTTTGCAACGGCCATGACAGTTTAGAACGCGACACGCGCCAGCAATGAGTTTCTCAAGCCCTGAAGTCGGCCGTAATCTCCTTTGGAGTTGCCGGAAGTGGTCGTAAAAGAAACGCACACATTCGTTGGCTTTACTTCCTTCCCCTCTCTTTCCCACTCTCTCTCCGTCTGTCCGTCTTCTACACTGTCTGAACTCCTTCTCTCTCCCCGAGACTTCGACCACTTCGCGGGTAGGGTAGCAAATCTAATACGGCAATTACATTTTTCTTTGCCTCGGTGCAATTTCATTCCTGTCTGCCTTCCCTTCCCCTTGCCCTTCGCCGCGCGGAAGCGGATGAAGACGTGAGGCCATATACGCCGCTCGAATCTGAGCGAAGCTCGTGTCACGGAACCCGACTCTCAGCCTCAATTTTTTCCCGACCGCTCAAAATCGTAATGTAACCTCTCAAACTGTTGAATGTCCAGACGCTATCCGCCGAGCGTGAAATAAAGTGGCGCGCATTATGCTCGTACAGAGGCTTGAGACTGGGGTGGGGGTGGGGGGAGGAAAAAGGTAGAAAACGCTTGAAATGTTTTTGGCGACCCCCTCGGCGCCATTGTATTTTTCGGCCACTTTCCCGCTAAGCGTCAAGGCGGGAAAAAGCGACGATGCGTTTTGTACCAATTCGCCGGCCGGCGCTCCTTCCATTTTGGCCTGACGTCTGAAAAATTGCCAGCCGCGACGCGGGACCGACGTCGGGTTACGTACGATTTGCCACGAGCGGGGCCGAAGTTTTGTCACGGAGGTTCACTAAATAATTTCCCGTGCCCTCTGACCCTCGGAACGAGTATTTCATCGTTTGCCGCCACCCCCCCCCCCCCCTCCCGCCTTCCCTGCTGCCGTTATTCCCCAGCCAGAATATATTCGCGGCAGTTGGGCGGTAGTCGTGCTCTTGTTTACGAGTTAATTGCACCTACCGTTCAGCGGGTAGGTATTAGTTACCTTGGCGAAAAACCTTTTTTAGCCCGCCCTCCCAACTTTCTCACTCTCACTCTCACTCTCTCTACAGCCTTGCTACGATATAACTTTCGACGATTTATGTAGGGACGTATCTTCATTCAATTTGGGACAGTACGAGCTTATCGGATGAAAAATAATTCATTATTTATCTCAGCGCGGAAGGTTGCATTTTGTGAAAGTGTAAACAGCATCGACTAGAATAAATATCGGATTAAATGTTGCCTGAAAGATACCGAATTTGAGTGGTTCGCCGAGTGGAACCGCTGAACCTTTTCATATATCAAAATAAAGCGTGCGATGCATCAGACCACGCTTCGTGAAGCACAAAAAAGCGAGCAGAGCCCTACCGAGACATATTTGCCCAGGACATATTAATTCCATATTATTCAGCATAGAGCCTCGCGTCTCGAAACACTATCCTCCTACAACCTATCAACCTCTCGATACCCTTTTCCATAGGAAAATTTAGCCACGAAATTCGTTGCATTTTCCGGGCACCGGTTTACATACGCCAGGAGAAATACGATAGTTCGGCCACGAAGAAAGGAGAGCGACGATAAGGAGGTCTGGCTGTGCGAGAATAAAAGTAACGAGAGGCAGACAGCAAGGGACGAAGAGGAAAGAGGTAGGAGGTGGGGTGAGGAAGGGGGTGAGGAAACCGCGACGGGAGGAAATGCGATAAGGGAATCCTCTTCGGTTAAAAACTACGTGAAACGAAAAGTGTTCCCGGTACAAAATGAACAATGGCGCCATAGTCGTCCTCCGCCGTCCCGTTTCGTTTCCCACCCTCCCTCTCGCCTTCTTTCTCTCTCCTCCCCCCTTCTTCGCTCTCCTCCTCTCGGCACGACCGTGAGAGCGCACGATGCTCAGGGACATCGCTTCAAATCGGATATAGTCGAAATACGCGAAACTTCCCTGCTGTGCCCAACTCGCTTCTCTCCCTCTCTCTCTCTCTCTTTCTCTCCATCTCACTCACTCTCTCGCTGTATGAAATTCCCACTGGGGCCGGAACGCGAGAATACGGGACGGGAATGAATCGAGGACCGAATGATAAACGGCGAGCGATCGGCATAAGGCGGAATTTTGGCTTAAGGAACCGATTTGGACCAGACGAAAATTGCAGCCCTCGGATGGCAGGCCGAATTTTTGCCAAATTCTTTACGCGAGGCACGAGCTGCACAAATCTTGAATACGTTCAAAGCTGCCTCGATCCACGAACGATTGATAAATGACTACCATTGTCAAGGTGTGCAGGCCTGCATTGTGATTCGACGGGACTGTACCATTATGAAAATCTTCACGCATTCCGGAAAGTGTATGGGCCGGAAAGAGTGGCCGTGCGAAAACAAAGGAGTTGACCCTTTTTCTCGCCTCAGTCAAGTGACAACACACAGGGCGCGCGTAGAGTGCTTGCATATTCTGAACCAAGGTAGGCCACCCTGTACAGCCGACCGGCGACCGCTATTGTGCATTAAACAAAGAGGATTACTAATCCTACGCGATTTCAGCCGGCGAGGCGAGAAACGGCGGAATTGCGCGAGTTCGAGCGAAGGCTAAGATTCTCTCGCCGGTCGTTAAGGGCAGCCTTTTTTTCTCTCCTCTCCGCCCACTCTGGCGCGCTTCGCTGTCGAGGAACAAAATGGCGGCATCCACGTTGTTGTTTGCCCCTGTAACGACACTTCGCTCTCATCCGCGGCGAAGTGTTTCGGCATTGCCGTTCGGTCTAGACGGCTGGAAAGACGGTAATGGCCGACGCGGTTATGCACTCGTATCGATGGCGGCCCCCATGAAACGCCCTTGGGAGCTGTTTCGCAAAACAACTTTACGAGTTACACCGAGAGAGAGAGTAGTAACGAGTTGCGGAGGACTTCCGCAGGTGAAATTTTCCCCTGTACTTGTTTCCGCGAAACGCGATAATTTTCCGAAATGGCTCTACTCTTGATAGCTCGCTTCTCGCAGTATTTAACGCTCTGATAGTTCAGAGTCGGCTGCTCATCGTTGGCGAGCCTTGAGCGTACGTTTGCTCCCCTGGCAGTGTCGGCAATGTCGGCGGATTGTAACTGCTGAACCCATTGACTGCCAACTACGAGATATCTCGTAGTGTTTTTTATTATTCAGTAAAAATACTGTAAATGCAATTACAATATTATATCAGTGACTCAATATTATTATATTTTGTAAAACTTCATGTCTTCTTTAAGAAAAATAAAACCGTGAAAATAAAACCAAGACGCGCTAAATTTCCGTGGCAGTCGATGGGTAAACGCGGAGTGAAGATGAAGAAGAAGAAGAAAGAAGAACCACAGGAAGAATGTCGCAGTACGATTAATAACCCTCTGTTGTTGAATGTTAATGGACTGGGCGGTAGAAACGGGCGAGTCGAAAGTTCTCGGAAGAGTTGATGCCTCTTTTTTCGCTCATCTCTATCCTTAGGGGGATGGTCGGACAACAAAGTGCCTAATTTGGAGTGTTGCGTTCGGGTGCTTTGAGGGGGAAATTTGGACAGAGAGGCTCTGATTAGCTCGCACGGGTGCAACGAACGGAAACGGACTGCAAAGCAATCCCTGGCGAATGTGAGAAAGGATGTGCATGAGAGAGAGGGGGGGGGGGGGGGGGGGGAGAAAGAGAGAGAGAGAGAAAGAGAGAGACTGGTACGTCCGACCGTACGTTCGGCTTTACTACTGCTTAAGCAAGACCGACAAAGCCCGCCGGCTTTACACGAACCTCGCATCCTGCGGACGCGGACCGGAAGTGAGGATAGAAAATGCCGGAATAAGATGCAGGTGGGGAGTTGGAGAGGTTGGGGAAAGAGAGGACGAATTTTCTAGGGTTTCCTTTCAATTTCACTTTGTACCCCACGGCTACCGCCTATTCTGCGTCGTCTCTTTGGTCGCCGAGGATCTTCTGCGAACGGAACATCGCTCGGACTAAGAGGCACCGAGCAGAAGACGAGTAATGAGACTGAGATCCGGGTTAGGTACGTCAACGCAGACGACGAATGAGCGGGATACAGTGAGGCTAATCTAGCTTTCCCGAGGCAAGCGCGCCATCGATTAAATCCCACTTTCGTCACATAAACGCGAGGTCGAGAAGTCAGAAAACGAACTGGGCAAAATCATGAACTCTGATAACATTTCGCAACAGTCGGCCCGCATCGTGAAACAGAAGCGACCCATCGAGCTGTAACCACCGAATTGCAGCCCTCAAATTGGCCTCAAAACATCCCTCCAGCCGAGAAAAATTAAAAACCTCTCCAAGCCTCCGAAATCCTTCCACCAATTCCCCGCGCGCGTCCTCGTCATCATTCCAAGAATCGCCCGGCCGACGCTAATTATCCTTTGTCCAGCGACGCGGCCGGAAGGGGGTTGAAGGAGGGGACAAAAGCGGAAACGGCCGCGAACGGGCAGGACGGCAGGATTTTGCGTATTGCAAATTGCGGTAACCTAATCCGTCGCGCGTCGCGCCAAAGTCGGCCGGGCGAGAACAGAGAGGGGAATTTACTTCTTCTTTCGACGTCGGCGGGCGTCCCGCATTACTTCAGCTCCAAAAATTGCAGGCCCTCCCCCGCACTCAGCCCACCCCTCTTTCCATTACGCTACCCCCTGCCACCGCCGACGCGCATTTTTTTCCCTCAACCTCCTTCCCTGCTCGTGCCACCTACTCCTGCTGCTCCCACCACCTCCCACTCCATTCTCATTCTCTCGGTCTTTCCACTCGAGAAGATGGAAACAAACGTGCCCGAGGACAAGTGCACCGGGCGTCCAGGGACGCATACGCGCGGAGAACCGGCTTAAGGGTGAGAGTAAAGCAGAGACGTGCACGGGATGGTGAGACTCTCGCTTCTGTTCTTCAACCTTCCTCCCTCTCTCTCTCTCTCTCTCCACCTTCAGCCTTCCTCTCTCTCTCTCTCTCTCCATCCTGCTTTCGTACTCTCCCCACCGATCCGACCCGCTCCGCAACCCCCTCGTTAGCCTTTACGCTTTTCGTCTGTTCCGTGTACCTACCTCCCGCTTCTGCTGCCTCGCAGAGCCGAACGTGTCCTCGGTCCCGTCTGTTCGACGTGTTCCCACGACCTCCAGGACACATTTTGCCCAGTACCTTCCGACGAAGAGCGATCGCATCGGTATTCGCGTTGTCGGCCGTCCAGGCGCGCTCGGGACAGAATTCGAGCGGGACAGAACGTTAACCGTGTTTCGTTATCCTTGGCCGGCCAGTAAAAGCGGCCGTGGCCGGATCCTTAAGCGATCCTCATTTGTACGGACTTTTATTTGCGCCTGGCATTCATACGGTTTACTGTTTTCGCCACCGCCGCCGAGAATGCCTCTCGCGAGTCCATTCAGCGTCGTAAACGTCGGCCTCGTAAAATCGTACAAAGAACAGGAGGAGGAAGAGGATGGGTAGAGGGAGAGGAGAGGAGGGAGGAGTGGAGGGGGCTAGAGGAAAAATTTCCACCGGCGTCGCAAGAGTGATTTTCCCATTTCGTCTGTTAAGGCTTTACGACGCCTCGAGTGCTTTCCCAGTTCCGCCGATTGTGATTCCGTCGGCATTTTCATGGCACGATAAGCGTGCTGCCGCATCAAACGATTGCGGTCGAAGGCTATCGCTAATCTCGGCGAGCTCGCTAATGCGTTTGATCGCGGCCCAGATACGCAATCAAAATTCTAATCGCCAATAGCGCCCATCGTCCCGCGCGCGCGCGCGCGCGCTTTCCGCCCGATGAAATTTAAATCGTCAGGTTATTTAATTCGACCGGGCGGTTTCGATCGCGCTGTCGGGAGTGTTTAATCCGCGGATTCGAGGATTCGAACGCGAACCGGTGGCCGTTTAACTGACGAAAAAGGACGGAGGTCCCCCGGGGGTGGCGAGGCGGGAATGGGATGAAACGTTCGCAAATCGAATTGCGCCGCACATTTCGGTGCCGACGCCTGTCATTCCCGGCACTTGGAGACGCAACAGGGGGGTGAGTGGAAAATAGAGGGGAAAATTAAAAAAAAGAAGAGACTCACCTCACCTTCGCGACTCTTCCTTTGCGAAAACGGTTAACGACAGATTTTGGCAAAGTTGCCGCTCCGGCAAAGACGATGCTTGGCCCGCCAGTTCGACGGTGGAATGCGGAAACTTGGGCACAATGTATGCATTACAGCGGCAAAATTGAGTTTAACTTCACGGCCGTGGAACGACAGGTACCCGTCAGGCGACGTGGAAAGTTACAAGAAAAGTTTCAATTGTTCGTGAACGACCGTTAAATAAATTTACTCCCCGAGTATTCCGAGGGGCCGTTTTCTTATGCCCCGCCTTCTGCCGCGCAAAAAAGTGAGGGACTCGACGTTGAATGTATATGTAATGGCGCGGATAAGAACCGCGGCCTGCCAGAATGGCAGTGCGAGCGTTCTCTCTGGTAAAGAGAACGTATTCGAATAGAGAGGGAAAGAGAGCAAGAGAGAGAGAGAAAGAGAGAGAGAGAGAGAGACCACTATTATTCGGTTATGCGCACACCCTATAGGTCGTATAATAAAATAATTCCACCGGCCGAAGATCGATTGCGGTTACCGTTGCAGCGCATGACACAATTTCGTCCCCGTCGCTAATTCGATTGCTCGACAATGCCCGCTCTCCGACGATGACGAGAGAATTCGCTCCCGGAATAATCTCGCACGTAAGGAGGATAATGGGCACGTCACGCTTATTTCGAATTTCCCTTTCTATATTGCCCGCCGTCAAAGCGATCGTTCGTTCGTAACTCAATATCCTTCCTCCACTATACAGAAATATATATATATATATAATACATATAATATACATATATATGTATGACTCGGTGAATACACGTACACGTTCATGTGCCATTTTTGACGCGAGGGAAACGTTTCACGCGAAATTTTCGGCCACTCTATTGAAAATTGGTCGAGCGTCCCTGGGGGTAGTGCGCGACGGAGACAGTTTGCGAACCACTGGGAAGCTCTATCGGCAGGAGAAGGTAGGAGGGCGGTACAGAAAGAGAGGGAAAAAGGAGCGAGCGCGGCTTACGGGGGAGAATGAATGATCGAAAGATAATCTGCGAGAGGCACAACCGTCAACGTATTGACGCTTGATTGGAAACCGGATAGGACTGTCGCTGCGTCGAGATTTATGAGAGTTACAGGGACGAGTCCGGGGGATGGGAAAGCAGCTCTGTTCGCTGCCGAGAGAGAGAAAGAGAGAGAGAGAGAGAGAGAGAGAGAGAGTCGACGGGAAATGAACTGTCCCTGGGTCTGCGCGGACTTACTTTCCCCCAGACGCGGACAAAAAGAGTCGAGTGCGGTGTATCAAAAAGCTTCCAGATCCGAAGTTTCGATCGCTCCCCGCTATCGGGTCTCGAAAGTTTGACAGGCGCAATATATTCAGGAGGTGAGGACGTACGAAATATTCCTCCTTGCGACTTCATCCGAGAAGTCGTGGGAAGGGTGAAGAAAAATTGTTGCAGCTTACGACCGCGATTTCAATTGTAATGGTGAAGGATGGACCTCGGCTGTAAGTTTAATTCTTGAACGGTGGATTACTTCTGAAACTCTAACAAGCTCGTGAAATTATTCTCGAATGCTTAGTTTGCGCAATTTCAAGTAAACAGTCTCTCTGTCTGTCTCTCTCTCTCTCTCTATCTGTCCCTCTTCTCTCGTCCCAAAGCGTCCCGCGTGCTTTTTTCGGACCAAAGCCAAGTAGCTCTCTCATACACAGACACGGAAGAGTGTCCGACAGTTAAGCTGACTATCGCCGGGGCGCCGAGGGAAGTTTCACCGTTGTTCCGCGAACGGCAAATGTACTGTCCAGAAATCAAGCGCAACTTTATTCGAAAAGGAGCGGAGAGTGCACGGACACGCCAGCTAGCCGGCTGGCTCGGGCCAACTCCTAAGAAAAGTTTAAATTGCCCTCGTAACTGCCTTAAATTCTGGCCGAGGGTTACTCTCGCTGCCGTGGGGGGGTACTTTCGTGTCGAAAACGGCAAACTCGCACGCACGACTCGCCCGTGACGGCGACTATTCGTAATTAGGAAAGAAATACCTCTCCGGTTCTCTAACCACCCCTAACCCACCCCTGTAACCACCCTAACGAAAAGAGAAGGGACGAAAAACAACTTCTCCATGTACGTTCGTTAGGGGAAGAGGGCCCAAAGCGGGTAAGCTAACGTTGAAACCTCAAAAATCATGGTTTTCGTTGGATTATAATAACAATTTTGATTTCATGTGGTAGGGGAGATATCGTACTTAAGAATAAAAAAGCAAGATGGTGTAATTTCGCAACAAATAATTATCTAGAAGTAAAAATGAAAGAGTCTGCAAAAACCCGCCTTGCCAAACAGGGGGCCTAAAGCGGGTAAGCCGTTTGGGCAAAGCGGGTAAGCACTATGTGGTCATTTTTACGTGAAAGAGTTGGCAACCCGCAAAATTGTGTGGTAACTTTTACGTGACGGAGTTGGTAACCAGAAAAGAGGATCGGGGAGTGGGGATAATACGCGGGAACCGAGGAAAATAAGCTTAGGTATGGATGAAGGAAGCGGCATGTGTCGAATAATGTAATTTTCCGAACAAATAATAAAATATGTCGTTTAAACCAGTGCTTTATTGTGAATCAGCGGCAAGAACCATTGATCCCAACAAGCACTACAAACGAGAAATATATTATCACATATCACTCTTTATTAGAACTAATGTTAAGATCCTAAACATATATTTAACAATTAGAAAAAAATAACACTTTTTAAGTTATAGTTATTTAAATAATGATCTCAGACTGTTAAGAAGAAGGATAAATGATGAGGGGAATTGGAGACTGTAGAGGTTGCCAGGTCCGATCCTTTCACAGTAAAATATTTCCTGTAATAAATAACTATATTCGATATCAAGTAATAATATTGTAGGGAAGAGTTTAGGAATGATAGGAATGCAGAAGAGCGGAGAAAGGTACTGTAGAAGGTGTGCAAACAGAGGATCTAAGAACTAACGAGACAGGTGATGGTTTGAAGCGCGATAGGACTTGAAAAAAAATAGGGGAAATAATTAGGAGAGATTGCAGTGCGGGACGGACTAGGATAGGATACCTAAGTTGTGTGCATGGAAAAGAACAGAGACAAAAGGTTTGCAGATACCTACGGTTTGGGATCAAAAATGACGGTTGGGTTGCGTATTTGTGGGTAGATTAGCGGAGGGATTTACAGTTACCGCTGGGCGGATAATTAAACAATGCATATTTATAAATATACTTTATTATAAACTACACATATAAATAAAACAATGTTGATAATAAAATAAGAATAAATAATAATATACGTATTGCAACATTGCATCATTCATGACATAAATCACAATAAAATGAGCCTACGCCTGAGTACGTAGTGCAGGTCTCATGTGCCCACTCCTCGCAGTCTCCGCACTTAATCCAGTCTTCGATTGGTGGGTCCACATATAGTGCACCGCAAACGAAACAAAAATAATCTTTCGAAAGTTTTTTACTTCTGGCTACCTTCTTCTTCGATTTGTCAATTTTTCTTTGAGAAAAGTCCTCCAGATTTTTTTTAATGGCAAGTTTGGCACCAATGCGTCTTTTTTTTTCCTCCCTTTCTCTTTGCTCTGCTTTGATGGGTGAGCTAGTTAGAATTTCCGCCCTTTGAGGTTTTCGTTTCCGCACTAAATAGTTCGGGCTTAATTTGGGTACTGGCCTAATATCCTCAGCCCTCACGTGGCCTGTGGGTGTTACTATAGGACTATTTGTAAGTGATGTTGAACATGATGCTGCTTCAACTTTAACAATGGGTTGAGGCGGTGATTCTACGAGCGCGGCATCCATTGCTATTTCAGTTGAGGACCCAATGGAATTTGCAGGGGCCTCGATGAGATGGTCGTCATCGTATTGCAATTGGGATGTATTTACGGATGTAGGATTTCCCATGACCTGAGGTGTATTCGTCAATGTGGACGGCAAAAAATCTGTGTCGTCGAAGACGTACCGGTTTATGGGCCATATTCCAGTGCAATGGAATCCGTTAATAGCGTTCTGTGCAGTTGCCGCTCTTTTGTAAGCTTCACCAAAAAGCCCACCTATGTCTTGCTGACAAATTGCACGTCCGACATGGCTGCGTTGAAATGTGGACGCCGCTTGCTCAAAATATGTTTTGAGCGGGCCATACATACAGCGATCCAGGGGCTGCATTTTGTGTGTTGTGTGAGGTGGCAACGACACAAAAACCACATTGTGCTGCGTCGCATATTCCAGTGCTTGCAGGTATTTGTGCGATTCGTGGTTATCTAATATAAGTATAATCTTTTTCTCCGGCGTTGGACGTGTGATTTCAATAAAATAGCGGAGCCATTCGAAAAATGTTGGCCCGTTCATCCAACCGTTGTCCGTGCAGGTGCCCCTGGTTCCTGGTGGTGCTTGGTCTAACAATCTCTCCGCCATCCGTTTTCTGCCATAAATGAGAAATGGGGGTATAAAAGATCCAGCCGCATTGCAGCAACATACAGCGGTTGTTAATTTTCCTCTTTCTGCGCTGGAAATGATGCCCACCTGCTTCTTGCCTGTTCTTGATAAGATTTTTGGCGGCTTATTATTTGTTGCCTGGATGCCAGTCTCATCCATATTGTATATGCATGTTGCATCAATGCCATGCTTATATATTTCCGCCTCCAAAATGTCGAAGAACCTATAAACTTGTGGTTTATTAAAACCACGCGCTCTCGCAATGGAGGTCGGTTCTGGCTGTCTAATAGCCAGATTGGGATGGCGTTTTTTGAACCCCAAATACCAATCTTGCCCAGCCGATCCGTCTTTGAATGGATGGGAAATCTGGTTTTTTTCGGCATATTCAAATGCCAGTTTTAAAAACTCGAATTTGGTCAACCCATAAAAAAGGTTATCCATATTAAAAAGATATTCGAGTAGCTCGTTTTCTTGAGCATCGTTGAACACTCGCTCAAACCGTCCGAGCTTTTTCAGGCAGCTTCCCTTTTGTAAATGCCTTTGCAAGGTGGAAAGATTTATCGCATATTTTTTTGCGGCTGCGGAAACTGATGTGATCCGCGATTCGTCCATCGCACGTCGCATCGTCGACTCATCCCAGGATGCCTGTCCGGTTTTCCTTTGGTATTTATTCACCATCTGAACAATTTAAAAAAAAAGTGAAGAGAAATTATTACTTTCATCGTTTTATAAAGTAAAATAGTTCCAAAATAATATGATATTATTAACACATTACGTGCGGGAACGGTATTAGTACCTTTTACCAACGTAGTGAGGTATATGAATCCTTTGCGCTCAAGGCCTTTTTGGTATGGGGAAACCTAAAACTGATAATGATTACATTCGCATTGCCTTAATGCAATAATATCCTGATTTTATTTTATGGGTTTTCCCGAATTGTAACTGCCTAGATAGGCGTTATTTAAGAAATAACCCAACTAAAACCTTACTCTTAAAAAATACTAGTTTATTATGTATTTTAACAATTAACACTTAGAGCCGTTAGCACGTCTCGTAAAAATGTAGCCACGTGGCACCGGCAGCACGAATGCGGATTGTTCGCTTGTCGCCGGCCATGCCCGAGATTATCGGGAAATTATAACTAAAGAAAAACTTGCTGTCGTGTGTAAATTATTGTTATCTGAACGCAACAGCAACAGAACACCGCGGATCACTAACATAGGTAATGAAAACGGTATGTTAGCGATATTTAGAAATAATTATTTGAAAAGTGATTGAAAACTGTCAGACTCGAAAGTTTTGGAGTAAATGCCTCGTCCTTCGATTCGGTCCTCTTTCCAGGGAGCATCCGCTCCCCCACTCCGTGGCCAGATCCTTCATTCTAATGTTTCTGACGTTGCGTACGTAATCGAAGCATGAATGACGTCGGGTCATCGGCCTCGCGCACTTGCCTCCTTAGAGTAATCAGCTGAATTCTCAAAAGAATAACGCGTTGCCTCGGTGACATACAACAAGGCGTCGGGCCATTTGTTATCACCTCGGCAACTACAGAATTATTTATCATCTTAGTTACTTAGTCCTTTATTATTTATTTATTTATTGATTTTTCCATCTGGCGCTAACAGATATTTAAGTGATGTCGCCGGCCACTGTGCAGTATTTTGCGCACGAGGCTACCGTGGTGTCGTATGCAAACTAGCGGTCAACGGCCGGTGACACCACGGTGGTGTCGCGAGCAAAATACCGCTCAGTGGCCTGCGACAGCACTTTAGTATCGATTGCATTCTGTTGCCGATCTGTGGTGTTCTGTTGATGTTTTGTTTAGGTAACAATAAGTTATTCACGTCAGGAAATTTTTCTTTAGTTTTAATCTCCCGATAATTTCACCAACGGCTGGCGCAAGCGAAGTAATCCGCATCAATGCTGCCGGCGCCAAGCCAATAAATATTTACGAATCGTGCGGACGGCAAAGTGTTAATAATATGAAATATGTACTAGTTTTCGAGTAATCATAAGATACATACCTTTGGATTTTTCAACCACTTCTCTAATTTTCTTTTGTTGTATCTAGTCACACTCACTTTGGTCACACTGTTCTCAATTCGGCTGCCTGATCGGAAATGATCAAAACTCCGAAGTTTTCGGGTAAACGCGGCATAAGCGACAATTGACAATCGCTTTACATTCAGCGATATACAAGAGCCCACGTACTTCAGGCGGGTTACCCGTTTTGGGCTCCTCTCTTCTACCCGCTTTGCCCAAAGGCACATGTCGAACTTGATAAATTATAAACTCACCGGAAAAAAAAAAAAAAAAATCCGATACTTACATTTATAAAGTAAAATCGTGCCAAAATAAGATGATAATGTTAACAATTTGATATATGTACTAGTTTTCGCCAAATAAGAAGTTACATATCATTGAATATTTTAACGAATTCCCCAGATTTCTTTTATTACGCCCACTTTCGCTGTATCTCAAATCTGGTGACTGATCGGTGGTGATCTAAACTCAGGAGCATTCGGGTAATCACGACATATGCGAAAATGTAAAATTGCATTAAATTTGGCAATATAAGAGAGCTTACCCGCTTTAGGCGGGCCACCCGCTTTGGGCTACTCTCCCCTACGCCGCGAACTAATCAACTCCGCAGATTCTTTGGCTTGCCAAAAGTCTCTCGCTGAACAGCGAACGGTACGAATTCTCAATCACCGGCGATTAAACAAACTCAGCCACTCGGAAATTGATTTTCCCCAAGACGTCCGCCAGCACTGGAGCGCCCGTTGAACTTTTAATCCGGCAGGAAAAGCCACTCGTGCTCGTCCGCGTACGGCAGGCAGGCCTCGCCATGTATCCCGGGACAGTACGTGCGCGCTTTAGATGGGAATTAACGTGCCCGGCGAGAGGGAGGGAAAAAAGGTAAAATTAATCTGCCGGTGACACGTGTGCGCATAAAAACCGACCCAGCGCTCGCGCACGTTTTGCAACCATTTTATGTATCATCCGTCTGACGTCGCAACTAAATCGCATTTTCGCGGACACGCCGAGAGGCGTGAAGGGTCGATCGTCCCTCCTAGGAGGGTGACGAGCATTGGAGGGTTGAATGGCGGCAAATCTCTCGGAAGTACTTCACCCTTATCGTGCCGATCGCTGCGCGTCTCCGAAACGCGTTCTCGTCCCGAAATGAAGACGGTTCGTTGAACGCCGTATCGAGATTTGCGGCCTTCGCGGCGAAGGGGTTCCCTGCCGGGGGTGGGGGGAGAGGAATTTTCGTGTCACCAGTACCGGAAATACCCTGTACCGGCGAACTAAGCGCCTTATCAACGGCGCACAGACGACCGCCGGCGCTGCATAATCCGTACTGGATTTCACTGACAGCGATAGGTTTGAGGGTCGCGGTTAGATGTTACCTTCGGGCAGAATCAATTTTGCCCTCGCTCTTCTACCCAATGGGGGACGTCCGAATGGTCCGTCGGATATTCCGAAAGTGCGAGAAGTACCTTTCGCGTCCTCTCGATCACGACGTGCGAGACTTAACACGGAAGGTTAGAAGTGGTGATCGAACGTGTCTAGACAAAGACACCGCTATTAGATCCTAATCGTACTGTACTGTGCTCGCTGCGCAATAACGAGCCTGGTTTATGGAAGTTTATTTGCCGAGTATCGGTCTCGGTATAACCTCACTCTCCCTCTCGCTCTCACACTCTTCAATTGGATGCACACTTCTTCCCATCCAGCGAAGTTAGTCTGCATCGCAAATTCGATTGACAATTCTCGTGCTGCGAGGCAAATGCGCGCAATAGATAACATTATGTTCTACGCCTGCCAAAATCCTCCAAAATGCTCCGGCTGTACTGCCGGAGAATCTATCGTCGAGTACGTATTGACACACATTCGCGGACGGGTCGAATGGCGACGGCTAAATCGCAGATAAGATCGTACGTGCCGAGGCGGGAAAATGTACGTGCCGCTGCGAAAGATTTCGTATTCATCGCGGAAAAGATTGGCGCGCTCTGCCATATTTTTTCGTCACATTCGGAGCGCGTGCCAGATAAACTACTCCCGCCGAACGGACGTATAATTGATCGATCAAAAACGTTTGCCGCCGAGCGCAAACGATGGGAGAATTCTCGAAGCAGGTCGGATTTCGCAAGGATTTATGAAAGGATTTTACCAAGATTACTTCGGTACTCTTCAGTCCGAAAAAGCGTTCCTTATATCTGAGCGTGCCTCGTCCGCCAACTCTGGAATTCCTTGGCAAAAGTTTTGATAGCGCGACGTGTCCGAGGTGAAACGGCACAGGAAGGTGGAAGGGAAATAAAAGTCTGGCACGCCGTCACGTAACGCTCGCAACACGCGGGCTAAGGCTGTAAACAATCGTAACACGTCTGACTAGAGAAATCAAGTGGCGCGCGTCAGGTCGTTGTCGGAAGCCCGAGCAGCGATGAACTCAAAAAGGTCAACCTTCCTTCTGTGGCCGTGCTCCTCCTCTCCCGTTGCCTGGCCAGCCGGCCCCGACTCTGTTTCTCACTGCGAACTCAACATAACAGAAAGGAACATAAACAAAAGAGGTCAGAACAGGAACCGTATTACGCGCTAACGTCCCGATTAAACATTCTTGTACGCTCGCTAACGAGCGTTAACATAACCTAATTTCCATGTAAAATACAGTAACGCAGGAAGCTCCAAGGTGAGAATATAGGACAAAAATTGTAAAATGCATGAACGCGATGACAGGGTTCTTGGCTGGAGTGGTTTCCTGCCTCTTCGTGTATCTTCCGCTCAAAATATACAGCGTATCTTCGGGCTGTAAGTGGATACACAAGGCGCGTACATCGGTGGCGATTAAAAGCGTTCGGTTCGCACGGTAAATAATGAAGGAAGCCAGTGCCGTAAACGACACGGAGCGCAACACAGTGAGTACGTCAACAACAATCGATACACATCGCGGGCAAGGGAACAGTTACGACAATTCGAAGAATAGAATCTGATTCGTGCTTACCAGCGTGCGAGCGGCTAGATTGACAGTACAGACACACAGCGAGGGTCAGCCACCACGTTGCGGCTCTCATCCTGTGGCTCATTCCGCGGGACTAGGATCCAGGAACAGCGACAGGACTCTCCTCTCTCGAATCAACCTCCACCGATGCGAAAGTATCTCTGTCTCTCACCTCGTTATCTGGCAATCGTTCTCTGTTGCCACCGAGGCCACGTGAACTCGATCGGGCCAAGCGTCCTCGACGTCACTGCTCTCTACGACGAAAACATTCGCGACCTTCGTCGAGCATTCGACCTCCCGTGTTCCTTCACCCTCCTTCACCTTCCTTCACCTTCCTTCACCGCGTATAATCGGCGAACAGATGCTTAAACCGGACGTCCTGCCACTGTCAATGCCGCGCTGCGTTTGTCAGCGTAGAGTAGTCACTCTGCGTTTACTCGTTGCGAGCGGAACGACGAACGACATCCTTCCCGCCCAGGTGTCCGAAGCCGACTGGCGCACGCGACCAATCAGACGCCGAGTCTGGCCGCCAGCGGAGCACGAGCGCGGCGAGCGACGAGCAGGCGCATTCGCTCCGCCAATTATTTGAACGTACCGCACGCGACCGCACTCTTTTTCTTCCCACCGCGCACGCAGCGACCGAAAAGCACATCCTGCCGGAGAGGCTCGGCGCGATTCCGAGATGGGGAGAAAGGAATCGACCGTATGCCGGGCACGCTCGTTTTTTCGAACAGCTTTTTGTCTCCCGCTCTTTTGTGCGCCCCCACCCCCGTTTCGGGGGTTATGAGGGTACATCTGCGGCGGGTGAAAAAGGTACATTTGTAAATGGCATCCCCGTCGCTCGGGGAATCCGTGGTTTGGGACGTAAATGTAAACGCGATGGGATATGGATTTGGCCGAATTGCGCGCTTTCCGCAATGTGTTAGAATTTGCAATTTGAATAAGCGAGCCAGGTGCTCCGGCGGAATGTCGACAGTTTGCAACGACGCCGGGCGGTACATTGCGGCGAACTTATAATCTAGTTCGGCCAGCTGAATTATAACCGAACCGGAACGTCGTTAATGTCGCGAGCGTACTCGGCCATCGGCGCAAATTGTTTCGTCGGCGACGGGGCCATTGGGCAGGAAAACATTTCGACCGCCGCACTTCGCCGGAAGTGCAACCCCTCCCACTCCCGCTCCGCGGACGGCCAAAAAGCAATTCCGAAGCCCGCATCCACCCAGCCCGCGTTTTCCAGCGAAACAGCGTGACCGAGTAACAAAACGGTCGGGATTTTGCGTGACGTCGGCTGCGTTTCGTTTCTCGCGGGATTCCACTTTGCGGTAGGCGTGTTTGAACGGCCGGGGGATCAAGTATAGACTGGTATAGACCCAGTTTCCAGCCCCGAGCCGGTATGCCGACCGAGGACAATGTCTGTCCGACGTTTCGCGATCAGTCCGCCGACGTCGCTGCTGTCGCGGTTTCGTTGAAAAAGTGGATTAAATCCTCGCGCGATAACTCTCATTCGATTTAACTTGCACAACCCGCGGATAAGCCCGAGAAACACGTCTACTGGATTCGATTATCAGATTCGAAACAGTCGACTCGCGGCCTGAATCTCATTCCATTCGATTCCTCGCTGTCGGGTTCGAACTTTCGACGAGGCAAACGCGGAAGTTGAACAGAAGTCCGCGAATTGAACGACTCTCATCGACTGGCAATCATTGACTCCCTTTCAATTCCTCTTCCCTTACATTCGTACGGTCAACCAGGGATAGTCATTGACTTTGCCACGTGTCCGTCGAGGTCGCGCACGTTCGAGCCGGTAACGCTCGTTCTGCCTGTCGCAACAAGCTCGACCGGAAATTACAGCGCGCCAGTTTGCCAGAAGGGCAAAAAAGGGCAAAGCGAGCGCCTTTCATCGCGGATGGGATTAATTAAAAGTTTCGGGCGCCGAAAATTGCGCACCTCGCAGGGCCCGACCTTTTCGCCCCTGGGACTAAATTGCCGGCGCTTTCATCGTCCGACTCTACCGACGCCGCGTGGCGAAATACACTTCGTCGATATAGAGAGGGTCGACGATGGTGGACAAAGAGGGGAGGAGGAGAGACCATTGTTGCAAAACCGGTCATATACCGAAAATTGAGAGTCGATGCGCGCGGTCAAATCGAAAAAAAACTGCGGCGTAAAACCAACTACGTAATGAAAGTTCTTAATAAAGGGTGTCGATCGTTATCATATCTACCGCCTCGACAGAATTATTCGAAAATACAAAGGTACGATGGCGGAAAAGAACGAAAGGACGCGAGCGCGTACGTGGCGAAAAACGTCCTCGGCTAAAAAGTGTGAGCGAATGACGGTAAAACACCAAATCCGCGATTAAGATTTTCTCGCGGTGCGATTTAATTAAAAGTATAAATCCTTCCGTCGGTTTCTGAACGAACGCGTTCCCTCTACCGCGGGCCGTTGGGATTAACGCTCCTTTTTTTGGGATCTAAAGCAGTGAGTCCGGAATTTTTGGCTCCTGGCACCCCTCCTTCGCTACCTTCGTCCCTCCGATGCTCTCTTCCTCCCTCCGTCGGCGGAGCATTATTTACGCATCGTAATTTCCAACCGCATTGTGCCGCTCCAGGTCTGAAAAACCAGGCCGCACTGTGTTCGCCCGCATGAGAGTGCCCATTAACGTCAGATGCATCCGAAGCGCGGGGAGTAACTCATCAGGGGGTTCTAAAAACATTGTTCTATCGGCGGATATTCAAATGCAGACGTGCGCGCGTGCGCACGATGATCGCGGAGAGCGACTCGGAAAAACTGTAGTCACTCGTTATCGGCTGGCGGAGCAAATTAATAGAGTCGCGTTTCGATTCGCGTCGCAATAATGCTGCGATGAGTGCGAATTAGGTAGATAATTTGCAGGCTGCCTGAACATTTAAATGGAAATTAGGGAGTGTGCAATTATTGCGAGCAGTGGACTGGTATCGATTGAACGAGGCGTTAATTGCGAAACCGGTGTGACTCGGAGCGGATATTTGATATCGCTTGGAGCCTTACCTGGTTGACGAAAAAAAGTTTTTCTTTTGCATATCGCTTTGGGACGAGTAAACGGAGAGGTGAAGGTCCAGTACGCGAAATTTGGAGAAAAAAAAATCACTTGCCGAAACCCGGGATCGAACCGGGGACATTTAGATCTTCAGTCTAACGCTCTCCCAGCTGAGCTATTTCGGCTGATGTTGGTCTTGCGTCTATCTTCCGTGAAGTATCGAGGGTTCTATTCGAACGAGCATTGAAAACATTATGTAAAAATGAGAAAAAAAGTATATTCACTTGCCGAAACCCGGGATTGAACCGGGGACATTTAGATCTTCAGTCTAACGCTCTCCCAGCTGAGCTATTTCGGCGGATGTTGGTGTTTCGTTTACTTTCGTTCAAGAAGCAAAGATTATGTTTATGTAAGTGGTGCAAACGTTACGCAAAACTGAGAAAAAAAAAATTAAACCACATGCCGAAACCCGGGATTGAACCGGGGACATTTAGATCTTCAGTCTAACGCTCTCCCAGCTGAGCTATTTCGGCTGATATTGGAGTCTCGTTTACGCTCGGTAAAGAACGAAAGGTTCTCCTTGTACAAGCGATAAAAATGTTATGGAAAAACAGGAAGAAAAAAATATTAAACTCCCTTGCCGAAACCCGGGATTGAACCGGGGACATTTAGATCTTCAGTCTAACGCTCTCCCAGCTGAGCTATTTCGGCTGATGTCGTACTGTCATTTACTTTCGATAAAGAAGCGAAGGTTCTGCTTGTAAGCGATAAAAAAGTTATGGAAAAATAAGAAAAAAAAAATATTAAACTTTCTTGCCGAAACCCGGGATTGAACCGGGGACATTTAGATCTTCAGTCTAACGCTCTCCCAACTGAGCTATTTCGGCACATGAACTCCCGTGTCCCACCATTTATGGACAATGAACAAGATTCCAGGGAGCAATGTACAAAGGTTCGCGAGATTAAAAAAAATCAAACCACCACTGCCGAAACCCGGGATTGAACCGGGGACATTTAGATCTTCAGTCTAACGCTCTCCCAACTGAGCTATTTCGGCTGACGGGTTTATGCTGGTTACCTTTTGTGGACAAGCGAAAGCATCCCTAGTAACTGTCGTAAGAAGTTGCGGAATTAAAACAACTAAATATATAGGTCGAAGCCCGGGCTTACACCAAGGACGTTCACATCTGCCGGCTGATGCTTCAGGCAGACCTAATTCGATGATTCATTGTTCTTTAATCTACGAGCAATTCTTTGCAAACTATTCATGAACGCTTATGAACATTTTTGACTAACGTATTTATTTGAACATTTAGTTCAAATAAAAAAATATAACCATATTTTTGATGAAAATTTAGGATCAAACAACGGACAACTTTAAATTTTGCAAGCAAGGCTGCTTTCTCCTAGTTGTTTGAACTATTGTTTTGTTCGCAGCAATTTTTTAACTTACGGTTAAGAGAATCACGAGTACACCGTTCCGACGTGCTAAATGTGCAAATAGATTTCTTCGGTAAAAAGTTACCAAACACTGCCGAAACCCGGGATTGAACCGGGGACATTTAGATCTTCAGTCTAACGCTCTCCCAGCTGAGCTATTTCGGCTTGCAGATATCTTTCTTATAAGTCACATTTCTCGTCCTGTATATTTTACAGATCCAATATCGCTTATAAACAATTGAAAGTTTTTATTGAATCATAAAAAGGGAAAATTAACAGTTAATCGTAGCTGCGTATTACGACCTGTTAACCTGTTAACTGCGCTTAATTTGTTTTCGGACTAATACTTACGTCAGGGGTACACTGTACGCCTAATGTTTTCCGATCCTGTTGCAGTAGCACTGTTAATATTTTTCCCTAGCACGCGTGCAGGCGCACACGCAATTAACTTACCGCAGATTGCCACAGACGTCCCATTACGACCGCTGTTTTTGTGTTTTCGTATTAAACGTAACCGCACCTGTTGCATGTAATTGACGTCTAATCCGCAGTCACGACACGGCGATCACGGCGCGTATGTTTCCCAGAATTACACGTTAAGGTTATTCGAAAGGGAAGAGATCGGCCCGATTTCATGGCCACGGGTTGAAGGCGAGAGTGAGAGAATGATATGTGCCTTACGTTAGTACGTCGCATGCGAGACGAGGACGGACGAGGAGAGAGCGAAGGACATTAGGCTGTATCTAGACAGTTCATTCGAAACCACGTCTTCTGATTCACAATCACTTACCGTACGTGCACTGACGCGACAAAAAAGCATTCAGATTCTGACTTCTGCATTATTTCGCTCATTCGAGAAATGTCAACCCGCCGAAAACAGGAATGCGTGCAATATAATATTGTGCCGACCGAAGCCGAGCTGCACGACCCTGCCTTATCTACTACAGTACACATTTTCTCTATTCCTCCGTTCGCTTCCTTATCTACATCTATTTTTATTACTTCCAGGCCTCCTGTGCGCTCTTTAATCATTGCTGCCACTGTAACGCAGATCTGACCCAATATTTTTTAAACAAACCAATCGATACTGCGATGACAAAACTCATAGTAAAATAATATTGACACCTAACCTGCCTTTCCACATCCTCATTTACTCATCCTATCCAAAATAACAACGCGTGAGAATTACATATACGTTGATATACGTCGACCAGGATCCATCGCTTGATCGCCGATCGGAAATTATACCGACGACCCTATTTGAACCTGTACATACGTCGTCCGCCGCTTCGAGTCTCGGGCAGAGCGGCGTGTAAGCGTCGAATAGCAATGAAGCTGGGCAGTGTGTCGCCGGCGGATAATCTGTAAAACGCCAGTGTCGACGGGTTATCCTTGATAGGGCACACGCCGTCGGGAAAGAAAGTGCTCCCGTGTGGGAGAGCGCCGTGCGAGAAGCGTCGGGTTTCGAGGCCGCCATGTTGCTCTTCCTGTCTGAACTTGGCCGCCGATAAGCGCCTACGACGACGACGACGAGCGACGGCGAGTGCGACGACTACGACGACGACGATCTACACCGATCGCATCTCAGGCCGTGGCACTCAGTGTCGCGTCGTACGTGCACCGTGACGGTTGATCGAGCGAACGACGCCAAACCTGATGCGAGGAGCTGCCACTTGATCATCGTGGAAGGCGGCCCCGTTAACCGTGCTCCAATTAATAGCGTGCAACGTCGCGCCTCGTCAGATTTGCGCGGGGGGCGGATCGGCCGGGCCGAGAGAGAGAGAGAGAAAGTGGGTGCCTGCGCGCCAGAGTGAAGGGAACCGAACAATAGGGTGAAAAATATTGTAATGGCGAATCTGAGACAGACTCCACTGACGTGCAGCGGACACACGAGGCCCGTGGTGCATCTCGCCTTCTCCGACGTCACCGAATCCGGATACTACCTCATTTCGGCGTGCAAAGGTAATCTTACGATTTCGTCCCAAGTCTCGAATTGGCTTCGTATTATGACGCCGCGCCAGCCAGAACCGGCCCTCCTCGACGGTGTCGGGCGGTTTCGTCCTCCGGCTCCATTCTTTGTTGCTCTTTCCCTCGTGTCCTTTTCCTTTTCTTCCTTTTTTTCGTCTTTCTTTCCCCGTCGGCCGATCGCGATCAATTCTCGATCGCCTTGGCCCAGTTCTCGGCGCATCAAGGCTCCGCCGAGACGTGCCTTCGAGGTTAGATACCGCATGTTCGCGATCTCCGGATTATTCGTCGGACGAATATCACTCTCTTTGATTGAGATGAGATCGCCGATTTTTGCCTCCGCACGATTCTTGTCGCGAAGTCTTATCTGCACGATAGTTCTGCGGTTTCGTTCGGATTAGCCTAGGTTAGGTTTCGTCATGTTCGATTTCGTTTGATACGTGTTCATTGAACGTGATGCAACTGTCTGATTTTTTTTTCTTGTGCGTCATTGGGATCCTTAATATTTTCCTTTTCGTGCTTCTTGTAAAGTTACAGGTTTTTTCGTAATGTTATCGATTGTTTTTCATCGTACTTGATGTCAGGCTTTATGGGCTATTTTGGAGGTAGTACTGTTGTTTGATGATGATGAATTCTTTGTAGATGGCAAGCCTATGTTACGGCAAGGTGACACTGGAGACTGGATAGGTACATTTGAAGGTCATAAGGGAGCAGTGTGGGGTGTTGCTTTAAATCCATGGGCTACCAGAGCGGCTACTGGTGCAGCTGACTTTAACGCAAAAGTATGGGATGCCATCAAGGGGGAGCAAATTCATTCTTTCCAGCATAATCATATAGTCAAGTCCGTCAACTTCAGCACTGACTCCAATTACCTTTGTACTGGTTCTAATGAAAAGCTTGTGCGTATATATGATCTTAACAAGCCAGAAGCAGCACCACAGGTAAGATTTGCCTTCGATGATCAAATGATTAATATTCAATGATATCTGTAAATTATGGTGGTGTTGCTTTCTAGATCTTCTCAGGCCATACCAGTGGCATTAGACATGTCACATTCTTCAGAGACAATACAGCCTTAGTTTCTTGTGCCGATGACAAAACTTTGAGAGTTTGGGATAGGAATAGCAGTCAAGAAATAAAGAGGCTAGATTTCCCAGCGATTCCTAGTTCGATGGAAGTATCCAAGGATGGCAATATTATTCTGACGACTCATGGAAATGTGGTGACCTTCTGGGATAGTAAAGAGTAAGTACATTATTGATAAAGAAACTTGTCAGATCAGGTTTTATACCGTATATTTCATCTATGCCTGCAGAGTACATTAATTGAATCGTATGTTAGTTCCTGGTCATATGTCCTTGCATACCATTGCCAGCACTGAACAATCCTTGACTTACTTGAAGGCATTTCCTGCATGTAACACATTCTGCACCTTAATGAATACAACCTGTTGCCGTCAACCTTCACTTTTCCCGTATACAGAAACAGGAACTTTGAGAAAGCAATTTAAAATTAACAAGTACACTGCTCTAATTCTGTAGACTAACCAAGATCAAGGAATGCCCTGTGCCAACCCAAGTGAGCAGCGCTAGTTTGCACCCGGATTGTAGCATATTTGTCTGCGGCGGGGAAGACTTGAAGATGTACAAGTTTGACTACAGTACAGGCACTGAAATCGGTGAGCCAAAGACGTTCTAGAAACCGAGTGACCGGTCTGATCGTAAGTTTTATTCGATCGTCATAAGGGAAAGAAATATTTTGTTTTCAGAGTCGTTCAAGGGTCACTTTGGACCAGTGCACTGCGTGAGATTTTCGCCCGACGGCGAACTTTATGCCAGCGGCTCGGAGGACGGGACGTTGAGATTATGGCAGACCACGGTCGGAAAAACCTACGGCTTATGGCGTTGCATCGAACAAGCCCCGGTAATACAGGAGAGCGCCGCTGTGATTAATAACAAACAAGAAGTTCCTGCCAGTTAAGCATAAGCGCCCGATGAATCGTTGATATCAAGACCTCCCGACGCAGCGTGATCTGTTTTGACAACCGGCGTGTAAAGAGCAAATTTCGCTGGATTGAACTGAAAACAAAGTAAGAGAGCAAACATGAGCATTTCCCCTACGTGGAATAAGATGTTTTTAATCACGGGGCCGATACACAGCTGTCGAAAATCCCATGTAAATATACTGAACCGCTGAGGAACGAGTTCCACCTTCCGCCGGAAGCCTGCCCCCCGCTCATCGGTCAATTTACCCAAGAAGACTAAGGAGAGGACCAAAATACTTCGAAGTAGTCTGTATAAGCAGGGTTTTACGTCGGAGGCGTGGGACACATCGACTACTATTTATTACGAAGAAAAGGAAAAAAAGAAACATTAACATTTATTAACGTTATACATGTCATTATTATACTACAAATTAGGTAGAGGTGTATTTGAGAGAAAGAAAGACAGTTCGAAACGGAATTTGCGTACGCATTGTTATTTCGCCCATCGTTTTTTAAAAAAAAAAAAATACTTCACCATCGTGTCTATACAAGTACAAAAACAATATTGCCCTGGGGTAATTAAGGCAGTGTGTGCGTGTTTATGTGTGTATGTGGGTGTGTGTCTGTCTGTCTGTCTGTTTCAGGCGCCCATTCAACTCATACGCATAACAACGTGTCCACGCATTCATCGATCAATGTACCTCGTCCGCATCCGTCATACTTTTTCTTTTTTTGGCAGTGCCGTGTGCGGTCCGCATCGACCCGGTCGTCGATCAGGCCACGACAATATTTGATCCGAGAGTCTTCCGCGGCTATTTCACACCATTGGCTACGTACTACGAGATCACCGTCGCACCAACAGTCATCACCATTCAATTCCGAGAACCCCCCCCCGAGCACAACAGCAGTTCCTCTTGCGTACTTTCCACATGCCACAATCGAGCATACGAAAAATTAATCCGATAAACTAAGTAACTCTCGCCTTATCATCTATATTTACATACCTACAGGTACTCATTCCCCCCCTTCCCCCCTCACCTCCTCTCACCCGTTCGTTCAACCCCTCTCGTTTCGCCGGCGACGAGCGACGATCGGTGCATCTCGGTGCTAATTATAATAATACACGTCTGTACAAGTTTTGCTCGCTGTGCGCCGGCACTCTTCATCCGCGACGGTTAAGACGAGTCGTAATCGTCCAGCCATCCGCTTCTAGTTCCGAAGTGGGAGAGAGGGGGGTTTAAGCAACGAGTTAAAGTTTTAAACAAAGTCTTTCGCATGCGGCAAGTCTCTCTCTCTCTCTGTCTCTCTCCTCATCCTCCTCTCGGCGGCGAATTGGACACTGCTCAGCCAATGAATTGCGAGAGATCGGGGAGCTTGAAGCCGTTGAAGGTGGCCGGTGTCGGCGAACTTCTTAATCCGTTTCGATGCGGCGGGAAGCCGGGGAAGCTGGTGGGCGTAGTGAACTGCAGTCTGGCCGTGGTCTCCGTGGCCGCCAGGACGAAGCCGCATTGGGCGGTGCAGACGTCGTCGCGCAGGATGGCGTCGCGCGACGCCTCGCGCAGAAGCTGGTTGCAGTCCGTCACTCGCAGGGACGCGCACTGGGTCTGTGAAGGAAGGACGACGAACGTAAGAAACACGATCTTACAGATCCGACTTCATATTAGGTGTAGCGGAAAGTTCTGTCCGCCTTTGCAATAAAGGGGAAGAATAATTTTCTCGTACCTTGAATAAACTTTATTGAATAATATAATTGCCATTATTATTTATGATTTGTTGCCATCGTGATGGCAATTTGTATATCCCATTTTTTAAAAATGCCTTATATTTAGTGGTCAACAATTGAACCAGCTGTTACGTGCAGGGCAAAAAATTCAAGAACGAAGAAGATACAAAACAAGCACTGGGTCAATTGTTGGTCTCTAGAGATAAGGCATTTTCAAAAAATGGGATATACAAATTGCCATCATGGCGTCAAGAAGTCATATGATGGCAATTATATTATCCAATAAAGTTTATTCAAGGTATGAGAAGTTTATTCTTTTGCCTTATTGCAAGGGCGGACAGAATTTTGCGGTCGACCTAATATAACGTTACGCGTTTTATTTTATAGTGTCAAGTGTTAATACTCACACCCTCGGCCGTGCAGACGCAGCTGGTGCAAGGCGTGGGGAATCCGGATTCGCCCACGGCGACGTTCCTTCCGCCAATCTGACATCCGTGCCTCGTCTCTCGCCAGGCGGAGAAGTCCATATGTGGCATCGAACTGCAGGGAACGCGCGGATTCAGATAATTGCTGGGCAGATCGAAAACGGCCCTCTGCATGTCCGTGTGCTGGTCCAGGTTCTCGCACATGACCTTGGCCAGCGTCGTCTTCCTCAGCTCTGCCAGCTGATGCTCGGTGAAGCGAATATTCGGATCGTCGGTTTCGTACCAGAATCTGTCGCACTTCCTGGACTGTCTAAACTGAATGGCGATGATGCAGGCGAAGGTGGGGCCCACGAGGCCACCCTGAAGAGGTCTCTCGCTCATGCCGCCCGGGAAGAGATCGATGTCGTCCACGGACGCGTATATTCTCTTCATGCGAGCTATGACCTCCGGCGCCATTTCGCGCGACAGGTCCTCGAAGGTCGTGGCCCTCTTCAGGTTACAGAGGGCTCGGTAGCTGTTGTAGGACGGAAGGCCGTGGTCTCGGGCACGATGAATGTTCAGCGCGATCAAGTCCACCCCCGAGTGAGGTATTCCACGTTTCTCGAACAGATGATTCGTCACTTCGCCGGTGATGAACTGATCCAAGGTCTCCATCGGCGTGGCTACCAGTCCTCGGATCAGCTCGTCGATCATGGACGTCTGATGAAGCATGTCAGGATTGAAGAAGCCGTCGCGCAGCAGTATGGGCGGGTCGATGTTCTGGTAGTTGCGATCCATGCGTGGAAGATGGGGTCGCAGCAGGGAGTGACCGATCCTGAAGGCCGCCGTGGCAAACTCGTTCAGCACGCTAGGATTGCAGGTGGGCGAGTACTCCTTGTAGTAACCCTGCGGCAAAAGCTTCAGGCCGTACAGACTCACTGCGTTCCAGCCAAGGATTCTCGGCAAGAACTCGTTGTAAGTGATGTGCTGCAGCATGGCGGCTATTATCCTTCGACTCTGCTGATAGAGTTTCTCGCCGTCCCAGTGGAGATTCACCTGTCTGAGACCCTCCATGATTCTGTTGTGCTCCCTCACCCAGAGGGTGTGCATGACGGCCAACGCTGGCTGCTCGGAAGCCCGACTGTCGCCGCCGATGAAGCAGTATCCCGACCTGGCCTTGCACTCGGGATGAGTCGGAGACTGAGGCAGTAGATCCTTGCCACGATTCGAATTCAGAGTCACGTTCATGCGGCCATTGAAGCCGCGAAGAATATTGGCGATACATCCGTTCTCTCCGTAGACTACGGACCCGTCCAGGAATCCGGTATTTTGATTAACTTGCTCGCGAGGACCCAGATGCTGCTGGCCAGGCAACGATCTCATCGATGGGAAGCACATTCTGGCGCCAGAGGACACGTTCACTGTAGGATAATAGTGATCGCCAGGTGGGACTGGGAAAGGATTGCACTCGGGATGAACGGTGCGTGGTGAGTCGCAAGATCTACAGCTAGGTATAGACTCGGCGAAGCCTTTGTGAATGGGAGTCATCGTCATGTCATGATCCAAGAACTGGGCGAACTGCATCACCATCAGAGTATACCGATTGTGAAGGTTTGAGATGTCCGGATGAATTACTGTGGACACCACTCTGGGATTCGGCAGTGGTATTCCAGTGACCGAAGTGGCTCTTGGTTTCGACACGCCATCTTCGTAGACCGGCGGAAGTAATCTCGCGAAGGTGGTCAAGGACTTGCCAAGGTTAGGATTCCGCAGATTGTTACACCGTCCGGACAGAGTTCTGTACGGCGTGGTAGGATCGCAGGGTGTGTCTTCCGGCGGACATTCGATCTCGTCGTGATGAGTGGCCTTGTGCTGAGGTAGGAACCCTGAGATGTCGACGTTCTGCAGAATGTCTGAGAAGTCGTTGTTGGGGAAGCCTAGAACATTGTCGGTCGTGTCGAAGATCTGACGCTTCCTTCGCTTCAGTCCGTGGACGCCGTTCAAGATCTCGTTGGTGGCCAGTTCGTACATGATGGACGAATTGGCCAGAAGCAGAGCGTCCTTGTTGGCCTTCGAGAAGCTGGCAGCCGTGCCAGCCGGTGACTTGGGATCAGCGATCCTTTGCTCCAGGTACGAATTGTACTCCAGCTGCTTCCGTTCTATCAGATCCTCCTCAGCCTTCTTCACGGCTGCCTCGATCAGGTCTGGACTGAGTTCCGACATCAGCCTTTCCGTGGCCACAGTCGTGCTCATCACGTTGTCAGACGCCTGAATCACCTCCATCGGCAGGGTCTCTACTGACCAAGGCGACAGATCCAGAAGACCATGCTGCTCGCAGCTGATCTTCACGTTCAGATAGGGATCCGGCAGGATGAAGGACTTGGGCTGAATCTTGAGCATGCCGGTGTTCCCGCAGAGGATTCCTGCCATGGTGACCTTTCGAACTTCGGCCAGCTGGTCGGCCGTCAGTCCGGAAGGAGGTATGTCGTTCTCGTACCAGAACCGATCGGAGTTCCGAAGAGTAACGAACTGCCTCTTGATGAGACAGTCAAAGGTCGGTCCCACCGCCGCACCTTCGCTCGGAATTTCCAATATCCCACCAATTAGTAGATCGATGTCCTCCACTCGGGAGTAAATGGACTTCAGTAAATCAGCGTCTGTCGGCCGCATGATGTGCTCCAGGTCCGTGAAGTTCTGCACCTGTATACATCGAAGATCGATTAGGAGAGCCAACACACCCATCAGCCTTGCCTCACACGTCGTCTAATTAGCCGCTTAATTTATTCACAATCCGTTCAGCCGTAATCGTTTTAATATCGGCGCGCGCACGTTCCACAGTCTTGGCAGAGATACGTATCAACCTAATTAGAACAGACCGCGCGAACCGCGCACACCGGTGTGCTCAGCTGGCAGGCATCGATTAACATTCCGGCTAATTAATCATCGTAACAGTGATTTGCTACCGTCCGACTCTCGGGTTATCCGTTTCTCACCTTAAACTCGCCTCCGGAGCAATTAGCCACGAATTCCGTGTATCCTGGGACGCCATGATCCCTGGCCATATGCATTATCCTTGCAGCTGCGTCTGTCTGGGACTCGAAAGCTGACCTACTCAGATCCAGACTGGCCTCATTCGCTGGCACGCTCACGTGATCCTCGATGCACCTCTTCACCTGGGCTCCGGACTTCTGCATGCTGGTAAGAGCGTTCAGGGCAGCCAAGGCCACCGCGTCGAAGGTTCCTCCTCTGTTCAGCGAAGAGTAGCCCTTGTAGAATCCGTTGGGTACAGGACTCAGGTCAGGGTCGACGATGATACCCTGACCCAGGATGCTTGGAATATATTCGTTGATCGTGATGTGCTGGATCTGAGCGATCAGGGCACGACGAGCTTCCAGGAAGATCTTGGTGTCGTCCCAATGGTCGTTCATCTCGGCCAGCTTGTTGGCGATACGGTTGTGTTCCTTCAGCAGAGAAGTGTACAGGAAGCCTAGGGGAGAGGGATCAGTGCGATTGCACAGTTCGCAGGCTGCTAGATCCACCTGTCCGTTCATGTAAGTTCGCATTCTATGAAGGCGATCGTCGCTGTTTCCGTAAAGATCCGAACCGTCAAGGTAGCCCGACTGAACGTTCATCTGCTCGCGCGTGTTGAAGTTGCAGTCATGCACGGTGAGCGAAGGTACGGACCGCCAGTACGTTCTGCATCCGCCATGTTGGTCCTTGATCTCGTAGCACTCGGGATGTCTCGAGTTGCTGGGAACGCAGCATCGATCTCGCTGATGAATCGGATGAACCGTAGAAGCGATGTCCCTCAGGATGAGTTCGGACCAAACGCCAGCCAAGCTGGTCAGACCTTCATGAGACTCGGGGTGAATCTCCCTGGTGCTTCTTATCCTCTCTATCGTCATGGTGGGTGAAGGTAAAGGACCCTTGCCATTGATCGATCTTCTCGGCGTAGAGATTCCTGAAACGAGAATTTCACATTAGTCTCATCAAAATCGGTCAGATGTCCCGCCAGCCTTACTACTTGTTCAGAAACAGCTTGCGTTTTATGTACCTTCCCTCTCCATTCCTCCACCCTAACAGCGTCTGAATCATTCCACCCACCTTCCAAGTACTTCGATACAGCCTCGCCACATTTTGTCTGGCCAACATTATTCGCGCCTGACGCACATACGTCGACCCGGTCGCAGGACAGTTTCGTTCCACATCTATCCTTATCCCCTTTGTCCTATCCGCGCAGACGGCGTCTGTTCCGTACGAGCGACCAGTGTAATAGACCGGTTCGCTCGTAATAGATTGAGAAGGAACACGAAGTGTAGCGTGCAATCTATTACGGCGCCCGGCTCTCAGCGTATTTCCCTTTCATACGGCCGAAGCCGGATGTAAACGTCTCGTTACTTAACGCTTACCTATCCCCGATTACGATCGAACTCGCGGTAGGCGTCGATGAGCTTCAATCCCATTAACCCTTCGACTGCCACGGGCGCAAATGTGCGTCCAGCGAAAGCTATCACAGTAGTCAGGGCGCACATATGCGCTTGGGGATGGCTTCGATCTTTTACGGCTATCTTACTGTATTTGTTCAGAAATTATTTGTATCGTGCAACACTCTCAGGAACAACATAAGGTGGAGTGTGGTAAAACTGGCCCAGAAATTGTAGTTTACTTTAAACTGATGTATTTTCTATCTGTTCCACTAAAAGCTAATAATCTTAGTGTTTTTATTTAGCGCATGGTTTGTTCTTTAAGTTGCATTAATTTGGATTAAAAATATCTTCTGGAACTCATGATTTTCTTAATAAATTAAAAACAGTGCTGCTAGGGCGGACTGGCCCCGGAATTGGGGCAAAACCGCCGAACCTGTTTAAAAATGATTGAATCATATATCCTTATATTATGGGGCAAAAACGGAATTATTATTAGTAAGACGAACTTTGTCAAACGAGTTAAACGGAGGAATCACAGAATAAATAGCGGCCAGTTATGTTGAATACTATTTAAACCATCAGATACTAACCAAAGGAAGATTTCTACCTTACAGTTGGTACAATGCAACGTACATTCGAATAAATAAGAACCTCGTGCGAATTTGCCCCGTGTAAGAATTTACCCTACCTTACGTTGTTGCTTATCAACAAGAAAAAATGAAATATAGGAAATTATTTTGCATATAATTATATCTTGATTCAACCCTGTGTTTAATTTCGTTAGTTTAAAATATAGGAAATTTCAACCAAAAGAAGGGCCTATTAATTTTAAACTATAAGAAATTATAATTCAGTGCATCGCCGAACAGATTCATATCACGTGAAAAAGTATTCACGCCGTTCACGCGAATGGCTCACAGTATTCAGCAGTCAAAGGGTTAATATCCCCCAGGAGTCGGGGTGAGGGAAACGTCCTGGAAACGGAGAGAGTCATCGCGGAAGGTTCGAACGAGTCGGTCGTCCCGTTCGACACTCGAGAAGAAACTGTCTCTGCCCCCGGGGGCCGATAAAAGGAGCGCAGAGAAAAAGGGAGACGGTCGGATGTCGACACCCGGCCACTTAGAAAATACACTCGTCGCTTTCTTCGGGGCCGAGGCCGAACTGTCCGAGAGGCGGGTCCAAACGAAAATTTGCACGCGTCTACCTGCTCGCCGGAGAGATCACTTTTTGCAGGGGTGTATCTGGACGCGAGGTGAGTGTTAGAAAGTACGGTTTTGCATAAACTGTCTGCCACATTGCGCCGGAAGCGAGTTAGAAGCTATGGCGGAAACGGAGAGTTGAGATTTTCTCCTTCGAGCCGGATGACAGTGAGGAAACTGTTTGCGGATAATTCGGCAGGAATCGGATTTTCAAACGATCCTCTATTGAGAGCTGATTGTCCTTTCGCACGAATTTTAACAATATTGGAGCCTAGTCCTCCTATATCCTCCCGTCAGATGTTGAAAATCGCGGTGGGAGCCTTATAAGGATCGCGAGTTTTCTAATATCGGGTGTAAGGTTTCAATGTCGGGCATAATCGGGGTGAACAGCCTCGGCACATCGCGTAGAAAGTCACGTACGTATTTATCGAAAAATGAAACTCCCTTTCTTGGGACACGTATCTGGTAGAAGTATTGGGATTCATTTCGGCTGTTCATCGTTTCATCTTCGTCCTCCGTGCATCGAGGATGAGCGATCGATGCCTCGAGCACGCAGGTGTCGAGATTACTTCTTAAACGAAAAAGGCACGGCTTTCTATCGGCTCGGTTAACGGGCTTAGACTTTTGCCGGTCGACGGTGACGAGAAAGTCTCGCCCGTAACGGAAATACCGTCTGATCCCGTGAGTGAACGACGTCCGTGACGTAACTTTGCTCGGATTGCGCGAAAAAATGTAGGCAAGAAGCGAGCGATAAAATATCGTCACGGCTGCCGTCACCTGCTTCACCTACGAATCGTTGGCGAACCGTTGGCGAACTGTTGGCGAACGGTTGGCGAACTGTTGGCGAACCGTTGGCGACAGTTGTCGAGAGTGGACCCTTGCTGAACGAACGTCATGAGTCACGAATCGTGATCGATGACGGTGGGCAGGGTCGAGGAGGCTCGAAAAAGCGCGTAATGTGTGTCAAAATTCTGTGTCAGGGTTAGCCGAAGGTTCTTCTTTCATGACGCACCGATGGGTCTCGGGATGCAGGACACTTCCTACACGCAATTAGCATACCTTAATTACATTCGATGCGCGTCACCGTTCGAACTGTTTGTTAATCGAACTCGTATGCAAAAGATGAGTGCTGAACGGTCAGTGTTTTTTCCTCGTTCTGCAAGTTTTCTCTTAAGTCAATGGTTTGTATCAACAGTGTGCGCAGATGGGAGGCAAACACTTGAAAATTCATTTTCAGTTTTAGCGTGCCTTTGTCCTTGTTCCTAATTAACTCGATTTTCTTTAAGGTCGCTCGGGGAGACGAGTTTGGAAAATCTGTCGTTGGAGTGTTCGTAAGGAGTCTTAGTTACCTGACCTTCGATTTTCGCCGAGGATGTAACGTGTAACTGTCCACTGACAGCTGAGTGGGCGTAGACGAATTCCTTGGCCGGAGTCGTTTTAGAAATTTCATCCTTCGGGCCATCGATTTTGCAATTTTCGATCGTGAACCGCGCCCGGCCTTCTAGATTTTCAGCCTTTCACTCGCAAACTTTCCAATTTTTTGACGTATAATACTTGACTTTTACAAATCACCGCCGAAAATCATTTCAACTCGATTCGTTACTTCGACTTCTATCCGGTGGCTCCTACTTTCGCAGAAAAAGCTAATCACGGAGAGTCCATCAATTATCGGGCTGTACGCGTTCGTGGCAAATGACACGTTCGATATGACGCGGAGTGACAATCTGGTGGCCGAATCGGAATTTTTTAAACGCTTCCTGAACGCCGGGAGAGAAGCGACAAAAGTGGGTATCCTCCGGTGGCCATCGAGACGTTTCGGGGTCAGGCTTCGTTCGAAAGGCACCGACGGGGAACCACTGGCAACAGAAGACCGGGGAGTCACTTTCTTCGCTCTTCTCACTTTCATATTTTCGTTTGGATTCTTTTCCCGGCGGCCAGCTGCCTTTCCCTCCGTCCTCTTTTTCTCTCCCGAATCTTACCGTCTCTTTCGCAGCCCTGCCTTTGTCGGCCGTTCCTTTCGTCGTTTCACCTTCCTCTCCTCTTTTCCATCTCTTTGTCCGTTTTCTTGCCTTTTCTTCTCATTTCTTCCCTTTTCTTCCTTTTTCTTCCTGTTTCTTCTGCTACCGTCCGACAGCTCGCATCCTGTTTGCCTACGTGCTTCCCCTGATCGCATACTTCGGAGTACTGCTCTCCTTCCTTCTTTTTTTTTCATGCTAATGTCGCAATTTATCGCCGCCACTTCGTCAGGCAGAACAAAGTGGCGGGAAGTACGGCATTATGTCGAACTGCGCATCGTCAACCTGTTCGTAATGAATGCTTCGACGGCATGCATGACAAGCACCCCCACAGCCCGCTTGTTTTCTCTTCCTCCTATTCCCCGTTCCTTCTTCAAAGCAGATCCGAAATTCAGCGCGTCTCACTGCACGCACAACATTTTTCTTGTTTACGAATTTTTTACCAGTTCTCATTAGCCTCTCATTACACGCACTACATGCCAGCATTTTTTTTTTTACGACTTTTTGACCATCATTAGCGTCTTACTACACGCACTACATGCCAGCATTTTTTTTTTTTTTTTTACGAATTTTTGACCAACTATCATTAGCGTCTCACTACACGCACTACATGCCAGCATTTTTTTCACGAATTTTTGACCGACTCTCATTAGGGCTTGCCTCGTCTCTCACGTACTTTTGATTAGCGAGATTTAAATGCCGGTTTTGCCTCAAGTTTCATTCCTCACGTCTCTGCTGGCTCAAAACGTCAGTCCGGGTCGGACCGCGCGGAGCGTAAAATTAATTCCGACACTTAATTGCGCTGCCCGAAGAGGAGCGCAATTACTAAATTTCGCGTTAATTCGTACGTTTTCCGTCTTCGCGATCCGTGGGATACGGATGAACTTAAGCGGCGGGGAGTCCTCGGCACTGGAAGTAGGTGAACGACGCTCCAGCCACGCTGGATCGTCTTACCCCTCTCCAAGATTGCTCGCCGTTCCAGGAATCTCTTTGTGATCCGCCAGATGGAAAACGTACGATCGCGCGCTCGAACTCGAAAGTTCTGCCACAAGTTTTTCCCGGCAGCGAAGGTTGTCGGCGAAGTTTCGCCGAAATCCACACTGATCCGAGTAAAAGTTTCGGACATACGAGGTGTGTCAGGATTATCCTTACAAACTCCGATATTAGATTTCGTCAGGAGGAAGAAGGAAAAAAGTGGGTAAACGTGAGTATGACGACGCTTTACTCGATCGGAGTAAAGAGAAGAAGAACGAAACCATTTCATGAATTTATTTCAAAATGTCGCCCACGTGGATTCTATTAATTGAATATAATACCGCAGAATAGAATAAAGGACCGTGGCGTGAGAAATGTTAGGACACCCTGTACAGTCGATGGTAGGTGAGAGAAGTTATAAGAGGCGATTAAAAGCAGGTGACAAATATTGCCCCCATCGAAAGTCCATAAAATGTTCGTTAACAGACTTTCTTCATTCCCGATTCCGATCCACGAAACGCAGCCGCCCATGAGTTTTACGACCTTGCGAAAAATTTCGTCCCAAGCACGGCGCCTTCGGCCAGCCAAAACGTCTGGATGTAAATTTTGTTCTTTGACAGTGTGCGCTCCTTTGACGGTCCCTACCTTTCTCATTCCTCTCTCTCTCTCTCTCTCTCGTTCTCTCTCTCTCTCTCTCTCTTTCACTCTCCTCTTGAATACGCTTACATAAAGCACTCTTGCCCGGGCCAGTAATTTGAAGGCGTATTATCGTAACAGCACCTGCTGGCACAAGTCAAATGACACGGGGGCCCCATGCTCGGAAAGTCCCCGCCAATTTTCTTCAATACTCCACCTCGAGATCAATCCTTCCCAAACACTCTTTCACGATCCGCGGAAGTCAGAAGCCAGACGGCGCGAACTACGAAGCTGTCTCTCGAAACTCGCAGTTTCCTCAACTCCTGATAAGCCATCGCCGGCCGACTCTAATCCAACCGCACACGTACACAGCTAATCGGGACGTAAGACTTTCTTATCTCGATCCAACCTAGTTCCAGCGGTAAACGGATTTTCAACGAGGAAACTAACTTTAATTGCCGCTAATTAATGTACCTCTCGATATTACGGCGTCCATTAATTTCACATCCTGCCCGAACTCCGCGCGTGACGTAGATTAGGATCGCCCACGGTGGTCTAATTCGATCGGACCTAATTCTCTTCCCCCACCCCCTTCCATCGATGGGTCGCATTCCACGAATATCGACCTGGGCGGATCGTCCCATTTTTTCGAGAAACGTGACCGTTCGGCATCTGGAAAAGTCCTGCTCGCCTTCCAGGAAGGGAGCGGAGCCTCGTTACGCGTCGGACGTACGTAACTGCCTGGAATTGGGCTCGCAGGTGGAATCGTTTATTATTTATACCGGTATGTCGACGGTGTCGGCGATGGTGCAATCCTGCGTGCGTGAGCTCGCGTGTATGCACGCCCATATGCATGTTCCAGTGCACGTCCGTGTGCTCGAGGATGCCTACGTGCACAGAGCCCGCTGGCGAACACACGCTCGCAATATCCCACACATGGAAGCTAAAGGCACGCAGGTAGCACCCTCCTCTCCCGGAGGAACTCTCTATTTCACCGAGGCTCGCCTGCCAGCATGCTAATCCGCCTTTTCTAATCCGGACGACCGGCTAACTTTGCCGCCTCCTCCTCCTCCTCCTCCTCCTGCCCGCCATACCTTCATCCTACTGTCCTTTACCGCACCTCCTCCATCATCCGACCCGGCCTTCTTCCTCCTGCTCAGCGATGGCCGGCACGTCGAAATGGATCTAGGCCCGTGTTTAGAATCCGCGTTCCAATTTTCACTTTCCATTCCCGTTGCGCGACAGGTCTACGTGCCGACGGCCACTTTCGTTCGCTCAGGATGATAATTGCCGATCTTCCGTACTCGGCGATCTTTTCAGTTTCGAGCGTTCGGCGATCGGCTCTGTCGGGGGGATCGATTTAACGGGCGATTCGCTTGGATTTGACTTGGAAGCGTTGAATAGTGTGCAAGGCGGTGCTCGATAGAGGCATCGATTACCGCCGCCACGCGCATCCCGAGTTTCACTTTCTATTCTCGATGCACGGCTGGCATACGCGACTAAGCGCGGAGTCTTCGGCACGGAATGGACAGTTTGGCGTGTTGGTTCTGTGATGATCCTCCTGATCGGACCGGCCGAACATCTTTCGGTCGATCGTTTTGACGGGGCTCGGAGGCAATTTCCTGTACGTGTCCAGTTTTCGCTTTCCGTCCAGTCCGCTCGAGCGCGAACGTGACCGCAAAGTACAATGATCGAAACGTTACCTTCCTACTCCTCCTCCTCCTCCGCCTCCTCCTCCTCCTCCTCCTCCTCCTCATCGTCGACCTCCTCGTTTTCTATCCGTGTACCCCGTACCCTCCTTTCCCGGCAACGATACACGCTCTTCGAGCCGGTTGCGAAATCTGTTTTTACCATGTCAACCCGTCTGATGCAATTAAACTAATCGTCCGGTGAACTTTCGACATTTCGCGAATGGCGGCTTAAGTGTGCCAGACAATATTTCGGAATTACGAGGGTCGCGGTGACATTTGGGCAGTCCCCAGGCGGGATCGTAATTTGCGAGCTCTCGAGGACAGGCTTCTTTTAATCGATATCGTGCGAAGCGTCGAGAGTGGAAAGCGATGTATGCCGGTCTTCTGACATACAGCGTGCGTGTATCACGCAGCGTTCCCGAGAAAGATTTCAATGACATTCTTTCTGAATCCCAGCCGAACGAAACAACGTTAATCAATATGGACCGTTTTATTTTCCAAGAGCTGTAAGTCCAGTTTAATAAATGAGATATCACATAATTATGGTTAATTTAGGGTCAAATATTTATATAGCGTGCGTGTATCACACAGTGTTCCCAAGAAAGATTTCAATGATTTTCATTCTTTCTGAATTCCAGCCGAACAAACGTCAATCAACATATGGACCTACAAGAGCTGTAAGTCCAGTTTAAGAACTGAGATATCACATAATTGTAATTAATTTCGTCAAAATATTTATTTATCTGATATTTCATTCAAATGAAAATGGACTTACACCACTTTGAAAACAAACCATCCATAGCTTGAAGCTGTTTAATATCGTCGTTAAAGCTTATTGCTTTATCGGCACTTAATCAGCGCTCATAGTCTGCCGAACAATTACCGATGACGCAACTGTCATTGGACAGTCGATTTCCTCGCTGACGTGTGTCAGGAGCCTCCTTAACTTACCGTCTGCGTACGCTGCCGGCAGCATCCTGAGGAACGGAGAACCCCTGGCGCCCCAAGCAGGATGCCTCACGTTGTTGCAAGCGCCGGAAGGCGTTCTGTACTTGCTCGGCGGACAAGGTCTTTCCGTTCTGACTCTGCACGGCGCGCCGTCCGACTGCGGCCTGTCCTGCTGCCGCTGCTGCAGCCTGAAACGAGGAGAAAACCGCAATTCAGGAAATATCCGACGTTCGAACGACGACCGGCAGCCAGACGATCTCGGCCTGTCGCCCAGAAGAGAAAAAAGTCCGCTGGGGGGGAAAAAAAAGGGACACGGCTAGAAGTCTAAAGACGCTTTCGAAATACAATTTATCCTTATCCAGTTGTGATAGGCTTTTGGTAGGTTACGTCAGGATCATTGACGGACGTTTTAAGCAGGCGCTAATGCAGGCAAAACAGTTTTTGCCGTAATCGATGATTTACTTCAACTGCCGAGTCTGTGGATTCTGAGGATTGGGAAGAATCGCGAGGTTTATTCTATTCACCGAAGTGCCGTAATGACATAGCATTACGATCGGCGAGGATTAGGATTGTAATAAAGCAGTGTGATTCCATTTCCTGGCGAGTCGTACGAATATTCCACCGTCGCGGAAATGAAGATGGGCACGAGGAAGGTATTAGCGTTTCGTGCGGACGCGATGGCCGCGATAGAAAGCTTTGTTACTTTCATCGGTCTGGAAACGCAGCGGGATTCGCGTCTAGTACTGCGATCGTTCACGAAAATTTACGGGAAGGTGGCAAGAAGGTGCTTTCTCGGACGAGCCGCGGACCGCCCTGCCCATCCGCTCGATTATTCTTCCTGCTCCGGTTTTTACTCTTTTTCCGATCCCGACCGCAGAACTTTTACTTTTACAGACGAGGAAGAGTTCGCGCTCTCGATCGCCGCTGGATCCCAAGCTTGAAGTCCCTTTTACCGCCGACCTCGAACGCTATCCGCGGATCTATCGGGCTTCGTTCTCGATCGTTCGCGATCGTTCGACTTCCTCGACGCGAGGAAAGTATCGAGATCGACTCGAGACAAAGTCTCGTTAGGAGCACAACTCGCTTCCCCGACCGGGCCAAGACCGGAGCCGACTGTGATAAAGGTGCGGCGAATGTTGCTGAAGAGGAAAGAAAGGCCTCCGCGTTTTACGAGCCGAACGTCTTTGGAGTACCTATGACGTAACGGAAGACGGTCTGAGATTATTCCGAGACGCGGGCTAATAGGCTCAATGCTCTTTTGCCTTCTTTTCCCGTCGACGTTGCGAACCGCTTGATGGGTTTCACGGTTAATGTTAATTGTCTTTTTAAGGAGAGCCGTGAAAGGGATCTCGGGTTTATCGTTTGTCGGTTCCTTCTCGGCGAACGGGGACAGCGGCGGAATGAGCTAAGTGGAGCGATAAGGATTACGGAAAAGAAGAGAGTAATCCGTGTGTTATCTGAAGGATATGTAATGAATCTGCATAACAGACCTAGAAATTCAGAGATTCAGGGATCCAGAAATTCATAGATTCAGAGATTCATAGATCCATAGATTCAGAGATCCAGAGATTCAAGGATCCAGAAATTCATAGATTCAGAGATTCATAGATTCATAGATCCATAAATCCAGAGATCCAGAAAATCAGAGAATCAGAGATTCGGAGACTCAGTGACAGTATAAGCGTTATCTACTTTAGTCTGACTGTCTTTCATTCATCAGCGACCAATTTCGCGATGGCGTCTCGACGGTAGCCGTCTCCGATCGCACTTCTCAGTCCGGGCAAATGAAAGTTTTACCAGGCCATACGTCTCCCTTTTCTCGTATCAAAGTCCGCGGTTTCTTTCCCGACGCGTCGTCCCTCTTCGCTCCATCGTTTTTCCTCCTTTTCACTCGCGGCGCCACTTTTACTTTCGCGAGCTCGAGATCGGACACTCTCCAACTGAAAAATATACCCCCACCCCTTCCACCGAAACCTCAAAAATCGCGGAGCGCTCAACATAAATCGTGGTACTTATTCAAATATCATCACTTTCCCACTACCTTGCTTTCTAATCCAATACATATATACCGCTCGTTAATGCTCTATTTCGACTTCCTCCGGCTTTCATTTAATTCTCGCCCAGACTGCGATTCCCGCAATACGAACGAAACAAAATATCCCGATGAAATCTCCCGGTTAATCCCACCAGCCCCTCGAATCGATTTCCAAAGAGAAGCATCGCAACCTCGCATTCCGTGAACTTTCACGATCTTTCGAACCCCGTAATCGACGTTCGAATTTCTGCCGCCCCCCCCCCCCCCCTGAAAATCTCTCAGGCACGTTCGATACTTTCGGCAGCCTACGGGCGAAATTCCTCTTTCACCCCTCCCCACCCCTCTCCCACTCGCCCCTCGCCAACCGCGTGAATCGAACGTCCTTCCTGCTCCATTTTCCCTCTTTTTCCCGCGGAGACTCGCCTTGGCGCGCACTTTTACTTTCATGGCCGAGGAAAGGTGCCGCGAGAGACGTCGATGGCGACGCCGGCATTTCAGTCACGAGGAAGGTTTCTCGTCCGACCATTAACGGCCCGTATCCCTTTCCTCGACCTCTCGAAGGCTACGAGCCAAGACTCGGAGTCGCAAACTGGCCGAGTCTCCCGAGTTACATGCGCGCGCGCGCGTGAGTAAGCTTACTTTCCTGCGAAGGAACAGGATCGTCGAACGGTAGGCGGGTTACATATAAGGATGGAGAGAGGAAGAGGACGGGGCGAGACCATTATTACGGTTACGGTATTAATTGTTCGCGAGCTTCCGGCATTTCAAAGGCGCGGGCTTGTACGGTAATGTCTTAATAGTAATAATAATTAATTAACGGCATAACCGCTTCTGATAACAAATAAAATGAATACATTTACATTTGTACGGTAATAAGGTACTAAGATAGTAAAACGTGTTACAAATAAGTGTTAGTCTGCATATAAATAAAGCTGTATAATTAAATAATTTTTAGATATAACGAAGAGGTCGATGAACCGCAACTATTGATGCTTGTGGAATTAGCGGGTCTTTTTGAAAGATTGGGAGGTGGTTGAGCTGTTAATTGGAAGTTTGGAAGGATTAGGTATGTTAGGTGGTTATGTAAGGAATCCAAGTTGAAGGAAGTTCAATCCTTTATTGTATGTCAGAGCCGGCCGAATTACATACTTCACGTCTGCAGATAAAAGCGCGTACGTCTGTTTTCTCGTACCTTCACTGTACACTGTCGACTTATTGTAATCCCATCGCGTCCATTCATCTCCCCAACAATGACGCAAGGTCTCCGCTCGGACTAGCCTCATCTCGATCACCGTCAAAGAGAGTACTCGCGCCAGGCATATGCGGCTCGAAAACGCAATCAGCCTCGGTACTAATTTCCCGTCGAAACGACTTTATTAGCCGCGTTCCGAGCCGCATACAAATCACGCTCGCGGCCGACGCTTCTAATTGGCAATTGAACGCGGATCCGAGGACACGTACGTACCTGTAAACACGAGGCGGCCGGCGGTCGCTTTTGAACGACTTCGCTGGGAACGAAGTGCCGCCAAATGCCGAGCAAATTACGTCTGCAACGTGCGAAATTATCCCCTCGTTAACCAACCCCTCCTCCTCCCCGTCCCCAACGAAGTAGGGGAAACGAACCGTTCGTTGGCCAGCAGGATGCCAGAATCGATCGTAGGAGTAAGACTAATGCGCAAAAAGGAGTACGGTCGCATTTGCCGGCAATCCGATGAAAAGGTTAAGTACCCAGCTCGTCAAACAGTGTATGCAACGGATGACATAACGGATTACGGGCGAAAAAAGAGTCGTAGCAATGGGAGTCGTTCTGCCGTTTAGGATCTGCGCTGTAACGAAAGGTTAAGCATAGATGGGTCGCGTGCGCGGACGGATTCGACGATTTGAGGATTAGAGAGGGGTGGGGGTGGAATGTTCGGAGACGGCTTGTTTGTTGTCGGAAGGAGACAATGGTCGGTGCATGGACGCTTTCACTTTCCGTTTGGCGGACCCAGGTGCGGAATGTCATACGTGTCAAGTCGCACTTTCTTGAACTGTCTTCATAATGTATCGCGCTCGCGCGTTATTTAATTATATCTAATTCCTCGGGCGCGTTTTTTAATCATATCTAATTCCTTGGCCGCGTTATGTGTCGCTAATTTTAGAAAGCGTATTGGGAATATTTGGGATTCGTTCGGAAGTTCGATCGTAGATACACAATGTTTCATTCTCTGATAGCATTGTGGATTTTCAATCACATGTACTGTTTCAAATTACATTTTTTTTTTGCATTTGAACCTTGCAGGAAATCATACGCTCATGACAATCTGTTTACCTAACGCGATGCATACGCTTACTAAAATTGTAAGTCAATCAGCAGTTCGTCATCTCTTATTCTTTCGATCACAATGGTGAAACAATATGAAACATGCCTATCGCACGTGCTTTGTTCGATTTCGACGCCGCATGCGTCTCCTTTTATAGTACCGACGTCGCGTAACTCGTCATTCATTACTTTCGCCGTCCCGTTTGAGAAACGGTTAAAGCGCGAATCAACAACACTCGATATTCAGCCAATGAAACGCTCGACGGCACCGTCCGTCCTTGGCAGTTTTACATCGGACGGCGCGAGTAACCATTTTTCCCCAAGAATGCAGAGCAGCTCGATCGTGACCGGTCCCGTTCTATATATTCCATTAGGCAAGCGTCCTTCGTCGGAGTTCGGTGTCGGTGCCGGCCGAGTTTGCGGAAACATCGGTCCGCCCTGACAGCCGCTGTCTGCCAACGAACGCCTTTACGCAATCCCGCCGTGACAGTGAAAGCGAACAATAAACCGAATTCTGTTCGCGGCAATTTACGTCCAAAACAAATCCTACTAAAACTTCGGACGCGGCCAGAGAAGGAACTGTTCAGCGGAACTTAAAGTCTGCATTGAAGCACCTCGTCGCTCTTTTTGTAGGATGTAAGGGATGAAAGTAGGGATTCGAAGGCAAGTTGACAGTCCTTACATTCCGTTCGTTAAGTAAAATAGAATAAGGTAGAATAAGTTAAATAAGGATAGCATAAGTCAGAATAAATAGGTGAAGTGAAGTAAAGAAGGGGGAAGCAGGTGAAGAGGAGAGAAAGAAATAATAAGCATATATAAAAAAAGATAAATAGAAAATACAAATACCTTCCGTTCGTCTGGTAAGCGAACCTCTCAGCTTCGATCGCGGCACGCACTCTGGCTTGCAGATCATGGTCCACGCCGTAGACGTACTCTGCGAACATGAATGTCAGTATTTCAGTACAGAAGGCATGCATAAGTTTAGAAGTACGACGTACTCATGCGTGGAAGTAGCGATCAGTGGGCACTGAATAAAAATCGAGCGTAAATGAATGAAAAATACTGTCAACTAAGAACGCGCGTAAATAGTGATTATGAGACGAGTCGATTCGTGATGTAATCGTCGGCGGTGCATTAAGATCGACCACCTACTCCTCCCACCTCGTCTTCTATGAGTTGCCGATCCCTCGCGTTGGCGTGAGAGCAATCCCACCATTGTCATTGTTCGCCCGTTCCTCTTAAATTTGTAACATGGCCTGCCTCCCTCGCGTTATGCAATAATCATGCTCGATTCAGATTCGGACTATGACGTATTTTCACGACAGTTCTCTACTTTGCGTAAGATTGAGGTAAGCTAGGCTGTAATCGAGGCCCCGAACAATAAATTCGATCAACGAGTAAGGATAACGAGAATATAAAAATTCGACGTTAAGATATTAGAAGATAAATATGGAAGGTAGATATTTTATAATGTAAGGTTACTTACCGGAGATGTCGAATTGTCGAGCCGTCTGCGAATTCGTTAAGCCTACGATTAATGCTACGGACAGCAGTCCCAGGCTGCTCCTAAAACAAACAAATTGCACATTAATCCATTGTACTCGGCGATAAAAATAAATTAGCCTCGCTTCGCTCTTATCCGACCGTCAGTCTCGCGGGGAATTTTGCGCAAGCGGAATAATATACGGCCGTAATAAACGGGCGAGTTTAAAGGCCGCAATTATTATAATATCGCGATAATTAGAAGTACTCAGTTCGTTGCATTTAGCATTCCTATCGAGAAACGGATCTGACCGGTTCATCGAAGGCATCGTTGAAGGAAGCGATCTGATCGGGCCGTTCTTCATTTCGCTTCAATCGTTATTTACGGCGAACGAGAATCTCGCAACACTCGAAGAGTAGAAAATGTTTCATTGCATCTTCGGAACGGACGATCGAGACTTCAGATTAACCGGCACCGGGAAACGATCCGGCCGGAAAAGTGGCTTTACGATCGGAGCGAAGCTCGATTCCGAGAGGTCCGTCGTTGGGACGAGCGTTATGAATTCCGTGAATCGTAATGGGACGCCATCGAAATCGGACGTTGTACCTTCGAAATCGTCGGTATGCGGCCGGCCGACGAATGCCTTCGCGCGTATACTTTCTCTGGCAGTTGGGACCGAGTGGAAAGGGGAAGATCAAGAGCAGGAGAGTGGATTTTAACGAAACGTCGAACGGCGGGAATCCTTTCCGCGTTCAACGTTTTCTGAAGAGTCGAGTGAAAAGTCCGTTCGAACGAGAAACAGAACGAAAATATAAGCGGGTCGTTAGCCTGATCCTGAACTCGCTAATAACGAACACGTTTATCATACGGTCTTGTTACGAGGCCAGATTCAGATAATTACAAGCGTTAACATATATTATTATCCTGCAAATGAGCGTGTTCTATCCGTGTTAACTGTCGAGAACGTCATTCCAAGCTTGATCTGAAGCCTAATCAGACTCGCTCATTCCGGATCGCTAATTAATTCACACCCACGGTCATCGTGTTCATCCCAGATCGCCAATTCGACTCTTACTTTTGAGTTTTACAACTACCCATTGATTGGACAGAGAACCTGCCGAAAATTATCCGCGTGCACCGCGTGCCCCAAATGATGGCCATCGACAAGAAGATCATTACAGGTTTATTGAACGAAGAGAAGACGAGGTGAAAACGGTTTCTGGGACAGGTTGAGAACCTCTGGCGCCGAGGCCCGACGGACTCGACTTTCAACGATAGCACGTAGGTGGACAGAGGTAAAAGGTGGGTCTCCCATAGGAGGCCGGCGGGCAGATTGAAACCAGACGCCGAGAGACGGACAAGTCCAGGGACCTCGATAGCCCCGGGTCCGAGTCGACCCCTTGCACGGGCCGTAAGTACGTTTCCTCGTTTCTGCAGTCACGTTCTCGCCGCGAGGAAAGGAGAGAGTCACCGCGCCCGCAACGACATATGCCCGGTTGATGCCGACGACGTCCGACGTCGCGACGCCCGTCGACGACGATCTTATGTAATGTCGAACGACGCATAACGACATTGTCCGACGGAAGGCAATTGACAACGCGAGTAAAAGGAAGGATCCGCAGAATGCAATTACCCGCCGGAAGACATTTATTCATGGATTTTTTAAATTTATTACTGTAGGAAATTTGAGTTTATTGAAGTGAATGAAGGAGAATGTTGAATATAGTTCCATGCGCAAATATTAATAATTATATTATTTTAGTGGTTCTTTAAAAACTGAATAGAATAGAACCCATAGAAATATGTTAGTGGCTGTTTAAAAACTGGGGAATTTTGTAAATTGTATCTTTTGGCTCTTCCGTCTCAAAGTATTGCCGATCCCTGGTCTGGAGCTTAAAAACGTCTGTACTTCGAGGGGACCTTTTACACAGTGCCGATTGGTTCGTTTTTGATTCACTCCTTAATCAGGTCACTCACTCAGACCCTTCCTCGCGTCTTATTCATTCTCTCTCTCTCTCTCTCTCTCTCTCTCTCACACCTACACACCACACGACTCAATTACATCGCGAAACCTGAACTCTGCCTCCTACCGTTTAATCAAACAACATAAAACAGCGGACGACAGTTTGCCTGAACACAGGAGCGAAAATTGTATTTTGACGGAATTCAACTGTCAACCTCTCGCATCCGGCTTTACCTTTACCGAGACTCGCCTCCTGCCATTAATTACTTTCTTCAATTGTGCCCAGGATTCGCACGCGGACTCGCTTACGGCGGCTCATATCGCGCATCAGGGACTCGCGCACAGCCTCTCGCCGGCCTTTGATCAAGATGGATCGTTTCCTCTGTTAATGCCTCCCTCTAGGAGGCCTCTCGGGCCTAAGTCAGCGGCTTCGAGAGGTGGGCTCGGTCTCTGCTTGAAATCGCTCGCGGATCGTGAGAGTATCGTGAGAGTATCGTCCGCTTAAGTAGCCGCCTGCCACGTCGGGCAAGAAGCGGACTTGGAAGGAGAGGACGATGAAGAAGGAGTCTAATGGCAGCGTCATTAACATTGTCCGGCTCTGTGTCGGGAATCGTGTAACCGACGATCCCGGATAATGGCTTACACGCGATATCGAGCCCGCTGAACAGCCGCGAACAGCTCGCGAGCCGCACTCGGCAGAGTAATTCAATTCCGCGTCCAGCCAACGTCCGTCGCGGAAGGTTATAGGAGTCCTCGGAGTCTAATGACTTTAATCGCGGCGTGAACTTTAATGACTGCTACGCCGTCTTCTCTACATTTTTCCTACCGGGCGCCGATGATTTATCGGACGACACGTCGCGCTCCTTTGACCGGGAAACAATGGGCAATTCTCGGATTTTACGGCAGCTTTATTGCGCTATTCTCGTTGGGTGTACCTATATATTCTTGGAGCACTTTGTGTCGGGATGATGCAATGTTTTTTGGAGGTGTTACTTGCGCGGATGGAAAGTGATTGTTTATATTGCGACACGAGAGACCGTGCATTTATTACAGTTGTCGAAGACTGGCCGTCATACGGCGAGCAGGATGTTGGCGGTTCTTTGAATTTTTAGTCACGTAGTACTTGGGTAGGTTAGACGCGTCGTTGTTAACACTTATCTCCGGCATCGGCGTGCCTCGCGTTACCAGGCATTCCGCGGCATGATGAATTACAACTTTCTGCAGTCCCGATGAGCAGGCAATTATTCATATCTTCTCCTTTCAAAACTCCCGCCGCTTCCTGTACCGCTCGCGCCTCTCTCGCGCGCAAAGAGCCATTTCTATCGTTACGGCTCCTTCGGCCGTCCTTCTCGTTCTCTTTCGCAGCCGGACACGATCGCCAGTCGAGAATTGTTTCTAACTACGTCGAATTTCAGCGATCTTGGCAGCGCTCGTTAGAGATCGTTCGCGCGGATTCTCTTTAATCGCCCGATTCGACCATTTCGTCCGGACGCTTGTTATCTGCAAATGTTTCAGACGCTAGTTTGCCTCGCAATTTTTCCTGCCCCTCCTAACGTCGCGCAAATCCACAAAGTCCAATTAAAACTGACGAGCTAAATCGGAGTCTCGGAGCTGAAGCGAAAAATTGCTGGTTATCGATACGGTACACGAAACGATGAGGAACCATCGTTAGAAGCCATTCGTATTCCACTCGAGAGTCTAGGATTTGATGAGACGCGGTTTTGCAAAAATGTGCGTTTTAGCACGTTTTTGATCGTCAAACTTTATCTCTTCGTCCGATACCTCATTTTCGAAGCGAAAGAAAATTCACAGCAATACGCAAAAAACATACACGTAATCTCCCCTTTTTACCTGCATCAATTCAACATTTTGTTCATGCACCGAGCATTAAGATTTGAAAAACTACCCAGCTCGCGCGTTCCCAAAGAAATCGTCAGTTATACAACTTTCCAATTACTTCTTGTCACCGTCCGGTAATTAGATCCTAACAAAGCGAGTAACAAGGTTATGGCACCGTGAGCGAGGATCAACGTACTCTCGAGCAACCAGCTGGCAGACAGATTTTCATCACTTCTCAATTCTTCCTCCCGCGTTAATTTTGCACCGTCGAGTTTCGTTACGTATTCCTCGGCGACTTCCGGTGGAAGCGTCGGACTTTTGTCGCGGACGATAATTGATTCTAACTGCTCTCGTGGAAGAGTCGCTTCCCGGGCTAACATGTGAGAAGATGGACGCGTATCCGAAGTGATGGCACGATGGCACGATGGCACGATGGCATGATGGCATGATGGTAGACCGTCCGGCGAGACTCGTTTTCTTGCGCGTTTGAACGAGACGGGCCCCGTCGCGTGGAAGACTCGACCATAATTCAGTGTCAGTGGGTCAACGGAAACCGGAGAAATCTTTCCGAGAGCACCGAACGCACGTGCGTCTCTCCCAACGATCTAGCGGGACGATCGGATCGTTCACACGGCTTCCTGTTACCTTCGAAAGCTTCGGCTGGCATACAGCGACAATTCTTTTCTAACGATCATATCGCATTTCGTCTTTTTAGATCGGATCACATTGCAATTAAGCGATTTATGTCGTGGCAATTAGAGAAATTTGATTCTTTATTGCATTGTGTGTATTCAAGTTTGTCGAATTTTAGACTTAAATTGCTTTCACGGTTACCAAGACTTTCTGTTTTGTTGGAAAAGTTTGACATGTTTGTCTCCACGAGCGTCAAGCGATAAATATTTTCCAGCGATTATATTGCATTTTCGTCTTTCAGATTGGATAAGATCAAAATTAGATTTGATTCAAATTAGTTCACAATTAAGTGATCTACGTGGAAACTACCAACGATACATAATCCATTGTCGCATTCTAGTATTAAAGTTTGTCGAATTTCATATTTAAATCACTTTGAAAGATACCACGATTCCCTGTTATGCTGGAAAACTTCGACGTGTTTGTCTGAGGTCGACCAGCATCCAATGACAAGTGTCTTCTAACTATCGTACCGCAATTTCGTCAAACTTCCAATACGATTTAACGGTAACCCGATACATTGTATTCTTTCCTTACGTAATAACGGACAATTTCCTCCTGCCGTCCCGGCAGCTTAATCAGAAGTTACGCGATACGAACTTCGATTACGACTTCGCTGCCGGCATCAAATTGCCAACCGATCCTGTCTTCCGAGAATCGTCGCCGTTTATACGGCTAACAACGGCCAAATACGGCTGTCAATAAGGAACAATTCATCTGTTCCCAATGTCTCACCCATTCTCGCGCGTCCAATGTCTGCGAGACTGTCGCGTAACTTTTGTCCGCGCACTGTCATTCCGGAGACATTGCCATTGCCATTCACGTGCACTGTCGGCCGAACTCAAACGTGAGACTCTATCCTTTGGCGAGCTATCTTTTCCCTGTTCCCGCCGTCACGCGGATATCGTTTCACGTGCCAGCCGATCCATAACCAATCGGCAGCCATACCTGCCGACCATTGACAGTGGCTGGCAAGCTGTCAGAGGACAAGCGAGCGACGAGGAAAATGTTAAGCAGCCAATTCTGCCCACTATGAACTCTAACTGTCAACAGTAAAAGTTACGATTTCTCCCATGAGTTCAAATTCTAAAAGCGAAAGGTTGTCTTTTCGACAATTTTATCATATAGATAAATGATTGATAAACTTTTTGACATTTATGTGGTTAGGTAGGTTAATTCAATTATGAAAATTTAATTGGCATGTATGTAAACGAATGGACGGTAGGTGTGGTGTTAACAGTATCTGTCCTTCTAATCGTTTTGGGCTGACCACTTCCTGCACGATTAGGCCTTATCGAGCGGATATCGATGAACACTTTCGACGTTCGACGTTCACGCGCCGTGAACCCTGACGCGTTATCGTTCATTAGGCAGTCAACCCACTCGGCAGGTATAGCGGACACGGCATCGGTTTGAACACTCTCGGCATCGGCAGGACAGTTATTAGTGTCCTTCCGAGGAAACATATCGGCAGGATATCTGTATCGATGAGCAAGGTTCACTTTCGAAGACAACGGCGGGCGAAAGTGCCTCGTGACCCGGCTCTTAATGGCCGCTGCAGGTTGTATTTTCAGGTCTTCAGTTTTAGCAACATCTCTCTCTTATTCCCGCTTCTTTCGTCTCACTCTCTCACTTAAAGACTACGCCCCGCGAGAATAAACAGTTTAGTGACTTCTCTCTCTTACTATTCCTGCCTTTTCCATGCTACCCTTTCTTGCTGAGACTCTCTCTCTCTCTCTCTCTCTCTCTCTCTCTCTCTCTCTCTCTCTCTCTCTCTCTCTCTCTCAAAGTTGTCGACGAGAGATCGAAGCAGAACGACACAACGTCCGGAATCCGCGACTTTTACTCGCCGACGATTAATCGTCTCGATTTTCTAAAAAATAGCCTCCAGTCAGGCCGTTCCTTTCGGACAGGCCCGGTGACCTACCTCGTCAATTATGTGAATTATGAGAGTCAAGGTTGTTCGTGGACCGAGCCGGAGATGAAGAGAGATAGACCGATAGAGAGGAGGAGAAAAAGAGAGAGAGCATAAAAAGAGAAAGAGGAACGATACGTGGCATTAAATTCCTCCGGGCGATAAATAGCGAATAAAATCGATGCTCTCGAGGAAGTGGCCGTGGGTGAAAGTGCTTCTGGGACACTCGTCGAGAGCGGTCGAGCACGTTCCGGCTTCAAAGAGAAAAAGGCGCTCCCCGTGCCTGACACGAAACACGGATGCGCGGCCGTTTTTAAATCGTACGAAGGTCGCCAGTCGCCGTCGGACAGACTTCCGGCTACTCGTGTTAAGCGTGAACGAAAAAAAACGTCCAAAAATTCCGACGTATAACTGCTCCGTCATTATTGGCATTCTGAGCCTGCGAAACGAAACGTGTACGGAATCTGAAACTTAGCTAATATCCGCCGAACGAGAACGTTGATCAGGTTCAAATTCCTGCCAAGAAACCAAAATGGCTGGAACCGACGGAAGACATTGGAAAGAAATTACGAACACCATCTGGGCTCGAACTGTTCGCAGTCTGCTTATGGAATCTTCATACTGCGCGAACTTTCATGCGCCATACAAAGGGTAATTCGAACTTTCGACGAATCCTGCCGGCCGATAATTGACGGCAATTATCCGGCCTGGCGCGCGCGCGCCGACTTCCGCGTGTCAATGGGGATCGAGGAATTCGCGGCGCGAGGCGTCGCAGACGCGGAAATTGGCGGGAGTCCGTCGGCGGATTCGAATATTCGAAAGTGTTGTTCTGGCCGAGGACTGTAGGAAGAGGAGTTCGATCACGGCCGTCGCTGGCGAACCCGTCGGATGCGATATCAAGATCGAGAAGAATCCTTTTGTTCGAGAGAGGACGATCCTGGATTCCTCGGGCGCGAATCCTTGCGAGTCCTTCGAAGACGGCCTGAACGAATCGAACGTTTCGCTTTCGATTGCCGTCCGTTTACGGACGCAAACAGTTCGACGCGAACAATTCGGCTCGCACTCGCGCGGAATGTCCGATGACGTTCGACAATGGCGCCTCTGCTATCCTTACGTAAGATCGCGTAGGCGGAAGGGATCTAGCGGCAACTTTCAGCAAGCATAGCTAAACGCATCCACGTCCTCGCAAACATCGGAATTCGTCTGTCGAATCGTTCCAGAAATTACCATTCCGGTCGATTCTGCCCACTTAATAAAAGCGGCACGTTCCACTCGCGGAATTTTCTGCACATTAATTTTTTTACGACTCGATAAAGATAGAGAGGTCGGTTCGCCTTGCTCGCTGTCGATGGTAGGACAATGTTGGACGATTTTAAGATCACTTCCTGCAACGATAAATTAGCGGCTGATTAGCGGGGTTGACGTCTGCGTGGAATGTCGTGCGATTAGCTTTGGAAAAAGATCCGGACGATTGAAAGATCAGGATTAGCGGGGGAGAGACAGAGAGAGAAGTTCGAAAGATCAAGATTACCATGATCGAACGAACGGGCGTGATGCGAGTGGAGGAGAGAGCAAGAGAGCAAGAGAGCAAGAGAGAACGAGAAAGAGAGAGAGTGTGTGTGTGTGTGTAAAGGAGAGGCTTCCAATGGACGGAAGAGGAGAGAAGAGGGTCCCTATCGCGGAAAGTTGCTCTCCTTGACTTCATCATCGTCGACGTCGTTATCCTCGCGACTGCATTCGCTCCTTGTTTCACCATAATCAACTATGCATCCGTCCACGTGTGACAACAATCTAACATTTTGTCACCGCGGTTGCCTGACGAACGACCTTATCTTCCTTAGCCGATCGTCGCCGTTCCACCCGTTATAGGCAATGACGTCACTGAGCGGACTCCGTGCATCGACACGCTCGCGGATCTTTTATTTATGTCCTCCCATTTTTTCGTTCTCGCATGCCGCTGCGGAGTCTAATTATCGGCTTGTCGCCGTGCTGAGAATCGAATCGGAGCGACGAGAGTCGATGGGAAGTGACGAAATGTCAAACGATCGGAGTGAAATTAAAAGTGAGAGAGCGACCTGATTCGAGCCGTCTATGCTACGCCGATAACTTTCTTCTCGAAAAACGGTTTCTAACGCTGCCGGCACTAAGCGTTCAATTCTATAACAAGATTCTAATAACGAGAACTCCGGTCTCATCCGCATAGCTCGCGATCTTAACTTTGTCCTCTGTGTCGAACGATCCAGGTCGGCATTTTCTTGGGAAAATGTCAGGGCGAGTGCTCCAATTGCCTTACGATCTCTATGCTCGTGTAGACCTATGCTAGAATCGAGAACGATGCATGTACGTATCTTAATCTGTCGCAATAGCATTCAGCGTAAGCACATAAAATGTACAGTGGATCGTTCGTCTACGCCATTGGATACTTGAAAATCAGAATAGTGAATGAAAAGTCCGTGTGTAGGTTATTTGACCTGTTCTAAATCTCTATGTTCGTATAGACCTATGCTAGAACCAAGAACGACATATGTACGTATTTCAATCAGTCGTAATGGCAGCGAAAACAAATAAAATGCACAGCGGATCCTTCATCTACGCCATGACGTACTTCAAAATTAGAATAGTGAATGAAAAGTCCGCGTATAGGTAATTTGATCCGTTAGTTGGTTTCAGTGTTAATGACCACAGGATGACCGGAGCAGGCAGGATGTTCAAGGAATACCGGCGGAAAGTGAAACAGAGCTAGACTTAATCCGCGAGCCATTAACGTTCCATGAGACGGATGCGGCTCACTTATTAACGAGCCTGGTCTGGCATTTGCGCCGGCCGGGGAAAATGTCGAGGCAAGGGCTCGGAATTGTCATCGTGCAGGATCGTGTACTGCACATGAGCCTGGAGGCATGCCCTGCGAGAGCTGCCAGGATCGCGGTTGACCTATTCTCTCCTCATATCCGTTGGGCCGAACATCGAACGAGCCGACGATCGCCGGTCGCTACTAAAAGGGATCGTGATAGGTCAGTGCTAGAGGTGGGGGTGGGAGGGGGGAGGAAAAAGTATTGTCGCCAGGCGCGGGAATCGCGACGCCATCGCTCATTAGTGTCACGTAAATTTTTCAATTAGACGCCAGCCGACCGACCATTACCAGGCGAATTCCTCGTAAATACATTCGCAATCCCCGACTGCTAAGAATCGATATCGAGCTTCGTCTCTTTGTGCCGGCCGCTCATACGCCAATTCGATTAAGTTCGACGAACAGACAAAGGACTCGATACGTATCCGTTTTCAAAATCGCTCTGCAGTGAATCAATAATCGTAGCACGTATTGATCGATTGACTGGAAATATTCGCTAAGAATAACCCTCATTCATAAAGAAAAAATTCGTGACCTTGCGAGATATAAATTATTTCCCGGTATTCGAGCCGAATATATCGGGAATTTTACCGAAATCGAAAAGTGGAGCTAATCGACTCGGCTCGTGAATGGATCGCATAAACGACCGTTTTTATTCTCCGCGACTCGCTCTTTCCTTTCTTCGAACGTGTTGGGGCGAACATCTCGAAGACGATTTCTAAGAATAGAGAGGTCGCACCGTAGCGAAGATGTGTGTCGATGGCTCGGAATAACGAGGCGCCGTTAAGCGTTTTTCTTCACGATGCCCAGCGTAACGGTCAAGGTGGCATTTTTTTCGAGTGACCAATGTCAGTCCGACAGGACGAGGACGAGGGCGCATTCGTGTCGCATTACGAAACTGAGGATGTGGCTGGGTGACAAATAGGGAGGCGTAGGGGAGGGGGGAGGCATTAGGATTCAGCGGCCGTTGCATTTCACCGGCTGAAGAAGAAGCTGCCGTTTGAGCGGTTGGCACTCTTGCCACTCTTGCCACTCTTGCCACTCTTGCCACTCTTGCCACTCTTGCCACTCTCGCCACTCTCGCCACTCTTGCCACTCGGCCGACCGCTTCTTCGTCGCAATTAGAAGGCCCGCTCCGTTGCGAATGGGACGCGAGTCTCGGGCGCATCTTGACGTAACAGGTAACAAGTGGCAAATTACGAATTTCAGCCGCGGCAAAGTTTACCAATCTCACAAAACGGGAGCGAAGAGCTGTGGGTGGCTTACGATCGTTTCATTGACAGCGCCGGTAATTAGAATAGTACATGGCAGGTTATAGGATGACAGGTACGAAGTTTTTTTGTATCTGAGCTTAGTACACTTTTCTAAGTGTACTTCGAAGCAAGCCTGTTAGCAAGCTGACAAATTGAAGATACAGAAAAAGTACACCGCAGATTATAGGCTGAGAGGTACGAAGATTTTTGTATCTGAGCTTAGTACACTTTTCTAAGTGTACTTCGAAGCAAGCCTGCTAGCAAGCTGACAAATTGAAGACAGAAAGGAATGACTAGAGATTCAACCGTTCTCTCTCCTACCGTGAACATTCCGATCTCCCTCCCCCAATTACAAGCCATAATCCTCCCGATCCGGGGCAATAAAAAGGCCACACCTTCCGGGGCGGAAGGCCTCGTCAGCCTCTCCGGTTGTCCCAATGCGAGATTCAATTTCGATACAAGGGGAGCCCGCGCGCGCGCGCGCGCGGAGGTGAAACTTTCGAGGATAACACGAAACTTTCATGGAGTAAAATTAATCAAATGAATTATGCATGACGCGCACGAAACTCTGCGCGCGCGCGCGCGCGATCCGACGCTCTCCTTCGGGCTGGGATCGTACGTATCGAGCGTCGCCTACGTATGATTAATGGAATAATGAAGCGTTTAATGGGACAATAAAGTTCGGCCGTTTCGGGCGAATGTAAAGTGTAACGGATCTGTTTTGTGTACGAGCAACGTTGCCGTTCTCGATATAACGAGAAATATTTCACTGCCCACCCTGCCAGCGTCCATCCACACACACACACACTCATACACACATATGCTTACAGACCTACGTACGTGTACACTCTCGAATGGTCTCGCGTAATCGGCCCGGTGAAATTTCCATGAATCCCAGCCCCGAAGCTTGCGCAACTCGCGAAACTTCCTGATCGCGATTGAGTCAGCCAGGATCATCATCGTCGGAGCAAGAAAGTACGGTTAGAAAACCGTGTCGCTGACGGCGTCGCGTGAGACGCTTATGTTAAAACAATCGGCGTTACTCATGGCAGAAGCGTCGGCCGTGCGATTTTCACGCTCGAACTTCTGGCGGTCGGAAAAATGTGGGTCAGCCGGCCGTATTTTCCAATTTTGAAACGTTTGGCAAGCGATAGCCGAGTCTAGATGCGAGCTGAGGCTCGATTATGAAATGAGCCGCCGAACGGGGAGCTTAATTAGCGGCTGACTATAGAGTAGTGACGCGTCGAGCGGGTTTGACTTGAATTCGAGTCGCTAATGAGAGTCTAGTGTGCCTCGGCCGATCATATGTGAAATCAGGCATCTGGACCGTCTCACGTACGCGTCTTCTCGCCTTTATCCCCGAAAGTGTGTCAGTGGGTTTCACCTTCGTCCGGGCAAAAATGTCCGCCTCTATGAATGGTATTCAATACGCGCGTCTCGCAAATTCTTCGCTCGGCAGAGAACGGACACGCTCGGTGACAGTTCCGAAATTAGACAAAATTCCTTTACTGAACTCTCTAGATAGAAAATACAACCTCGCATAAATGCACACATTTTGGTCTGGTGACAGTTCCGAAATTAGACAAAATTTCTTTGCTATACTCTCTACATGGAAAATATAACCTCGCATAAATGCACATGTTTTGGTTCGGTGACAATGTTGATGCAAAGAAACCGAATGAGAAATAATTTTATGAGACGCTACTTTAAATATGAAAAAAGGATATATTACCTGATTGAAAAATCATAGTTAGAAGAGGAAAACACAGTGATTCTGCATTGGCGTTAGCAGCGTCCGTCAAAAGGCGGGAGTGCAGGCGAGTTCGAAACGAGCGCCTAATCGATTATGATCGGTGCCTGCCGATGCGCAGAAGGCTCATCGCGCGTAATAATAATTAATTAAAACCCCGCCGCAAGCCGGCGAGGAGCCCGTCCGCCAGTTAGAACGCGTCGATCACTCGAGTAGAAAGCGGACTTTGCATGGGAGATCTTAATTGACTGGTAATTAGAAGCCGTCGCAGCGATTAACAGGTTGCGAACCCCATGGACGTCAGCTTTTCATCATCCTACGCATTCCGATCCTATAAGAGTTCCTAACGAAAATCTGTCCGTGATTCGGTAGCGGACAACCGCTCCATCACGCACGTTGGCAGAATCTGAGGTTCGAAATAGAAAACGTCCGACGTTGGGAAGGAATTCGAGACGAGAGAGAAAGTGTAGGCTCGATTCTACGAGAATCTAATAAACGATCAGGTATCCTTCCCTCGCCCGTGAATCCTCTCCGCATTACGGTTTCGCAGAATGCGAAGCCTAACGGTGTCAAGAATCTTACGTTACGTCTACAGTTCGAAAGGCTGGAAGGCGCGAACGTCGAAAAAGTTATGCTATCGCCCTGCTCGTCGGGAGATCAAAGCCTAGTCGGGAGATTAAGGCTGATCGGGGCCTTGAGATCGACTCGCGATCTTTCGCTGAATGTTTGCTCTGGCCTAGGCTGGAAGCGGGCATTACTTTCTATCGGTGTGCCCACCCGTCGTAAGGCATTGTGTGCTAACCGTAATGCGCTCTGCGATTGGAGTGGTGCGGAAAACTGGCCGTGGCATTAGGCTGGCGAGAGTGTGTCATTCGTTTCATCTACCTCCAGTCGTTTTTCGTCGGCGAATTTCTTGTGGGAACTCGAGGTGGGCTCGGTATGCCAATTAGAACTCGATATCAGTTTTTATAAAAATTGAGCTCCTGCAATTATTATCCGTATTCTAATTTAACTTTTTCAGTCATTTCATTTATCGTTAGTGAATAGACTGCGAACAAAATCGGAATTTGTAATTGTATAGAAAAGCTAAAATTTTCGAATATCTTATTTGAAGAAAAGTTATATCGAGCTAAACAGTTCAATCCGAGAGGTCTCTCTCGGAAGTCGAACAAATAATACACGTCGAATTACCATAAACCTACTATTCGACGCGAGAATTTTTCTTCGGGAGTAATGAACGAATGATTTGAGAAACATCTCAAATTCTTAATGAACGAGTGCATCCGCTCGGGCAATTCGAAAATTGATGAGCGCACTAATGTTCCGAATGCGTGCGCACGAAATGATTTTACGACCTCCTTCTGCAAGGACAACCGAACGCCAGCGACGAGATTTAATGAATTTAATTGTAATGGCCGTTACAATTGCTTCACGCTCGACTCGCTCCTGTCGAAAGTATCGTTCGCAGACTTCTCATGAACATTTTCGAGACCTTCGTCTTCGACACCTTAAAGGTGCGAAAAATCGCCAAGATTTCACCCACCATTCCGTTCATTGCTCAGGGGGCCCATGACCTACGACAATTCCAATCCTCATTCAGAGACCTCGTACTCTAAGAACGAATTCCTTCTTCGATTTCGTTCGCGGCCAGTCGCTTCTCGAATCGGAACGACGATCGGCGAATATGTTGGATTATATGGTAATGCATATGTTTCGTTCTTGATGTTATCTGATTAACCTTGCTCGAGGCGTTTGAAATGCAGCAGGCAACGGCGGCGGGTTCACACGACATTTTTCTCAGCTCTTACTTCTCAGAAACTTTCGATATCTCACCTTCCCGGCATGCGAATAATATCAGCAGGTGGAAATGAATCCGGCTGGCAAATCTTGGTGATAAATCGAGTCGAATCAGTCGGCGGATCGCGGAGCGAATCGGGACTGAGACGAATCGGGAAGGAAAATGTAGAAGTAATCGGAATTATCCAAACGATCGTTTCTACATGCACGTTTTCTCGATGTTGATCAATCGTTTCGATTTCTCTCCGTGGGTGTGTATATCTACAGAGTTTTTGGTTAGAATTCGAAGACGATGTGAAACGTTGAAGGTTTACGATCGTTTCTTTACTTATTTATTAACAAACGGACTCTCGGTGCCAAATGAAAGTTACAATAAATCATAGCATGCATCATCAATCTGTGTGTAAATAAGTTGTCCCATTAAAAATAAAATTATCCTAATAGCAATCTTCATTCATTAAATCTATATTCCTCAAACTTCATTTTGCGCCTAAAGAGACAAACGAAAAATTACCCATTTCCCTTCCCACACATTTACACGTACTAACACATGAAATTGCGATAAATTGAATGGGAATTAAATGGGAATACAGAAAGCAGCCTGTAGTTCTTAGGTTAAAGCCAATTTCGATTCAGCGAACAGATGAAAAGGTTAATGACAATAATTCCGTAGAACGCAGGTAAGAGGAAAATTTTGAGAAAGTCGAGGGGCGAGGCAGCGAATCAAGACATCCGTCGACGTGCCTGGCGGGCATTTGTGCAACTGTACCGTGGCGTCATTACAACAAAGTAGCCGGCCGGGATTTTGCATGGGGACCAGACCGCCGCCGACGATTACCGTAATGAGGGCCATCACGATACGGATAGCGATAATGACGCTTTAAGACGTAATAAGACGTAATAGGACCTGCACCTAACACCGACGCAGAGGCACGCGGACCGTCGACGATCGACGCCTTGCGTCGTTAGGGTCGCCTCGATAGGCGTCGAAAGTGATTCTAACAGTCAAGAAACAACTAAAAAACGACCGAATGACTTTTTGCGTGCACACACACGTACACGCCGATAAACGATGCTTAGGAATGAAAGCGAGTCGCGCAGGGAAAATTCTGGCAATTATGACACAAGCCGCGGCTTAAGTTTGCTCTTTGAGGCGAATTTGCGGGACGCTTTACGTAATTGCTCTCACGACGCGCGCAAAATTGAAGCGTATAGGTAACGTACAATGTAACTTTAACGTTTCTGGCGAATTTTAGGGACGCTTACACAATTACCCTCGCCGCACAGCTAAACACGTGCATATAGGTACATGAATAACTTTGTTGGTTCGGGGTGAATTTGTGAGACGTTTACGTTGGTACTATTACGGACCTTTGGAACGAATGAGAGCGTTTAAGTGGACGTATGTATTGTTTGGTCGAAAACAGGGGTAAAATGCGAGTTTTTTTTTGCGGCGAATATTAGGAACTATTACGACAAGATACATTCTACCAGAACATGTTTCTTATTTGAGGCGAATTTTAGGGACGTTTAGGCAATTACCCACGCACAGCTAAAAACGTGCATATAGGTACACGAATAACTTTGTTGGTTCGGGGGGATTTTGTGAGACGTTTACGTTGGTACTATTACGAACCTTTGGAGCGAATGCGAGCGTTTAAGTGGATGTATTGTTTGGTCGGAAACAGGTGTACAATGCGAGTTTGCTGTTTTTGCGGCAAATATTAGAAAGGCCATTACTTACATCGAGATACATGCTATGAGACATATTTCTTATTTGAGCGAATTTGAGAAACGTTTTCGTAAAGTTATGACCCTTCGCATATATCCGAGTGCACGGACGTATCGTACGACACAGGCGTGTACTTTCCGGAAAATGTTTACGACTGACGTGCAATCTGACGAGCGACATTAACGATTTTTAACGAGTCCCCTCGTCGTCCAGTTCCGGAATGTCGAATCGTTCTGCGCAAAATGCGTTATGCGGGGCGTGTGTGTGTGTGTGCGCGCGCGCGCGCGCGTGCGTTATCCAACAGATTTCACCTGGCCGGACTCTTCTCGCGTAATTTCACTCGAGATGCCGTAGGATCGCGAAAAGTTGACGTGCCGCCGATGTAATTGCCGCCGGACTTAATTGCGGAACCGTACCGGCTCGAAACTGAATTCGTTTTCTCGGATCCCGCAGTGCGCGAGGCCGATTTTCGAAATTGCCTCCTGTCGAAATCGTTCTAACGCGGCTCAACCGAAATTTCGCGCGGCACTTGGCCAATCTTCCTGGCCGGAGAATGCGGGCAGAATCAATTTTCCTCGGCGATGAAAAACTTTGAAATCGGCAACTTGTATAGTTGATCAGTTCGGTCGCTTTTTGAACATGTGCGTAATTTTGTGAGTACTGAGTCTGTCATTCTGATATGGCAGAAAAATAAATGTTTAGATCTGATCTCGGTAGTAAATTATTTATTTATTTATTTATTTCACGACATAACCGCCTTTGACAACAATTAAAAATACAATGGTATTAGTACGGTACTACGGTAATGAAATGGTTAGACAAAATTATATTTTGCCTGAGCTTCCGATTGTTGTAGCAATTGTCCAGATTTATCGAACAAAGCAAACTTACTTGTTTACTAATTATAAATAAAATATGCGATTGCCCAACTATTTTCGACTCTAAACATTTTCTTCATTGCTTTAGCAATCAGTGATATATATTTATGATTCGCGGCTTTCCACCTGAAACGCTTGCGATTCGAAATCGTCGGTAGCTTCAATCTGAACTTCAGTGAGTCGACAATAACTCTGCTCCATCGTTCTTAATCATGCCAGCCTGACTATCGTTTCGCTACCAGCTCGCTATCTAGGCGTAGCCTGACCGTTGAACTTTGCCAGGAGCAGGTCGGCCGTACGATAACTAGACCGGCCCTTCAAGGACGCATATCTCAGTGGCATCGACTGGCCGATCCTTTCCACCGACTATCACTCGCACTCACTCGCAATATCTTATTCCTCGCCGACACTCCCGAAGGCGCATCGTCCGTCATTCTCTCCGTGGCAACGTTCAGCGTGCCGAGGAATTCTCGTAAAAAATAATCGCGTGCCGCGAAGCCTGGTCGATGGACGATTCCACGCAAATGAGCCGGAGGACTTGGGAAACACGTCATAGGCAATTTCCTTGGCTCTAAACTCTATTGACACGGCATTCGTCTTTGTCCGCCAGTCGGCCGTAAATCAAGGGGACGGACGGCCAGGCCAAAGCTGAGGAGTACTACTAGTAAGACCTATAAGGTACGCTAAATTGGCTGGAACGAGCTTTACAACTTTTGCAACTTGGTACCGTGAGTTAATTTCGTATGCATCGTTTGTTTTGATAGGTAAGTATGGAATCATGGACAGAGCATCCGACTTCACCCTCAGCGATCCAGCAACAATACTAAGGAGCACGTACTACTAGTAAGACCTATAAGGGACGCTAAATTGGCTGGGACAATATTTGCAACTTTTGCAACTTGGTACCATGAGTTAATTTCGTATGCATCGTTTGTTTTGATAGGTAAGATAGAATCATGGACAGTGACTTCACCCTCAGCGATCCGGCAACAATGTGGCATTAATTCGTGTCGAGAGCTGAAGGTAGCTAGTTCCACGGAGCTGTGCCTCGTCAATTTCGACACTCTGCTTGCGCAAAAGTGAACCCGATAGTTTACGGATTGCGCAATTGCTGCTCTTCGTTAATTCCAGGCGGACGTTTCCCGGCCGCAGCGGGGAGCTTCCTCGGTTAATGAAGATTTCGTACGGGCAAGCCGATTACGTTCGCCGCGGGAAAAGTTCGCGTAATGTAAGCCTGGCCCGAGCTCTCGTCACTTTCCTTCGAGCTCGTTGGACGGTTTAACGGGGGCGACAGGTAGTGCTGGTAGTAGTAAAACGAAGCGTGTGGGACCGTTAAAATAGTAGGTGGTTGGGAAGTTGAGGCTAGATTTTGCATCTGTGACATATATGGCAAATATGCATAATATATCGTTAGAACTGGCTGATTTCAAAAGATCGTGTCAAATTGTCGTCTACGCCATCTATAATATTATATTACTGGGACAAGGTACTGGGTGATAACAAAGGTGGAATTTTCATGCATACCGTTTATAATATATGTATTTTCATAATTTATTTATAAATGTATGAAAATGTATATTATAGATTGATGTATAGATGAAAATCGACTACTTTCGCATCCAATATTAATACGGGAGAAAATATGGCATTATCTCTCTCCTAATAGCACTCTACGCAACTGATATGTAACAGTAATATCAGTAAAAACAGCAACGACAATAATCGACAGTACCACTAGTATCAGTTCCAACAGACACTAACAGCGCCGTTTCTCAATTATCCATCGTTGTGCAAATCACGCCCGAAAGGACACGCTCGATTTTCGATACTTTTTTCCCGCACGGGGCCCCTTCGCGCGAAATGTTAAATCGATCGTGACGAACTTTTTGATCGTCGTTGAACTGCGACTGAGCGAAGGCAAAAAAGAAATGTAAAACTGGAAGGAGAACACCTGACGCGTGGCAGAAAAGGAGAACGAGCCTCTAACTTCCATTCTTTCCCCTAATTTTCATCGCTCGTCGACTCCTCAAATTCTACCTTCCGTGCGCGCGTGCGCACACCGTCGCCGCCAATCTTTTTCTCTTGCACAATAAGCCGGCTAATGTCTGTCATGGTAGGAGGCAACGTCCGCGTAGCGAGTAGTTAAACTGAGCGTCGCGGAATGACAGTCATTCGGGCGCGGGTCTTCGTTACATTGTCGCAGGCCGTGTAATTTTCCGACGACGAGCGAGCCTCTCGCGTTTAATCGAATCATTACTGCGGATCCGCTTAATCGGAGACGCCGACGTTCGGCGCTCGAACGAGAGAAGCCACTCCGAAGAGAGAGTTTTTCGGGAAGCGATCGTGGGAAGACGAGATATCTTCGTCCTCGTTCAATTATGGACAGTTTCAGTCTTGATCGCATCTTTCGATCTCGCAATGTCCGATTTTTGGTACACAGTTTCAAATTGTTTTCTTTTAATGACTGCAACCTTTGAATGTATAGTTAATTTCATTTTTTATTTTTATATTTTTGTGTGGCTAATGGAATAAGTTAATCGTCTAAACGTTACGAAGCCCGTGTCATAGTAGAACGTAACAAATATTGGATAAGCTAACGCTGATCGGTTACCCGCACAAATCATTCAATGTTAACCCATTATCCGCCATTGTCCCATTTTTGGGACACAGTTTCAAATTGTTTTCTTTTAATGACTGCAACTTCCAAATGTTAATTTCATTTTTTATTTTTGTATTACGGCGCGTAATGGGTTAAGGTATGTGAATCCTTCACGGTCGCAAATTATGATTTTTTGCACCGACTCTTCGAAAGCCGGAAGAGGTTCGGCGCGAATTCGTAAGTGTGTCGCCGGACGTCTGACCAATTTTCGATCGCACTACTCGCAGTCCTAGCTCGCGCGACGCGCGGAAGTCTCGGCAAATTTCATTCATGCGATCGACGTTCCGCCTGCTGGAAAATGCGAACGGCAGAATGCGCGAAGGCTCGGGCGTTATTTAATGCCCGTAGAGCGTCATTCTATTGTTCCGTAAGTAAATGCAAGCGTTTAACTGTTAATCGGGTGGCGGTAGAAGAAAAAAGTCGCGTTACGCGCTTCCACGGTAGACGGACGTTTAATCGTAGAATCGATCAGTGTTGGGCGATCGATAATAAGCGGTGAGGAAAATCCAGCTGAGAGACGCGCGTACCGTTAATCGAAGACGATCGATCGGAAAATCAGTTATCTTCCGATGCCGGAAGTGTTCTGCAACTGTGCTCGTGACGGGCATAAATTAATTCTCTGCCTACATAGTCTATGGTATAAGGAAAATATCGCAGAAATAAGTCGAGATAACGGATTCATTTGGTTTATGAGAATTTTGTTGATTCGGCCGTTTTTGGCGATGGTCTCATTTACGACGTGAGAATTTAAAGATCCCGACCCGTTGCGAGGCCAATTCGTCAGGCTCGAACTGACAAGGCTTATTACGCGATATGCGGGTCCTATCTTCGTAACCCTGTTCTGTTCGAGTTACGGATAGACATTGTCCGCGAGCGGATTCGCCGGCTTCAACATAAGTTTCCGTTCTCCCGCCATCGCACAATATCCGCTCATTGAAATTACGCTCGCCTGTAACGCGACACTCTTCGCAACGTCAGACATCGAATAAATCGAATACTGCCGAAATTTTTTATTTTCTGTATTTATAATGTATTTATATTATACCGTACTATTTTTTAACATTGGAACGAATTATCTAAATAATTTAAACGCGTGCGCGGAGAAAGTCGAATTCTAGCAGTCACCCTACTTAAAATCCACTCAGAACGGTATCGAGAACGTTTATAAAATCTTCAGTAGATAAAACTCACCTCAGCCAGCCCATCCTCCCCATCTCTCCGGATGGTCCTACGGAACTTGGAAACGAAGCCAATCCTCTGCGTGGCTGGAATATCAGTCGACTTTCTCGACCGTCCTCGCGCACTGTCTCTCTATCCTTCTCTTATCAATGTCTCTAGTATCTCAACGAAGCGAGACGCACGTAAAATGAAGGCTCAACGAGAGCGAACTGAGCGTAGGCAAGCGATGAGGGCAGGCTGGTAAACACTCGGTTCGTGAAGAAGTCGTGTCAAAAACTTGCGTGCGATAATCAGGTGGTGCACCGGTCGCGCCGCGTGCACGACATCGAGACGCTCGTCTCCGGCGACGGTCCCGCGGATACTGAGCGACTGCGTGCCCCGGCGATAGCCTCTTCACGCGAGAACCGCGGCGAGTGAAAGCGAGAGGTGCCGCGCGCGCGGTCGACTGAGAGCGAGACCGGCGAATCGGAGGCGAGCGGCGAACCGAACGTAGAACCGAACGTGGAACCGAGCGCGGAGCCGAACGCAGGATCGAACGCGGGGCCGAACGCAGAGTCGAACGCAGGATCGAACGCGGAGCCGAACGCAGAGTCGAACGCAGAGTCGAACGTAGAACCGAACGCAGAACTGTATGCAGAATCGAACATAGAGTGAAACGCAGAACTGAATGCAGAATCGAATATAGAGCTGAAAGTAGAATCAAATGCACAGCCGAACACAGAATTGAATACGGAGTCGAAAGTAGAACCGAATACAGAGCCTAACGCAAAGCTGAATGCCGAACCGAACACAGAGCTGATTACAGGATCGAATGTAAATTCTAATGCAGAGTTAGACGCGGAGTCAAACGTAGGCTCAATTGTACAACTGAATGCAGAGTTGAACGCAGAGTCAAACACAGAGAGAACATCTCGGCACGCAAAGATCGAAAAACGCTAGAACGGAAAATAGAACGATCTTTGTGAAATTTCAAAGTTCCATTCTCGGAGCCCTAGAGAAACCCACATTCTGTTTCTACTACTGAGTTTTTACCGTCTTGCGATGCTGCGAGCGTTCCGATTAGCTGAGTGCGGATTTCATTTGCGCTCGCTTTCGATCGAGGGAGCTTAACGCCAGGCGAGACGGTGTCGAAAAATCTCTTAACGTTACTTTTTGGCCCAATTCACGTAGTACCTATCTTCCTTTTCGTTCTTTTTTCCCAATGTGGGATAGTTGGGAGGCGGTGGAGATGGACACATTGTACATGATCGGAGGAGAGCGTGCGATCTCTCGCATCGGGACTCGGAGTGGGATCGGCGACTGGGCAACACGTGCGATAGAAACGAGCGAGAAACGACGGCGAAAGCATCGCACGCGGAAGGAACCTTCTTCTCCCCGATACACGTACGAGAGAGTAATTCGACCTCTTCGAGAGGCCGTTCGATTCCGCGTTCGTCACTTGAACCCCGTCATTGGACTCAGCTGCCGACAGTAAAGCAAAACCCTGCACTTTAACCGCACTTAAACTCAACGTACGGCACCTATCGATCGGGGAGTAATTAATACTTCCGAATGTAACGAGCGAGCACAGTAAACCTGAACTGTGTACGAGTCGTACATCAGCGGCAGTTTGAAACAGCTCGACTGGTCCGTAAATGTCTGTCAGTACAGCAGGTTCTTACTTTCTGTCGACGCAGACGTATGATCTTATTTTGAGTCTGACGGTAAATCAGCAGATTTCCGGCAATGCTGGGTTATCCCATTAGCTGCCACGATCCACATTTGGGAATTTTTGGAATTTATATTATTATACTGTTACACAACCTTTTGTTTATATATATAACTTATCCGGCCAAACAAAAAAAATATTTGGCAGTTAATAGGTTAAGAAGAGCGAACATTCAAGACAACAGTAAATTGTGGTCTTTTCAAGAGATACGTTTGCATTTCGGCGCATCCGCCTTCAGGATCGACTCTCCCCCGCCGACTTGCGTCATCGATCGTTCGCGATCGACTCGTCACTCGATCGACAGGACTCTCGAGGTGACGGTGGCTTCCCCGTGCATCGTTTGCCACCTTACGTCCTCCTCGGCGAGAGGAAACACGACTGTAGGAAGAGCGTCGATAGTCACGGCTGACGTCCGCTTACGGAGGCTGCGATTCGGGGAAGAAGATGGGACGGGCACGAGAGAGTCGCGGAGGGATCAGAAAATCTTCCGAGAAGAGACGAGCGGCTACCAGGATCAGGAGTGGAGACGTCTCAGTTGTTTGTCGGCGTCCGACGGCATCCGGTACTACGCGCGGCGATCCTTATAATTTATCGACGAATATGACGCAGCTCCTTATAATTTATCGACGAATATGACGCCGCTCCTTATAATTTATCGACGAATATGACGCCGCTCAGCTTCTATATGAAACGAAGCTTTTCTGGCTGAACAACGGCTACTTTATATATACTTCGCTAGTCGAATCATTCCCGACGCATCATCGAGACAACTATTCTACCACCGTTGATCTCATGGTGCCATGCGTCGCGACTACATCGACCTCTGTGATCGCGAATGGGGACTTAGTCTCAAGATTTTTGGAACACGCTATCTTTTCCTTTTCCTTTTGTGTCTGAAGAGTACGGTGATCGAATCGGCCAAAATACGGTATGATTATTGTACGATTCATCGACGATCATTAAATAAATCCCTTTTGTTAGTCTCAACGTGTTACCTAAATATCATCTCCGAGACAAGAATTTTGCTGTCAGTCTCAAAGTGAGACGTGCAAACCTACGGGATGCCCTTCAATCAGCTTGTCTTAAAGATGTTGATTATTATACTACTTCCTAGCGTCCACTCAAAAGAAAACAGTTTAGTTGTTACACTGCGGGGGCTTAGAAAAACTGCCCTCATCATTGAAGCGTCATTGGACATCTTCGGGACAGAAGGACGCCCCGATGCCTGCAGTTCCTGCCGATCGAGGCCTCGACTCCGCCGATGATTCGCCGGATCGATACCTCTTTCATTTTCTCTTCTTTTCCTTTCTTCGTCGGGCGCAACGCGATGATATCTCGCCCGCGTTTGCCGCCGCTTCTGAGAATGCAGCGCTCGGTGGAATCGAGTTTACTTTCCCCTGGAAGTACGAGCGGGTACGATCGCAAATGAGATCTTATCTCCGCTCCGCTTAAATCCGTCCGCTCTGGTTACGCTAGTTTCGGGCTCACCTCGCGCCTCGCTGCCGCGAGAACGCACTCGAAATGTGCGCACCCGTTAGATTGCGCGCTGATTTATTGTTACGCCTGCGCGATCGCTATCGGGCAGGATGGCTCTAAAAGTGAAATGAGCGGGTCGGCGTAACGTCCATCGGCCGCGGAACGAGGTCGAGTTTTGCCACGGGGACGAGGAGTACGAATTTTGCCGATTTCTTCCAACGGCGACTTACGGCCACGAGGAATCCTCGCGATTTTCACGAGTGAAATCGGCATCGTTCGCTGGTCAGCTTGAGCGAACCTGTGGCAACTGTGAAGAGTCAAAGAAGAATGGTCAGGTTGAGCGAACCTGTGGCAACTGTGAAGAGTCAAAGAAGAATGGTCAGGTTGAGCGAACCTGTGGCAACTGTGAAGAGTCAAAGAAGAATGGTCAGGTTGAGCGAACCTGTGGCAACTGTGAAGAGTCAAAGATGAATGGTCAGCTTGAGCGAACTGTTTCTGCATTCTGTGAAGAGTCAAAGAAGAACGAGGCCGAATCGTTCTTTCCGCCGCCGAAATTCCGACCCGGCCCTATGTCACGTCGTGACCTTGACCCAGGAGCGTAAAGAACGAAATCCGCGCGGCGACTCTTCCTTTGGGCAAGGCCGCCGAGCGAAGCGTCGAGGTGCTAACTCCCGTACGTAACGTTCGGCCAACAAAGAGAAGCGCGAGTATAACACTTGCCGAGCGTAAATCGTTCGATGACGTTCGTCGGACGAGGATTCCGCTTTGCGCCGGCCGACGGAAGAACCTTCCTCTCGATAACCCCGTTCCCCCATTCTGCCGTACGATTATCATTACGCTCGATTTCTACCTAATGGACTGGACGATAAGCGGACGCGACCGCCTTCTTTTTTTCACCGGCCGCTATCGAAGAACTCGTTCTCGCGAGCGAGCGGATATTTTGCAAGAATCGAACTTTTCTGCGAGAGCGACGCTTCATTATTAAGTCATGGCGTGAGCGCGTGCGCTCGTGCGCGCGCGACGAAAGAGAGATTTATGCGCTTCGCCGGCATGATTATTTATGGAATGCCGATTAATTCGAGCCCCGATCGATGAATTACTTAACGAGTCGAGCGGTAGGATCACTGATGAGCGCCGGGTGCGGGGAGGGGATGGAAAAGGATACGGGATAGGATGTAGGGTAAGGTCGGACAACGGGACGCAGAATACGGACGGAAGTCGGGCAGGTGTGTGTATGGGAGAAGCATGAGAATGCGAGCTTTTACTTTCCGCGCTGAACAAATTAGAATTTATTATATATCACTAATTTAAACATAGCTCGATGATCAAACAGTTCAAACGTTACAGACTTTTTGGTTGATAAAAGTGATTGGAAATAATATAGAATAAGACACAGGGAATATGTGAAATGTTCAGAATGAAGGACTAGACATAGGAGGTGTCAAAAAGGACATACGGGACAAAGACGGAAGTCGTGGAGAAAGTATAAGAACAATGAGAATGCAACTTTTTACTCTCAACGTTCTGTTCTTTACGTGACAAAATCAGTATTTTCGTAATTACTATTTTAAGTGTACTTACCTCGATAATCAAATTAACTCGTCAAATAATTCGATCACTACCGAATTCTCCTCTGACAAAAGAACATAGCATGAGATGCAGGTAACAAGAGAAATGTTCGAATTGCAGGATTAGACACAGGACGCGGATAAAGACGGAAGCGGCGGTAGAAAACGGTAGAACGATGAGAATGCGAGTCTCTACAGTCCGCACTCGGCTCTTTACTCGGCAGAACCGGGATTCTAAGACCAAGGTAAGTGTACGCCCGAGGGCAGTTTCGACTTCCTGCTTTTCCGAGCTTTGAACCCGCGACGAGCGCTCACTCGCCGAACGTACGCCGTTCCGTTCGTCATTCCACTTCCGTTTCTCTCTCTCTCCCTCTCTCCCTCTCTCCCTCTCTCCCTCTCTCTCTCTCGGATCTCGACCTTTCCCCCCTTTCTCCCCATTAACTCCCCAGCCTCAACACCCAGGCAATCCACCTAGGCGCGAATTCATTTTATCATCGATTCAATGAAACGAGCCGCGAAAAAAAACTTTCTCCCCGAGTGGCCATCGGAGAGAACCCAGAGCCCAATTGGAAGTCAACAAAATTGTCGAACCGAATAAATAAAGGCCGGACGGAGGCTCGCGCTTATAATCGAGGCCGCTCGAAGATTGCTCTCTCGAGCTCGTCCGGCGGAAAAAAAAAGAAAGGAGCATTGCGCAACATTTTCGGACGCCGGAACGTTAATATTCTCCTCCCGATCGACATCGGAAGGACCGAAGGGGCGGATTATTGCAGGAAGCCGGAATAAAGAGCCCGTACGTACGCCTGAATAAGCCATCGTTGATCGCGGTTTGGGCCTGGCTATTATATAGAAATTCAATGAGTTCGCCGACGGTGGCATAATGTCGCAGCTCGAGCTTCGGGCGTCTTCGGCATTGGAAAGTGCGCGGGTAAGAGGCGAGTCCCGATATAAATACATCGGTCAACAGTGGGACGTGACGGAGGACAAGGGGAAGCTGATCGAGAGAAAAGATGCGATCTCGGTGGGGTGAGGACCCCCCCCCCCCTCCTCCTCCTCCTCCTCCTCATCATCCGCCCCAGGCAGGATGAATATCGCGGATCTCGCCAATCTTCTTCCCTTTCTTCCAGCCCGCGCGGAATGTCGACGCTGGACGAATCGTGACGGAAGTCACGATGCACGATGTGCCGATGTGACAGCCTTGTCCGACAAGGCCGCGCGTACGTAAGATTCCCTAAACGCCGGCCGACCGAAATGGACTCCTGCACGGCGGTGAAAGTATTGGCACCTTTCTGCGATCTTACTCGGCCTCGGCCGATCGTCGACGCTGAATGAGAGACTGAGGGGTTACCTTCCTTCGCAATAATAGTCTGACGTAATGATGGCGACCCCATGAGGGCGATCGCGTCACCGATTTTTCCTGGAATCGCTTCGACTCTGCACCTTTTTCGTCCAAGGTTCCGATAGCCGCGGTCGGGTAATAACGCGGGTAATTGTCCGATGAACAATGAATGAACCGATCCCTGGATCGATCGAATCCGGGATCGGGCCTCGGAAGAATGTCAAAGACGTCAAAGTTGTCCTGCCAGTATGTCGTTTTTCCTCACTGATGGTCAGCGGAAGAAGTATTGTCCGAATGAAGAGACCGAGGAGAATCGCGCGGGAGCAAAGTTGCTCGGCGTCATTGTGCGAGTTTGGCCGGCGATGGAGGTGAGGGGGGGAGTCACGGGACTGGCAGTGAAAGTGTTGCAAGGAGGGAGAAGGATGTCACTTCTCCTTCTTTCTCCCGCCAGGACGGCGTCACGGCGCAAACAACTGTCGAGGAGTCGGTTAACTCCGGCGAAGCGCGCACGTAGGTGCCAAACTGGAGAGTCGGATCCGACTCGAGTCGGGTTCGAGAAAAAAGCACCGGCTCCGAACAACACTCTCATCCGAACACTGTCATTCTTATTCAGTCGGATATTCTCCGTTCAGAGACTGATGATGGGCAGGCAAAAAATGTGGTTTTCCGAGACGTAAGAGGAGAGCTAACTGATCTTTAGAAAGAGGAATGAAGACTCTTTGATCGAGAGAGATCATTAATTTTCTTATAGATGGGAGAGAGCCAATTTCTGGGTGGCGTTCAAGGTGTGAACGCGTCGGGTTTTGACCGATTTCGATAGCAAATTACGAAATGAGCACAAAGTCATAGGCGGACACTTAGAAAGGTATCAATTTGCGCCAATCGGCATTCACGGGTTTCCTCCTGGCTCGTAATCAGCGTCCTGCGCAGGACGACGACTACCACGACTACAACGTGGACGACCAGGTACGGGCGACAAAAAGAAAAGGAAAAAAGGAGCCGGCCGATACCGAGAGCCGATTTCCATGAGTGCCTCGCGCCTTTCTACGCGCTCGCAAATTGTAGGAACATAACGAAGCAGATGTAAGTAGGTCGTCGCCGTACATGTTCGGCCACTCGCGGCTTGATCGATATCTGGCGTTGGTCGTCCTTTTCGATATGCACGGATTATCACGGTGATAGTCCGTACCCTCCTTCCATCGGGAAGTCAAGGTTGAACGCAGTTGAGCACTATGAAATTACACCGTATCTAAATCGAAGTATCCAGAGCGCGGACTTATCAAAACTAAGAGTCGATTCTGCTTCGATAGAATCCAAAGAAAGCTGATTTAAACGGGCCCGCATGAATGACGGTTCGTTAAGTAGCAGAATCTTGGACGATTCAAGTATTGGGCACAGGAAGGATTCTAGTATCGAGATCACGGACGATTCTTGTATCAAGAATACGAACGATTCGAGTATCGGGAACACAAACGATTCTAGTATCGAGAGCACGAACGATTCGAGTGTCAAGAACAGGAACAATTCAAGTATCGGGAACACAAACGTTTCTAGTATCGAGAATAGGAACAACTCAAGTATCGAAAACACAAACGATTCGAGTATCGGGAACAGGAACGATTTTCCGAATCCGTATCGGCTCGGAATATCGAACCGCGAGCGTCGAAGTTGCCAAGCCGGATGTGATGAGCGTCCATAAACATGTAGGTGCATCACCACGCCTCCGGGACGAAGCAAAATTCTCCGCTGGTCGTAAAGGCGCCGAATCGGCACGGGCCGTGATTTCACTCGGCGAATAATTTAATTTACAGGCCTACGGGAAGAAATATTTCGATTCGCGACGGCGGCGTTCGGGTGTCATGAGGCCAGATGGCCGGAGGAGAGTCTCGACTCTGAGGGAAGGGGAGGGGGAGGTGGAGGGAGAGAGAGGGAGAGATTTCGGTCGGTGTTCCAGTGAAATTCGAAAGGTCGCCTTTTCGAGGTTACCTGCACCGAGGCCCGGCTTTACAACGTGACTTTATGTAAACGACGGGAAGGATGTACGACGAGCTGGATGTAAGTCCGATCGTTTCTGATGTTCGACGCTCGTGCACTCGTTTTCGTCCTGTGCGAAATTGTATGAAGCCGTGCGAAGCTGTACGAGCATCGTACCGGTATCAGGAAGTTTATGTCGATGCTGCTGGCGTAATAAGCATTGTGGTCGAATGAATCACCGGAGTGTGTCGGACGGTAATCTCCTTTTAATCTTTTCGTGCCACGTACCACCCTCTGAAGAACGAGGAATGCATAAGGTGTCTTCGGAGACCCAAACTAGGTATTGCGAGGTTCAATCTCGGGTTTACATCATTCCGAGTTATTCTCAGACTTTCGCGAATTGAACGTTGGTGGAATTTATGCTGAAAAGGTGTGTTTTATCTGGCCTTTTTCAGCTATTTTTAGCCACCTCCGGTGCCCTAGTGCCGTATTTAGTGTCCTCAATGTCGTTAAAAGGATTCACCGGTCAGTCCGCTTCCATCGCGCAATATCTTAAATAACACTCTTTATCTCCCGGTCAAATTTTTCCAGAGACTAAAAAATATCTCGTCAAAACGTAGAAACTTCAGTGTTTTCACTTCCAGTTTCACTCCGGCAAACAACTCCGTCATTTTTCTTCGTCCGCGAGGTCCCTGCATCGCGTTCGTAAAAGCGAACAGTTTGACAATCGTAAAAGGAAGGAGGAGGCATTTCAAATATAAAAAAATAAGACGAGCGCCGCTCGTCCGGCCGGTACGGTATCCTTTCTCGAGACTTTTTCTTTCTATTTCCGATGTATGCGACACGCACCGCCTTCGTTCCGCGGCCGTAAGTCGATTTGTGTGTCAGTGTGTCATACCGGCCCGCATCAGCAGCGAGAGTGACTGCGAGCGTTACTCAATGGGCAATCCATATGTGACGAGCATGTAACCTAGCACGTCCCACGTGGCCAGCCGATCACGTACTCTCCTATGTGCTACGTTACATATACATATATATGTTTTATATATAAATATGTAAAGCAAAGGTATTTCTTTAATTTGAGCCTTGCCGCACTCTGGGTTGTGGAGTAGCGACCTAGGACACGAGGGGGAGGTCACGTGGGAAGATAAGATAGACAACTATAGAGAAGACAACGTGAATATAAAAACTGAATAGCTAATAAGTGACACAGAAAAAACTTTAAATTTCAAAAATTACAATGGCTATATACACTATATACAATATCTCACCTGTAAACAAAGAAACGAAATTTAAAGTTTTTTCTGTGTAACTTATTAGCTATTTATTAGCTATTTATATAAAACTGCACAGGACAGGGCTCGCCTGCCTCACGCATTCACACACGTATCGATGGAAAAATACGCCCAAAATATCCTGACTCTCCCATCGATAAAAAGAAAAGCGTTCCATCCCGACCGAGTGTAGCAAACAATGACCTAGTCCAGTTCGACAACTCCGCAGTAGGCTCGGGATTGCATAACCTCTCCGTTGCATCAGCCGGCCACTTTTCCCCATAAAGATCGCCGTACATCTCAATACGCTTCACCCCCGTCACGTTCGCCGATAAATCCTCGCTCCCATAATCGGCGTAATAGATATCGATCGTTTTCGGGGCGTCGGGAGTCATCGCCATTATCATTATCGTAACGGCCGTTGCGAGGGTATCGCGGGCGTCGATCATCATGATCGTCTTCATCATCATCATCATCATCATCGTCGTCATCATCGTCGTCAGGTATCCTCCTCCTCGCGGCAAAGCGAAAGTGAGGCCAAATCGGCCGAGCCGTAATCACGGTTTTCCCTTCGAAGCATCGCTTCCTGGATCCATGCCACTTATTAATTGGCACGCGCCTCGATCGTTTTCGTACGCCTTTCCTTCGTAGATAATGAGAAGTCGGCCGTTACGTAATTGGCGAATACCGGCGAATACCGACGAATAAGACGGCCGCCTTCCTTTTCATCCTTTCCTTTCATCTTACCATCGATGTATCGATAATCCGACCGGATTCCGCCGCCACTTTCTTCGACGTCCGCGGGCGAAATTTGAATGGGCAGGATGTGCTCTTTCTTCAACCTTCCCCTTTGTCCCTTACATGAGTGGTCGGATAAATATAAAAGATAAAGTTCTATGATCGAATTTAGGATTCCTGGAAAGAATCTAAGAGAAAACAATAAACTTTTAAATATACCCATTGTTAAGATGAAGTGTATAGCTAACTCAACTGTTCCTCGGATTTGCTCTCTTGCCAATAGTTGCGGTGAAACCATCGATCTCTTTGCTACATCAACAAATAAGTTAATCAGTCAGCTTTATAGATTATATGTTTTTATTTAATTTCTTTACCATAGTACCGTACTAATATCAATGTATTTTTAATTGTCAAATGCGGTTATGCCGTTGAATAAATAAATAAATGAGTAAATTAAGAGTTACGCGCGAGCGTATCGATTCGATGACGCAAGTTGCGGGTCGATAATTCTGTCGCTAATGAAACGTCTCGGGGTGAAAAAGCGGGTATTAATTGCGGTACGGTAGGCGGACGTTCGGAGGATTGAGAGGGAGGGATGAAGGAAAGGTTTGCCAACCGTTTCATTACGGCCCGGAGGATTTTAAATTGAATTAGCGAACCGGACGGTGGGCGGCTCGAATCGTCTCGGGAACGATCGGGATGGCGAAATGTCATAAGACGCTTCCTGCGAGAGTGGAGGGAGCTTTCTACGATGATCAAACTTTTCGGCGAGGAACAGTAGTCGATTATCGGGAACGGCCGGGATGGCGAAACGTCATAAGATGCTTCCTGCGAGAGTGGAAGGAGCTTTCTACGATGATAAAACTTCTCGGCGAAGAATAATAGTCGATTATGAAGCGCTTGCTCGACTGCGACTTCCACGTATTGAAAAAACCACGAGAGTCGTAACTTATCAGGGATTACTGTTTCGTACATGCTAATTAATCCCAGCAACGATTTTTAGATTCCCTCGAGCACCTGAAAACGTCTAGCGCCGATACTTTCTAATTCCTTGTCCGCGGACCTCCGCTAAAAACTTCGCTCTCAGCTCCTCTTATCTGTAGTAGTGTACTTTGGAAGAGTTTGGATAACGCGTCGGAAGAAGAGGAATGAGCGGAAAGAGTTCGAATAAGGTCTTGGGTTGTTTAGTGGTTAGAGTTTTTCATTCAAATCCCGGCCCACCTGGGTCCGAATTTTTTCCGTTTTCCGCCTCCTATATTAACATCGAACTGTTTCGAAAATCGCCTTCTCATACGTCAGTCTTTAATGGCTGTCCACTTTCTCTGTCCCATGCACATATTGTCGACTCGAAAACAGTGCGGACCTCCAGCCGAATATCGTCCGCACGAAACAGTTCCGAAAACATCCTCACGGATTCGGTTCGAGCACGCGCGTGTAATGACGCGTACGTGCTCGCGAGGGGTTCGAAGCGTGCGCACGGGTGACGGCCTTGAAATCGAGCCCGATCCACGAAATGCATTTGGCCGCCTCTATCGGCAGGATATGGCGTCACCCACATTCGTACGGTGACGCGCGAATCGAAATCGGTTCAAGGTCCGGATTCATCATTCTCGCCTCGCGTTAGCTCACGCTCTTAGAACTTGCGACTAGCGTGCGTAACGCTTCGATTACTCGGGGGAACGTGTCCTGGGTAGGCGAACAATCGAATCCGTCTTTCACCCAGTCCTGGAATGTCTATTAACCTCTCTTCGGTTAACGTTACGTAAATAGACTCTCTATCGGGATCGAATCAAAGCAAAAAAATTTCCGTAGCCTGCATCGAAAGTAAAACGATTTAGATAATTCGCTGCCACGTTACGTCGATTTTGTTACGAACAATGATAGAGTTGGGCCGGACTTCGAGAGACGATGAGAACAATACACGACGTGCGTTAAAAAGGTTCAGCTCGCAGATGAGAAGGAAGATAGTCTACCTTACATTTGCCGAGAGCAATGGCGGACGAATTTGTCGCAGATAGCGATCTCCGCCGAGTCGTATGTCACGAAATTCCGCGAAAAAGTGGCACACGCGAGCTTGTCGCGCGGCGCACGCGTGAGCGTTGAACCCCGAGATTTTTTTTCTTCCACTCCGCCCCTCCGCCCTCCTCTGCCTCTCCTTTGACCACCTCGTGGCAAAGCAAAAGTTCCGACGAGAGTACGGAAATGCCCCACTTTGAGGATTCTTATCGGGCGCCATCGGCTCGCGATTCGTTTCGCTTTTGTGTTCCGGAGAAAAAAATGGCACGCCCGCAATGTACGGTCAGGTAACGAAGGCGTTCGGAGGCTCCTTTCTCGATTCGGGCTCATGGGATGAGAACTGGAGGAAGATGTTACACGGGAAATCAAATAATTGTTTCAGGATGTATTGATGGATAGGTCTCTTTTGTTCGAGACACACAATGCGTGGAATAATAAACTGACTGTTTATTTTGAAAGTGGTGTAAGTCGACTTTTTTTTTAAATGAGATGTCAGGTAAAAAAAGTTTGTGCTAAATTAATCACAAATTATGTTATATCTCATTTAAGAAAAATTGGGATATTACTTCCAAAACAAACAATTCATACTATCGGAGATATATCATTACAATTTTCAATGCAAAAGAACAAAATTCGTAATTTTTGCCAATAAACGACATTCAAAATTAGACTTTAATTTGTCGAGAGGAATCGACTACGTTTTTGTCTTTCCTTCGATGACGCAAATGAATGTGTCAAAGCAGTTTCTATTCTATAATCCCGCCGTACGCCGCTTCGCCATCCGACAAGACGGAACGTTTACCGACCGAGAATTATCGAGTTAATATGGGTTTAGGAACTGGTTCTTATGGGCTCGTCCTCTGTCCTTTTCATTCGAGACGTCCCTCCGCCCTCGAACGGTTGCGTAACGCCGTCGGCCGATACGAAGAAAGAAGCACGTCGCTCGTTTATAACGCGAACGCTGAAATTACATACCATGAATAGGATGTGAGTAATCTGCGCTACAGCGCCATTCGGCGGAAATAAACTTTCATCGGCTCGTTCCGCGCACCGTTCGGCGTTGCACGTCGATTCTTTTTAATGAACCGCCATGAGCGCCCGCACCTTCCATCTTCATCCGTTGCGTAAGTCAGGCAATCTCATCCGAAGGGTTCACCATCTTATTCTTTAAACGCACGCTAAGAACGCTTTAGCGTCTACGGTTTACCCGCGGATTGAATACGGTAGTTTATCATTGAGGAATTAGAAATTAGATGGAATTACAATTCATTATGTCAGATTTCAACGTTCGGTCGGAGTAGTCGGACAGTTCCATTTTATCAAGTGCGCGAATATCGTTCCTTTACGGAGAGTCAGATATGGCGAGTAATATTCTGCTAAGGACGTAACAACTTTCCCTGGCTAGCGTTACATCTCGTTACGCGATGTTAAAATCGCTCTCCGCGCGGCGGAATCGCAAACAATTCGCGGCTCGTTCGCGTCTACTTAACACGCGAGCGAAGAACTCGAAACCTCGACGGCCGAGATAGCTGCTGCCATTTTCTGTGCGAAGAGCCGGCAAAATTATGCGCTCGCGGCCGAACGATGCTTCGCGGGTATGCAAATTTTTTTTATCGGATCTCGCGTGACACATGAACTTTGCCGTTGAGCGTCCCGCTGACGACGTATTACGTTAATTTACACTGTTTTGCGTGGTCATATATCATAATTGATGCCGGTTATCGCCTTTTGGGGCGTTTAGGCCAAAAATGCGCATCTTAGCCCATATTTTAAGTACGTTTGACCACCGTGTCCTTATAATATGGGACTGGGCGACCAATGGGGGGTACTATGGCACTATTTGGTCCTATTGAAAGGTGATAGAACCTTCAAAATCGTCGAAAAACGCAAAAAAAATTTTGGACTTATATCGGAATTAAAACTATCCTATCGTATAGATTTTAACTCGCCTTGAAAGCTAGTCCCAAGCAAAGTTCCGAATTCTTAATAGTTTCGAAGATACAGCGAAGATTTTTCGAGGTCGAACAAAATTTTTTGAAAGCTCGACTTTCGCCGGTAGTCCTATCTTAAAGTACGCGTCGAAAGCTTCAAGAAAATGTATGATTATCATAGGTTTTGGTCGCCGGTTCAAAAGTTACAGGCGATTTAAGAAATCGCAAATTTTTTAAGGGGTACCCCTTCTCATTTTTGCGAAAAATCGAAGGTCGTCGGATCGGATCGCCCTTTTGCTACCTTGTAGGGGGTCAAAAATAACTCACAGAGCCGTTTGCCGTTGGTCGAAATTCGGATTAGTTTCGGAGTAGCAGCCAAAAAACCATCGAAAAATGGGGGTTAAAAAATAGGTAAAAATTAAAAGTCTCCCGATCGACTCGTGGATGTACATACTGGAAGAGGATGAAAAGAGGATCACAAAAATCGCAACCCGAGCCTTCTAAGTGCAATAGTTTCGGAGATATGATCGAAAATATGTGAAAAAAGGATAAAAAATCAACTTTTTGGCGGGTGACCGAGGCAAAACCTTTCCTGACCAACTTATTCTGCAATGGCGTGAAAGAATATTGAAAATAGCGTCTAAAAATCGCAACCGGAGCTTTCTAAGTGCAATAGTTTTGGAAATATGGCCAAAAATGTGCTATAAAATGGACAAAAATTAAGATTTTGCCACCTGGACTATATACGGACACTTTACAACCATTTTCATCCATGATACGATGAGAAAGGATCAAATTGCTTTCCAAAAATCGCAACCGCAACTGTCGATTGTCTTACGACGCGCGATGAAGTTTTTGAATGGATCCTCCAAGCTGTTCCATTGTGAAGTACAATATATCAGAGGTGTTAGAGAAAAAAATGTACGTCGACTTCGCACCTGAACTAATCACGCTCCTTCCACCGGCGAAAATTACCCGTTGCGGGCCCGCAGTCAACGATTAAAACGCCTGTCTACACGGTGGTCTGTCGACACAGACCTTGGCAAGTCGATGCGAGCGAAGAAGAGCGCCCCACGCGCACCTGCTCGCTCGACGCGAGTCGCATTTTCTTTCATTCTCGAACTTGTACCTCGAACCGACCTTCCGGTCAGCCTCCAAACAGCTACCTAACGCAATTTACTGCGATCGACATAAATCTTCGATCGAAGGCCCGCATGCCAGGCCGATCTGTACGTTATGGTAGCATTTCGATGAATTTGCGGCAGGAATCAGTTCTGGTAGTGGAAACGTTCTGGTAGAAATTCGATTTAGGCAAAGTTGCCAAGGTCCAGCCGAAGTCGCGCTCGGCAGGCTCGCAAGGACGCGGATTATCTCAATCGTAAAGGAGTCTAGCTAAACTAACCGCCGGTTGACCTCACCGGACCGAGAACCGATCGCTCAGACTCGATGAATTATGCGCGTCGAGTAAAAGGGCACGCGCACGGCAGAAAAGTCCGTTTTTCGGACCTCGGACGTAAAAATCGCAGTAAATTAAGATTAAGACCCCGACTCGAATCCTCGTCCTGCTGAAACATTCTTGTTCTCCTGTTTGCCTCGGATTGGGTAATTTCAATCAGCTAGCAAGAAAGCTAGCAAGACCGTGCGTCATATATGCTGATGCGCTTTTTCGATTGTCAGTTCTTCCATTTTTACGTCGAAACTTCACAGACGTTGAAAAGTACCTTCGGTAAAAAGCTGCGATAATAACGACATTTTTCGAGGATGACTTTGTGGCTGAGGTAAGAGGATGGGATCGACTCCGCTTGATATCTGGCTCGAATCAGCGGAGAAAGCTGCGGGGATGATCCCTGCGACCGACGAATCCATTATACGCTCGTTGGTTAATAAACGTAATCAGCGTTTATGATTTTCAAACGATCGCTGGCGCACTCGCAGTCAGTACTCTCGACTCTTCATCGACGATGATCGCTACGATCTGTCGATGATCGACAAGTACATATTGAGTCCCACGAACAATTTTTCCAAACCACCCAAATTGCGGTCGATATTTTTAATAGAGTTAATAAAGTCGCAACTTGTTACGCGATCAGACCTTTTTTTTGTCGTTCAAGAAATCTTCGGAATACTGGCCTAGTTTGGGGAGAGGTCAGGGTATGTCAGATTGCGCGATTTTTTTCTTAACGTCCTAGAAATCTTCGGACGACTTCTGGCCTCTTTTAGGAAGAGGCCAGGGTATGTCAGATTGTGCGATTAGCCCTCTTTTCTTTTTAATGACCAATAAATCTTTGGAAAATTCTGGCCTCTTTTAGGGAGAGGCCAGGGTATGTTAGATTGTGCGATCAGATTTCTTTTTTTTTAACGTCCAAGAAATCTTCGAAATACTTCTGGGATGCGCGATCAGACCTAAGTCGGGATGTCTGATTTTCCCAGCGACGTCGAACGAGAAAGAGGGTACATTGTACTTGGCACAGGCGAGGATCGATGAATCGTAAAGCCTCGTGAACTCGTTGCAACCGATTGGCCACGATTCGCGCGACCAAGTCACGCATACCTTCGTCCCGCTCGCCTAATAGCCTTTGAGCCAACAACTTCCAAGAACGCACGTTCCATTTTCCTCAACCTGCAGCCCTAAAGAATCACGTAATCCTTAAAGCAGTTCCGATTTCGCTCGGAAAGATCCCGGTAAGCACGTACGCAACGTTCGGCACGATTCTGCGCAGAATTCTTCTCGTCCTCGACGTGTTAAAAGGAGTAGGTGGAGGTAACGCGCGAGGCATTGGCCAAATCGGTTAATGCCGCAGAACAGAAAGTGGAAGAAACTGATGCGATAGTACACATTACTTCTTTTAATTCGCTTTCAGGTAGAAAATGAAAGAAATGTTGCGCAACGGAGAGTCTTGCGCAATGATCGCTGATTTAGCGGCGATGCCGCAATTGTTACTTCTTTTCTTAATAGCGGCAAGACGTTTCTTTCAATTACGGAGAGACATCGGTCGACCGCTTTGCCGGTGAAATGAAACGAAAATAGTTAAATTGCTCGGTCTGAACAGGAAGACATCGGATCTAAGTCGCGAATAGAACGAGCAGAAGATGAACAGGTTGCGGGTTCGATTCTTGACGCTGAGGCGCACCAAAGGACTCGGCAAGAATTCTGCAAGGGGTCTGCAAGGATTCCGCAAGGATTCCGCAAGGATTCTGCAAGAATTCCGCAAGGATTCCGAGAATGTTGAGGAATGAGAAGGAACAGCAGCGTACCGAGTGAAATGAAACAAAAATAGTTAAATTACCCAGTTTGAACAGGAAGACATCGGTCTAAGTCGCGGATAGAATGAACAGAAGATGAACAGATTCAAGGGGGCTCGATTCTTGACGCTGAGGCGCACCAAAACGCACGGCAAGGATTCTGTAAGGATTCCGCAAGGATTCCGAGAATGTTCTCTCGGGCCAACCTGTCGTCGGATTCCTTCGGCGCGAAAGAACAGGAGCAGCGTACCGTGTGAAGTGAAACAAAAATAGTTAAATTACCTGGTCTGAACAAGAACGCATCGGATCTAAGTCGTGAATTAAATAAGCAGAGGATGAACAGGTGTAAGCAGGCTCGACTCTTGGCGCTCCAATGGACCCGGCAAGGATTCCGCAAGGATTCCGAGAACCTTCTTTCAGGCCAACGTGTCATCGGATTCCTTCGAAGGAACAGGAGCAGCGTACCGAGGAGAAACGATCCAGGAACCAAGCCGATCGAGAGACAAACGAGCCGTGCACTGACCCGCTTTCCGCCGCAGACATCCTTGTTTCATAATATCAGAGTGCGCGCGCGCGCGCCCGCGACTGCCTGGCCTCAGATAGGACCCTACTCTCTTCGTACCTCTTCGTAGCTCTCCGCACGAGGTGCATCTTCGTGCATTAGACAAGCAACGTATGCCATCTTCACGACCTGCAACTCGAACGAGTAATCGAGGATCCTTCAGGCTGAAGCCTTAACGACCGCGTCATTAATGCAGCGCTGATATCTCTGACACGAATGTTTCGATCACTTTTTTCGACTACTCCCGGTTCGGCTGAGAAACGACCAGAACGTGGAATGCGCCAAAAGAATGCAGTCAGCCGTACCGGATTCAACGCTGAGAATGCTGAAACATCAAGTTTGAGAGAAGAGTGACTTATGCGACTCGCAAAATAAACTCGTACGTCTCCGCGCCGTTCGTTTTTCATTGTCCTTCCCTGACGACCAGACGGAGGGAAAAAGACAGGATCGGAAAGAAACTGGACAGTCATCCTCGAGACTCTAAGATGAAAGTCGGTAAACACGATCCTGTCCCTTCCGCGAAGGATGCCGAATCCGCACGATGTCCTCGCTGGCCAACTGATTCATTCGACATCGACAACGAAACGCGGACTATCCTCGACTATCCTCGACTATCCGCGACTATACTCGAGCAGTTGACGGCCGGCTGCGCCTTAGAAATTGTCGCTACAATCGGACGGGACGATAATAGGCAGTTATGTCGCGCCTGTCAGCCTGCAATTACGAGGCTTCCACTCTCCTCTCTTCTATTCTTCTTTCCCTCGATCCCTCTCCCACCGAGGAACGATCCGCTTTTTACCATTTTCCGAGCCTGCCAGGGCACCTCGGCTTCCGTCCGACCTTGAACGCGGAAGTGCCGAGCACAATTTCGCGGGCGCAGGTGTCTCGAGGCGATCGGAAATTGCGCGCAGATATTCCATATAGATTGGTAACGAGACAGGCAATCGACGATAAGCGCGCGCGGGCGTAAAGGAAGTACAGGGTCAGAGACGAATATGTCGAGTACGGTACGTTGGCTTCGCTCGTTTTTGTTCCACTTGCTGTTCGACGAGGGCACGCGGATAGGATAGCAACTTTGGTGCAGTTCGGTATTTATGGGATCGTCTGCCAATTATACAAATTTAAGATTAATAAAGTGCTCGACGAATACGATCTAGTTCTCGGAATAATGCATAGAGATGTTAAGATAAGTAATGATAGAAAAGAGAGCATAAATAATAGTTAATGTTAAATAATTGACGGCAAAATGTATATTCCGATGTTCACGGATGTTATGTAAATGACCGAAACTGCAAGAAACGTGTCTCCTTCGAGTCAAAAAAGAGGCACAGTTCGCGTTTCGGATAATCGGGAGATAAAGTCGAGGATCGATCGTTTCGATTAAATTCGCTGGCGTTCGTTCGCACGGCAAGAGGAACGTCTATGTATTTCAAAGGCGTTCGGCAAATAGAATGTAAATCGCGATGGAAACTGGTTAACGTGCGTGCAGGACAGTCGAAAACTGGCGTGAGAATGAATCGACGAAACTGCAGTTATAATTTCGTGGGGCCAATTAATCGCGATGATTAAAATCCTGGCTGAATGCCAGCCTAACGATTTATAAAAACGCACTCTGTCAGAACGAAAATCGGCGCTAATGAGTTTGCCCGACAAAACTTGTTCTCCTCCAGAAAATTACTTATGACCACGAAAAACGCGATATGGAGCATGAGAAAGAAAAGATGATCTGTTGAATGATTTTGTTGATTTCGTTAATTTCGTTGATCTCGTTAATTGTGGTTGCGATTTAAAGATTGAAATCCTGCTTGCCGATTGACGACGACTGCAAATCTTTGACGTTCGGCGATTATGAAAATGTGACGTGTTCCGACGCCGAATACATAATCTCGATAATGAGCGCGAAACTAATCGACCTGTCCATTGTTACGATCGTCGCATTCCTATTCGAGAGCTGCCTGTAATTCCAGCGCCTTCTGCGTCAAGTACGAATTTGATTCGATCCGAGATCGGATCGGCGGACAGTGTCAATTCCAAGGGTGGGCGAGAATTAATGCGGACTGAATAGGAATTGGCCTCGTGCCGTTGACGACGGAGAAAAGTCGCTCTTCGACCTGTCATTAGCCATGAAAAATTACGCAATACATCAATTTCTTCTGGGACGCTATAGAATTTCTGTGAATATGAAATATTCGTAACTTCTACATGCTGCCCTACTTTCGGATTAGACTATCACAACTTAAAACGTGCTTATTAAGATATACTTTCAAAATATTCCTTTAGAAACATGAACCGTCTAAAAGTGATGTAAGTGTATTTTTTTTTTAAATTAAATATCGCATAAATAGAAAGTTTGCACTCAATTAATCACAAATTATGTGATATCCCATTAAAAAAATGTTTTTTCACAATTTTTCAAAATACATGACCCATATATTATCGAACACATCGCCTTTCTATACAATACACTAACAATAATCTACCGCAAATACAGTAATATTCGTTCCAATCGCAAGGCGAGAAAATCCTAAAGACAATTTGAAAAGGAAGCCTGCGCAAGTACCGTAATCCATTTTCATCTCGACAATACCGTAATCGCTTAACGCTTCCCCGATTCATTAAATCCGATTCCCCGCAACACCGCCGATCGACTCGTGCCGATATCGATCTTCCCGTCACGCCAAAACACGCGAACGCTCTTAAGCCTAGCTTACGTCGGAGCGTAATCGCGAGACTCTCCTCGCGGCCAGATATTTTGCATACGTGCTTCTCACCTGGCGCACGCGTAATATTATAATATTAACGCCGTCATCCTTGGCGAGTTATGTCACAGGCGAATATACGATCCTCGCCGGCAGCCTCCTACTCGGCCACTTGTAAGTAACGGCCGGCTTAAATAACGATGATGCTTTATAATGTCGCCGAGCACCGCGAGGCTCGTCGAGACGGAAAGTGAATTCTTATCGATTCGAAGCGGAATCGAGCCAGGCCAATTTCTCGATTACTCAATTTCTCTTCTTCCACCGTCCTGCCAAGTTTCTGCCTACGAAGGCAAATATTTCTACCGTAATAATCATACCGTTGTCTGGCGTGCCTACTGTTGGGAGAGTATGCAATAGAAACGATTATGCCGACAATCGGATTTCGATACTCGCACGGACTGCGCATTTCCGGCAGGAAGTCGATTCAGAATGAGGAGCGACGAATAAGAAGTTGGAAAGGACAGGAGGATCCTTCTAACGTCGTTCGAGTCGATAGGAAAATAGTGACTTCCAACTTGACGTTTAGAGACTCGCGATCCAATCTTTCGATCCTTCACTTTCTCCAAACAACGCGCGCCGGAAGTGTGTATCTATCGGAAGGCCGCTCGGCGTGCAATAACAGACGATGAATCGGAGAAAAATGTCATTGTTAATACTGCGTCGACCTTTCGTGTAGGTGCTTCGCTTGCAGCAGTGATATAAGTCACTTGAACGCGTCGAGTGAAGGATAATTTATTTATTTCTTTGGGGTTTGAAGAACAGGTGAACAAATATGACGTGTGAAAAAGCATTTGTCTGAATAGGTTAGAAGATACTATATATTGTATATAGTATTATTATTCACAATTATGGGTATTTGTATAAACATAATGATTATGACTACGACCGCATTTAAAATCAATATATTTATGTATTGTATATAAAATTATTTATGTAACACTCGGTTAAAAGATGACATCATTTAATATACATAAGATTAATTAATACATATATGAGACACGTATACAATTATACTCTAAAACGCATCAGTCAGCTAAAACAAAATTTAATGTTGTCCCGATTGGCCCGTGCCGTAGTTAAGCGCGCGTCGAGGAAAGTTTTATGCCGCGGTGGATAATTCTGCAAAATGGCAAGAGTGGAGGACGGGTAGAAGGGAGGCGAAGAGGCCGAAGAGGCAGAAGAGACGAACGATAGAGGTTCTCAGGTGGGTCACGGTCTCGGAGGTGCGTAAATTTCACGCGCAACGGCTACACGCGTCGCGGACACGAAAACAGGATATCGTATTTTAGCAACGACTTTTTCTAGCGTCCTTTAAAGCATAGCCTGTCAGGACATGAAATTCAGCAATGTCTGCCAATTCGCACATCGCGAAATGTCGAGGTATCACGAGGCGTACCACCTTTCGTTCGGGATGCCGAACAAAGGCCCGAAAAGATATCCGACGACAAAAAAAAAAAGGAAGAGAAGAATGGGCGCCTAACGTGATTTATCCCGAAATCTGCATCTGCCGCTTAATATTCAATATCGATGAACGTTGCGAAACGGAGAATGCCAGATTTTATCGGGCGACTTGGTGAAAAAAAAAATTCTTACGCTTCTTACGGGTGGGTTTTATGCAATTTTACGCGGAAACGTCGGGCGAGGATGGGAAAAAATTCTGCGCGGATTAATGGCAGACGGCGTGAAGTCCGTTGCACGGTGAATATTTCATGAAACATTGTAATATGATACGCGCAGCGGTACTTAATCTAACCTGTTGCCATTATGGTTTCCGATTAACAATTATCCGCGACACCGGCGAATTTTACGCGGAAAGTCATACTTATCGAAAAATCGAATTAGCTATCTTAGCCAGTATCGTTCTACGTCGAAGCGGTGATTCCTACTAAGTCGTTACGTTAATTGTAAGATGTAAGTGATGAAACTCTTAAAGAGCTCATTAACAGGGAAGCCATGACTTGACCGGCTTTCAAAATGGACTGGCGAGGACCTCTTCTAAGGATGCCCTTTCCGCAAAACGTGACCGGACAGATTTGGCGGACCCGGGCAGGCGGACCTTGAACTATAAGCGACGTCCCGAGTAAGAGGCAGGATTTTCAGCCTGACGTAATGCCGTCCCGACGTCAGAGTCTCGGAAATGAGATTCCGCTGCGGCTAATTGCGCCAGTTCGCGTATTCTTATTTATTTGGCTGACGCAAAAATTCGCTCCCGTAAACGCGGAATGACGCTTTAGTGCTAACGGATCGAATTCGCGTCTTCTCGGAAGTGCGAAGAAGACCGCCTGATCGAGGCGAGCAACAATGTACGGTGAAAAATGTTGTTCTGCCCGGTGCATGCATAATGCATCAGCGATGATGCGGATTTCAGCGTCAGCGGCATCTGCCGTTATGTATTGTTCTCTCTCTCCCAGTTTCGGTCTGATCGGGAAATCAGATTCCGAGGATCGATTCAGAAGCCTCTTCGTCTTCCGCGAAGTCCGCGTGATCATAATTAAGCTACTATCTGTCAATGCCTCATTTTTGGGACGTTGTTTCAAATTGTTTTCTTTTAATGGCTGCAACTTCTAAATGTACAGTTATCCTCATTTTTTATTTTTGTATTTTCGTATTACGGCGGGTAATGGGTTAAGTTAGTCGCGTCAACGTTACGAAGCCCGTGTCACGGTAGAACGTAACAAATATTGGATAAGCTAACGCTGATCGGTTAACCGTTCAAACCATTCAATGTTAACCCGTTATCCGCCAATGTCCCATTTTTGGGACACAATTTCAAATTGTTTTCTTTTAATGCTGCAACTTCTAAATGTCCAATTAATTTCATTTTTTATTTTTGTATTTTTGTATTACGGCCGGTAATGGGTTAATAACAAAGGATGGAGTTCACTTCCGATCTGGCGATAAGCGCTGGACACGGTGGCAAGTTGTCGAATCGAATTCCCGACGATTTCCAGTAATTAGCGTAGGTGTGCTTGAGAATATCATAGGCACAAAGTTGGCGAACGAAATCGAAAAAGAGAGAGTTTTAGATTAATAGCGACGGAGATAGACGTTGGCCGAGATAGAGTGCGAAGAAAGTTCGCGACGATCGAACTTCGGACGAGCAAGTTCCTTCGACCCAAACTCTTTTCCTGAACGAATGAAAACGACTTGCGAACGATCGCCTGCGGACAAGGATCGTCAGCTGCCAATCGGAGAAGTTGTCAATCCGCGGATGGAAGTCGAGAAGTTCGCCATTACGCAAACGAGCTAAGACGATTTCTCGTCCGGACTCGATTTATACATCCCAGAGCCAGAAATTTTGAACCGGAAGTCTCCCTGCATCGCTGCCCACCGGGAGAGATGCGTAAATTCGTGAATTTATCACTCTCCTTTCGCCTTCCACGAGCCGAATCTTACGAAACTGACTTCCCGACATGAGACGTGCACACAGACACACACTGGCGCACATTGGTCAGGAGTCATACGGCGGCAGACCTATCCGCCATAAAAATTTGAATTTTCTAGATAGACACGCGCGCTCGGTTGGCCAATCGGCGCTGCAGACATGCATTCCAAGCACAGAGAAATGTCAAAATACGAGGAAGTCTTGCCGGGTCCGGCGCGTCGTTTGCACGCGAATCACGGGCAGACGATAAATATAAATTTGTTCGGGCCCGGGCCCGGGCCCCGTTCGTAGGAGAAAGTATTGTGTTGCGGCAATTATTAGTGCGGACGGATAAAAACGAAGCTACAACGGTTCCCTCGCTCGCCTCAGTCCTGTCCAATTCTGTCGATTGACCAATGCCATCCTTCCCACCGACCTCGCCACTCGCTTTTAACACGACGACGAACGACGAACGACGACGACGACGGAACTGAAGCGTCGCGATTTACCTCGCGACGCTTAATTGCCCGATGTCGACATATTTTAATAAATGGCCGGAGCTCCAATACTCGGCTCTCGTAAATGTTGCGGCCGCCGCGAAAATTATGAATACGCGAAGGTCTTAATTAGGGTGAGACCCCGAGCCTCCTTAATTGTGAAAGCGTCATTAAGCATTCGGCGAGCTGGCCGGAATGGAAGCGAGGCGTGAGGACCGGGCACCGAAAATTTCGTCGGCCGTCGGACTTTGAAAATTGTGTCGGCATACAGAATTCTCCGTTGCTCTTTTTCCCGAAGTCAGCTCGCGAGTTTGCATCTCAATAAATAAGCTTCGCGAAGTAAGGACTGTAATTAAAAATTTCTCTGCTGAACCAAGAATGAAGGTGGTCGAGAAGAATGAAGTTCGGCACAGGGACAAAAGTTGCATTTTAGGCAGGTGGAATTTGACATACCGTGGTCTCTCCTCAAAGAGGGCAGAAGTCTTCCAAAGATTTTTTGGACGGAAAAAAAGAAAAGAGGACTAAAAGTTGCATATTCTGAACAGTCAAAGCTTTCATGCTCTTAGCTCGACGAATGACTCAGTAACAAATGAGAACTGTTTCTGACCGCAGGTAGTAAAGGCTTGAACGTCAATTAGAACTCTGTTCCGCTTAGCCTCTTGACATCTTCTACCTGCAGGAAGGTATACACTTCAGTGCTGATGAAGCGAGTACTATCAACGTACGTTCAATGTAACATCTGGCGAAGAATGAGCATTCATCACGAACGCAAATGATTCCCGATTTTTTCTCCACCGCCGTACCGACCGCGAATGATTAACTCCTCCACCTTCTCATTGTCGTTTCCCTCGCGCGAGAATAATTCAGATCCGGTTCCGCGTGCGTGGAACACGTGAGTCCGCCTGGCTCGCGCGCAAGCATAATTTACCGTGAAAAGCGGTAAAATAAAAGTTCGTTTGCCGGGTCTCGGAAGGACCCTCGACGAAATCCAGGTCAGCCAAGATGGTCTCGCACGCAGAAGCGTGCCGGAGCGTGCAGAAGCGTGCAGAAGCGTGCAAAAGCATGCAGAAGCGTGCAGAAACATGCAGAAACGTGCAAAAACGTACAGAAACGTGCAGAAACGTGCAAAATCTTTGCGATGCAAAACATTCGCTGGAAAAAACAGTCTGGCCACCTTCACGACACGCGGCATTAACGCAGGCATCGCAAGTATTCCCCGGGAAGCGCGTTCTCGCATTGCGGGCCTAATTAAAATTGACTCTTCCTGCTAGCTAAGTTCATTAACACTTGGCATGCGGGCAACGTATTTTTACGTGTTTTGCAGACTGTCACTGGAGCGCGGGTCACGTAAAAATACGTATTTCATAGATTTGTGGTGATTATCGGGTATCCACCACGAATGTACTAAATACATATAATTACAAGGATGTGTGACATTATGTGCGTATTGTTTGTGTTGCTAGACAACGCTTTGCACTTTTTCTTCCAACAATTTATGATTGTCGAGTTACTTGGTCTTAAAAAAACGCCCGCTGCACGCGTAATTCGGCGGAGAAGTATACCCGCATGCCAAGTGTTAATAAAGTCGCTAGCGGGCCGCGCGCGAAAGTGAAATACTCGGCCGTACGGTAATGACGAATAAAAACTGGGTCGCTCGCCGGGGAAAAGTGAATCAGGCTATTCGTATCGATCGAATCGGTAATGCTTGCGCCCGCGTCTCGTTCCGTTAACTCAGCTTTTTTGTTCGATTGCCAACGCACGTTCTTCTCGGCAAACGGAGCGAACTCCGGCCGGTACGTTCCTATCTAATTTCCTGTTACGAGAGGTTCGTACTTCTTATCATAAGAATTCTGCGCATGGGCGAGAGTCGATTGACGATTTTCAGTACGTAACGTCTGAAGGATCCTGGAGCTTAGCATGTCTATTTTCGCCAGGTAATTAATTATAGTCGAACAGTAGGCAACCTGACATATGTGTGCTTGCAGGAAAACTTACCAAACGGTCACCTTTTGTGTGTACGGCGATAAAACGGATTCCTTAGGTACTATTGTAATTAGTCTATTAGTGAATCCTTTAGAATACACATATTTAGCCGCACTTAGCCTTAGTCCTTAAACGACTAAATTTTGAACCCTTTAACTAGTCCTACATTGTTACGTTGTGTTCAAATATATCTATCTGTTAAACTGTCCAACATACCGATCAAACTGATCACTCCCAACGCCCCATCCAAACCTCATCCCAACACGAAAACCACTACATAACAACGAGTCCAAGGATAATAAATCTTTTGGCAAACTCTTGCGAATCAACGTGCAAGACATGCACTCGCGTTACCGACGTCGATAATCCGTTTACCGTATCAGGATCCTCCTTCGCCTTTGCCCAACGTACCGTTCTCTGTCTGCATTCAGATCCTCTCTCGTTACGAGGTAAACATCGGACGGAAAAAAAGCTAGGTGGCCCACTTTTGCCGCGATTCGTCGCACATTTCACCGTGCCCACCTTCGCGGAATCCTATTCGATGTTTTGAGACTGGCATCGCTTGCCTTCTTCACTCGTCGTCGTGACGTACTTACTACTACGACGTTCTGGCCGATGCTTCGCTCGATACACAATGTTTTTTATTTTGGGCGGAATGTGGCACGTATTCGCGGTTAACCTTTCGCATCGGCGTTAAAGTAATAGCGAAAGTGGCGACCGAACGTCTGAATCAGCGGCGAGCGCGCCAATTTTCGTGTGATCGAGTGATGTAAGCCCAGAGACGCGCGAGTGACTACGTAGACGTTCACGGAACTCGGCGATGCCGGATTTGGATCATCGATCGTCGAGATCGCGGGATTTTCACTCCGCTCGGCGATCGATCCTGGATCGCGGGATTTCCTTCGATCGAGTCTCGATCGGGAGAAGAGGATTGCGCAACGGAGCGAACTGCAGCGAAGTGGGCGACGGTGAAATTTTCGAAATCCGACCTGGTGCCAGAAAAGTTTTATCTGTTACTTTTATCACTCTCCAAACGAGCGGCGTCTATAAATTCGTTGATACTAAAAGCGACGCGCGGAGCTGCGAGCGTATAATCCAGCCGAATGGCGTAAAATTTGCAAAGATAATTAAGTGTCCTTGAGTGGATCGTTCGCGAAATGGTGGATGGCGCACGCGCGTCAATTTTTCGGCACCCTCGGCGAGGCAGTCGGATTTGCAACGCGTATCAGCTAATTAATCGTATAAATCGCTAAACGTATCATGCTAATTGCCAATGGGCAAATCTAATTGCAATTTTATTATAATGTCGTCCGGATGACCGGTCCTCGCGAGATTCGCATTTTTATTTTGCACCTCCTGACCCCGACCGGCGATCCACGACTGCTGACATAACGATATTTTCCATACCCGCTGTATATTAATTGATTTTGACGGACCATTCGTGGAAACTATTATCGGGACCCTTGCTCTTTCGCGGCTCCATCGGATTTCGAATGCATAGTCAATGTAATCGGACAATAAAAAAGACGAAGGTTGAAATTAATAATGCGCGTGGAGACTCTCTCCTAACTTTCACGAGACAAGGGGGGCGAATGTGGTCGGGTGTCTCATCTGACGCCGAGATGAGCCTGTCAGATCGATAGGGAAAAATACAGTGCCGACTAACATCAATCCGTGAATACCTGATTAAATTCAGGAGCTATTAAAAGAAGTTAACTCTGCCACAACACGATATACTATTGTATAACACGGTTTTGTTCTAACACGATATCGTATCGTGTACTTGTACAACACTGTACTTGTACAACACTGTACTTGTACAGCACTCGGTAACATGGTTTTTGTTTAAGATATTTGAAAACCAAATAAGTTTAAAATAATGATGCAATAATGAACTACATTGCCTTTACATTACTCTCATAGGATATTATATAGTTGGTAATATCGTAAATACGGAAATACGTTCTCCTTTGATTATACTGAGTAAGGATGAGACAGAAATTTATTAAATTAAGGTTACATTGCATGAAAATAATCACTTTTATGTAGTCTTCAGTTATACAAGCATTAATACGTTTAATAAAAATTAAGTTACATATATAGAATGAAAAAAATGCAGACTGTAGGTCTTACATAACACTGCATTTTTCAGGAACCTATCTACCCTGTTATAGTAGGGCTACCTGTACTTCCCTTCCAACAAGTGGCAGAAAGACTTCTGACACTCATTATCCCTTCCCAAGCCCAATCAGAACCCAATCCCGCCCAAAGTGGACCTATATCCGCGGACAATCAAGAAACCTTAAATCCTCCCCCCTTCGTCAAAACTAAATCCGGCTGTCCGCTCATTCCGGCCGACGCTGGCGGCAGGTGCACCGGTCGTTCTTACAAAACAAACGGAACCGCGATACGGACAGCCATGATGCCTGAACGTGTTCCGTCACTCGGCACCGCGGTCGCCTGGCATTTAAAACAAAAGGCGCAAGCGCTCGAATCCATTATCGCGGGAGTCGAGGGAATGCAAAGTGGCCGCGGCAAGCGATCGCGAAATAAGCCGAGGATCACGCTCGCGCGCGCGCGCGCGCGCGCGCATAGAAGGCGAGCGTAGGAGCCAATAGAAGTGCGGGGCCCTTCGACGTGAAAAATCGCTACGTGCGCTCACGTGACGCAAGGATATTTTAATTGAGGGCGGATATCGACTTGGCCGACGTTCGTGTTTATGCGCGCACGTTCCACCAGGCTGCGATCACGCGCCGAATTGTGCAACGATTCCTCTACTCTACCCCCTCCCTTCTCTCTAAGCCACCCCCCTCCGGTCCCTTGTCCACTTCAGGTATCACGGACGACCGCACGTGCCATCGGCGTCGAGACATCTTCTCTCGTCCAGCTTCGCTGAAAACGTCCCGTTAGAGAACCGACCGACCGGAGTCGCTTTGCGCCAGAGTACAATAAATATTCGCGAACGCAGGTAGTTACGTCATAAGCGTGCAGGAGCGCGCTCGCGAGTTGGCGCGGGACTCATATGCGTAATCGCGTTATGTTACACGTAATAGGCCACGATGGTAGTTTGTATCAATGCGGCTGACGCACGCGAGATTAATGAAAGGCGGTTAGTTTGAAGGGGGTTGATGAATTCCGTTGAAGGATACAGGGAGAACGAATTCGTTTACGATGAGAAATTTAATGATCCTGGGTTAATCATATAGAATTTCAGGGCGTATGGATCAAGGGTCTAAAAAGACAATAGGTAAAGAAAAGGAAGCGGTAGTGTGATCCGGGACGAAACGATTTTTTGGAACACACTATCACTTCCTTTTCTGTACCTATTGTCTTTTCAGACCCTTGATCCATACATCGTGAAATTCTATACGAATTCGTTTAAGTTTTCAGTTTTGGAAGAGCTTGCATTTTTTTATGAGTGGTAACGAGAGGTACGATGCAGCTCGTTGGTCGTGAATATTAACAGCTACCGATAGAACGTTTCGTCACAGTCTTTGTCGCAATGACGAGTATTGAGAGTCGCTGGGTTGGCATTACCGCGATTGTTTTGAACGACGGAAAAGGAACGTGACGAGTGGCACGACCGATCCGAATGATCAGCCGACCATCCCCCTATCGATCCCGTCGGGTCAGCCGAACGGCTCCTTATTTTTTCCAGACGTAATGACCCGTGCAGGAATCGTCCTTGTCACAGTATTTCGCCGGGAAAACTCCGACTCCGCTCCGTTGGCAAGGTTCGGCGTCCTTGCGGGAGTTCGCTCGTCGGTTATTACCGTGATTTTCAGAATAGGTTTGTGCAATGCGCGCCGACGATTGCAAAACGCGCGATTGCACCAATGGCGTTTGTCTACATGCTAACGGCAACGACAATGCGCACTTAACATGAATTTACGCTTGTCGGTCGACTCGGGTGGCCGCCAGATGGCGTGTAAGGCTTAACCCGTGCATCGTTCCACGATTTTAACCTGTTGCTACTTCCTTCTCTTTCTCCTGCTATACACAATACGTTTATTTATTTTGAATCGATTCTTACTGAATGTTTAAATAATTGCCTAATAATAATATCGCTTAATGTTGTCCTGCATTAATTCGTCCTTATGTTGTTTGCCAATGAAGAGGTGAATCATAGCTAAGTTGCAAGTTATAATCGTTGATTGGGTTTGCTTGAAAAAGTCATATCTTTAGTATTCATTCTGTGGGGCACGAAGACCGCGTCCTTGCAGGGTTCGTTGCACTTCGATGCAGAATTCATCGTAAAAGACGACCGCAGCGTAAGGTATATCGATTTTCCACCGGCTGCCCTTTACGAGTTAATTGTAAAGACGTTCGTGACAAAAAGCTGTACGCAATGCCGGATGCCGAGGCGCAACCGTTCGCGACCGAAGTTGCGGCAAAACTGTCGTCGTAAATTTCTGGAAAACTACCCAATTCGCCTGCCGACCGCAAACTACATTAATAATGTCACTCCGGTAAAGATGCGAGACGTAGCTTTAGTAATGCACGTATTCCGATAATATCTGAACGCAAAAAGTGTGAATAAGAATTCATACACGTTTAGAGAAAAGTTTGAAAATAGAACGCTTTTGAAATTTGAGATATCGAATAAACGATTATCGAGACTCGAAGGTGAACTCCGGAACTAAAGTATCGATTATATAACATGGCGTCGGATCCTAACCTAGCATAACCAAACATTATATTTGTAGTTTTGTCAACATTTTTTTGACTGTAAACAATATAGTAAATTGAATAAAACAATGAACATGATTGGTAGGCATTGCCTGAAAATCTTTAGAAATGAAGTCAGTAGCTCTGTTTCTAATTTGGGAGTGTGTCGGTCATACAAAAGTGCTTTTAGTTTGGAGAACTTATACCCCAAAAGCAATATAAAACTTTATACACCAAAGTTTGTGAGTGTTATATTCTTTTAATATATAATTTATTCCTTTACATGTAATGACTTTCATTACAACCAGTGTCTAAGTGGAATCATTCAGTGCGTCATAACCTATCAGCCGAAATCTTGATGTCTATTTAGGTTCCTGAAAATCCTAATGCGAAATTCGACGGTTTCATCCCAATGAACAAACTGGATATCAAATATTCTCGCAGTAGTGGTCCTGGTGGTCAGAATGTAAATACTGTTAATACTAAAGTAGATCTAAGGTTTAAGGTTTCTGATGCTACATGGCTCGCAGAAGATATAAGGCAAAAACTGCAGGAACAGGTGCGTAAATCAGATTTTTGGTAAATATGAAATATGGAACAAAAATGTTTATTGTATTTTTTTTCCAGAATATGACTAGAATAAACAAAGATGGTTATTTAATAATTCAATCAGACCTAACGAGGTCTCAGCAACTAAACTTAGCAGATGCTTTAGAGAGATTGAGGGTAATGATTCGCAAGACGCTTGAAAAACCACCAGAGGTGCCCAAAGAAACCGTAGAATTGCAAAGAAAACGCCAGTTAACGGCAGCTAGAGTCAGGGTACATCAAAAAAGGGAACGTTCGATGATTAAACAACTAAGACAAATGTAGACAACTACTACACTTAGACATTAATCATTCATTTGTATAAATAGCAATTTATTGATAATAAAATATTGTGTCCATATTATTTTGCTTCTAATTGTCACCATTCTCTCTTTCTCGCTCTCTCTCTGTGGTTACAATGTTCATCCTAACCGCGATATGGGTCAATAATTGGAAATGGTTCTCTTTGTTGCTAAACGCATATTTGCCAATTAATGTCACGTTAGGCAGTAAGCTTTACCGAAACAGCTGGGTAAAAGTTCGATCTGTCAACGTGGTTGTCATGGCGACGAATCGACCGCGTGAATGAAAACACGAGGCAACAGTGAGAGTAGCGAGTTGTACGTTGCGCTCATGGCTTCGATGTCACGCAAGAGACGAAAAAATGTCTTACCGCGATCTACGAAGTAGGTTTTCCAAAAACTGAAGCTCTAATCCAACAGCACCGAAACGATTCATAAGTATAATTCGTTCGCAGACTTCACGGAGATGATGAGAGTGCTGGGGTATCGAAGACTGATCTCCCTAGCCAATTTTCGTCTGCCAAACTTTCCGCTCGTGGCAGAAATCCTCGTCTGGCTAGTGAAGAGATTCGATCCTGACGCCGATGTCCCGACTGAACACGGTACCGAAGAGGAACGTGTTGCCCTGATACGAAGCGTTGCAGAATTTATGGTAATATATTTTCATACGTTCTTCCACGAGCCAGTTGAAATCCTATGCTCTAATTACGTTGATGACAGGCCTTGAAGACGAACGTGAAGCTAAATACGAAGAAGCTGTACCAAGCGGACGGCTATGCTGTGAGGGAACTGATCAAGATCACGGCATTATTGTACGAGGCTCAAACTAGCAGCGGTGAGAAGGACTATCGCTTGAACAACGGTAGCGATCCAAGGAACTTCGAGATATCCGATAAGATCAACGAACTGAAGACTACCAGACAGTTGGCCAGCCAGTTGACAGTCAACGGGGCAACCCTCTTTGATCTCCTCGGCCGCGAGGTTGATCTGAGAGAAATTCGAAACTCCAAAGTCGCCCGACAGTTCGATACGTCCGAAATTGAAGTGGCGTTGAAGGATGTAATAGAAAGCATGCGCAAGGAGGCCGAGGATACCAAGAGACAGATTGAATCTGTCAAGGTAACGCACGCGAAGTGCAAAGGCGATATTGTGTCTACTTTCGCATTTATCTTCGTTGCAGGATACGGAGCAAAGTTTGGACACGAGGATAGAGAGGCGGCGTACGGAGTTGGACAGGAACCAGAAGAGACTTCAAACGCTGCGCAAAGTTCGGCCGGCGTTCATGGAAGAGTTTGAGAAGTTGGAGGTCGAACTGCGTTCCCTGTACGACGACTACTTGCAAAAATTCCGATATCTCGCGTACTTGGAACACCTTTACGAGGACGCGGCTAAGGCAGAGCAAGAAAGAATCGAGCGAAGGTATCAATCTAAGTCAATTTATTGCTTGATGTTCGACGTTTGACTTTAATGTCATCTTTAGACAAGCCGCGACGAAGAAACAGCTCGAGCAAATGCGCGCTGAAGACGTCAGTTTCGAGAGCATGATGGAAGGCAATGATTCCATATTTGCTACGAATCTTCATGATCCGTTGGCCCTTGGAGAAAATGAGAAACAGGCGACTGAAAAGTCTACAGCTCGCACGAAACCAGGTAGCTTCATTCGATATAAAGATAATTCGTTTTTTTGTCGAGTCTATCGTTTCATCGTAATTGTTCATTCATGTATTGATCCAAGTCTGTCAAAAAGTCGGAAATTCGCTTACAGATTAATATATTAATGTATTAAAATTGTTGTTCCAGCCACAGGCAGAGCTTCCAGATTGCAAATAACACAGCGTCGAATATACGGCAGCATGTCTGGAAGACAGAGAGGTACCATTCAAGAGGCAAATGACAGTGGCGGTTCCCTTGACAGTGACAGTGATTTGCTAATCGACGGGGATCTCGATGACGACGACGATGATGACGATGACCTTTTGAACTCCGTGGGCGGCGCCGAGATCGGCAGTTTCGATCTCAAGGCCGGGCAGGAAAAACGAGCTGTCAGCAAGATAGATCACTCCGACGAGGATTTCTAAACATTTTTCCGTCGACCGTGTACCGATATGTGCCTTCATACTTACCGTCTGAACTACAATGCGATTCTACAGTGTGTCATGTCAATAATTTTAAACAGAATAAAGAGGTCATTTGCGTTTCATCGTTTCGAGATATCTTTAGATTCAAGGCGAAACTGGCGAAAATAATTCATCTTACCTGCACTTGAAGGTCGCAATTATGATAGAAGAAAGAGATCAAAGACAGGAATAACAATTCGTGCTGCTTTATTATCATGTTTATTAACTTCAGCAACGTTCGCCAATTGGCTGGTATACTGACTGTGGCTCAGCACCGATCACATGTATGTATCACCCTACCCTATAATGCTGTGTACGCGGATGCACGTACACACGCGTGTATGCACATATATACATAAGTGTACGTGCACGTAAGAAAAGATGACGAATGCGGGTCAAAGTAAATCAAAACGGTTCGCAATCGCAATCGTAGCCGCAATTTTCAAAATGATCGGCATTCGTCCAGCATCCGACTCTGTTCCCCGCAGAACAAAAACAAAAACGAACAATCATCAGGTCGCACCACTGCACCTACTATAGCTCTGCCTCGTCAGACCGGGAACCCATAGAAACGTGAGACGAAAGAGGACGTTGAATCACAGAAAAATTGTCTCTCCGCTTAGGGCACCTTTACGGTCGTAGAAACTAGGGGTTCAAAAATGACGCACGCAATCGAAAGTCAGAGTGAGAAGGAGAGCTTCGCCGGGAACTCCTATTTAAAAAGTAAACAGTGCCATTCCTTCCTCTCAGGGAGGCTCGCGACACGTCCTGTCGGCCGATAGTACCTAGATATAAACGACTTCTCGAAAAAACGCTGTTTACGTTGTTTCTAAACTGTACCTATGGATTCGTTATTGAGAACTCCTAAGTACATATCATACATACATAAACTACATCTAGGTATTGATCCTATGGATATGCGTAGGTATGTCTCTTTATACGTTATGCGGATTCGATAGGTGTGTGTTCTCTTTCTTTGCCAAAAAAGACCTTTGCTTTTCAACGTGAATGGGATCAGGGAAGGGAGAGGGTGAAGGGAAAATGGTTTTGGGGTTGGTGGGGGATCTCAAATCCCATGTTTCTTATCGCCAGCGTGTCTTTCCCCTCCTCGTCGTTCGTCATCCTCTTCGTACCCTCTTTTTTTTTTTTCGTTTTCACACTTTTTTCTTCCTCGGATAGACCGAAAAGTTTAGGCCCCTACGTAAACGCAGCTAGCAATTAAAAAACGGCTGTCCCCGCAGCGGAGATCGCGTCCGCGGCGAAGAACAGGGTGGAAAGTAGACGGAACGAGGAATAAAGTCGAGAATTGTTACGCGTGGACGTACGTTTGTAAAAAATCGCCGCGAAAGAAGCACCAGAGCAGTTTAGTTGAACGTGGTTTAGATGCGGAAAGATTGGAGGCCGGGAAGTTCGTGCGCCAACAGTCGATTCTTCCCGTTAAACCCCGGGCGGCGGGGGTGAGGGGGGGTCGGCAGTCCTTCTCGTAGAAAAATATTGTTAATCCGCTTTTCAGTGAGCATCGCGCGCGCGCATCCTTCGTCTTCGTAAATCTTCGTCGTCACGCTCGTCATCTTCCTCGTCACGGGCAGTCTCGGGTAGCACGTTTCGACAGGCACCGTTCCGCTTCTCTCATCTTCTCTAATCTTCTCTCCTCTTCGTCTCCTCACCAATGTGTCATCGACAACGACGAGTCACCCCGGAGATCCAAGGATCGATCGTGCGATCCATCTGTCGCCCGCGTGCCTTGCGAAGGTCTCGTCCTAATCGGTGACGTCCTTCGTCCGCGCGCGGATAGATGAGCGCACGTGCGTCAGGCCAGTGATCCAATTAGCCACGGGTCAGCGCTGACCCGCCACGTCCAAAGGCCATCGTAATTAGGGGGGGGGGGGGGGGCTGGGGCTGGGTGGGCGGTGCGTAACCTTAGACCTCGCGAACTTAGACTAACGACAGGGCGACGGACGCAGGCCGTCGGTAGCAAAGGACGCGAACTATGATCTTTCGCTTCGCTCGCATTTTACGGTTGGTATGATTTATGGTCCGTTCTCGCGGCTTCCGAGGTCGACCAATTCGCGAAGTGGACGTCCGACGGCGTCGTCCAGCTACCGTGGCGCGTCAAGGTAGGTTCCTGCGAAACGTATGACGGAAAAGCACCTAAGGATAGATCCCTGAGGACGATAATAACGGCCACTTCACCGTTCGAGGATGTTCAAGGACGTTCTCCGTAACTCGCCGTTCTTCGCGACGACGCTGTCGGCGGGAGTCAGAGAGACTGTCAGCGAGACTGTCAACGATCCTGTCAACTATTTTGTGAACAATCCTGTTAACGATCCTGTCAACGATCCTGTCAACTGTCCTGTCAACAATCCTGTTCACGATCCTGTCAATATCCAAAGGACGATCGCGCAGATCCTGCCAGCCGGAGGCAGTACCGGGCGACCTCGATCCACCGATCCTTCGGTCCCGCACTCGATCCTTGCCCCAAGACCGCGTTAGGGCCCGCCGTAGTTGTAGAAGTAGGTCCTGGCGACCTTGGGCGTGCCGGTGAAGTTGCCAATGTCCCAGAGGACGTCGAGCACGGTCTTTCGCTACCTGATCGACTTGCCCACCGGGCTCGTTTCTATCCGCGCCGTCATCCTCGGCACCGGCTCCAGCTCCGGTAGCGGACATTCTGCCCCAAGGTCGGTCCAGGTCGTGTCGACGGCCTCGGACAGCTGATACTTGTACTTGTAGGCCGTCCTGTCGACGACCGACTCCGTGTTGATGCAGTCGTCGCCGCCGAACTCGCACACCCTGTAGTGATGAAGAATGGCCGCGCCGGGCGGCACGTTCAGAGCACCGTGCCCTGGAATAAACTCCCAGACGAAGTGATTGCCGGCCTCCACCACGTCCTGCGGCCGGCAGACATATTTCGATCGCTGCTTGTGCGGATGAAGCTTCTCCCGTCGGCGAGTCTTGCGCAAGGTTATCAGGCCGGCCTCCGTCGGCGTGCGGCTGGTCGCCACGAAGGGGTCGTCGGCCCACTGAAGATAGAAGAAGGCATTCTGGAACGAGTAGACGCCCGTCGACTTCGTGTTGATACGGCTGCCCATCCACCTGGAAGATCGCCAATTTCATTATCACCCCTCAGTATTACCAATTCCTGTCGCTTCCTATTATCCTTAACGAGCCGGATTACATTGACATGCCAATTAAATCTGAAGTGGGTATAGGAATGGCGAAAGTATCGGAAAATTCGTGCTACCGACAGTTAAGTTTTGGTCTGTAATGTAATCTTGCCGACAAATCGAATCTGAAATCGGCGATCGGTCGTGTCTGGCACGAAACTCGTTTGGCGACACGCGACGGAATATTTTCGTAACAGAGAACTTGGTACCGTATCAGGTCGATTATCGTGTCGTTGTGCCTGGGAATGATGAATTCGTCGAGGTCGACCAGGGCGACGTACTCGTACTTGTACATAGACCGATAGAGGCAGTCGTTCAAAGCGGCGAACAGTCCTTCCGTACGTATCTCCCGCTGCGATATCATGTCGAGATGATGCCAGGGTAGGACGGTCACCAGGCCCTTGTTCTCGTAGTACTTCAGGGCGCATCCAGCCTCCGTGCCGACCGTGTCGTTGTAGAGCGTAACGTGTGTCGCGCCCAAGAGCTTATGCAGCTCGATAAACTCGACCAATTGCAGCACCTGCGGAATTAGATTAGGTTCGCCGATGGCGCCGCTTAGATTGAGCCAATGGCTAAGCCCGGATAACAGCCGAATGGAAATGTGTATCGAACGGGGCTTACACGCGGCAACCGTCTATTATCCCTCCGCCCGGAAGTGACGGAAGAACTCCGGTGTACACCTTCTATTTTTACGAACAATATTTGTTCTTCCAGCTCGCAGCGGTAACTATTTTTATTCACAGCCTTTAATGAGCGAAGGGATATCGGCAAACAGTTAGGTACTAAGTTAGGCACTTCCGGTCGAAGTTCGAATCCGGGATCGAGTCTTTGCTATTCTAGAATGTTTGAGGGGAACGCCCGGAAAGGTTGAATTCCATTGATTCGGAGAGTTTGGCCTCTCTTACCCTATTGTAATCGTAATGCAGCGGCTTCACGCAAACGGCCAAAGGTTCCTTCTCCTTCTGGCGGTCCTCGAGTCGATTCTGAACGAGGATTCGATTCGTCGGCGCCGCTATCAGCTTTGCCACGACGCTCACGGCTTCCGGCACCCTCTCGGCGGACGTCGGCGCCTTCTTGGGCAGCGGACAGATGACGAAGCAGGCGCTGTACTTCATGTTCCAATTCTCGCGGATCACCTGCGAGCACAGTTTTTAGCTTGCCGGGGATTCGACTGTAATTGCGAGTCTCTACTGTGAGAACAGGGAATTTTCCCACGGTCGAAGTCGTCTTTCGTGTCATTCCCGGCGAAGGGTCTTTAAAGCGCGAAATTAATTAAGGGTGGCCGAGGGGGTTCAGACGTCTTTCAGGCATTAATTCCGCGAGGGTGAGTTAAGATGATTTGACAGGACTGGTTCAAAAGGGAATTCTCCGTTCGAGTTGAGTAGAGAGAGGTGAATGGATTCGATCGACGGCCTCGATTACGTTCAACTCGTGCAAGGGTAGTTCGTAAGGTTTGGCGTTAGAACAAGATTTTCTGAATAGAAATCTGTCAATGAGTTTCATTCAAGAGTCAAGACGTCTCGTGGTGTCCGGAAAAAGGTTCAGGTCCTGAAGGGCGTGAATGTATTCGATCGACGTCTTCGATTGTAATTTGTAAGATTTGACGTTTGAATAAGAAATTCTGAATTGAAAGCTGTCAATGAACTGTACTCAAGAGTCAAGACGTCTCGTGGTGTCGGGAAAAAGGTTCAGGTCGAGAAGGGTGTGAATGTAATCGATCGACATCCTCGATTTCCTCTAATTCGTTAGGGGTCGTCGCCGGCGTCGGCCCGGAGCCGGTCAAAGGGCAAAGTTCGCCTTTGAGCATTCGCCCACCTTAACTTTTGCGGCCACCGTGACGGAGGCGGTGACGTTTCCGCCCGCTTGCTGCCGATACCAGAGTCTGCACCACACCCTCTCCGGTCCACGGGTCTTCGTGGCACTTATCACACGCACCATCCCTTGACTTCCGGCGCCGGACGTCCCGGTTCCGCCCACTCGATCGTCGAAGTACGCCGAATAGACGAAGAATTTGAACCTGCCGACCAAACGTTCGCCACGTTAACTGTCGTTAGCTGCCACTCTCCCGACTCGCAGATAATTCCAGCTGCCATTACCCGCGAGCGTGTAAGGAAGCGGAAAAATAAAGCACCCCATTCTGACCCGACTGGCCGCCGGGGTTGGGAACGAAAAAAAGCACAGAATAACGGGCTCGAGCGTCGCTTGTTAAAATGATTCGACACCCCGAAAAGCTACCGCAGACGAACATTTCTATTGGTCGTTCGTGCGTTAAATTTGAGCTGGCATTGTTTGCCGAGCACCTCTGCCTCGGCCGACGTGGACGCCGTTTAAAACTGTCCACGATTTTCTGGCTGATTGTCCCACCTATCCGAGCACCCGACAGCTTATCATCTACATCCCCCGAATAGAATATCGTTGCGAAAAACAGAAAATACATATATAAACCTGTTACTGTCATTCTCTCGCTAATAATTCCATTATCCAATTTCGCCGAAAGAAAATCCACTCTAACTGCTATTTCTCAGCCATATATCAAAGGTATATTTTTAACGTGAAAACCGGTTGATCCCCCGTTAACGATGTAACGATAAAAATGTCAAAACGTGCTGTTAGCCCTTTTTAAATTCCAACCTCACAAAGCGGCAAGCTGGTAGCTCGAAAAAAGTAGCTTCCGTCGGATTTCCGTCAAACGGAGGACGCTTATCGTCCGCTACGTCGACGCCGCTGTCGTCGGGGTCTTGCCCGGGATTCTTTTTTCGCCCGGCTCACGTAACGAATGCGTGAACTCACCTGGTGTTCGTGACCGGGAGCCATTCGGCGTGCGTGACCCTCAGAGTTTGATCCAGATGCGGCAGTCGAGCTTCCAGGCTTGGCGGCAAGATTGGCAAGCTCCTGGGGTCTGGATGTATAGGCTGCTTCTGTCCGCCCTCCTCAGCGCGTATCAGCAGGCCGACGTGCTCGTCGAAGCTGTCCTTCAGCCCGGCGTAATCCTCTGCCTGCGGATTATGACGGTGCGTGCTCGCGATAAAGGTCAATTTACATTTATTGCCGGCGGCGCGCGAGGAGGATAAAAGCTCAGTGACCAAAGTTGGCAGAGCTTGATCGACTCGTGCGTTCAGATCGGAATGAGGGAGATGACCTTGAGAAGTACGGAATTCAGGGATCTCGAGTATTAGCGAACACGCTTCGATTCAGATAAAAAGCAGTAGAATGCAGAGACGGTAATGTATAATGGTGGTTTAAAAAATAGTCTTATTGATCAATAGTTTTAATGTATGAAAGTACCTTTTCGGCCAGTTTGGTCAATTGAGACTGGAAGAGAGAAAATTAAGATCCAAAATTCAAAAAATGGTTATCGGTTTGTCCTGGATCCACTGACGGATTCATCGTTAGGGCTATGTCAGCGAATTCTGCCCTAGCTATTTGGGCAATTGTATTTTTTGAAATTTTGATCTAAATTTTCCCCTTTTCAAGTTTCAATTGACCAAGCTGGCCGAAAAGGTATGTTTATACATTTAAACGCAGCAATGCATTTGTAAGAGCATCGGACTGTGATGTCGAGTGGCATGTTGACAAAAGGACGAAAGACGACAAAAGGACATAGGAAAGATCACGTTCGACAGAGCCAGCGAAAGAGAAGAAAGCGTATGAACCTGAAGACTGAATTGTCGTTAGCTCGATTTCGCGGAATAAATGCGATGCCTCCGGAAGGGGTGGCCGCAGGGTCCCAAGGCCGTTTGAAGTGAACGGTTTACGGCGCGACACTGCAAGAAGGAGGGGACGAAAAAAAAAATTTAAAGTGCGGTAGACTTTACGGACGATAGCCCACGATAAGAGCCCTCTCCTTCCCTCCGATATCACCCCTGATATCACGGGCGTCGCCTTCGTGTCGGACGGCAGTTTAAAGGGCGCACATTACTTGCTAATCCTAATGATACCGGGCCACCCCCGGGACTAACGACGCCCGCCATTTTGAGAGCTCGGCTCCTTTTCGATACCCTTTGATCGCGTGCTCCTGACACGGGGCGCGATGGATGTAATAATGGTAATCGGATCGATGGCGTGTAACTGACATTGTGAGGGCGCGTGAATAATTCTCACGACTGCCGAGGATCGTTCTTGCTCCAGACGCTTTTTTCATTTTTTGGCCGACGAACACTCGGACGACGTACTCCACTCGCGTGGCGCGACTCGTTTCCGCTCTCGAGAATGTTAATGTCCGGGGGAGAGGATGAAGACGCGGGCGAGTGTCGTGGAATGGAAATGAAGAGAGAGAGAGAGAGGCAGAGAGAGTGAGAAAGAAAGAGAGAGAGAGCCTGAACAGACGGATCGCTCCTCGTGACCGTCAGCTGGCCGAATTTCGGGCGAAAATTCGAGGTAGATTACGTTTTCGGGCTGGGAAGAATGCCGAAACGCCACGGGCCGGGAATTTCATTAGAGCGGGTGAAACTAGTCTGTTACATTCGTCAGAAGCCACTCCCCCCGCCTCCCCCGCACCCTAATTAATGCCTGTCGAAGTAAGCGATCGTCGATCTAACCCGATGTTCCGTCGAACTGTACGTACGGATCGTTGCGAGCAGATGCGATCGTTCGCATTTCATCGAACGAGCCTGTATACGTGTACCTGTAGCTTAGCAGCAATTTTTTTTTGGTCTCATTCCCTCGTCAGCTGCAACGGTTATCACCGCTTCGCTCGCCATGTAACGGATGTATTGTAGTTACAGTGGCCGAGCTCGTATTACATCTCTCTCTTGCTCTCTCTCTCTCTCTCCCTCACTCTCTCTCACTTGCTCTCTCTTTGTCACTCTCTCTCTCACTCACTTGCTCGCTCTCTTTCTCTCTCTCTCTCTCTCTCTCTCTCTCTCTCTCTCTCACCGAACACGTTCACGCTCGGGTATTTGCAAGTTTCGACCCTGCTCGACAATCCTCGAAATAGTTTGCGCCATGCGCCGAAATTGGCGCGCTTTCTCTCTCTCTCTGGGAAAGAGCGGGAGAAAATCGGTATCGCGCTCGGCGTTACGCTCGAAATAATCGGAGCTTGCCTGTTTGATTCGCGACCGCGTCACCCGCTCGAAACCTCCCATTTTCCTTTCCATTCCCCCCCGCGCTCGACCCTCGCGTCCTCTCGATAAACGTCGATTTACGCCCGCCCCGACGCGGCGCGGTTTCCCGTAAAATAGCCGAGGAGCACTTTGAAACGCGTGATTGGCCCCTGAAATATCGCGTTTCAAAAACTGTCCCTCCAACGCCTCGCGCATCCGGTCGCACTTTTCTCCTCGAATGAAGCGATATTGCGCACGTCGCCGGTTACAAATCGACAATTCCACTCCCCCTGCCACCCCCCTCCCCTCGCCACTTTTTCCTCGTGTTTTTTTTTCGCCCACAAGAGGGACGCCCATGCAACTCATCTCGTGACATTCGAAAACCAGAGGGTGGAGAGGCGGAGAAGCGGGTTACTACCGGAAACGGTCCAAACACTATTTTCATTTCCTGATTATTAAATCGTAGGCTGCCAAATTCGTCCTGGAGTCCTGCAGTCCTCCGTCGAATACCCGGACGAAAATCTGCTCGAAGTTAGCGAAATTCGTCCGGGAATTACGTCCCGAATTTTCTCTCGAACACTGTCCCGACTCGAAATTTCCCCCGGAATTATGCGCTGAATTTCGTCCTGAACCTCGCACCCGAGTCTCGTCCTGCGGCCGCCGAAGCCGGCCAAGCCGAGCAGGCAGAGACGCAATCTGCATCGCGAAGCCGCGGAATTTCGCTCGCGTCACGTACGGAAAAAGCGCGGATTCGCGAGTGGAACGTCGCGCCTGATAAACCGCCCCCCCCCCCCCTGCCACCGTCGGAAATTACTTTTTTAATGAGATGAGAATTTGATTCCCCGCCTGCTTCTTCGTCCGCCGGAAAGGATGCGCGGGACGACCTGGCGGCCGTCCATCTTTCCGAAAGTACATTCTCGTCCGCTAATCCGTTCAATGGGCCGGCGCTTAAGTCGCACCGCTCGCAATTTTCGTAACGTTAAAAGGCCCCGCTATCTCGTTACACGCTCGTGGAAGAGGGGATGGGGGTGGGGCGTTAATAAATTTTGGCCGGAAATTTGTGAGAACGAAAGCGGCCCAGTGGAGTGGGCGGCGTGAGTGAAGGAAGCCAGACAAGCCAGGCAAAGGTAGGCGGGACAGGCAAGCCAGGCGGTGCATACAGGCCATACAGGCCACACAGACCATACAGGCCGTACAGACCATGCAGGCTGGGCAACGTTGGACCGGTTAAATATTTGAGCTCGTTTGTACGGCGCGCGCCGCGCTCGTCCGGACGAATTTTTTAAAGTGTCCCGCGCGATATAATGGCGCGCGACGCTGAATTACGCTACTTACGCCCGTTATGACGGCGGTCGCGGCCAGAAAGAGAAAGGGCGGAAAACAAACGCCTTCCCCACCCTCGCGTGCCACCCCTCCGCGCGAGCATATGAAGGGGATGAAAAAGGAGGGCAGCGAAAAGTGGATAGAAAAAAAATGTACGGTTGTTATGCGGAGTAGAGCGGAATATATACCTACATATATAGCATACATATTATATATATATATATATGTATATATGTAGCCATGTTATATGTGTCATATATATATATACGTAGCCTTTAATCCGCATTCGATGTTAATCCGTTCGGAGAGTCGCGCTCAAGCTTTCGCCTCGCAAATTTTCAAACGTTAAAGCGCGCACGTTCTCTCGCCGAGCTCGTTAGTCGCGACGCTTCGTCGAGAATAAATTTATGAACGAACCGAAAATCTCTAGAATCGCACCGCTAGAGCATAAAGTCTCGTTCGTATTCGCGGAGCACGTGCAAGATGCGCAATTTCGACGTTAAGCGTTCGAACGGCAGGAGGCCTCGCCGGCGGCAGGGCCAATTAGAATGCGGTTGGCTATGGGAAAGGAACGAAATTTTCTAGCCTGACCTGAGAGCGTCGAGTGCCCCCCTTTCGTCGGGAATCCGATGCGAGGCTAAATTTTCAGAAGGCGCGCAATTTCGTGCCGGCCGTCGCCGCTTAATTAACCCTGGCCATTGTCGGAGATTAGCTGGCAAACAGTGGCGTCTCGCGGTCGTCGGGGGGGGGGGGGGTGGTTTTGGCAACGAAGTGCAAGGGCAACCCCTGAAGTGGGTGCAAGGGGTGCAAGTATGCACCCCCTGAAGACGACGTTCTCAATGGCACCCTGTTGTCTCACGTTGGTAAAATCCTTACAGGGTTCCGCATCCTAACGACGCCCACGCGAACGTCGAATTGCTCGCAAAGTTCTTTGCCTCGAGGATTCGAGTCCTTGCACTTCGGAGTCAAAATTCGAGGTCTTCGGGAAACATCGGGAAGAGAGGATTTTATACGAATTTGCACGCAGGCGTCAATTAGAGAAAATTGATGCCGTCGTTCGACGCCGGAGAATCTATTTTTCGCGCAATCAGTCGCGCGAACGTCGCCCGATGTTTTCCGCAATTTTTCTCCCAGCCACCCCCTCGTCTCACCCCTGTTCTCCCCCGTGTCCACCTCGCTTTTCATCGAACCCCTCGGAATACCTCGTAATTGCCCGACCGCCGAGCGCGCCGTGCGCCAAGCGAGCCGCACACAAAAATATGACTTTTAATTTGAACCCGAATTCAATAACCCACCCTCTGCAGCCCTCCTCCCTCTCCCTTCCGCGACCCTTGCATCCACGCTTCCGTTATCGCGACGTGACAAACGGGTCAAGGACGACGAAGGCGGATTAAAGATTGAGCGGCGAAATCGAGCGACGATTATCGACGCGATTATTTCCGTGATGAAGCTCGAATTTTGAAGGAGAGCAGAGGTCAAGATGCGATACTATTTCGGGGTGGGTACGATAATAGAATCGGAACGTTGTTACTTGGCCGGGGGCGTTATGCATCCAGATTCCGCGACGGTAGACTTCGCAGGCCGCGCACGGAACGTAAATGATGGCCAGCAACACGTTGTGAATAAATATGGTCCGTCCCGGCAATTATCTCATGGAAAGAGGAAGAGGGGGGAAAGAGCATGAAAAGGGGTGAAAGAGGGTAAAAGAGGAATAGGGGAAAACGTGCAACAGCGTTCGCGCCCGGTTCATTATCAGAGCACCCTGACCAGCCTTCGTTCGCCTTCGACCGCTCTCGTTTCCGAAATACGCGTATGGCGAGATATACTGGGTGTACAGGTGGAACAAGGGCAGTAGAATGGAGGAGAGGACCTCGGACAATTTCCGCCTGAATCCGTAAAACGAAACGCGTACAGGGCCCGGGGCACGCCCGTTCCCGGTTCATTCTTTCAATAATTCGCAAGAGAGTAGCTCAGTAATTCATCGGACGGACGCTAATTGTCTGCTCGCCGGGTAAGGATCGTGTCCGCCGGACGTACTCTGTGCCGCGTAAGCGTGGTTCCATGTTTTTCCGCGTACGTTTGTCCGTCCGCATGTCCGTCGGACTTCTTGCTTCGCGCTTCTTCTGGGTCGATCCGCGTTTCATCCCTTCGAGGCCGCGTTTATGACCCGGCACGATCGTACATCGCTCTAGTCTAGGAATATAGCTTAAACTTTTCAGTTCCGGGCATAAAACTCGCGATGTATTTCATCAATGCTCTTCTTTCTGTTCTCTCTCTCTCGTTCAATCTCACTCACCCTCTCTAGCTCTCTCTAGCTCTCTCCACCTTTCTCTTCATCCGCCACCTTTTCCTCCTATTTACCCCCCCGCTTACATATTCGCGAGGTCATAAATCAGCGGGCCGTCCATAAATCGGCAAATTTATGACCGTAGAAGTTTATCTATCCGCCTGCCAGTCCGTCCGGTCACCCGTAAAGCGTTCCTATTTACTTTTTACGCGGATTCATCCCCCCACTCCCTGCCAGCTTTAAACGGCGACTCATGCCCCAGTACCGACTTTTTCCCCGATCAGGATACGAGACTCGCGGACGATTGCCGTCGACTTCGCAGTTTGCCCGCTCGAAAACTTTCGCTCACCCGATCCGTACTCCCGCGATATACACAGTGATCGCGTGAAAACGGTGTTCCACTGACGGATGCAACTTCGGACTTTCGCGAAGGCGTGAGATCCGGGACGGAACAGAGTCGTTTTCGAGTATGTACTCTGTCGCCTCGGAATCACCGGCAAATTCTACCGCGACTCTCTTTCAAACTTTTTCATCCCCCCGCACCTCCCAACCACTATTTCGAGTCTACAGTTTGCCAGGCATCGTCTCCGCCAGCCGTGTTTTCGCGAAAAATGAGGCAGTTCCGGCATTCCGAGTGGCAGACGACTGAATTTGGATTCTCTGCAAAGCCATCCCCACTGTTTTCCTGCGATGTAGAATGGAATTCCGAAACAAAGCGGCTTCTTACGATCCCTCCCGCCTCACCCTCCATCACGCTTCTACGTCTGACGCGGCCTCTTTCTACCCTTCTACCTTTCTGCCGCTCCTTTTTTCCCTCAAAGTCACTCCGCATAATGAGCGCACTCCTCGACGTCGAGTTATTCCAGTTATCAAATGAAATTTCCCGACTCAAAGTAAGCGATCTCAAAGAGGACGGCAGCGGATGATGAACGCTAAATTGCCGGGCACAATGAATAAATTCAAGAACCTGGCGTTTATGCGAATATACGCCGAATCGACAAATACCGACCGTGGGGGGAAGGTGGAGGAGGTCGGCGGAGGTTGGCGGAGGTAAGCGAACGGATTCCCTTTTATCAGAAACGATTTGCGCCAGCCGGAAGCACAGAAGTTCGCCACGGTTCGCGAAACAGTGCTCGCGCGAGGAACCGGAAGGGACAGAGACGAAAGGTGTGTGTGTATGTGAGAAAGAGAGGGGGGGAGTAGAGGCGAGCAAAGTTTTCTAAGAACGGGCCGGTACGATTTGTCGCCCGCATGCTAGAATTCTATTCGACCGAACTTTCCTATCGTCGAATCGTGGATCGGACCCGAGCGTGAAACGGTGCGATTTCTTTCCGACGCTCGAATCCTTCGCTCGCAAATTGTCCTTAGTTTACAGGTGAGCGAGTAAGCTCGGTAAGCTTTCTCCGAGAACGGAAAGAGTGAGAGAATAAAGTGGAAGTATCGACCTTTCGAATCGCGTGCAAATCGAATTACTCCGATCGTACTGCATGATATTCGCGACTGTGCGATAAGGAGAGACTTAGAAGGAAGGAAAAATTGTTCTCGCCCTTAGAAGGGGGTACATTGACACTTTATTGAAAAAGCGTGAGCCCCCGTCGACGATGAGGGGATGAGGGTTGGAGGGTTGGGATCGATGTCGGGCGCATAGACGAGTGAACTTTTCGTCGGAAGAACAATCGCAAGAACTGCCATATCGATTTGTCATCGGGACCGGCGGCCCCGCGGCTATATCCGACTAAACTTTCCCACCCCCTATGCATCTCCATTAAGCTCATCGTCGGGAATATCCGGCGTGCCTTCAGGACTCGTCCCTCTTCGGACTTCACCTCACTCGCCGAAGGAATTTTATACTCCCGCGAAAAGCCAAGCGTACTTTTCAAGATGCCAACAAGAATGTGCAAGACGGTTAATTATCAGGATGAGCTTTAACGAACTGTCATGGGATAAAGAGTTTCGGCTAACTGATATTTACGAGGCGTTCCCGGAAACGTACGACTTTGGAGCGGCACTCGGAGCCTCCGAGGAATATCCATGAGACAGTTTTCGAAGAAGCGGAGATTTGTCACGCTTCGTGGCGTCGTCCGACGAAACTTTTCCATGATCGCGATGCGTCTCCATTAAGCACTGCGATTCGAATGCGAGCTCCTGCCCCGAAACGTCATTTCTTTCCGGAAGCTTCGGGTCTTAGCCTTGAAACATTGTCCTGCTCTACATGAACCCGCAAAACCCATCCGAGACACCCTGTACATATGATCGTCTGGAAGATTGACTAAATCCAACGACGCTCACAGCGCAAGAATATAGATACAACGAAGAACAGATTGACTTCTGTCATACTCCTTCCGCTTACCGAAGAATCGGCGGGAAATTTGAAACACGGACTCAGAATTTGTTTGTCGTTTCAACGCTTCTCCCACTGTTAACACGATCTGTGCCGGACCGATTTTTGAATGCTTTCCGGTCAGGCCGCATGGGGGTATAGGGCCCACACTCTTACAATTAAATAAACTCGTTTTTCACGTACGCCTTACAATTGTTCAATAGTACAAAGCCATAATTAGCAAGAAAAGGGTATAAATCTTAATATGCATTAGACAACAAAGAATAAATTTAATTTTTCATATATTCAATAATTAATTATAATACTCGCATAGCGCTACTGATGAGCCCGCCAGTAGATCCGGGACGAATTTTTGGAACACACTATCCTTTCTTTTGTACCTATTGTCTTATTAGACCCCTGATTCCCACACGCCGAGAATTTCTATTATATGATTAACCCAGGATCATAAATTTTTCTTATCAATTAATTATAATATATTCAATCATTTTTCGAGCGGAAAGTTCAGCGTGGGTCGCATACGTCCCACGCGGCACGAAGCGCGTTAATGAATTTATCCGCGCAATAGGCCACAGCCCCGATCCTCGGGCACGATCCCTTATCAACCTATCGTATCGCGACACGTCACTCCCGCCAGCATTTGCATATCGCCAAATTCGCGGATCGATAACCGTCTGCCGCCACGCGAGCGGAAAGGTTTACGCTCAGAATCGGTCGCGCTCGCCTTCGGCTGCCTTTGCTGCCGTAATCGTCGTTCCCGGAGGATGAGGAGGCGGAAGAGGAGGCAGCAGGGGGGGGGGGGGGGGGGGTAAGTGAATAAAGGGGGAAGCGAATGTCGGCCGGGACGGGCGTAACAACGAGCCGGAGAGCGAGGACGAAGCTACATGTCGGAGGAAATGTCGAAGAAAAATCGATGTGCCCCTGAATAGCCGAGAGTTTTCTGTCTCTGCCACCACCCCCTCCCCACCCTCCGAGCGCGCCGCTTTGCACGGACAAAGAGGGAGTCGGAGTATAAAGTTGAGACCACCCTCGTCCGCACTCCCACCCCCTCTCTCTCTCGACCATTAGTTCGGAAAGTCCTTTTCCAGCTCCTCTTACTTCCGACAGGAAACGTTCGGGGATTACCAACTAGGGGGCACGCTGCGAAAATGGAAAACTTGCGTCTCCGCGAGATCCGCTCGCTGCTTATTGCGACGGTGGGGAACCATGGAAGTGGGGGGGGGGGGTGGTTAGAGGGGGAGGAATCGTTCGAAGGCACAGTCGACGCGGTGAAGGAGAGTTTCGGCAGTCTCGAGAAAGTAACCGAGTTGTCGCGGACCGCTCGAGGGTGCGGGACATTTTAATTTTCCCCCGAACGGGGGTCGGGGGAGGAGGGGAGGGGTGAACTTTCAGACACGGAAGTCCACTCTGCGCTACGATTCCCTCCCACCCTCCGCCGTCCGCCTACTCGGCAAGGGGATCGCTGATTAAAACTTGCCGATCATTCGCATACCGGGTATGCGAGTCGTTTGGCGGCTGGCAATGAAGTGCACTTCGGCTTTCATTTTGCAGGCTGCATCGGATATACCGACGGCTATTTTTCCGATTCCGATGGCTGGATGCACGCAGTCGCCAGGGTGGCGGGGGCAATGGGACAGGGAATACTTTTTTTCGAGACCGAACGGGGAGCAGAAAAATTGAAATTTCGTCAGATGCGCCCCGGTACACGGAATTCTTTTTTCCCCGCCGGAGCCAATTTAAGGGATGAAAGGAGAGGAGAAGAGATCGAAGAGATAGCGAGCCAAGGGTCCGGAGTGCAACAGTTTCGGATACCGGTACGGAAAATGAAGCGAATAAAGCTCCCGAAAAACTGCACACCGAACGAAGATAAAGTCTCGCGAAACGTTTTAAGAAAGGAAAAAGCAGCGAAGTCCCGGGAGGAAAAAAGCGCCGCACAGCCGCTAATAAATTTCAGGGCAGTTTCTGCATGGCGGTCGAGGAATTACTACGAGCGCCGCAATCACATTTCCTAATCCGGCCCCACCGCAAGAACTCACCTCAGCATCGCACTCCTAAAACATACCAACCCCCCTCCATCCCTCACTGCCCACCTCCAACCATCCTGCCTCGCGTAACCCGCCGGCGAAAGAATAAAGCTCGTCCGTCTGTTGGGGTGGGGCAACGAAATTAATTCATAACCCACCCTCACATTCACCTGTTACGCGGTCAGAGAGAGAGAGAGAGAGAGAGAGAGAGAGCCGGAGAGATGGCACGCGACCTTTTTTGCCGTCTGCTACCTAGAGGAACGTTGAGCTTCTATCGCGGTAGTTGCCGTCGGATGCTGCGCGAGTCGGCCATTCGCTTTTATCTCCTCCATTTACGCTCGCGCTACTTTAGCGAGGCCGCCAGCGTAGGGGAGCGCGATCGCGCGCGCGCGCATACAGTGGCCTTGGACGTTTATGCCCCGGGGCCCTATGTGTCGGTGGCTCAACAAAGGACACATGTCAAGTAGCCATATTTCGCGCTTTACGCTTGCACTTCAGCGTGCGGCTCGCATTGTCGCTCATCTTCTTAAAGCGCCTCCACTCTCCCTACCGCACCTTCCTACCCTTCCGCCCTTCCGAGGCAGAACCTTTGAAGGGGTAAAAGGCCCTCGTAGGGAAAAAGAGAGGCACGAGCCGACAAAAGGCGGATGCTACGCTCGTAATATGGCCGCGATCCGCGAGCGCGTGGCGGACCTAGTGCTAATAGCCTAGAAGGTGGGGCTGTCGTAAAGTCGTAGGTATCGGAGTGGCCGTAACGTGAGGGAAGCTAACCTAGCCTAACGTGGACGCCTCTCGCGGCGGGGAAAATGTCCGCGAGGCCCGGAAGAACTCGTAACTGTCCCGTCGTTTCGATCCTGATGAAACTCGGAAGAGTGTAGCGCGGAGGAAAATTGTACGCTGTAGACGCTGTTCGCGGATAGCTGACGATTTTTTTATGGCTAGAGCGGACAGTCGGCCGACTGGGTGGGAGGTATCGTTCTGTCGGTGTAAAAAGAGTTTTGTGGCTCGTTCGCTGCTAATATGAGCGGGCAACGATCATTAAAGTTGTGTGGGGGTGTGAATCGGGTCGTAACGGCCGAAGGACGATACGGCGGAACTACTGAAGGGTGGAATCCCTGATTCGCGTCCGGCGGGATGGTTCGGGAGGATGAAGGCGCGAAAAGCGGTAGGCGAAGTCCCGGGAAGTAGGGAAGTCGGGAAACGAGCGCGAGTTAGAGTAAGACTGGATGAGAACCGTGCAAGGGCGTAAGGTTTTCGACTAGATTCAATCATGTAACATCGACCTCTATCACTGATAATGAAAGTCAGTCGCTGAGTCTAATACGAATATAACATTCCTCCTCAATTCACATCTCATTATCAACACCCTCAAAATTCTATCGGTTCAAAAACCTTGAAATCCGAATTCCTACTCAATCTATCTGCGATACTATCCACCCGTAAAAGAATCAGAATTCGAAAAAATTTCGTAAAAAAGATCACTAGCATATAGTTCATTATCAACGCCCTCGAAATTCTCTCACTTCAAATTCCTTATAATCCGAATCCCTCAATCTACGATACTAGCCACTCGTAAAAGAATCAGAACTCGAAACTCGCAAGAAAGATCACTACCAAAAAAAAACACTACAAAAGCGTTCACCTGCGTATCGAACCAGAGCGAGGAGAGGTATTAAATTTTCATGCCGAAGGACCCCGCTCCGCAAAATTCTCGTAAATCGGTTTAGTCGGGTATCGGCCGCGTCGCGACGCTCTCCTCCTCTCGATACGGCCAGCGTGGGGTAGAGTTCCGGGGTCGAAGGACACTTACCCCGACCTCGCCGTAATCCGGTCGATCCGGCGCGGCCAGCAATCGATGACCGCTTCTGTGACCTCCGAGGGCGCCTGTGCCGCCGCCGTTGACGCCGCGCCTCTCGTCGATCAGGAAGATCTCCGTGAAGACGATCAGCCCGAACACCGCGAAGAACATCACCACCAGCATGAAGGACATGTTGGCGCGCTCCTTCAGCAGCCCGGCGATCCCGCGATTCCCGCTGGAGCCCACGCGGCGGGCGCCCATCCTGGATACCCTCTGGAACAAAAGGATCAACTTCCGGTAAGGTTCCGCCGAACGTCCGGTTGGACAAGGGCTGGGACGTTTTTCCCCAAAGTGGAGTATCGATGGAGCTTCAGTCGGTAAGAATCTAACACTAAAACTTTAACCCCTTAACGTGCACGCTCGAGTAGATTCGGGCGCGCTAAACAGGCCAAACTGTGCACGCTCGAGTGTATTCGAGCGGCGTTGTACTTCATGCTGCTAAAATTATAATAAAAATTTCGATTAATTTCGTATTTTCTTTATGTCTTTGCCAAGGCAATGTTCTAAAGTGTGCTTTACGTAAATAAAAAATTGATTTTTTTTTCGCCGGTTTATTTGAAAGAAACTGTACGTTAAGGGGTTAATACACTTGGAGGGAAGAGGTGAAGGGTCTTTCTGAATATCTCTTCATTGAGAATACAGAGCTGGGACGTTAGGCGAGCGAAGCGAAGGGAAGCTCAAGCTTGTTAACCTATAACACGGTCTCGATATAACACGGTGCGAAGCAATTCCTACGGTTCGTGCATATCGGATATTAACACATTGACTTGTTCTATGATTATATAAATTTGGTTGGGATTTAGTCATTCAGTAAAATCGGGACAAATCGAAAGTTGCTTTTGTTCTCTTAACGAAACATTTGTTTTATTCAAATATATACTCCATGATTATATTTTTAAAAAACAAATGGTTGAAATATAGAATGGTTACGATACCAAATACGTGACACTGGAATTCCGTGAATCCGCAAAAACGTAAAAGTACGATTCCCGCAGTGAACGTGTTGAAGGTTCAGTTTTCGGTTCGTAAAGTCTCGTTCCGCGAAAAGTTAGAATGCAGCCCGAATACGCGTTATACGAGGTTTGACAGTTGACTAGACACCCGTATAACGCGGTCGGCGCGATACGCGCGTCCTCTCGTCAAAAGGGGAAGGTCTGCGTGCCGCCGGTGAGCCAAACAAAGCGGAAGTGGAGAAATTACGTCAGGTTTTATTGCGCCAAAGCCGGCTGCCTGCTCGGATTGACGCGAGGTCAGGACTCGAGTCGCAGGTGCTCCAGCTGGATATCGGCGAGCATTAATCTTATGTGGGCGTACGTGCGCTCCTTTTTTTTCCTCTCTCCATCCTCGTTGCGCGCGCGCGCGCCTAGGGAGCGTCGTTGACAGGCGGAAGTGCGCGCACGGTATCTGTGTCAATGGTATAAACGCCCGCGCCACATGGCTTTCCTCGCGTTACACGAGTACTACATCTGTTTCACTTCGGAACGACGTTACATGGACGGTGAACACACGCGTGCAGTCACGACACTTCGGCACGACGTGCGTACACGGAACGCCACACACGCAGTCGCGACACGTCGAAAGGGTCATTTCAGCCTATCGCGATTACTGCTAATTCATGCAAACTCGTCCCGAATCCAGAAAGAGGTTTGTCGAAATTGGAAGAAAAGAGCAGAAAGGACCATCGAATTTTTAGGAAAATTAGCGTTGATGTTCGATCTCTGCGGCTTCATCACGCGAGATACTATCACTTTAATAGTGCCTATCGCGATTACTGCTAATTCTTGCTCGTCCCGAATTCAGAAAGAGTCTTGTCCACATTGGAAAAATGCAACAGAAAACACCATCGAATTCTTAGAAAAATTACCGTTGATGTTTGACCTCCGCGACCTGATCGCGCGCGTTAATTAAAAGGAAGAGGCTGGGGAGGCTGACAAAGGGGCGGGCTCGCAGACTTAGGGAGCCGATATAATATCGAAAATCGCTTTCCGATGGCCAGTACAACCCTGGTCAGCCCGATACAGTACTCTGAACTTGCCTCTTGGCTGACGTTGCAATGTACGCGGCTGGATATTTGAGCCTATCCGATTTCGCCGTCCGAAGCGGCAGTGAGCTTCGGATTTCTGGCACGATTCTACCCCGCGCGTCCGGCGGTTCGCTGCACATGTACCCTCTCGTACATGCTCCTGCGTTTGGCCCACCCCCGCCGTCCCCCGATTCCGGCCGACATCGGTCTCCGAGCTTCATACTGGAAGCCGGCGAGACTTTCGGCCGTTCGACAGCGTAGGATTTGGTCGAAATGGACTGCGCGCATCCGGAATGAGAGAGGAAGCTAGAGAAGGAAGAGAGACGAGTCGAGAGGGAAGAGGAGGGCTCAGAGGAGTGCAAAAAGTTTTGGATACCCTGGCGGCAGACGACGAGGACGTCGACGAGAGCAGGGCTAATCCGGCTTTTGCGCAGCAGCTTTTTTCTCTACTCTGTCTCTCTGCCACCGCTTTTCTACCCCCTTTTCGAGTGCCGAGCAGCCGACTTACGCTCGAAAGTTTCTGGGTCGATAAGTTTCGAATGGAGATAACGAGAGACGCGAGCCGATTGTTCGTTAACATCCGCGAGAAGTGCGCGCGGCCGCCGGAGAGGCTGATCTTCCTGACAAATGTTGCTCCCGCGGAATACGTGCCATCACACACTCACATACCATACATGCATGGATATATAGTTCCGTGCCGGATGATAGCTTGGAATCCGACACGGAGTTCCGCCAGAGATTTGTGACAAGAGGTAGAGTCGTAGGTCGAATTTAAATGCGGCCGGATAAAGCGGGGAATAAAAATTGAAGCTGGCCAGAGGCATCATAAATTGCGGCCTGATGGAAGTTGGACGGAAGAGATCGAGTGTCAGGCGAGTAATCTGAATATGATAAACCGTCGCCGGGAACGACCCAGTTTCGGTAAGAGGTGGTTAGGTTTGGTCAGGTGCTCGGCTCGCTATCGGCACACCGGAATTAGACGAAGCGACCCACGCACGCACTCGACGAAACTCGAGATTGCTGGCGGGAGGTACGAAAAGTTTAGATATCGGCCAAACGAGCGACAGAGGCTGATCCAACTCTCGGCCTCGTTGTTCGAAACTTTTCCCTGCCCTCCCACGCATTCTCTATACGTCACTGAACACGAGCATTCGCCCAATCCGTTCATCGGCAACTGTTCAGGGCTTCTGCCTGACAATCGGCGGCGGTTAGAGATTACGAAAGGCAAATGAGCAGGCAGAGAACAGGAGGCAGTGGAAGCTCATATTCAAGGCAAATATATCGGGAATTAAATACTGGACTGGATACGCGCGGAATATCCGATTTAACCGCACGCACGCATCGGCTAATTCAAACAGCGCAGCCGGATGAGTTTTTCGATTCCCAGAAGAATTGATATCGGATCCGAGGTCGGTAATATACGTAGGCGAGAAGGAAGGAAGCGACGGATGCAGTGAATGACTCAACCTATCAGACTCTCTCTCTCTCTCTCTCTCTCTCTCTCTCTCATCGTCCATCACTCTGTCTATCGCATTCAGACTCCCAAAGCTTCGAAAAACGATACATGCACCGACCGCACATAAATCGAGAATAATCGCGTCCCACCATTTAACGCCGATCTGGCGGTACATTTTTCTGACCACACGACTTTCAACCCACCCCCCATCCCCTCCATTCTCGCCGTTCGGTGTTTCGGGATTTAATGGAAAGAGCCGCGATAAGGATAACACCGCGGCGATAAACGTCCGCCGGCCCGATACCGGACAGGGAATGCCATTTTTGCGCGCGCGCGCGCGCGCGTCCGCGAATTGAATCGTCCCGCCGGGTCCGCGCCAATCCCGTCGGCACCCGAAAAGCGAGGGGACAAAGAAAAGTTTAAACTGCGAACGCGGCGCGCGCGCGCGCGCGCGATGAATGAGGGTAATCGAGTCTCGAATGAAAAAAAAAATGAAAAAAAAAAATCCGCCCGGTTTTTCCTCCCGGCCGACCGAGCTTCCGCTTTTTGCGCCCCGGTTTTTCCCATCGTCGCCATATTGGAATTACGACTTGGCGTGCGGAATTGAAAACGGTAGGTGTATCGAGGTAGAAGCGTGCACGCGCGCGCGCGCGCGTCGTTAGCGAGCCGGTCGGAACAAAAGGTTCGGACGACGATAGAAAAAAGGTTCGTGGGCACTGATGGCGAGCAATCGATCCGTTGTCGTTTAATGCAAATCCCTGTCTCGATCTGGCCGTTCGCTTTTTTTTTTTGCAGGCAAGCCTGGATCGCGAGCGAGCGAAGATTGATGCGGACGTCGGCTTTGCGTGTCGTTTCAAAGTAAACGCGTTATGGACTCGAGGAGGGAATTGAGGGTAGGGGCGTGTAGGTTGGCAGAACGATGGGAGGGTAGGGTGTGCGATTAAACAGGGGATATCGGTAGATGCGTTGCTACAATATTGGCAAGCGTGTACACAGTGGATAATGATGATGCGTTCCGCGGCATAATCCGCTTGGATTCCTACGATTGTTTAGATCCGTCCGAATGCAGTGCCTACCTGTTAATGGTTCTTGCGCGTAATTCTCCGAGCCCGGAATACACACACTCCGCTCTGCGCTTCCCTCTATGCCAGACTACGCCCGCCATTGTCGCGGGATGTAATAGACGGCAGGTAAAACGCCCTAACACCCATTTAATACGATATCCCTGTCATAATATAACTTCGCCGAACTGGCTGATGACTCGTCTAGGCAAGTGCTTCGAGCTTACCAGACTCGGTAACGTTGAAAGCTTACTCTCCCACTTCCTCTCTCTCTCTCTCCCTCTCTCTCTCTCTCTCTTCTACCACACTCACACATTCAATTTCCCGCTTCGAATATCGCATTATACGCGCTAAACGAAAGCCGCCCTGTCAAATTTCAGCTGAGATCGCCGAGTCCGTATTCAGTTCCCGCGAGTTACAACGAATTTCGAGGAAGCAACGATCGACGACCCGACAGACGAGGTATCGATTGCCGGACGATAAAGCGACGCCGATGAAGTCACATTCTTCGCGGATGCCGTCGGCAAAACGTGCGAGCGCCCGATAGCGTCCGGAGGGGAAATTAATTACGGCGCGAAATCAATTCATTGCCAAGAGCGTGGCCTAGTGGCGCAGATCAACTAGCCGTGCCATCCCTGCCTCTATACCCCTATCTATATCTTGCTGGCGCGAGCCTCGCCGGATGAAGGTAAACGAGTCCTTTGCTCCCGCGGCACGTTCTCTCACCCTCTACTCTCCTCTGTTGCATCGTGGCAAGCTTATCGATCCACCCTTTAAAATGCAAGGAGCGAGTATACGTCGTCCGATAATAAACGCTCAGAGACAGAGAGAGAGAGAGAGAGAGAGAGAGAGAGAGAGAGAGAGAGAGAGAGCAAGGACGATTTTTCAACGACAAACAGACGCATCCCGAAACTGGCACGGAACATGAACGAAGGTTGGAAGTGGCCTGACTTTATCGTCTGCATCGCTTACCGAAAGTGCTCGCTGGAAGAGTTCATCTCGAGCATCGGCGAAAGTCGGCAGGAAAGGAGAGGCAAAGGTTGAAAAACGATTAATTTTGTATCCGGCCGAATGTCGGGATCTCCCACTTTGCCGCGGCAAATTGCTTTAAAATCTGTTTCAATTTCTGCCCTCAAAGGGAGAGCAGGATTTACTTCGTTTGGCTGGCAGTCGCTGCGAGGGAGAGTCGCGCGTGATTAATTCAAGGAACTGGGTAGCTGGAGACCTGGAAGCAACGGGTAGCGATCCAGTTCTGTCCAGGCATCATTCGCTGACAATGGAGATGATCTTGGAATATTGATTCCCACGATTATTCCGATGGATCCGATGTTCGGCCGATCAAGCTCGAGCTTTCAGGACAAGCTCTCGTTACTTCAAAGGTAAACGGTTGAACGGTAAAGGATCGACGTTCGAAGCGAAGGGAATAAAGGCGAACAAAAGGAAATGGGAAAATAGAGCAAAGCTTAATATTCACTTATTCGGCCGGTCTCAGCTCTCGCATTTCGTGCGAGGCGGTGGCGCGCACGCGGTAAGCGGAGATATTATCAAAATTTATTCCATTAACAGGCCATACCGGGCAAGCGCGCACCTGCAACCTCCGGCATTTTCAGCGTTGTCCAGGCTTACGTAAAGGGCGCACGAAGTGTTTTTGCGAACCTAATTAAGTCCGAGCTTGGCAGGGCCACGCACTCGGCCTCACGACTGTGAGCACGTAATCCCGATTAATCCGCGGGGTCAACGCTGACCCCCTCCGTAAAATACCTCGAACTTTCGTGCGCTTTGACACGAGTGCCTTTTCCATTCTGCCTGGCTCGCGTTCGTCACCGGATTCTGCATTAAGCGAGACAGATGCATATCTAACCCCACCTTTCAGCCAAGAATCCGTCGACCTCCACTGAACTCGGGACTGACCGATTGCCAGCGAACCTTGACGCTTTAATGCCAAAGTTGCGTGCGGAATGCGCGCCGACGAGAGATCGAACCCGCCGCCAGGACCTTTCGACCTTTGAAGGGAAAAATGTCGGCCTGGCACGATTCGTTGTTGAGATTATTTTTTCCGCAAACAGAACCTCGGGTATCATTACCGGAGGTAATGGATTTCAAGATATTACGAGGGAGCAATAATTTCCACCGGCGCGCACGGCTAACGTTCAATATTTATTTGTCGAATATCCTGCGCTCGACGAACGTCCATCCTGCCATCGCGAGGGGAGGGAGGGGGAGGAGGAGGTGGGATTGATTAATAATTATAATTTCGCCGATGACCGGCATGAATTATTCCGCGCGCAGGCTCGACGCAGAAATGGCCGGCATCCTGCCGATGTAACCATGACGGGCATTCCTAATTGATCGGAGCCCAATCAGTCGCGCCGAGATGATAATGATATTAGCGAGCCTCACGGTAAGCCAGAATTTAGCGCTTCGCTGCTGCTCGGAATGCGTCTGATCGGACCGTAAATTGTATGCGCGCCGAAAAAGAGGGTCGTACGATTCCGGACTGTTTGGCGAGCAAACACGTTCCAGGCGAGGGACGGAAAGAAGAGGAATGAGGGGGGGGGGGAAGACAAAGATAAAGGTAAAAGGGTGGGTAAAGTTCGCAGTCGTGGCAAATTGGCTGCCACGTAGGAATCCGAGAAAGGACACCCTCCGAGGAAATCAGGCAAAGCTGTATGCGTAAAAAAAAAAAGAAGCCGGCGCTAAAGGTTTATCACGATACGGGCCGAACATTTTGATTCCTCACGAGAGCCGCGGGGGTCGCGTGCCGCCCTGGCAACAATTCGAAGAATGCGGCACTTCCGGCGAAAATTGCAAAACTTCATCAATATCGCGAAAGTTTCCCCCTGCCCCCGTAGAATCGCCCGGCGCGCGCATGCGCGGCTGCGAAACTATTAACGAGTTCGGTTTATCCGTCAGCGTCGGCGGCCGAAACTTCCGACAGTTAAATTTCGCCGATCCTCTCTCTCTCTCTCTCTCTCTCTCTCTTACTCTCTCTCTCACTCTCTCTCGATTGCACCTACAAGTACATTAATATCAAACGAACTGGCCAAGTTTTCGGAGAAAAAGCGCAGGAAGCTGAGTTTCTCGATTCTCGCGGACTCCACGGAGGATTGAACAAACTGGCCAAGGAAGGTAGGGAGAAAGAGGGTGGAGGAGGGTGGGTGAGAAGGCAGATCGCAGAATGGGGGGTGGATGGGAGGCCGAGGGTCGAGACTCACTTTTCGCCTTGTAAATCATCCCCAGCCGCGGCGTATCTAATTAAATCCATCGTAAAGCAGAGCCGGCGGCGGCGGCGGCACGCGGACGCATTAAGACGCCGGCGCCGCGGCGCAGGACATATATTTGCCGAGTTTCGCCGAGTACGCCCCCTCGAAGGCGAATTAATTTCCCCGTTGAAATATTAAAACATATGAATTATTCATGCGCGCGGTCTACGGTGCGCTGGCGAGTGCCGAGGCGTGGGCGGCTAAATTAAGAAGGCCGCTTTTCGCAGCTGATAATTCGACCGGGAGGTCCGATATTTATGGATTACGTCGGTTTTAAGCGAGGGCGGCGGAAAATGTGAGGAAATCTGCGCGCCGGCCGAGAAAATTGCGTGGGCGAAACTCTGCATAAGCATCGTAGACGGAACGCGAATGCTCGGCAAGATGACCGATACTCAGGTTCAGCAGGGATGAAAACGACTGAAAGATAAACAAAAAAAAAAAGCTCGCACATCAGATGTGCATAAATGCAAGTTAGAGCGTCGAGTAAAAACTGCCTCGCCCCGTAATCTTTTACCCGCAAAATAGTCGGCATACAGTATGTGCGCGAGAAGCGTATTCTTGGCTCTCGCAGGGGTTGAAAACGGTGGACGCGGAGGGGTAGGTTCGCGGCGCAAATAATCTCGCCGTCGGAATCTAATTTGAGCCCCGTCTAGCGTCGTCGTCGCGTTACGTCACATTGTCCTACAGGGCCGCGTGCAGGAACCGGAAGCCGGCTGGCGCGGCCGTTATAAGTTATCCGCCCGACACTCCCGGGACAATTCTTTCGCCGTCGTCCTTGTCTTATTCAATCCGGCCGGGGCACTGTTTTACGCCTCGCCAATCCAATAAACAACGAGCTGCTACGTTTCCCGCGCGCTCGGCCTCATGCGAAATGGACGAAATGTGTCGCGTTGCCCGACAATATTTCCCGCCGCTTGACTCTTTTTTTTGCACCGTGACGAAGGGCAGGTGTAACGGGACGCATGGGTTACGTACGGGTTTTGGAGCCGTAAATCCTGACTCTCCCGAAATTGCGAGTGTCGAATTTGCCTGTGTTCCGACGCAGTGGGACGTACCTATATCTTATTCGTTCGGGTATATGTTATCCTTATTCTAGCGGTTATCCGTCCTACTTGTACACTGCTTCATTATTTTCCAACCTCCTTTGCTTTTTTAATGCTCGCTGATAAAGGAATGAGAATGACACAGATAAGCAGGTTTCTTCGTTTAGTAACGATAGTACGTCTGTTAGAATGCCTGAGTAGAAGGTTTCGAGAAGCGAAAGCCACTGTCATTTGTTGCGTCGACCTAATTGCTGGCAATAATAACTAAAGCACGGACGCTTACGAATCCTCACGGAATTGAATGAAATTATCGACCCTCTTGCTATCGAAGCATGTATTCTAGAAGACCTAACCAAAAACTTCTTCCTCCCATGATAACCGTATCCCAAAACCGAAAGCAGCCTCAAAGTCAGCGCAGAATCTGACACGAAATTCTTCGGAAGCGGAGTTAAAAACTAAAACGGGCACAGGCGCCGAGAAATTTTCCCTTAACGCGCCGTAAATTCTCAACTTCATTCGCAACGATAAAGCTCCGCCCGATCGCCGAACGTCGAACTTCGATAATTATCCGCCCCCGCTCAAGAATTCTAATTGGTTCTTGGATTAACAGGCAACAGCTGAACAACCCCCGGAACGTTCCCTGTCCCACGCAGACACCCCCATCCTCCCCCCGGAAACCGAGAAAGTCGATACTCGGTTCCTTTCGCTCGCGAGAGGGTCGGCAGGGGTGGCCGCTAAGAGGGCTAATGACACGATCTCTACGAATAACAACGCGGGGTGGCTCCTGGACGGGAATACGTCCTTCGCCTAAGTGGCCCGGGGATGTCGAAAACGAACCCCTAAAATATTCACGATTACAGCACTTTGCCCCGTAACGCGAATCGACTCGCGCGACACAGAATTCTGTCAATTATACGCTGTCGCGTAATATCCTGCCGTGGGGACCGAAGGTGAGAGGGGGGTGGGGGAGGCTTGGAGGGTGAAATTACGTAAGTGGGATAATGCGGGGTGGGTAAGAGAGTGTCGCCGAAAACTGTCACGCTCGCCTCTTGCCGGCAATTTTCCGTCCCTTAATCGAATCGGATACGACGTCGGCGATGGGACGAACTCGCTAAACTGGAAAAGAAGTGCGCTGCCGAGGCTGTGAATTTTTCATCGAATTAATTACGCGATCCGGGGCTGGGGAGGGGAGGTACTCGCGCTCGGTATGCAAACGGCGGAAAGGATCGCGCTATTAATGTACAGGGAGAGAGAGAGAGACAGAGAGAGAGAGAGAGAGAGAGAGAGAGAGAGAGAGAGAGAGAGAGGTCGATCCGTTGTCTCGTCACCCGAGGGAAGGATTACTTCCCCCGGCAAAGATACGACTCTCCCAGTATTCCTTTTCTCGAATTTACGTGAGAGAAGCGACTCTTGCCCCGACGTAAATCGATAACAACGCATTGCGAATGCAATCCTATCCCGTAAGACGTTCACTGAAGATTTTTCTCCGGCGGATTTCGTTCTCATCAATTAATTGCCCTCGTACTTCATCTTCGGTCGACAGAAACATTTTCATCCCGACAGCCAGTAATGAAAATCGCCTTTTTTGATCAACGGCTACGGTCAAGAAACTCGGCGACAATTTTGTACGCGCTGCCAAATAAATCGCGAGTATAAAGAGGATCCGGTAATCGATTCCTCGCGCTATCGGCTCGACCTCGATTCTTCCATCGATGGCGGAGCGAGCCATGGGAGGAAGGAGGACGGAAGGTCGAGAAGGGAAGTATTATAGAAGTGTCTGTCGTTGGAAAATCCGGCCGTAGTGAATAAATCCCCGCATGGTCAGCCACGCACGGCTGGGCAGTAACTCCTGACTTGATGCTTTTTACCCCGTTGCCGGAGCCCACCCTCTGCCCTCCGCCACCCTCCGTCGCGACTCCTTCTATTTCCACGGCGTCGAGGGTCGCCTTTCGGAAAAAGGAAAATGTTTCTAGCGAGCGTGCTTGGCCGGAAATTAATATCGCTTGGGCAGGCTCGCGATGCCTTGATGTCGCTAAGAGAGAGACTGCTTTGAGTCAAACGTTTCGCCGCACCGCTTGAAGTATATATAGGGTGTTCGGTGACCGATGGTACGAGCGAAAAAGAGCTGATTCTAGATCGAAAAACAAGTTGGAGAAATAGAATGAAATTTGTTCATTTTAAGGCTTTGTTTTCGAGAAAATCGACCGAGAATTTTGCCGGGTTCAGTTGACCAGATCTCCTTTCTTCACCACTCTCCTTCTTCTCTATTGCCTTCCTCTACTGCTTCTTCTTCTCCTTTATTACCCCTCCTTCGTCCTCTCCTTTTTCACTCCCTCTTTCTTTCTCTCCTTCATCTAATGATCTACATTGGGGACCACTATGACATTTTAGTAAAAATTCCCGCAAACAAAGCCTCAGATGAAACAATTTTATTCTACATTTCCGGCTTGTCTATTGACGTAGAATCACCCCCCATTCGCTTGCATCGATTACCGAACACCCTGTACATAAACATAATTTCTCTTTAAACATATAGGTACATAACAGTTGTATATCACCTTTAAATGTACGTAAACAGTAACGTTACTAACAATATCTACCCAACGTCCTAAGTTACGTATTTCATTCAAATGGAACATTTACGTATTTTGCGGTAGAATTGCAACGAACGTAAAATAAGCAGCATGCACGTGGGTAAAGGGAAAACACAGGCGCAACAACGTGAGCAAAGCGCAGAACACGCGCAGAGCAGCAATCCGATCGTTTTCGCGCAAATTGAGTAGGCAGTCCCGATAAAGGAATTAATTCGATACGCCTGTCCAGATAAAATGTCCAATTACGTCCGACCGCGGATGCGGATCGTCCGTCGGCGATCCAAATTACTTTGATAACCCCTCGAGTGGCCCCACCCGGTATACTTTGCCGCCGTCTCGTCCGGCATCGAGCGGCAAGTTCTCAGACTGGGTTCTCAGACGTCGGCCGCCGAGTCATTCGGGACCCCGACCCTCGCGGATCCATCGACAGCCTCGAGTGGCGCGAACTTCCTGCCGGAAAGTTGCCAGCTGGAAAATTCTCCCCTCTACTCCAAAAAAAAAGAAAGAAAAAGAAACTTGATCGTGGGAGGCCAGGAAGCGAGCGGCGGCACTTTGTATCGGCGGAAAATGAAGTTATCGGCCGGCGGGAGCGTCTAACGGCGTGAAGCCTCGATTACCGGAGTAATTTGCGAGCGAGTCTAATGGCCGACAGGCGAGGAGAGATAATGGGAAGAAAGCGGAGTGCGCTGGTCGGCCGATATTTATGGGGTCCCGTCCGACCCGGCCGTCGGGGCTGAGTGTCGATTAGGCGCGCGAGTCGATTCGCAGATCGCGTCTAACGGCTGAGAAGGACACAAAGGGGACGAGTGCAGTTCTGCCAACCAAAGGAATCAAGTACTCAGGCGGCCATCTTGCGCGAGCAGGAAAACGCAGAAACCGGCTGACTAATTAACGCGTTCCATTGCCGTAAATTCGGAACGCAACGAACGGCATTATTATGCGATTTTGCGTTCAGCGATGTCGACAGGTAAATTCCGACGTTGTAAGTATTACGGCAGGTGGGGGGGTATACTCTGTCAATTGACAAAGAGGGGCCCGACGTTGCAATTCCTTTTGTAGCGCGGGCTAAATCTCGCGTCTCGTTAAACTAGTACCGACAGGTAAACTGTGGATGGCGAGCGAGTAGAATGAGGGTGGATAGGCGTGAATGTGTGCGAGTGTGCGTTATAGTACGCCAGAGTGTGCGAAGGCGGCTGAACGTTGAAGCGAGCGAATTATTTTCGACGATGAACCGACAGAGTGAGTGAGAGAGAGAAAGAAAGAGAGAGAGAGAGAGAGAGAGAGAGTCTGAGAGCCTGAGAGGTGTACGCCGGGCATTCTGCTCTCTTGTTTCCGGACGATCGACAGGAAGGGTGGTAAAATTCGAACGAGCCAGGAGAACGTCGCGCGGCCGGGTTGACTAATTCATTAGAGAGTCTAGGCGGCGGCAGATGGGTCGGACGAGAGATAATGGAGGATAATAGGATGCAGAAACGTAAATTTCTCCGGGAGTTCGTTCTCGCGGTCAGCTTCCTTCTCGCACCTTCGCAACAGCTCCGCCACCTTCTTCCTCCCTTCACCTCCCCTCTTCCTACCCCCCAATTCGAACGTCGGAGCGTCTGAATGCCTCGCATCGATTCCGTTTTTCGTCGACTCAGTGCAATCTGCATACCGTCCAAATTTCATCAACGACGCCCCCCACCCCTCTCAGCTCGGCAATAAACTCTTACGAGTCCGGCTACGAGGATGAAATTATTCCAGCCATGGAAAACTCTTTGCAAAGCCTTGCCGCTGGCTGATACGAGCGGACGATTAGGCCAGGTATTTTTTTTACCGCACGATAAAGAAGTCGTAGGCCGCTTTAGAGTCGTCGGCAGGGGTGGCAGGGGGAACAGGAATATTTTTCCATCGTAAAGCGGAGGAAACGAGGCCGACTGACAAAGCCGAACGATAACCGCTGCCACTGTCGTTAACGTCCGACAATTAAGGAAACGATTAAGCGAGATTAGATATTTTCAGTGATATTTTCACTTCCCGCTATCGCCGAGAACGGAAAGAAGCGTACCTTCGTTTCGCCGCTAAATCGCGCGAAAGTTCACGCGCAAAATTTACGCGCGAGTTCCCTGCCTTTCGTCGGGAAAAGGTGCGTGAAGGATCGCAGTTTTATTGTCGCTCGTCCTTTCGTCGTCCCTTTCTTTTTGCTCGTCCCTTTGCGAACGCTGTTAAGAGATAAGTGCGTCGTCATTAAAGGAAGTTAAGGGAGCGACTCTGAAAGCGGAGTGGAGGGGGTTGAAAGATAAAATGATTTCGCGTTTGAATCCGAAGAGATACGATGGTTATCTTCGCCAACATCTCGCTCGGAATTCGTTACCATAGGTTTAAACTTCGAAACGGAACAATCGAGGGAGGGCTCCCGCGAATGAGGGTGGAGGTGAGGGAGGGGTTGAACTTGGGAGCTCAGTGTATTCGTTTCCGTTACGGAACTATCGGGACTTTCCGCGAATAAAGTTCGCGACTCTCTCTCTCTCTCTCTCTCTTCTCTTTCTTTCTTTCTCTCTCTAAGGTAGCAGGGCTGTTAAGCGAAAGTAATCGAAGGAAAAAGACAAATCTAAGGGCGGGAAGAGGCAACGAACTCCGCCATCAGATAGTTCGGATTTAGGGATCCATTTCGGGCGGTGGAAGATTCGAAATGAGCGGAGCTGGGTTTTAAGGACGCTGCTTCCGAATTAGCGGGCCGATTGTCATGCCAGTTATAAGTACTGAGACTGTACTTCTAGTTTCAGTTCAAAGAACATTTTGCAATTTTCCGTTCTATTCCCGATGCATTCCATACAATGACTCTCGAACCGATATCCATTTTCCCAAAATCTTTCGCTGCCACTGACGAACAAGAACAGCAACTTTTTGGTCAAAATTTATCTACTCGCGTAAACAGGTCACTTTAGAAAAAGCCATGAAAATCGTTCGACCCGCTCGTCGAATGGCACGTCGAGAACACGTTCTCCCTACCGTTGCCTCTAATTCGCCCGGAAGGTCATATTTCCCAGCCCCTAACGCGCATTAGTTCAAAGTGTACTCAGTGTACATGACGTGCACGAGACTGCCAGCGAACGTCAGACGTCGTTCGGCATTCCGAGACGAAGATTCCATCCCGAGCGAGACGCGGCCGAGGCAAAGGGAGGAGCTGAGTCGAAGGGCGGGGTGAAAAGGGGATGAAAAACACGAGAGGACGTGAAGCATTAGTGTATTCCTTTCGGCGAGGCCTTTCTCGCCGTGAATAAAGGCTCGCCCACGGGTTTTCATCCTCGTCATATCCACCGTTCTTTTCCCGGTGCCTTTTTCCTCCGCACTCTTCATCAGCGTCCGCGCGTCGAAAGGTGAAAGGAGGAAGAGAGAGGGAGAGAGGGGGGGAGAGAGAAAAAGAGGGTGGAGAGAAGGAGAGAAAAGGAGAAGTTCGAGGCCCGCCTTAGTGCATGACCGGCTCTCGGCCTTAACGACGGCGTAATTAAAGGAGCGCGAGGCTTCTAAGGCACGCAGCCGGCACAAACACCCGCACATAAACATAGGACATACACACAGGGCCAGAGGAACACACGAGCTTAACATCTCGCCGCGCGGTTCTAATGAAAAAGAAAATTTCGCCGCGCAAATATTTCGACGAGACGTCCGACTTCAATGATCCACCTCCGGGTCGCCGTCTTGTTCGGAATTAAATTCGCTGGCGACCGTCCTGGACGTCGAGATGCCAAAGGGAAAGCGTAAGAAAGTCGGAGGGAAAGAGGGTCTAAGTGACAGAGACAGAGACAGAAATAGAGAGAGAAGAGCGAAGGAAAGGTGGCGCGGACAAAGAGAGAGCATAATTACAGAGAATCATAAACGAAAATCGCAGAGACTAGACAGCACTGGCAGTGTCTGGGGACGCTAAGTAAGCCGGATTAAATCTTTCGTCGGAATTCGGATTTGGCGCGGGCCGACGCGTCCTCTGTTCGTTTATTCGCGCCCGGCGTCAATCACCGACGAGACTACGGACGATAAGCCTCGAACTACAACTGCGAAGAGCGCGATAAAACGAGCCTCTCTCTCTCTCTCTCTTTCTCTCTCTCTCTCTGACGCGCGCGAACGAGTCGATGTCGGTGACGATGCCCGATAAAAAGTAATCGCGCCGGGAGTCGATTACGTAACACACTATAGAGCCTCTCTCTGTATCCTGCACGATCTCGATGTGCGCAGCGCACGATATCCGCTCCTTTTTTTTCCCCACTCGCTGTAATTTTCTCACGGTCTCTCGGACCTCGCCCTCCGACCCTTTAACCGGCGCTTATTAATTAACGCCGAAGGCAATTACGTCGATTAATCCTCGCTGCAAAAGACTGCAGGCTGCAGCGAGAAATTTGGACCGTAAGCGGGAGAAGTGGCAGTTTTCCGCGCGCGGAAGCTGAATTTACGGTGGACAAGAATTTTATTTTCCTTTCGCGCGCGCGCGCGCGCGCCCGGCAGGATTACAGTCTAATGCCCCGACGCTACCTGACTTTGTGTACGGAGAGGCTTTGGCCCAACGACTTGGTACAAAGGCGGCGCGCGGTGGCGAGAGGCGAAGATCGATGAAGCAAAGTAGCGGAGCGTTAGGTTCTTGGGACAGTGGGGGAGGTAGAAGGAAGTTTGTAGTCTTAAGGCTTACTTCGCGGGCATAACTGGCTTCCCGTGCTTGCGCGGGTCGTTGCCATCTTCGTCCGGATACGATGAATCGAATGTTGAGTTTAACACATTGACCCTGGGACTTGTTCTTCTACGTTTGTTCCGGAATTTGAACGCGCATCACGTAACAATTCGTATTTGATAGATTTACTCTGGTAGAGAACGTATCGTAATTACACTATTTTATATTTAGCTATTCAAAAAATGTTGTTTGTCGATTGTATAATCAATAGTTTTTCGGCGATTTCGGTCACTGTTGTACTAAATTACGAACTGGTCGATATTATAAATTACGGTCTTTGTCGATGGTATGAATTGCCACGAAATTTGTCTGCTACATGCTTAACGAAACACATTCGCCTATACGTTAAAATGATCGATTTAAGTAGGTTGGGATCATTCTAACTTGTCTCTAAAGACAGCATTTTTAAATGAAAGATTAAGTACAGACTGGCAGTTAATCTTTGATAAGTCTTTCAATCAGACTCTGTGAATTATGTCGATGGATATCGGCACGGTCTATGAGCTGGCCTCGTTCAAAATATCAACCCTCTTACATAACGTTTCTATCCTCCCGCCTATCTATCGTTATCAACGAAGAGCAAGGTCGGCCTTCGCACGCGTCAAGAGTATCAAAACAGACATTGGAGTCCGTTTTTATTACCAGGCGAGCGAAAGAGAAAACGAACCCTCTTACGCAACAGAATCCGTCGACCTCCGAATATTTAATGTAACGACCCGACCCAAATTTCGCCGCTCGGAGTGCTTAATCCAATCCTGCAAAAATCCCTCTTTACCCGCCATTTACGACAAGCCCGGAACACTGGGAGCGCATTCCGTTCTATCCTCCCATTCGCAGGGGTGCGAGTTAAAGCCGAAAATTCGATTATCAACGCCACCCTCCGAGTCTCAAGTCCCTCCGACACTACCCCCACCCCCTCATAGGTCGGAAAAAAGAACGGTGAGAGAAAAAGCTCGTCTTCACGCACGAACAGTCGCGCTTCTCTTGGAGCGGGGGGTGTGAGGGGGTGGATCGTAAAAAATGGTTTCGGCGGTGAGCACCCGATCGAAATAATCCTGAACGGCGCAACGTCCGCTTCATTCGACTGAGCCAATATCCCTGTGCCCGTCTCTCGACATTTCCATTTTCCTCCGGGACGCGCGGAAGAAGCGAATGCGAAATAGCTGGCGAGCGTGTGCTCGCCACCGGAAATATTCCCGGTCGCCGGGCAAGAAGGAATAAGGACGAAACGACAGAGGAGGGTGCATGCAGGCTCGTTCTCGCGAAAATCACTTTTATCATGGCCGCATTATCGTTCGCATGAACCGTGGCTTCTTACGGCTACCTCCGTACGTGTACTGAGAGCGGATGGTTCGTGTGTGCCTCTTTCGTGGAAAATCATCGATAGACGCTAACCAGTAAAAATGACCTTAATCCAGAAACTAATGATATTTTAGAATTATTTTTTGAAACTGGAGAAAAAACTTGTTTTCCAGCTTATGGGTATATGGAGCTACCAGTGAGATAGCACAGATTGAAAATATGTACACAAATCATAGGTGGCGTATATGTACTAACAATGAAAGCAGATGGTTCATGTAAAACCATCGACAGACTACCAAATTAGTAAAAACGACCTTAATCTAGAAACTAATAAAAAAGGATAACTTTTTCAAATTCCGACTGAAGCAAGAAAAAGGCGGTTTCCGAGCTTACAGCTCTGTAAAGCTACCTGTGAAATAGTCCATGCCGAAAATATGTACATAAATCACAGACGGCTTTAGAGGCATTAAAATGGCATACCTATAAGTTTAAAGGCTGTTAGAGGATAAAGGGACTGACCGGAAACGGTAAGATTCCGATTCGACTGCCGAGCGACCCGACTCGAATTTTTGCCACGTACGTCGCCCGAGGCGTCCACGCTGCTCGAGAGGAAGACCCCGGAGACTTCAGAGGGCTGGGCTCGCAATCGATTATCCGCGGACGGCGCACGAGGCCAATTTGTAATTGCCGTATGTAAATCCGGTGGGCGGGTCGCGTACATTGTCCGGCGTCGACGGTGTCAATCTCACTGCCAACCGTTCGTCCACCCGCCGTGTTCGGCTGTCTGTTCCGCATACGCAGCCCGCGAACTACCCCCTGTAATGCACCCCGAATCACGAGAGTGCCTTGCCGGACATCCTGGAATCACGGATCGTCAGACAACTCCGTAAACCTTCTCCCACTCCTCGCCAGGACTCCCATTAAACTTTCATACTTCCCAGCGCAAATATTTAGCCGTGCCTTCCATAAAGCCAGACCTAACGAACCGAATTTAGAAATGACCTTTCATTCGAACCCCACATTCCGATTGAAATTCCGTTCGAACGTCGAGCGCGATAAATAAAGGGCTAATTGTTTATGTAAATTGAAGAGACGCCGGCATAGTGCCGGCGTTAAATCGACGAGACCTGGCGCGAAGTGCGCCGTTCGCAAACATCGCACGCCTCCGAGCCTACGCAAACTGCATGCCGCCGATTGAATTTCATTGAATTTCATCGAATTTCATCGAATTTCATCGAGGGATAACTTCGACCAGCGACTTGACCGTCCGGATGCGCGCGAGTGTGGACTTGGACATCGATGCAGTACATTGGCCACATACACACACACATACCCATAGTCCACCTATACGCTCACACATGCACACGTTCTCGGACCGGTACATTGAAACTACTCGGACGAATGGAAGTCGGGAGGAACTGCGTGATGCGGTACGCCCCACGATGGATATTACTTCCTTCCGCCTGTTGCACCGAATCGATCCCGGGTGCCAGAAGGAGACTTCGGGCCTGGGCTTCCTGCCTGGCCTTCCTGCCTGGCCTTCCTGCCTGGCCGTAGCCAGAGCCGATCCCGAGGACGCCGTCGTCGGCTACCTACTTCGATACCGCGGCCGTCGAGCAATTTGGCCACAGAGGATATCGGCGGATTACACCTAAGTGACTCGTCGACACGAGACCGGGATCGTCGCTAATTCCTTTACCGACGCGCTTCCTCTCTTTGAGGGTAGCGGAAGACTTCGGATCCGGGATGTCAAAGGAACGACCGGCCAGGTCCGACAGGATTCGCTTCGGCCGGTAATCAAAGAAACGAATCAATCGACGTGTTAAGTGACACTCGTTTCGGATCGGAACGAAGATAGGGTAGAGAAGAGGGGGAGGGGGTGGAGGGTGGCTGAGAATTGAGGGGTGAGCACGTTCGGATGGGATTGGATGGGATCGGAATAAGCTGTAGGGATGAGATTTAAATGTGTGAATATCTGCTTATTCGGTCGCTTGGTAACGGATTCGACGGATGTATAATAGGAAAATTGGGTGGGAACTATTTTTCACGAGAGGTCACGTCCGAAAGCGGACGTTCGACGGATCGAGAGGACGGGCGATCGGAGAAAAAGTTATGCAGGCGAGACGGGTAATATTTTAATTAGAAACCGATGCCTAACGAGATCAGGACCGGGTCGAGTGCGAAGAGGGGTGCGGAATATTTTACGCGATCGGAAGGTATTCGCCGAATGAATTATGACTGCGAAGTTCGATCGGAGACCGATAACGAGTCAATCGAGTCGGACAGTATCGACCTTTGGAAAACGGTCGCCCTCCCCATCGATTTCGAGACAGCGAACGTTAATTCGTCCGACAAACCTTCGATATTGAACAAAGAACCGCGAAATGCCCGATAAAACTGTGAAATGCTAATTGCTTCGCAGTGGAAGTTAGATAGGGCGGCGGGGAGGATCGCAGGGGTTGAAGGAGGGGTTGAACGGTAAATTAAAAACTGTGTACGACGGTATCGGGGCAGCATTAATAAAAGGCGGAATTTCTCACGATCGACCAGGTCTCGAAATTTATTGCTTCGCCGCCCGCGGATGTCGATAATATTGACCCTCCTCGCGGAAGCGTCGCGACGCTCCTCGCGAAAGCGTCGCCGGGTAAAAGACGAACGAAGAGCAGCTTTCGTGCTCGCTTCTCGAATTTCGGCAGGCAGACTCGTCGGGACGGAAGAAGTTGCCGACATTTTTGCTTTCGGATGTCAAGAGCAGAGCTTCCCGTATCCGTTGGCCTCTTCAATTTTTCGTCGCTGATGGCATTCAGCGAGCGGGGAATAGGTTTTCAGCTATCCTTCGTCGGTGTGTGCGCGAAGGTACAGGAAGGTACACGAATGTATTCACATATACACGAATACACATACATATACGCGAATGCACATACGTATACACCAATGCACATACGTATACACCAATGCACATACACTTACACGAATGCACATACATACACACCAATGCACATACGTATACGCGAATGCACATACACATACGCGAATCTGCGCGAAAGCTCGAACGAGAGGACGTTCGAAGCTTAGGCCGTGCTTTATCGCCCCAGTCGGGATACTAGTTTGCGGACTCGACGAGTCTGGGCAAAGCGGGTCGAATCGATCTCCGTCCGTCATTTCGCTAATGGCATCCTAATCACGACAATGCCCGTCTCCCCGACGGCAGCGTCTCATCGGTGGGATCGGCAGCAGGCGGCCGCAGATTCGATCGAAGATTTAATCGAAAATACCCCGAACCCGCGCGCCCGCTGGGAGCAAAAAGTAATATGGCGAGTGGGTAGGCTCCGAACGATTCGATTTTAATCGATCTAACCATCTGACATCGTTCCGCCTCACTGGACGCTCAGTTTCCGGATGGCAACGATTCGGAGGCGCAACGCGTTATCGTTTGCCATACTTAACGCTAATTGCGGGAATGCGAGCGATGATTTGCGAGCGAGTGGGGCAGAAACGTTCGAAAATTGAATTTCGAACGTGCGCGTAGGACTACCCCGACTTTTCGCGGCTGTCGCGCGTGACCGGGACCGTTACGCGTAACGAAATAACGAGTGGACACAATTCGAAAGCCGTGCGAAACTAATGAACGATCAATTTGTCGAAAACAGAGGGAAAAGGAAGAGGGGGTCAAAGAGAGGGAAAGAGAAAGAGAGAGACAGGGAGTGGAGGAAAATATCGAGCAGGACGCCATCGACGCCGATGAAAGCCCCGCTCGGACAAAAGTTGATCAAACGTTGTAATTAGCGAGCGAGCCGTCGACGACTCGATCGCGTTCGGCAAAAATGAAACGATATATCTTTCGCCAGTTTTCATCAATTTCCGATCGCGTAGATGAACGGAAATTATTCTAACGGCCCATGGCGAGGGTGGCACGGGATTAAAAAAGTATCGTCATTTTTCGTTCCAAGCCATGGAGTTCTGTCAATCTACCTCCTTCCGAATTTGTGACAAATTCCTGCTTAGAACGCTGTATCTAACTCGGATCGTTCTCGTGGACGTCGCTGACGTCATTGGCACGTAGATAAACGATGGGGAGTATCTGCGAAATCATAATCTAGCCTGGTATCGATCGAGCAAACATGCGGTGCAAAAAGCAAATTCATCGAAAGCGTGGGTGAGCATAGAGCGAGAGATAGAGAGAGAGACAGAGTGAGAAAGAGATAGAGAAAGATAGAGAGCGAGAGAGAGAGAGAGAAAGAGAGTACACAGCCGGTGGGAAAGTAACGATCGACGTGCGTTTGTCCGGCGATAAGTAGATTCGCAGGGAGATTAACGGCGACGGGGTCTGGATAGGAATAGTGTCCGCTGATTAGGTCGCGGACAAAAGTGAAGGAGGAAGGTCCGAAAGGCAATCTGGCCGAACTGCTCGGCGACGGATATTATTTCCTTCCGCCTGTTGCGTCGAATCGATTCCCCGCACTGCCATAATATCGTCCTGCCTCCGGAGAGCTTTCCTTCGTTTTCCTTCATCCTTCGTCTACCATCGTTTTCCTTCGTTTTCCTACACTTTCCACCGCTCTCTATCGCTTTCCATCGTTTTCCTTCGATCTCCAACGCTTTCCGACCTTCTGACCTGTAGATAATTCGGCCGCAAAAGACAGTTTTCCTTCTTCCCGATGACAGGCCTTCTTTTGAGCAGCATAATTTATCGTTCCGCGAATGAGAGCGTGGATTTCGTCAAGGAAGGAAATTTGCTTCCACGACGGCTGCCCCGGAAGAACGTGCTCGGAGCAGCTCGCGAGTACAGGTTTCCCACGTACGTCGTCAGGCTCCCTTTGTCGAAGATTCGAGAAGCCAAGGCGGCCTGCAAGCGTAGATCACTTCGGGCCGGAATATTAGAGTGGCGCCGAGTGTATATCCCGTGCATTATCGGCGGCCTCGGCCGAATGGACAGAACGTGTTCCATTCGAGTTCCATCCGAGTTCCATCCGAGCCCTTAGGATCCCGGCGTCGGGAGCCCTTGGGATTCTAAATCCTGCACGGATCGACGAACGCATTGTTCTGTATGACTCGTAATCCCAGCCGAGATATATATTCTCCATCCCTGCACCTCCGAGAGCCCGAACACATTTCGAGAAAGTCCGCTCGTCCGCTCTCACGAAGAATTCTAAAGTACGCGCCGACGCCACTCTCACACACACACGTTGGCACGAACATTCGTTTGTTTAACGGTAATCTTGTATTTTGAACGGACACCTGCGTGTCGAATGCAAAGCGCGGCCGCCATGAATATTCGACATCCTCTCTTCGATGTAACGCTCTCGCGCGCGCGCGCGCGTGCCCTGAGGGGCAGTCGAAAAATGTCCCGTAAAGAGCCGTCTCCGTGTTTGACCACGTTACATAACGTCGAAAAGTATTCGCGCACGCGCGCATGCATATGTATGACACACGCGACGGCCACGTTCAATTTTCCGCCGTCGAAAAATATCGCATTCGGCTCTTCGCTCTCTGTCGCGAACGGCGGAAAATTTCCGCTCCGAATAATTTGACGATCAGAATCGGGGTTGCTCCGATCACTTCCGCGTCGGAGCGCGTCAATGGATATTACGCAACAATTAATTACCTTCGTTAAAGCCGGCCGGCCCCTGTTAACTCGCGAAATCGTTCGACGATTCGCGCACATTAATTTCGTCGGATTTCGGCGGCGCGTCAGGCTCGTTCGGTCCACCGACAGTTTTCACCCCCATCTCACTGTTAGAGGATAATAGTATCCTTACTTATCGATCGGGTGATCGAAAGGTTGCGAGAATCGTTTCTAAGAGAAAAGAGCAAGGACGTGTGAGAGAAATATAGAGGAAGTGCGAGACAGAGGTTAGGACAGAAATAAATAAAAAGAGGAGACAGCGTTTGGTGGCGTTCATGTGTTAAAGAGTTTAAAAGAAAATACATTGTTCTTATACTGTTTAAGCCACGTGTGTACTTTATTTTCCTGAACCAACGCTCATCCACCGGCCTAACCGCGGAAAAAGAGGGCAATTTCCCAGGACATTCCGTTTCCGTTCCTCGAACGGGACGCCTTCTAATAATCTTTCCCGTTCGACGTTCTCTTCATTAAAGAGCTTACTACACGGGGGGGGGGGTGGTGAAAGGGTTGAGGACGGAAAAGGAAGAGTGAGGGCAAAAAAAAAGGAGCCGAAGAGGTGGGGTGGGATTGGTGGAAAAAGTGCGGTGATTACACATCACGCTCGGTCGCCCTGAATAAAATCTCTCCCCACCCCCACCCTCCTGAATCGGCGCCGTTCGGATAAAATAATCCAGGATGGGGGGATGGTACTAGCCGAGCTCCTTTATCCTTAAACTACCCTTCAGACGGCCGGCATTAAAACGGCAATTCTCACGAGGGCGTGAGTGCGGCCGGCTCTCCGGGTGAGTGCGAGAGTCGAGAGGGTGATTCGTTAGGAAAAAACTGGAGTCTCGTTACTCCGGGGGTGGGAGGGGGAGGGTGAAGGTGCGCGAGCACCCCCGGATCTCACGTACGACCCCTGCGCGCATTCGACGACCGGTAACACACGACCGAGGAAATTAATTGAAAATCGTCGGTGGCCACGAAAGGGGTTGGGGGGTGGGGTGGACTGCCCGGAAGTACGTGACGAGAATATTTTTCCCCGGCCTTCTCTCCCTCCCTTCGTCTAGCACCACTTTTTCCACTATTTTTTTTCCGTTCCCTGACAGTTCACCGAGCATCTCGGCGACGCATTGTGTGTGTGAGCATTGAGTGTTCCGTATCGAGGTCGAAGCGTTGAGGATGATTTGACGAGGCGGGGGAGGAAGAATAATCGCGAATAATGTTGTGACATCCGACGCGGTCGGGCAATGTAGATGGAAATGCGGGCATAATGTAATATGGCCCTCATAATGGGAGCGGCGCATTGTGCTGGCCGGTGACAAACGGACTTTTGTTTCGTCAGAGTCCGGGAATCTGGGCGACTGACAGCGAGCGGGAGGAGGGGAGGGAGGACTGGCGATGAGGAGGGCGGAGGGGCCGCGAGTGGCGTTCGAGAAACGTAGACTTTCTTCACGTGGCCGTTGGCCGCCATTATGGCCGGACGGTCGGGCAAAAATTGTTATAAAGGCAGCTAGGGAATATTGTAGGGATTCGTCATTCAGTTTGCTTAGATTGAGTCAGTTATGTCAGCGGCGCTGAGAGACAGTCGGAATGTATGGAACAATGCGAAGTGAAACCGGGGTAACGCGTCAAGAATGCCATTGCTCCAAGTGGAGCTCCCCCTCTCCCACCGTCTCTCTCTCTCTCTCTCTCTCTCTCTCTCTCTCTCTCTCTCTCTCTCTCTCTCGCTCTCTATCACCTTCTCTCCACTCGCCACCCACCCCCTCAGCGAGCCCTGCTCACCCACCCTCGGCAAATCTGGCACAAATCGACGCTCGCACGCTCTCGCGCGAGCCGTTATTTAACCCTCCGAGAACGAGCCCGGGGTCCGCTCGGACTCGCTGCCGCAAGAGCGATAACGCACACTACGATCGTTGAAAACAAGTGGTGTTTCGCAGCTATGTTCGGCCGACACACACACAAGTTACAGAAGCTCTTGTCGGTTTCTTTTGATTTGTCACGCGCGCTGTCTTGGCTACCTTCGATTGTCATGAGTCCATACCCAGAACTCAGTACGCCATCGGCTGTGTTTCTGGTAGAATTGCGAGTAGAGAAGGTGAAAACGTTGTGAACAAATCGAATGTAAAATAGTTGGTGCTATGGCTTCTATATCAAGCAGCGAAGGGTTTTCCGACTCTGACAACACTTGTGACATTTGTGATGAATCTTCGGAGGGAAGAAGCGTTTCAAATAGTGACGTTGAGTCTGAAGATCAGGGAAGTGAAGATGAGGAAGAATCAGATACCGCAGAACCGACTGAAGATTGTGGTGCATTTAGTGAAGATGCATCCGAAAAGAATTGGTGTGAGGTTGCACCGAACAGTGAACATGCGTGCACTAATTATGTATGTCAGAAACATTCGACATCAGAAATAACAACTACATGTTACCGATGTACGGACAAAAATAAATAATAAATCTATTTTTGTTTACAATTCATAACGTTTCTAATTATTCTGCATCCTATCGCAAAACCTTTATGCTTCCAATCTTGCTTTCTTACTAACATTGTATATGAATGCGACTCGCCAGCTCAAGCGGAAGCGTCTGTCATAGTATCAGTACAGTATCGGTGAGCCGCTCGAGCGGCCGTAACAATGTGTTAGGATCCTATCCGTGAGTGTTCGGTCGGACCCTGCGACCGTAGTCTACGCGGCCCGTAGTCCGAGGGTTAAAGCGAGACAGCCTCTATTTCTTTCGCCGAGTTCTCATTATTCACGGCTAACGATACGTTTGCGCGCGCGCGCGAACTCTTTCTCGGAAAGGACAAATAACGACTCGCCGGCGAGCGAAGGAACGGCATATACTTCCCGCCCTGCGTGTACATTCGTCACCCCTAAATGTATCAGATTTTCCTTTTCGCGCGGCTGCCGGTACTTTCCGCCCCTGAAAAGAAATTCAAGCCGCGCGATATTTCAATCGGCTCCTTCGAGCTAAAATAGTTTTCCCGCTATCCTGCGAACCCTGCTGGTTCAGGGTTGCAATACCCGCCGAAACGAACAAAACGAATGTCGGGGGTGGTATTCATTATACCCCTTTGTGCGCCTTCGACGTCCGCGCGTTATCAACGATTCTCACCACCCGCCACCCTTCTTCGCGTTACTTTCCGCCGTTCCGCCTTTCTTCGTCTACCACCCCCCACTTTCTTCGTTCTTAAACCCACAATCGGCCCCCCCCCCCTTGGCCGACCGTTGTTTAGCAACGCGAAAGAGGCCGATTCATTAAGGGGTGGGCCATAGAGGGTGGCCACTCTGGCCAGTGATTTATCACTCGCCGGAAACAATAAAGCCCGGTGTGTACGCGGACAAACTTATCACCCTTACAATTTGCAGGGCCGTTATACACTCCCTCCCACTCACCCCCTCGGCCGTCGCCATGCTGTCCCGTTATGACGGCAATTACCGACGCAGGACGCTGAACTGTTTAATTGCGCGTCCGACTAGTCCGAAGCAAAAAAAAATAAAACGTTCACGCTGCTCGAATCGGACGATGAGAAGAGTTCCGGAGAACGAGCGACTGGCCTGTACCCAGACTGATGTATAGAATCATTTTTTTCAACCTCTCCCTTTGCTCGTCCCTTCTCTGTCCTCCCCTCTCTTGTCCCTGCTGCCTCTCCTTGCCCGCAAACGTTGCGTGCCATGCTAATTAATTCGAAACATTCTTCTGCCGGCGGAAGAGCAAATTTTTTTGCCCGACGGGCCACATTTTAGCTTCTACCTCGCCCCCCCCCCCCCCCCCGCCACCGTCAGCTCCTTCCTTTTCCTTTCTTTTTTAACGTTCCGCCCGTTTCGTCACTGTCCTTTTAATGGCGCGAGGCAATTACGCGGCACGGATATTGTGTGTAAAACTGTAATTATACGCGAGTCTCGGCCGAACGGGCGGTGAAAAAATAAGAGTTTGCGCGTGCTACGCGTTTTTAAAAGGGTAGGGGGTGGGGATTTTTTTCATTCCGGACAACCGCTAATCCTTCCGTAATTATTTTGACATTGTCTCTCCCGCCAACGGTGGGACAGCGAAACTTGTGGCAAGGCTAATAAAGGCATCGCGCGAGGCGAGAATTAATTGAGACTTTCGCTCGTTCGCGAAAGAATTCGCGATGTTTTATGTAAAATGTGTGTGCGTAGGAATTCGAGGTAATCGAGAATATTGTTTTAGTATGATCACGGAACGTTTGAATAGTCTCGTAGAGTATCATATAGGGCTAGAATAAATGCAATAGAATTGAATTTACGATTAAGAGTGAAAATTTAGTGCTATAGACAAATTATAGAGCACATTCGCAGGTAATTGTAAGGAAGATGAGCCAATATATTCTTACTGTACGATATTTGGACGGTTGTTTTGTTACTGAATCGATATTGTTTCTTTATTTGATGTGTATCTGAGACATTTATTTGCCTTACAGAAGGTTTCAGAGGTCCATGGTGCATTTTAGCCCTAATATGGACTATGTCTGACTGGTTTATCTTTCTAGTATGACATTGGGCGACTAGTGGGAGGTAGTTTTGGGACTATTTATGAAATTTGCACTCCATTTGTACCGAATGACGTTATAGGAAAAAAGAGAGTGTCATAATGAGTAACGATGGATGTGTCGAGGGAGAAGAATAACTATCGTTGTAGAATATTGGTCGCAGAAGGATAATTACGGTCTACCTGTGGGAGCCAATACGTGATTCTGCCTCAAAAACGCGGAAAATCTCGCTGCAACTCTGACTCGCTCTCACTGAAGCGAAAAAATGCGACAGAGAGGAACGATTGTTCCCACTGAAATCCCGTAGCCGCGCACGAAAGAAGCCGCCGCCGCCGCCATAATTAAAACTTCGCCAACATTCGGCGAATTCATTAAAAGCGCGGCAAAGTTCGAATCGATGCGGAGGGCGCCTCGTTAAGGCGCGAGTTTATAATTACGATCGGTTCACAGAATGTGGGTGAACACCGGTGGGACGCTACGCGCGACACAATCGATAATCGAACGTAACGTGCATCGATGTAAGTCGGTAGCCGAGGCAAAAATGGCGCGTGGGCGACGGTAGCGTCGGCAGAAAAATACCGGCGAGCGATCAGGCGCGTCGGGGTCGACCCGACGCTTGGCCGGATACGACGGTGGAGGAAGTGATTTTTCATCCTAAGCAGATGAAGGGGGGCAATCTCGCGATATACAGCGTTATCCTAAGAGGCAATGAATAACATCTGCATACGCTATAGGCGCACGTCGCTGTAGCGGGGTAGAAGTATCGGCGTGGCTCTCTTATCAAAAATTCAACCCGACGAATCACGCAAGAAACCCTCACCACCCCTTCCCACCCTCTCTCTTGGTATACACGGCAAAATGGAGGTACATAATTGAAAGATAGGATGGCCTGCGCGTAATAAAATCAATGATGCCGGCTGAAATTACTATGTCAGGCTGACGCTGGCTGTCAGTGGAAAACGCGAACGATGTCGGGGGAACAAAAGAGAAGGAGAGAGAGAGAGAGAGAGAGAGAGAGAGGGAGGGAGGGAGGGAGAGAAAGAGAGAAGGACAAAGAAGGACAGAGGATGAGAGAGGACGATGGCAGGAAGTGATTTTTCACGGCGAGTGGGCGGAGAACGAGCAAAAAAAAAAGCGTCGCCAATGGTTCGACTTGTCTTCCCTCATCGGCGTGCAGGCGACGTTTAATGCTCTTATCTCGCCCGGTCGCTTTATCAAAGCCTCCCGTCCGTTCGGAATACTCGACCGGTTACAGGACGAACGAAATGGATCGAGTGATAACTCCCGTCAGTCGACCGTTTTCGCTTCCTCCCCCCCCCCCCCCTCCCTCGCCCGGAGATTTTCGCCTAACTGCCCTGACACGCCGTGAAGACTGGCACTGATAATAAGATGGCGGCCGATAGCTTGCCTTAACGAGCCTGATTAAGAAGCGTGCGTCGAAGCGATTCGGGACTCGATAACGGGTGAGTTGAAAAGTACGATCTCCCAGAATATTATTCGGATGGAGAACACTCGGTACGAAACTGCGTATTGAATTTTGGCGCGCTGAACGTCGATGCGAAAAAACAGACGGACGGACGCGTCGGGGCGCAGAGACTGCGGCGAGCCCAATTTGAAAATTGTCGCCGCCCACGGCGATTTAGGCGCCGTATCGACTTGGCAAAGGGCGGCCGGGAGGACTGGGGGTTGAAAAAAAATAGTAAAACGAGGAAAAGGGGTGAAAGGAAAATCGAGTCACTCGGCGGGGGCCGCAAATATTATCCCAGGGCAAAGTAGAAATATCCGACACTTCCGTCGCGGATCCGGATTGCGTTTGCACAGCGGCAATATTCCGCGATTGGCTCAATTTCCATTTTACGCCGCCGTACGCCCGCTGTTTTCACGGGGGCGGTCGGGACTGCAGGTGGGAGGGGTGAGGGAAGGAAAATACTTATGCCCGAGGCGACTCACGCGCTCGTAAATCGCTTTCCGCGGAAAGCGTTGATGAAGACCGACTCAAGGCCATCCAGGGGCGTCCAGCGGCGGCCCTGTTTTTAGAAGCTAATTTGTAAGTGGTCGCTGGCCGTTCGTCCCGAAGCTGCGCGCGATAAGGCGGTGATTTACCGGGCGGGCTAATCTCCGATCCGGATCCGAGATAAGTGAACGATAACGGCCGAGAACGCACGAAGCTCTAATCGGCGACGATCGGAGAGGCGCGCGACTTCGAAGTCAACCTTACCGCGAGCCTCGCATAGTCGTACTGAACATCATGGTACACATCGTGGAACACATCGTGGTACACATCGTGCTACACACACTTGACATACCAATGTACACAAATTCGTGCCACAGTAGAGAAGAACGTAACCGTAAATGAAATCGTTCGGCAGACACGCAAGTCTGATGACACGCACTTTGCCGGAACTACAGACGTACCTATGCATATATCACAAATGCACGTCGTAATATCGGATTCAGACAAGATTCGAATCGTCCAACGTCGCAGTTCCGAGAATAATGACGTCCAACATCGCCGTCGAAGTCGTCAATTTGCCATTGTCGAACGATTCGTCCATCGAAATAGGAACGTACGCCAGTATGGATGCTACGTGCCAGCGACACGTTTCACTGTTTTAGGATGCGATCGGATGCCGGTGTAATAACTTCACCCAGTATAGCTCAATAGTAACGCGATCCTTTGCTTAAATATCTGCTTGCAGCAAGCGATGTTTAGGTTTGTGAGTTTATCTGACCTGGGCTCAAGTATGCCTCGGGTGGCAACGTGGCCTATGTGCCAAACTGACCAACCTTTTGTCGCCCTTCCTTAACGTTCGACGATACTCGAGCTGGCGACCTCACTTGTATCCTGCACTTCATACCGAACAGACGTTTTGTACTTTTTCTCATTCTATACTTGTACCCTGGTGTTGCGTCGGTATCTCAATATTTAAATAAAGTTAAGTTAGGGGTGAAGGGCGTGAGCGTTCCATCATTTCACCCTCAACGTAACACCGGTACTACAGACGTATGTGACCGATGCGAAAAACAGCGGCCTATCGTTGAGCGTAGAGAGGCGCGGGGCGTAGAACGAGCGGCGCCCAAGACAAAACGCATTCGATCGCGGGACACCGAAAGAGTTACCTGTGTTATCCGAATTAATAAAACGGAGCAATTTCTTTACTAAAATTCTCGAGTTTGTTTGCCCGAGTGTTACACGTACAGTGGCTCTTATTAATATTCGGACACCAGAGTGTTCTATCCATTATTACTCTCTAAATTTAACCAGAATTAAATGAACAGATTTTTTGTTTTTTATTATGATAAACTATAGTCTCTTTTCAATGAAATCACAAATTTTATCCATTTATATTAATTTGCTTATCGTATAAATAATAATATTTAAGGAAATGTGTTATTCGTACGTCGCAAAAATATTCGGACACCCAATATTTAGCTGTATTTCTTAAGCAGTATTCTTCGTCCTTGATATTGTTTACAAACATATGTTGATATAGATGTAGATCAGTCTCCGAAGCATCAGTTACTATTCGAAAGACGTTGTAATCAGTTAGAAATTTTGAACATGGGTCGGAAAAGTAAAAATACTTCTTCTAACGTGCGACAATTAGTTATTTTTCACCGCGAAAAAGGAAAATCTTATCGGGAAATCGGCACTTTGCTAAATTTAAGCAAGAGTACCGTAGCAGATATTATATATAGGTACAAGCATGAGGATCGGATTGAGTCAATTCCTCAAAAGGGGCGGCCAAAGATACTTAGCGATCGGGACAAACGGAAAATTGTGAGGAAAATAAAACAAGATCCTAGTTTAAGTGCTCCTAAAATAAGTGCTGCATTATTGGAAGAATCAGGGAAAAAAGTTCATCCAGATACGATACGTCGGGTGTTAAAAGAACATGGTTACAACGGTAGAGTGGCACGCAAAAAGCCTTATATAAATGAGGCGAATCGTAAGAAAAGATTAAACTTTGCAAAACAAATTATTAGTAAAGAACAATCGTGGTGGAACGATGTTGTTTTCGCCGATGAAAGCAAATTTAACTTATATGGATCAGATGGACGAAAAATAGTGTGGCGTAAGCGAAATCAAGAGCTCAATTTTAAAAATCTAAATCCGACAGTTAAACACGGAGGTGCAAGTATCATGGTTTGGGGTTGTATATCGTCAAAAGGAGTTGGAGAATTGGTTTTTATTGATGGAATCATGGATAAAAATAAGTATTTGGATATTTTGAAACAAAATCTAAAAAAAAGCGTAACTGCAATGGACATTGAAACCACATTTAAATTTTACCAAGACAATGACCCAAAACATAAAGCCCGAATAGTTCAGGAATACTTATTGTATAATTGCCCCCACGTGTTACATCCACCACCGCAGTCACCGGATTTAAACCCGATTGAAAACTTATGGGATCACCTAGACCAACAAATTCGACAAACACCAATCAGGTCAAAAGAAGAACTAAAACAAAGATTATTAGAAGAATGGAAACGTATCACACAACATTATTTAGAAAAAATTATAACTAACATGCCCAATCGATTAAAATGTGTAATAAAACAAAACGGCTATCCCACAAAATACTAAGATTTTGAAAATTATATAATATAACTGTATTTTTTATGTAAAATCATTGTCTCCCATTAAGTGTCCGAATATTTTTGCGACGTACGAATATCACATTCCCTTAGATATTATTAGTTATACAATAAACAAATTAATTTAAATAAATACAATTTATGATTTCATTGAAAAGAGACTACAGTTTATCATAATAACACACAAAAAATATGTTAATTTAATTCTGGTTAAATATAGAGAGTAATAATGGATAGAACACTCTGGTGTCCGAATATTAATAAGAGCCACTGTACCTATACATATCTCACAAATGCACGTCGTAATGTCTATTCAGACAAGATTCGAATCGTCCAACGTCGCAGTTCCAAGAATAATGACGTCCAACCTCCCCGTCGAAGTCGTCAATTTGCCATTGTCGAACGATTCGTCCATCGAAATAGGAACGTACGCCAGTATGGACGCTACGTTCCAGCGACACGTTTCACTATTTTAGGATGCGATCGGCTGCCGGGAAGTGGGACAATGTCGGCCAGCGTTATATAACCTCGGAGCCGGCTAATAGTCGATGGCTCTCGCGGAAGCGAGCGTTGCGGTCGAGACTCGAAGGGTCGGCATCCTTCGGAAGGAAGGGATTCGGCTCGCGCATTATATCGACAAGCGAATAAAACTGATACCCGAAGAAGAATATTCGGGCCCGCGCGACGTCGGCTTGCAGGAACAGGTGGATATGAAATCCCGATGCGACTTTTATTGTGTCCGTTGTAAGTACACTTTGATGCCGCTGTGTGGAAGGAAGGAAGGAAGGAAGGAAGGACGCGAGGAAGGGCGGCCGTGTCGGTGGCAGAATACAAATAAATGTCGCGAGCGATTCGGTATAGCTAGGGTCATATTGAAATTATTGGCTCCCGCTGAAATTCGATGGCCGAGCCGGTGGCCGGATGTCACCGTCTGGCCTATGCCCGACATTGGAGGCAGAAAAAGCGCGGGGCCGGGGAGGTGAGGCAATTTTAGAAACGTTCCATTACGCTCATCCCACTGACCCTTGAACCCTAACCCTTAATCCGCCCGCGCCATATCCGCGGAAACTGACCGGTGTCTACCCAAGGCCACTTACGAGCCTTCGTTGACGGACAATCGGCCGTCAGACTACCGACAAGATTTGACTGCCAGGACGCGAAAATTCGCGTCCCAAATAATTTCAGAGTCCGACGCGAGCCATGCATCTTTCATCGTTACGTGACACGCGTAACGCGCACGCGCCAATGGCGGGAGGATCGACGATCGACGTGGGAAGCGAATCAGGAAAAACGTACGTACCTGGGCGAGTTTTTATTTAAACGGTCTTACGCAAGTCGATCGCGCGATATCCTCCAGCGACGCTCGTATTTATATCGGGCGCCGTATTTGTTCCTCGCGCTTAAAGCGAGACGATCAGATCTAGGGAAATAACCTAGTTACGTGTGCTCTACGTATGCTTTACGTGTGCTTTACGTGTGCTTTACGTGCTGTATTCGATCGCTCGATAGGCCCTCGGCAAAAAGAAAGCACGGCGCGCCTTTGAAGTCCACTCTTCGCACGTCCGACGCGCGTACGACGAAATAACTTTAGATTCTTCGCCGGACGAGCGTATCTCGAGCAAGCGGACTCTGTTTGTCCCGCACAATCGGATCGGGGTAAGCGGAGATAATTGAGTGCGACTACGTCAGGTGTACACACGGATCCGCGGCACATCGGCAAACTAGCTTTTATCGACTGGCGACTACCCACTAGGTTACCATGTATTACGTAAATTTACTTACGCGCTTCACGGCGAAGAGACGTGCCATGTCGCTTATCGTGCCTACCTTCTAATCCATCGGATGGGAGGGTACCACCTAAATGACGGAAACGGTCGTTAAGCAGGGACCATTTCGGCGGCTCGATCGAAATTGCGGGAATCGCTCGGTATAGCGATGAAGGCTAAAAGCGCGGGACGGTGTAAATCGCGTAATTTGCCTGATTCGACACTACTGGCATGGAGGATCCTAGGTTGGCTTGAAGGTCTCGCGGAAGCACGTTCGATAGCAGACCGTCTACGGACGTGCTTGTATACGCCGCGTGCCTCGCGAATTCGACCGTATTTCAGGAACAATGAGAAGGAAACAATGTTGCCACTCGACGAATGTTAGCTACCGATTCGACCTGCCGCGCTTTAGTCAATGGACAGCCGCTTGATACGATCGGCCTCCGTAAGTGGGCTCGTCCGTTCATCGCCATTTCGTATACGGTGGCGCATTTTCACGCGTCGTATAATTCACGATACCCGATACGCGGGATATATAGCCCACTTATGCCCGCTTATGGGCCGCATCGTCGTAAACAGTCGATATCGCTTATAGGTCGGCTCGCAATTTCATAAGCTGTTTAATTCATGCGAATCGGCTGGATGGGGTAAAGAAATTTTGTCGCCGCAAACGACTTGACACTAAGGCACGCGACTAACGGCGCAGTTTTTCGAAAGGACACTCCTGTCCGCGATATATCGCCTGTCGAGAGCAAATATATCGGCTACGACGTACATTTGTTCAATTTATCGGCCGCGACTCTCCGCGCTATTTTATTCATGGACTCCCGAGAGTGGGTGGAAAAGAAGAATCGTCGGCACGTGGTGCAAACAATACATTGTACCGTCTATGTACTCATTTTCTTTACTTTGCTTCTCGGTATCTCTTAAGCTCTTTAATTCTCCGTATTCCGCGAGTACAAGGAAAAGACACAAACGATTCGTTACTCGTAGCTACCCTTTGAACGAGCTTTGTCCGCAGTACGTCGCATATGAAGGAAGATACGCGGATCGGTATCGGCGCATCCTCCTTAATTCATCGACAAAGAGTCACGGATCAAAGGAGGCCAGGACTTCCGAGAGTGGGTGGAAAAGAAAAATCAACGGCACGTGATGCAAACAATACATTGTACCGTTTATGTACTCATTTTCCTTACTTTGCTTCCCGGTATCTCTTAAGCTCTTTAATTCTCCGTATTCCGCGAGTACAAGGAAAATACACAAACGATTCGTTACTCGTAGCTACCTTTTGAACAAGCTTTGCTCCGCAGTACGTCGCATATGAAGGAATATACACGGATCGGTATCGGCGCATCCTCCTTAAGTCATCGAAAAAGGCCACGGGTCAAAGGAGACCAGGACGTTTGATACGCGAGTGGCCAGGGCTTCATAACAAATTCAATTGACCCACCTTACCCTATTTGCGCTGTTTACCGTCCGATGCGCATATGCATACGTTCCTTCGTTTACTGGCATTGAAGGCGAGTCGACTCAAAGGGGTGGGCCAACAAGTTTTGCGCCCCGTTTTTCAGTCTCTTACGCGGCTCATCGACAACAAAAAAAGAAGACCCCATCAACGCGGGACGCATTCAAGTCATCCCTCTTCCGGTTCGTGGCGCGTAAAGGCCAGCGATCTGTTTCGCGGAAAACGAGACGCAGGGGGACTAGCAGGGGGTGGGCAGGGGTGGACGAGAAACGAATGCGAGGGCGAGAGAGGGGGGAGGAAACGATAAACAGCGAGAGAGGAACTTTTTCCCGCCCGCGGGCTCGGTCAGTGTGTCGCAATTCCGCGTAAATGCTCGGGGCGGCATAAATCTTGCCCGGCCGGCGATCAACCGGAAATGGAACTTATACGACGGCAGGACTGGCTCGGGGGGGTGGGCGATAAAGATGGTCGCGGGCAAAAAGTGGAAAACGGGGACGTACGCGGCGGGGATAAAAAAGGTGACGCATCGTGCCGGTAAGTTGGTAGCACACACACACACATACACACGCACACATCGAGGTCTTCCGTCTCTTTTGAATCGCGAATGCCAGTCGCATCGCGATCAATCTCTCACTCACACTCTACAGCGCGCGCGCGCGCGCGCGCGGAGGTTCGCGCGGGCCGGCCCGATAAGAGCGGGAGAAATTAAAAACATTTCGCAATGGGACGACGTTGAGTCGGCAAATTGGCCACTTTGCGAGCGCGCGCGGGCCGGCAGTCACACGCACATGGTCGACACGTATGCGGCCGGTGCGGAGAAGTATTTTGACCCAATTAATGGTGGCGCGGGCCGCGCGATTGAGCGCTAAAGCAAACTATGCCGCATCGCGATAAAAAAGAAGAGAGAGAGAGTGAGAGAGAGAGTGAGAGGGTGGCAGAGAGAAGAGCGAAGGAGGAAGCGAAAGAGAAACAGTCTCGATAGACCCAGGATGATGCAACTGGACACCGGCCGCTGGGAGAATCGCGAATTATCGTTAGATAGACCGCGAGGTCGGCCTGCGGAGGCGTTAGACAGGCAAATAAACTGAATCGGGCCGATGAGCACTAACCGCGCCGAGATCTGTCGAGTTAACTCGTCAAGACGATCAAAGAGCCGGACGCCGTTTTGACGGGCGATAACGGGAGAGATAAAAGAAAAGACTCGTCACGTGAGAAGGCGCGAGACGATCGCGGGACGTCGAATATCACAATCCGCGATAAGACTCGCTACTCTGTACTCGGTACTCGGAATCTCGGTAGGATTAACCGCGAAAACTGTTGCTCACACAAAATCTTCCGTCGCGCAAGTAGTTCTGACTCAGATATTCTTCTACGTCAAAGATAACGAAATGTTTAAAAACTGAGAAGGTAGGAAAACAGCGAGGGATTACGTCCGCGTACCTTTGCGTCGAAATACGCGAGAATGTCAGAGTGGGGGCGGCAAGGTATGCGCTTATCGGTACGTGTTTGGAAAAAGCGTCTCAGGCGAAACTCACCCCCTTCTTCATCCGTTTCCGTTTGGCTCGTGCTTCCTTGCGCCGGAATTCCGTGCTCGTGGCCGTTCCGTCGAGCGCAAGCCCCGCGTTAGAGCCCGTAATAGAGGATTGCGCCGTTCTAGCTCCCACAGCGACGACGACGACGACGAAGACGAGGACGCCGACGAGGACGACGTCGGTGGCAAGAGATACCGTGACAAAGAGCGCTCGTGCCAGTTCAAAACACCGTGTCCCGTGGGGGTCACATTCTCGCACACGCTGCCACGCAGTAACACGTAACCGTAAATTCCCATGCGCACCCGTCGAGGAATCCCTTCCGATCGGGAACGCGCATAATTCCTCCTGTCGATACTCTCCCTCTCCCTCTCTCTCAACCCCTTTTCACGTCTGTATATCTTCTCTATCCCCGATCGGGAAAAATATCCGCCGAGCAGTGCACTGACCCCCCCTCGTGCGCGTGCTGATCGGCACGAAGTTCAGAGGTGTTCGCGATCTGTCACCTGGCCTCACTGCCTCTCCCCTCCTCCTCCTCCTCCTCCTCCTCCTCCTCCTTCTCCTCCTCCTCCGCCTCCTCCTCCTCCCTTCGTCTCTCCCTTCCGCCCTCGCACGCACGCATATATACAGACTCTAAAGGGAACTCTCTCTACTCACAGATTAGAACGCGATATTTGCGCGGCGGCAGGCGTCCGCAGCGGGCAGGTGGCGTCGCGCCGGCATTCTTCTCGACGTCGGGACGAAGAAAACTCGTTGTCGTTCCCTTCCGCGTCCCAGAGGGTTGGCCGCATCGAGAGTTCAGCGGCAGGAGCCCGCTACGGAAGCAGGCATGCTCGCGCACGATGACAGCTCGGCCAGGAGGCCCACGAATGCTTGCTCTCGCACACCCGAGCGTCTCGACGTCTGCCGACGTCTCCCGACGGCTGTCCGCGGAGCCGGATCGAGGCTAGCCTCCGAGGAAGGTCCACCGGTCCGTCGACTGTCGACTGTCGTCCTTCGAGCGGAAGTCGCGAGCAGTACTGGCGTGCAGGAGGAGCGCCACGAGGCCGCGAGCGCGACGGAAGGAAGACGAGGAAATACGGACGTTCCAGCGACGACGTCCGCACTCTGCCTGTCGTTAGGGGCGCCGCGAGGGCCGTCGCGATGTAAACGCTCAAACCACTGGCGCACGCTCCTACTGGCGAGCGAATCGATCCGAGCACCCTCTACTACCTGCCGCCCGTGATTGGCCACTGATAGGCTGCGCGCGCAACGGGTCCGCACGCTCGGCGCGGCGCGCACGAGCACTCTCGGCGAGGTTCGAATGAGAGCGCGGGTAGAGTGCCGCTCGTGCGGAGGATGCTGCTTTCGGTGAAGGGGTGAAGATTGGATCGGAGAGGATTTTGAATTTGGAACTATGATTAGCGTGCGGATAGAAGGTAGAGATATTAGGACTGGTTTATTTGCTTATTTGGGTGTCTAGCCATTTGAGTCCCAAGAAGCGTTTGAGTACCAAGGAGTAAGTTTCGCATGCAATGGACAACGGTGCCATCACTAGATTGGAACAAGCGCTAACGCGCCGCTTGGGTTTCTTCACTCTCGGTTGAGACGAGCGCTATCGGGCTGCTCGAGTTTTTCCGGCCACATTCTTTCGAAAGACCGACTCAAACGGCTAGGAACTGACCGGGGAGAGAGTTGCGTTTCTTTTGTCGCAACCCTTCGCAACGATGCGTACTTTTACACGAACGATGTAAACATCGCGTTTCATACTGGTCGCGTCTGACATTATGTTATATCACCGCTCGGGTCGCAGTTACGAAACCTTGGATCTTTCGGTCAGATATCGATGGAGGCTAGTCTCGGGAGATGGAAAAATGGGAAGGGGTCGACCGATGGGAAAACGAACGCCTGCGCAGCGTTTTGCCTGTCGCGATTCAGGCGTAGTTCGCGTAAACACGCGAGAGCCCGCGGGCCAAGCCATTCAGCGATGAAACATTCTCGATTTTCAGTGTTTGTTATCCGCCGCGGCGTTGATCTATTTTGTTGGGCTCGTTATTTGCTCCCGCTTTTCGACCCCCTTTTCCTGTCCCGCCAGAAACTGCGTCGCACGCAGCCCAGTTTATTCCGCGACTCTCGCCAGGCGAAAAAAGGATTAATTGTTTTCTCGTGCACGTCCGGCGTTGTCCGACTAAATTACCCGTATCTATGTTATATGACGACAAAGGCGACAAACACGTTCGCATGCAGACCTAGACCACGACGAGGATCGCTGAACAGCGACCCAGTCCGCAAATTTGACGAGCTCACGCACCGTCCTCATCCGTTAATAGGATCAAGATTTTCCAGCGGGGCCCGAAAATCTCGCGATCAAAGTTAAATGGAACTTTGCCGGCGAAATATTTGGCCGACGCGGGGAATGAATAAACGGCAGTCGCGGATTGAAAGTTGGACGGAAAAGTTTGATTCGGGCAGACTCGCGGAAGATCTCGTCCGAGTGTTTTGGCTGGCAGCGCCGCAGAGAGCCACTCGAAAGGATCCTAAGGCCGACTGTCGGCCAAGAGAGAAGGTAGACGAGGTCTGCTGCCCGCTGATTTAATACATACCTAATACAGAGTTTATCTGCGAACGGGGCTGCATTCGTGTTCTGAACCGGACCGGAGCGATGCAACACGATGCAACGCGATGCAACGCGATGCAACACGATGCAGCGCGAAAACTAATTTCAAACACGCCACACCAACGCCCCGACGTACATCCACCCTCCCATGCAGTCGTAATGGCGAATTCCGTTGCATGTACGGCTCCTCGAGTTTTTAATATTTCATCGCAGCCGAGCGTAGGCCGAAGGCGCGAGCTTGCGTTAATGCTCGAACCTAAGACTCGACCTTATACCAGCTCGTCAGGTGGAAATCGAACTTAGCGACTTCAGCCGGACATCAGAGTTCCGCGCTCGATTTCGAAATTAACCTGCACGCGGGTCGGATCTCTAGTTTACAGCAACGAACTCGGCGTACTGATTAGTCGAATGCAATGAGCTTTTCGTTCGAAGTGGGACCAAACAGGATCCTTGGCAAGGACGAAAGGGGTGGATATTCCAGATGCCGATTGGCGAACAGTTGCCGAACAGTTGGCGAACAGTTGCCGAGCAGAGCTCGCGCTGATGGCATCGCCATTAAGAAAGGCGACTTTCGAAAGTGTCGAGGCCCGATAACGATTCGATCGTTATCGAACCTCCCACGTTCGCGACCCGCACTCTAATTTGCAGTTACCGTCCGACGCATTCGCCGAATGCAGATGAAGGTAGTCCCCCCTCTAGGATCCGGTATCGAGCAGCTCGTCAGCGGCCGAAACACCGTTCGAATCTGCGTCCGGGAAGTTTCATTTCACGGATGTAGGAACACAGGAGAAGGGCGGCGCGTGAGGGGGAGGGGGGGTGGGGGAAATTTTCCGACTGGCGCGACGGCTGAAAACGAAATCGATTATTGACGACCTACTTCGGTGCTCGAAAGGAAAACGGCTGGGGAGGGGGAAAAAAAATGTGTATCGGTAAGCACGTCTCTCTCGTCCAGGCATCGTTAGTCGGGAAACGCAGAAGTTGAATTTCAGCGGCAGTCGACGACATTTTCTTCTCCGAGCGTCACATTTATTAAAACGTCACCATTAAATTACGATATCGTTAAGATCAATAACATTTGTACCTGTTTCAGGGTAGGTCAGGGGGGAGATTGCGGGGTGGGGGGTGGAGGGGGGGGGGGTTGATGGCAGTAAATAATAGAAACGAGTTGCGTCCGATTATGCAGTTGCCGCTTCATTCGTGCCGAATAACGATTTCATCTGAAAGCAGAGCACAGGATCCAATTATCGTTAACGAGCTATCTTTCAATGGACGCCGAAATCATTTCATCGGCCGTAACAAATTTGGAAATATCGGTTCATTCAGCGTGGGAAATTGCGCGCGATGACCGCGCGGGTCAAAGCTCGGACCATTATCTCATTTGCGATGGAAAATGCGCGGGTGGCGTCTTTGGCCGGCCGATTTCGACGATTAATCGAATCGGCGACTTCCGGTTGCGAGAAGACGGCCGACTTCGGCGGCGTACAGATCGTTTAACACTTACGTTACCGATTCGAAAGATTCTAATTTATCGTTCGAACATATAAGAAAGTAAATCGAGTACAGAACCATCTATACACGACCCATTTAATTTGAAAGCGACATAAGCAAATTTTTGTTAGAAATTACATATCACATAAATACAAAGTTCCTACTGAACTAATCAAAAATATAACATCTCTTTCAAAAAAATTGAACTTATAACGCTTCCAAGATAAACGGCCCGCATAGCGAAGGTCGTCGACCCGAAACTCGGAATTGAACCGCGCCGCAAAATGTATCGTTACGTAACCAAAACAGGTTACGAACCCTCGGAAGGTCATCGCTTGCCAGTCAAAGACGCTGAACGTTCCCGGGGAACGAAATCTCGGGCGGCGCAAATCGTTCGACGCAGAAATCTCCGCTGTTGCATCAGCTCGACCACGGAACGTCAGGAACGGAACAATGTTCATGCATGTTCGGGGTGTAATGCCTGGCCGGCACGCCGGCCCACCGGAGACGGTCATAAGTGATTCAGTATGCGCATACGTGATGGCCCCTCGCGGCTCGCAGGCGTAAATGGCCGCAAATGTTCGATCCGCCGCCGAGGCGGAGAAAATGTAGTCGCGCGCGCGCGAGCACGAAAACTCCTGGCGATAGTTTTCCACGAGCCAGCCGAGCGAGAATGACGTAGCGCGGCCGAAGTTGAGATCGTTAGGCGAACGGTGGGGGGAAGAAAAAAAAGAGTGAAGCTGTTCGAGGGACGGTTCGTTAATCGAGCGGGTGAATTAAAAGGCGCGAATCGGAGAGCAGAGAGAGAGAGAGAGAGAGAGAGAGAAAGAGAGAGAGTGCGACAACTAACAGCGGACCCGACGAACTCGATTAATTCGTTTAAACCTCCGAACGCCGAACGCTTCCGGCCACCTTCGAGGACCGCGCGCTATAAATTTTTCGAACGGGACATAATTTCTCGAATTTCTACGACTACGTGGGTCAGCGATCTCTTTCGCGCGAATGGCGCAGTTCCGGAAGTGTCGAACGATACAGTCGGCGGGAGGCGGCCGGAAGAGGGGTGGCAGGAGGGAGAAGAAGAATTTTGCGTGGAAACAAATATTCCTGGGGGGTTGGCCAGACTGGAGAATAAGTGGGTGGATGGTCGTAAGTGCGCGGCAACGACGGCATTTCCGTTTCCCGAGAACTCTCTTTCTCTCTCTCTCTTTCTTTCTCTCTCTCTCTCTCTCTTCTCCTTCTTCCCGGCAGGAGGGAATAACAAGGGAAATTTAAGATGGTCGCGGTGTAAAAAGTAATTTCCCGAGGAGGGTGAAATATATTTTCGACGTCCGCGGCGTTTCATTAGAGACGTACCCGTTGAACCTTGCCGAGGGAAGCACATTCCGAGGAGTGTATGTTCCGCACATACATTAGGCGAATCTCGCTCGAGTGTAAATTTGCTCTCCTACCCCTCGTGGAAACGGCGGCGGTAAGGAGGACGGCTGGGGAGAGGCGAGAGGGCGGGAGGAGACTTAAGGCTTTACCTGAAAATATCTGTGTTATGCTCCCGGAACTCCTGAAGGACATTGCCAGGGACGAGTCGTAGCTTAGCATGGTTCGCCTGGCATCCTCGCACCAGTTCCAAAACACTAACTTCTGATCCCGCGCCTCCAGGTCGGCCAAGAGTAGGGTGAGGTTCTTGGCGACGGTCGCATCGATTCTGAGCACGTGTCGACCTTCGACCACCACCGGTATAGCGTCCGTCCTCTTGTCGCACCTATCGCAAGACAAAGACTTTCCAGCGTGCTAGTCGAGTCGAACGACAATTTTATCAATCAGCCTTCGGCGTTCGTGTTCAATGTTTCAAGTTGTTGCTGAGATCCGAGCAGTTTATTGTGAAGGCAATGTGAACGCTGTTGTTCGAATAGGGACGAAGTATCGTTTTGCGAATGAATGAAGGATCGTTTGCGAATGAATGAAGTATCGTTGTGCGAATGAATGAAGTATCGTTTGGCGAATGAATGAAGTATCATTTTGCGAATGAATGAACTCACCACGTCATCACTTGTTCCCTGAGATACTCCGCCGCCGGGAAGCTCAAGGACTGTTTTGGCGAGACGAAGAGAATGGTGAGGCCATCGACAGTGCGCTCCTCGATCAATAGGCCCGGCCTGGCCGCGAAATAGAGCAGGAGGATCAGATTCACCGAGATCCCGGCGATCATGCCGTATTCGAGGCCGGCCGCCAGGCAGCAGATTAGCGTCACAGTCAAAGGTATCAGGTCGACCTCTGCCGATAGAATAGAGAGTGCCGAATGATAAGCCGGTCAAAAGAGAATGCCGAATGTCGCGAGTCCTCTCGCTGGCGGGCAACGACCCTCTACTTCGTATCGTTTCAATGAAACTTTCCGTAATACTGCTAGAGACCTAAACACGAATGACACCCGAGAGTGGCAAGTTCGTCATTGACAATATTAAAACTCATACTGTGGAACACGTATTTTTCACATGCCCTACATATATAAGAGAACGGCAACGACTCAACATCGAACCATCTATGAAAGCAAGAAAAAATCCATAATCTATTAACTTATTTGAAAGAAACTAAACTGTACAACTTAATCTAAGCTACTTTAAGCAAACTCTACAGAATCATTTGTACATCAATGTCGGTAATAACACATACCGTTGTAGATGCGATTCTAAATAAAAAAAAATATTAAACCTCAGAACTGAAAATCGAAGATCCACACAGCGAAAAGACCTTGTTTTTAATCTTTCGCATCACCGAAACTTTCCGAAGCTGAAACCCTCCGATCAAGGACGGAGCCGAGCGAGTAACAGGCTGTAGTCCTTGTTGCCCGTCGAAAGGCGGAAAACGCGAATGGCCGCTGGCAACTTTCGAGGGTCCTGCGCCCGCAGTCTGCGGATATAAATCATTCGTCGCGCCGCGGCAGAAGTTGCGCTTTAGTTCGGCCAGCAGCCGCTGCCGGCGACCATGCGGATAGTTCTCACAGAGTGTAACGGCTAGAGGCTCGTTGCCGGACAACTGACGAGGGTCGGAACGACAAAACGAACGGACTGCCGGCGACAGCCGAATATTTCATACTCTTCGTTCGCCAGAGCACGAGGAAGACCCGTATCTCGAGCATGTAGTACATCGCGATCAGGATGACTGCGGCCAGGGTGGACTTCGGGATGAACTTGAAGGTCGACGTGAGGAGGCCGCAGGCCAGGAGGACCAGACAGCCGGTAATCACACCGCCCATCGGTGTTTTGACGCCTGACGCGTTGTTCACCGCCGTCCTGGTGAAGCTCCCGGTAGTCGCCATTGACCTCACGAAGCTGCCGAAAACGTTGCACAGGCCCAGTGCCAGCATTTCCTGATTGGCGTCCAACGTCTTGCCCTTAGCTGTTTCGAAGGAACGTTGGGACAGAGAAATATTGTTCTTAGTATCCACGATACTGCGAATGAACGCTGCCTAGTAACGAAATCTTTCATCAAGTGTCCTTAACACATTGCGGCTACATATCAGCCACTGAAAACATGCTTGGTTCTGAACAATGAGTAGCTAATCAAAATATTTAAATTCTTATACATTTTCGTGTAATGATGTTTTGATTGAACCATTGTATGTAATTTATTGCTTGGAGTAGAACACAAATTCTGAACAACGTAACCATGACAAATAATAAACTAAAAAATTGACATCATGGCAGAGCCGGTGCGCAATGTGCTAAGGTTTTGATTCGTTCGTTAATGACTTAAATATTTACAATAATTCTGCGTATTAGGAACGTAAGGACTCACCGAAAGCCTTCGCAATGGCTATACTCTCCAGGATAGCTATCAGCGGCACGGAGATCATGCTGCTGCCGAGTTCGGTCACCAGCTCGGGGAAGTCGTACGTGTGATTACCCTTGGTGATAGAAAATGGCGGCAAGTTGACCGGCGGCAGTCCCTCCGTGATGTTGCCGGTAATTTTGAAGGGCTTCAGGTCGTACGTCGAGAGGACAAAGGCCAGGAGTATTCCCACGAGGACCACTATCGCGTTCCTGGCCAGCGAAGCCAGCCACATGCATTTTTCGAACGGGCTCCCCCTCTTCTTCCCAGGCAGTTTCTGCGGATCAGACCGCGTCGTTTGCGGAGGCGAATCGTCAGACATTATTTAGGCCAATCGCGGATGAAGCTTCAACGCTCGCAAGGACGCCGACAAATTCACCGAATTGAATCACAACCTGGCGTGCCATTACCGGGCAAGCTATTTTCGATCATTTGTTTTAAGCCGAGCGCAAACTCTCGACGAAACACTCCGACGCTGGCGAGCGTTATGAGCCCGTAATTGGATGATCGAACGCAACCTCGGCCATCGGGAAAACAGGGTCTTCGATCATGGTTAGACGAGCGCTTGAATTTTGCATGTATATTATTGCCGGGACGAGGACGTCGACTTTTTTCGCGATTGCGGGATAATTAAAGGAGCAGACAGTGTCAACGCTCGCAAACATGCGCGACTTCAGTACTGTCGGGAGCTGAAGAGATTGACGTCGAGATGACAGAGGGTCAAGAGGGCTACTCGATCTGGCCCAATATTTGACGCTTTCGATCCGTCTGGCGATCCTTTCGGGTCGGCCATCTCTTCGGCTCCCGGTCGTATGTCAAAGTGTTCGGGGTCGATTTTTCTACCTTCAGGCCGATCAGCGCCAGCATAGAGCAGACGCCCAGCACGGTGTCCCAAAGTCTGACCTCTCGTATGTGATTGACTACTTTGACGATGGAGTCGATGAACGAGTCGCTCCTACCGCTGATTCCGAGAAGTGTGCCCACTTGAGACATGGCAATCATTAAGGCCGACGCATTGGTGAAGCCGCAAATTACCGGCATGCTGATAAAGTCGACGAGGAAGCCGAGGTGCAGTAAGCCCATCGCCGTTATCACGCATCCCGATAAAAAGCATATGAGTACCTGCGGCAAGAGAACAGAGGTGTAATTCAGATGATCTTGGCGTTAACCCACTTTTTTCTTTAATTAACATCGGCAGCGTGGAATGGTTCACAAGGGGTGTGCACACAAAAATGGTAGGTGAACATTCTGTTTTGCTAGCGACCCTATGCCGATCGATAAAAGACTATTTACGTTACAGACTGGCACTCAATATATTTGGATGATGTTGTGTGTTCTTAATATTGGGACTATTACCTAAACACAGCGTTATCTCGCGATATTTCATTACTCCCTAGTATGAAAAAAAACGATTAAAGTAATGAAAGTCCAAAAATTACATCCTGAAACGCGCAGTATACTGGGCGATACGTTAAAAAAACAAACGATAAATATTAACAATTTTGTTATTCATTGTGCTTATCGAGGAAGATAGCTTCCACTCGTGCCGGTATCGAACTGGTCGCCCTCTTCCCGATTTTCGCATTATCCCACAAAAATTGCACGCCGCTCAGCTCGACTTACTATGGCGAGCGTCGCATTAACTCAGAAAATATTTCAGTAACCAAATCGAAAAAATGCTTCTACCCATTTTATTCGCAGCGAAAATGTACGGCACATACCTCCTATAAAAAATCTAAAAAATTTCCTGACGGCACGAGAAAGGTGTGGGAGAGCGCAAAATTTCAAGATCCGTCAAGGCGGGACAGAAAATCTTTAGCAAACGGCATAAACTGCAACCTTTCCCACACGCTAAGCGCGCCGTCAAGTGGCACAGCTTAAAGAGGCGGTTCCTTTCGGAACAACGCAAAGTGTAGGCCGCGTGCAAGCGTGAACGGAAAGAAAAAGAGTGACTCTTACGGCAATGTCCTCGCCCAGTTTCATAACGTGATGTTGCGACAGCAGTGCCATAATGGCAGTGGGGCCGACTGTGACATCCTTAGTGCTGCCGAAGATCGTGTAGATGAAGCATCCCATGAAGCCGCTGTAGAGTCCGTACTGAAGTTTCAGAGAAAAGGTTCACCTAGCTTCGAATCGACTTACCGCGATCTGACGCGATCGCGACAAACATCTTACGCAACGAATTATCAATCTCCAATTAAGAATCTCGGCAGGAAGCGCGAGGTTACGAGGATGAACGATTACGGAGTGATTGCAGCGGAAAGATCGATGACGATCCCATTGCACGACCAATTAGTCGATCAGATGTTATCCGACTTACTCGTCGAGTCTTATCGACTGGCGATTGAATAACACCCTCCGCGAAGGGAGGTTAAGTAATTTCTCGAAATACATCGGACATGACGGACGAACCTGCGGCGAGAGTCCGGCAACGACCGCGTAAGCTATGCCCTGGGGAATGGCCGTCAGGCCGACTGTCAGTCCTGCCAAGGTGTCCTGCAGAAGTTTCGTCCAGGTGTACTGCGGCAGCCATGCCAGGATCGGTATCCTCCTCTTCAGGATCTGCCTCACGTTCAGCTTGGACGCTGTCAAGTTCCTCCCTGCATCATAGACGAGAACGCGTTCAGTCGCGCGGCATCAGCGTTCGATAACGGTCGGTCGACTCTTCTTTATCTTGGCACTCCATCGATCAGTCAACTTGATCGACGGAATATATTCGAACGTCTCGTAGGCGGATCGCCGTGACAGGTCGGAACACTCGAGCGCGTGGCTCGAGACAGGAACGTAATTAGTATATCGCTAATGAAACGCGCGATTCTGTTTGCGCGTGTCACTGCCTGTCAATGTCGCAATTTCGACAGAAGGAACCACGAAGACTCGTCCGATTGTACAGGTGCGCAGGAACGATGGGTCTGATTGATTTATAAAGGATCGTTACCTTACGCGCCGAAGGTGGCGTACGCTAACCGAGTCAGAGTCAATTATTTGTCCGGCGCCTGCCGATTGACAGGACGTCATGCACGTTCCACGACGCCTAACTTGCCGCAATCGATTAGACTACCCGGCGAACGAAGCTTGACAAGGCCAAGGGAAACGCACTATGATCCCAATACAGGGTGATTCTAGTAACTGGGCCAAGCGATAACTCTTTTTTAAATAAATTTAGAACAAAATCGTAGAGGAAAAGTTTGTATTAGGTGAAAAGCTCTATCATCCTATGCACCGACTTTTTTCCCAAGTGCATTGGTGCATGTGCAAAGTGCAGTTGCACTGTTTTTTTAAATGGAACCACCCATTTTTTTTTACATAAACACGTTCCTTAAGCCATTCTGCAATAAAAACGTATAAGGGAAATCATCGAAAAAACAATAGTTTACGAGATATTTCACTTTATTCAAACAGGGTGATTCTAGTAACTGGGCCAAGCGATAACTCTTTTTTAAATAAATTTAGAACAAAATCGTAGAGGAAAAGTTTGTATTAGGTGAAAAGCTCTATCATCCTATGCACCGACTTTTTTCCCAAGTGCATTGGTGCATGTGCAAAGTGCAGTTGCACTGTTTTTTTAAATGGAACCACCCATTTTTTTTTACATAAACACGTTCCTTAAGCCATTCTGCAATAAAAACGTATAAGGGAAATCATCGAAAAAGCAATAGTTTACGAGATATTTCACTTTATTCAAACTCTTATAACAGATACTCGAACGTTTCACCGTTAGCTTGCAAACATTTTTTAATACGTTCCTATCCTTGAGTATGAGATGTTAGTAAACATGATTGGAACGTAACTCTGACCAAAAACGTTTAGATAATGCGATAGTGAACGGTTTGGGCATCTGTTATAAGAGTTTGAATAAAGTGAAATATCTCGTAAACTATTGCTTTTTCGATGATTTCCCTTATACGTTTTTATTGCAGAATGGCTTAAGGAACGTGTTTATGTAAAAAAAAATGGGTGGTTCCATTTAAAAAAACAGTGCAACTGCACTTTGCACATGCACCAATGCACTTGGGAAAAAAGTCGGTGCATAGGATGATAGAGCTTTTCACCTAATACAAACTTTTCCTCTACGATTTTGTTCTAAATTTATTTAAAAAAGAGTTATCGCTTGGCCCAGTTACTAGAATCACCCTGTTTGAATAAAGTGAAATATCTCGTAAACTATTGTTTTTTCGATGATTTCCCTTATACGTTTTTATTGCAGAATGGCTTAAGGAACGTGTTTATGTAAAAAAAAATGGGTGGTTCCATTTAAAAAAACAGTGCAACTGCACTTTGCACATGCACCAATGCATTTGGGAAAAAAGTCGGTGCATAGGATGATAGAGCTTTTCACCTAATACAAACTTTTCCTCTACGATTTTGTTCTAAATTTATTTAAAAAAGAGTTATCGCTTGGCCCAGTTACTAGAATCACCCTGTATACGAACCTACGTCAATAACGAACCTAGGGAGACTTCCGCAAAAAGACTGCGGGGTCCGCGTTAATACGACCAATTACCGAAATAATTGCGTCGAGCCGTAATTAACGTCGCGCTGAAAGGACTTAATTAGCGTGGACGCGAAACGAGTCGGGCTGAATCCGGATGCGGATAAACTTTGTCCGAGCTCTCTTATCGAAACTTCACTCTTACTCTTTCGAACTGGCGCGTAGATCTGCTCGCCTAGCAAGCCTTCGCCAACTGCCACTATACCGTTCATCCCGTCAGGCTGTCATGAACGGCCCGAGAGTCGAATCGTTCGAGTACGCGAATACCGTCTGACTACGCTCGGCAATGAACTCGCATTGTAGGCAAAGAAAAATATGTAGTCCTCGCGCACGTCGACAGATACCGGATGAAAGACGAGCGAGACCCCTCATCTCGTACGATAATGCAAGTAATTATAACGCAGTACGATTCGAAGGCCTCCTCGACTAATGATTCGCGTCGCCGTGCCGAATGAGAACCGCCGCTTTCCAGCGAGAAGAAGCTGACCGACTGGCCGACAGACCTACGACAGTACCTTCAGCCAGTGGCGCTTCTCAGAAATTCCACGCGGAGATTCCGCCATGAGAATAATGACGATAGCGTGTAATAAGTCGGCAGACGTCAAACTAGGTTCGCCGGATGATAGTCTGGAAGAATTGAATTCGAAACGCTACCTCCCGCGATTATCTGTCGGCGAAGTAATTTTTCATCGTTCCGCTACCTTGCCAAGGACGATAACGTCGGTACTTAGAATCGGAATGCGAGACGCGATAGGTTAAACGTTCGGACGTTAACGATCGCGGGTTCGTGCCGATCGCGAGCGAAATCGAACGAGTACGCGAACGCATTAACTCCGAACGCGTCGTTAGACCGAACAGGTGAAGTGGACAATACTTTCGCCGCCGAATCGGATCGCACGTTAGAGCGAGCGACGAGCGGTAAACGATACAAAAAGCGAATACGTACATAACACCATAATTCCACGTTATGAGTCCTCCCGGAGCATCACGCAACGATATAAACCGGTCCGATTAAGAATCTTATCGGGGCCAATGATCACTTATCGGTCGGCGAAAATCATCGATAACGCTGGTACGTGCGAACGAAATCGATAGTTACATGCTTCGCGAACGCGAGTACACGTTCGGCTCACTTGGGCGCGAAATTCGCGGGCTTCGCGTTTTCACGCTCTTTTCGCGGCGATCGCCGGTGAAACACTGGCACGGTTAGCAAAGTGCAGATATAATTAAATCTTTCTCCGCCCGCCCCGGTAGCCGAGAAACCGGCGAGCAGCGCTTTTTCAAGTGTCACGATTGCCCGGGATGATAACGTGTTTAACATACGATTAGATGCTCTTCAGGCCGATAACGGCCCTTTCTAGCCGACTGATTGCCTGACACCGTCGACGACCGACGACGGTCACACCTTTTCTCATCCCCCTCCAACCCCCGTCGATACGCACGTACGTCCGGATATCGGGATATCTCGTTCGGAATTGCCGGTGCAGCGAAGAGCACGTAAGTCTTCGTCGGCTTTCGCGAACGCTCGCACGCGATTCAATGATCAAGTTGATACCCGACGATATCCGTCTCTCTCTTTCTCTCTATCGTCTCTGTCTCTCTTTCTCTATCGTCTCTCCGATTACGGGCCGCAATCGGCAGACGTTACTCAACTATTTACCCCGATTGGAGGTAAGTGCCGGATCGAAATTAAGGTGGCGAGAAAATTTGAATGACACACTCGAGATAAGGTACGCAGATTCCGTTATGTAAACCTTACCCTATATTATGTAAAGGTCCATGTTAATATCAAAATACGTGCCGGCGATAACGTGCTAATTGTTTATGTAAGCGGGCATTGTTTATGTAACAAATCTCGACCGTTCCTGAGAATTCGGACGCCGCAATCGGCGTTCGCTGAACAAAAATTGAAAAAAACGGATGTTGTGTGTATATCATAAAAAATGGATAGGTACACCTAAAGTCGCGTCTTTAGAGAAATACGTTTCGTGATTGTTCCGTTCGTTGAACCGGAAGCGCGGTCAATTGATTCCGCGGATGATCATCGTTCTCGGCAAAATGCGCGTAATGAACGGAGTCCAATGAAGGAAACGAGTCGAGATTAGCATAAATCGATTCCGATCGTCCACTCGTTTCGGTCACGAACAGACATTGCAGGTCACGGGATGGGCACGCGATACATGCCCGATAAAGACCGAAAAGCCGAAGATAGGGAAATTAGAGGTCGAGGAGTGGGGAGGAGAGAAGTGGAAAGAAGAGGAGAGGGGAGGAGAGGGGAGACGATGATCCGAGTGCGATTCGCAAATTGCACTCGTGCACTCGGGCCGAGAGGGTGGCAGGCGTGCACGATTAGTCACATGCGCGATAAAGATATGTACACACAGCCGGCGTTGACTCTTCTGTCTGAGAGACGGGGCAATAATGGCACTGAGCACAGTGTCAATATTGCCGTGCGCACCAGTCTGACATAAGAGCGCCGTTCTTCCGTAACGCATTTTTCACTGCTAACGAGGAAAGCAACGTCGGCCACTGGGGGGGGAGAACGAACAATGAGATACTTTATTTTGACAACGGTCGTAACCAATTTATGTCATGACGAAAGACGAACGCGGATAGGAAACGATCGAGTTTTACAGTTTTTCGGATAATTTATGCGAATGTCAATGAATGACAATGATACTTCCGAGCGTCTTCGTAAGAACATCAATAGGGTGAATTGCAAATTCGACATCGAACAATGACGGTCCCGTTTAATCCGTAGTCGCTATTTAACGAGCGTACCGATAGAGATAATACGTGAACTGCGAGCGACGATGACAAAGCGATCGCTACGGCTCGACTCGATGTGTGGGTGAGTATACGTCCGTGTGCGTTCGTGACGTCGCGTACGTCTCGAAAAATTGGACTTATCCGGACGACCCGGAGAAGATTATCCGCTCCACAGTGGCGCGATAGCATCGGAGGAGTCCCGGGCAAAGGATGTGGGTCGCGGAATCAAGGCCCGTCAAAGGGCCGTAGGAATCTGTGCCGCGAAAGGGACAAACGTCGCTTAAAACGCTCTCAAACTCCGTCTTTTGTGACGCGCCGGTATAAGGACTGCCGGACAATATTATATAGAGCATAGCATAGTATAACGCCCGTTGTCCCGCTATACTTTTACTCGAATCGAAAGCTGCTGGACGTGTACCAAAAATGTACCCCCAATTCCCAAACTGGAATTGGATAAATTCTATTTTCATAATATGCACGCATTCGCGTCGTATAGTATTAGTTGAACGTTGGATGAGATTAGAAAATAAGGAAAAAATAGAGAAAAAGAGAAAAACGAGAAAAAAAAATATAGACACAAACTCGCAGTCGGTAGGACTCGAACCTACGCTCCCAGAGGGAATCTGATTTCTAGTCAGACGCCTTAACCACTCGGCCACGACTGCTTCGTGTCAGAACGTGTTCGCTCGCCGATAACGCTCCGTCGGCGGGTACGTCCGCACTCATGTTTATCGAACCCGATCGTTGCCAGCCTGCTCCGCCGATGCAACGATCTTCATCGTCGGCCAGGCAACAGCGAGTAATCGCGGAGGAAACGCGCCGCTGCCACTATCATAACAAATATAACGAGACTGGTTGTGTAACGTATATCGTGCGCGCGATTCAAAGGTCGGAGCGGCTCTATTGTCGAAGATCTCTTTGTTCGCCGATGTCATTTACCATCGGCGCAATGTACGTCGCGGGACTCGTCATCGGACTATGTGAGATCACCGAAACGTAGATCGAAACCTGCCTTCAAAATATTCCAAAGTATACCATGAGCGCGCCGTGACGCAGGTCGAAGCACGTGGCTTCCGAACGTCAGGGGTAATAACGAAGGTGTCAAGGTTAGATGAGGCACCTGAACTGGCGGAGATCGGGGCCCGACGGTGGCCACCAGAAGGTCTACTAAGGATTTTCGAAGGTCACTCACTTAGCAAAGGCGTTGCCTCCCCGATGTTCGCCCTTCCGTACGGCATCGCTGCGAACCGAACGGGACACCAGTGTCAGATCGGGATCGTCCGTGCAACATCGCACTCGCGCGCATTTTGACTATCGGCACTGAGAGAGCGTCTCATAGAAAAAGGATCCGCGTGTTGGTCGATAAGGCAGAGCCTGATCTAACGTTATCTATCCGACCGCCGACTGTCTGCCGTTCCGCTCGCAACGAGAGGGCCTCATCTGTTCCGCGAACGGGTCTGCTCGTAATAAGATAGTCGCAGATATCGGCATTCCGTATCGGCGAATTGTGCGATACTCGCGGAAAAGAGACAGACAAAGGGCGACAGAGAAAGAGAGAGAGAGAGAGAGACAAAGATAGAAATAGAGAATCAGAGAGAGAGAGAGAGAGAGAGAGAGAGAGGCGCCCAGCAAGGCCGTAATATAAATGGAAATGGGATAAATGTAAATAGTGAGAGCGTTTTGCTCCTATCCTGGAGCAGGCAGGAGAGGGGTTGGAGGGGTCGACAATAATGCAATTCCGGACCGGCCTGCGTCTTTCAGAAATTTTTCCCCCGATTATGCTGAGTCCGCGCTCTATGCAAAGCGCGCGAGAACGAAGATGGCTGCATTTCTGCCGACGGGAATGCGGCCGCCATAACTGTCGCAATTGCCCCGCCTGCGATGGGGCTCGAAAACGATTTTTACCCTCAAAGGCCGTGGGAAGGTGGGACGGAAATGAATGTAACGGGCAGCTTTTTCGCTTCGGCGCGTACGGCGGGCCGTGAAATTGTCGGCGATGGCTCGTGTGCTTTAATTGCCGAGCATAATCGCGGCGTATCGCGGAGACAATCCCAGGTTTTATTATCCGGCACTCGAAAAAGGCGAGCAGTGTTTGGAAAGACTACACCCCACGGTCGCGAACTTTGGTATTTGGGGCTCAGTATTTTCCCCGGAGAATCGTAACGGATGTCAGACAGCTTCAATCCTTCTACCGTCACACTCTCCTTTTTTTTTCTAACGTCAAAGAAATCTTCGGAAGACTTCTGGCCAGCCATCTCACTCTCCTTCCGCTGCCTCTGCCTACCGATAAACTCTCAGCTATCTAAGCGTTGTTCTTTTCCTTTTTGTCTCATGATCGATGAGCTAGTCGTACGATTATTCCGAGTCGGGATTAGGCACGTGTCAAAGTTTGCATCTTCCGACCGACGCAGGTTCAGTCTGACGACTCGTGGACAATGGCCAGATTGGCCGAATAAAAGGAATCGAAATCTGGAAGTATCGATCTTCGCACGCCGACTTTAGACGCTTAATCGCCTAAGCCGCCGCTAAGAAACGATATCAGGCCCGCTAATTCCGTTTTCGTCGGGCTCTCGTCGCAACTGTCGAGGTTTACTGCCACAGATATGACGGAGATTGGGAACGATAGCGGGCGCTATAAATTTCGGGTAACTGTTCTGTGACAGGCATCTATTAGTCGCCTTTTACGACAGTCGGAGGATACTGGGTATTCCGCGCCCCACGCACGGAGGGATTGCTCAAGACAAACTATGTCGTGACAACGGAAGAGAACAAAGAGTACTATAAAACTTTTCGAGGTATTAGCCTTCTTATACTCCTTCACCTCTTGACAAATTAAATATCTTCTATTTCGGCGTCGTTCGTCGCGCTAAAAATTTTGATTTAACGTAATCAATGGGCAACGTGTCTGACAGTAGATCTGCATGAATACCTTCCCTTCGAATGTGACAACGGAAGAGAACAAAGAGTGGTGTACTTTAATACTTCTCCAGACATTAGCCTTATCAAAGTCCTTCACCTGTTGACAAATCAAATATCTTCTATTTCGGCGTCGTTCGTCGCGCTAAATATTTGATTTAACATGATCAATGGGCAACGTGTCTGACAGTAGATCTGCATGAATACCTTCCCTTCGAATGTGACAACGGAAGAGAACAAAGAGTGGTGTACTATAATACTTCTCCAGACATTAGCCTTATTAAAGTCCTACACCTGTTGACAAATCAAATATCTTCTATTTCGGCGTCGTGCGTCACGCTAAAAATTTGATTTAACATGATCAATGGGCAGCATGTCTGACAGTACATCTGCACGAATCCCTTCCCTTCAAATGTTTACATAGCATTTTCACGGGAGCGTAATGGCCTCGCCGGCGTCCTTCGAACGGCCCGATGCGCAGACCATTATCGACGATTGTTTTCTCGGATCGCGTAGGCGGACCGTAATGCACCGACAATTGACCGCCTCTGAGCGAAAACGAGCGAAACGGATATCTGTATCGACGGGAAGCTGATTGCGAGCCGAACGCTACCCGCGAAGGACTCGCTCGTCGATGGATCTGAAAAACGGAGTCCTTTTGCGCGAGACGCAGAAAGGAAACCGCCGCGGCCGAAGACTCTGAACGACTTAACGAGAATCAGATAACGGAAGATTAATGCGGTTTAAGGAGGAAAGTGGAGCCTGCGCTCGATCGGCGACTCGTCCTTTGTTAGAACTTCTGCCCCGGCGCTGCCAGGAGGCCTCTAGGAGGCCTCTAGGACGTCCTTGAGCGTCAGGCCCGATCGATATTTCTACGTCTGCCATCGCGGATCATCGCTCGCTGGGAAGCATTGATATTAGATAAACGTCGGCGTCGTTTGTCACCTACTCGCATGCCTCACGCATAATCGTGTCGCCCCAATAACCATTTATCAATCAAAACCGCGACCCTGCAGCGAGCCGACCCGACGCCGTTACGTAACAATCGAATTTTCTGCCTAACCTCGATAACCACCGTCCATTAAGCAACGCTGTTAGTTCGATAAAACCTGCTGCGTCCTGCGGTCGGCGCAGGCCGCTGGCTGCGAACAAAAATTCGCCATCTACTTTGCCGTGGGTCGGGGAGAAATAGCTCACATTTATCGAAGAAGAAGCTGCCTTCTGTTCCTGTGACCTTCGGGACAAGGACCAGAGCGCATAAGAGAGTCAGTATCAAAATTGATCTTCTCCGATGAAAACTCTTGAATTCCATCATAAGTACTTTGAACCGCAAAAATCAACCCCTGCCATAATGTATATGCTAGACTACAGAAAGGTGTTAAAATTCGATGTTCATCAAAGTAATCCAGAAGCGACCTGCGGGACCTTCCGATCGATTGACGCGAATTATTTCAAGCCCGACTTCCGCGACGAGCAGAAACTTCATCCTCGATCGGCTGCTGGCCGGCAATTAATAAAAACGCCGACGTCCGACCAGGCAGATCCGTTTGAGGGGAATGCGTCTGCACGCCGGCGTCCATTCTCGATTCGATAATTCCCACCGATAATCGGAGTTCAATTAAAACGATGATGAAGAAGCCACAGAATGCGGAAGGCCGGCACCGGCCTGCGGGCTCGATGATCGATATCAATGAACTTATTCCCTATCCCCCTCCACCCCCTCTCTCCCTCTACACCACCCTTGCACCTGACAAGTATTGAAATGCCGCCGGTTTTGCCTTTATCGCGTCCCGTCTGACGTCACTATCCCGTACCGTCCGGCCGCGTCGCTGTTTTCAGATAAAGTACCCTCGGTCAAGAGCGCGAGGAGGACAAAAAAGGAGCGCGATTAAACGGAAAGCACATTCCTGACTTATGTAATGCCGGATCGTACGTAACGCTTCGCCTCCGGTGTAATTGTGGCCATCCGCGGGCCGTTCACGTACGGACGAGACCTGTTTGGCTCGCACGAGAAATAGATCTGCTCTCCCCTCCCCCTCCCCCTCCCCCTCCCCCCTCACCCCTGGGAGCGTCGCGACGCGTGTCGAGCGAAATTCGACGGGTGTACCGACGGCGAAGAGAACGAACCTGGCCGCGACGCTTGGAAGGTCCTCTGTTTATCGGCGTCGGTAACGAAAGATGCGGCCGTGAGGCGCGTCAAATCTGCCGGTTTAATTAAACGCTAATGTCATGTAACCGAGCCCGACGATCACTCCGTTGCCGTTTGAGGAATGAAATTGAACGTCGAGTACGTACGGCCATTAATGAAGATTGCACGACTTCAGGCGGTTCTTTTTTACTCGCCGTTGATTTACCGTCCGCCACTTTTATATTATATCGCGCGGACGTCGGAGTACGCGCGCGCACGCAGAAGTGTGGATGTGTGGATGTATGTTGCGTCACATGACGCGGACGTGCAATTATGTAATTAAAAAGGAAAATTGAATCCATTTCGTTTCTTGCCCGGAGGTGCGGATCGCGCAGATTTATTTACACGCCTCTCTAACCGGTTTACATAATAAGGTACGCTCATTGACGGGATTCCTTACGCGCATTCTTAATCACCTTCGTTGCATCCTGTGCAACATTCTGTGAGCGTTTCCCGAGGCGTCGGGAAAAGTGGGAAAACCGCCGTCTCCGGATCGCATCAACGTCCGCTCGTCAGTTCCGCCGATCGGGGGACGAATCTTCGCCTATCTCGACGAAGACTCCGTAACCTGCATCGTGGCAAAAAAAATATTGTCTATCTCAGCGTCAACAGGGCCCTAAAACTATGGCAAACACCGGTTGTGGAAGCTTCCAGGAAACTCGGCCGAAAGTAAAACATGAAACGCACGCCACTCCGTTTCAACGAAATACGGTGCTGGAAAGCGAGCGGATTCTCTATGTCTGTCTCTCTCACTCCTTCCTTCCCTACCATCTCCGCCGCTGCTTCCGCCAATGGCCGTGAGGCGCCCATAGCCGGTCCGCGCACGAAATTCTCAATTCAATTCCGCCCTCCCTCATTAACAATAAGCCGCCTCACCATTCCGCTCTCTACTCCATCCTGATTCTGATCCGCCCAGGTGCCGTACGGCGGTCGGGCACCTCGCTCGCCGGAACAAAAAGCTAACCGACGAGGATGGGATTCGAACCCACGCGTGCAGAGCACATTGGATTAGCAGTCCAACGCCTTAACCACTCGGCCACCTCGTCCGATAACGAACGGCGCCGAAACGGACGGAGTCCTCTCCCCGGGCCGACCGATAAGGCCTCGGAAATTAATCGCTGGCGTTAAAGAGCCACCTGTTCGACAGTCATTCTCATTCCTTCTCATTCCTTCTCATTCCTAACCTATTCCGTATCAGTGACCCTGCCTGTACCGCCTCGTACGGCCTCGAACTTACACAGAGAACGAAAACGAGAGAGAGAACCAGATTTCGCCTCTTCTAGTTTCTACTGTTGTCTCGTGTTGTCCCTACTCTCTCCCCCCTCTCTTCTTACCCCCACTCGCCACAGTTTGTTTGATTTCGGCGTGTGTCCTCGCCACGGCCCAGTGACCGCGAATAATCCCGATCGGGCGATAATACCAAATGCGTCCAGGTGCGGGCGTCGGAATTGGCGAGCCAGGATCGTAAGAGACTTTTTTGGGGGAGGTAGGATTAATGGGGAGTGTCGGTTGGATCGATAGAGAGAGGAAAGAAGAAAGCTTGGTCTATCCCAATGCTTCGAGGAGGACGACCGGGACAACAGTATCGTTCGCAGAAGAGACGCGCCGGCATATAATTCTTCCTCAATGAAAGAGGAAGTCGGTTGACGGTCGCCTTGCCGTTATATCGAGCTCGAGATCATCAATTCTCCCGATTCGTCGCGGCCGTTTCATTTCGGAAAAATCATCCTCGCCGCGTAGGCGGCCGATAACTCACGCGGAGACAAGGACACCTGTCGGCATCGGCGGAAAAATGCGGATACCGCGTGCGCGACTGTTCAACAGGAGGAGGAGGAGGAGGAGGTTGAGGGAGTGGAGGGGGAGGGCCAGAGGCTGTTATATAATTCGATCGGCAATTCAGGATCGGTAGGAGGAAAAGGAAACGGGAATGCAAGAGCGGTTAGAAAGAAATCGACGGCTCATCGCAGGCCAGTGGCAGTCCATCCGAGGAATTAGCGTGGAATGCAAATAATCTCGGCTGGCAGACACGCATGGCAGCCGGTGGGATGAGAATGGCAGACCGCGTGGTGTGTCGGAATCGAGCGGGAAAGGATAGGCAGGTGTGCCTGCCAGCGACGTATCCTACCTACGTACGTCCGTATCCGTTCGTATGGTTCGTACGTATCGTACGTATCGAACGTACTACGAAGCGTAGTACGATACGAGTCCGTACGTATCGGCCGAGAAATTTCGAATTCCCGATGAATCGCGCGCCGCTTACCGCGCGAGTCCGCCTCTAATTTCCATGTGGTTCACGTACCCGCGGAGGTGCTTTCTAATCGGGGGCGAGGTGGCTAGCAGACGTACGTTCCGTATCGATGGAATTTGAACTTTCCTCGAGGTGTAACGAGCCCTTCGGGAATTTGCGGCCAAAATCGTTCGGAGTACGATTCTAAGCCTGAATGGGCCTCGTTAGGTCTCGGACTTGGAACAGACGGTGAGAGTTAGTTGATGAGAGTACTCCAGGCTGCTTTTCGGTAAAAGTGAAACGTTATGAGAGCCAATGGCGTCGGTCAGAGGCAGGGCACCTTCCCTGGGTGCCCGTCACTTCCGCTCGCCGAAGAGGGCGGTAAGGGAAAGAAGTACGAATCCGCACTGTTACGAATTGTACCGTCCCATCACGTGCGGCTCGAATCATGTAACGTTCGTATAACGTTTTCGTATAACGTTTCGCGCGCTCGCGGCACTAAACGCCTCGTAACTGTCGACATTCTTCGCGCCAGTTACGGCGTGCCGGGAATAAGGATTCGCGCCTGGCTTTTCCGACGGCCGATGGCCATTATGAAATTGGTAACAGAGCCCGCGGCTAACAGGAAAACCAGTCGCGGCCGAGTCAGGCTGAGATTAGACGAGGAGCGGGGCAGATAGCCGCATTCTGCGCGGAATGCGCGTTTAATCGTCGGTGTTTATGGTAATGGGGGCCCAGTACGCATATTCATCGGGCCCGATTCGGATCTATTTGACCGCCGACGGACGCGACTTGGCACGGCCGGGAATGCTAATATTTCCTACTGACTTGGATCACCTGCCGACGGAACCGGGCCGGCGGTCGTCCAATCAGAACACTTCCGGCACTCGGCTCCCACATTACCTGCATGTCCTCGGATTCAGGCCCGTTCTTTCGAAATTCCTCGCAGCGGCCATTCATCGTTCCTCGTCGGCCAATTCAGGATTCACCGATTCACGCGCGGCACGGGTCGCGGAATTATTCACGCCCTCGAAACTTTGCACATTGTTCCCACCGCCTCCATTCTGATTACTCGGAATCGGAGGTGCGCGCGAAGTGACAATTCCGAAGAAGCGGGAATAGCACTTCGGGGAGTCGTAATGAATGTTAGCGGGAGAGAAGTATTGTCGCAGCGGTATCAAGATGAATTTAACTTTGTTAATAATGCCCGTGAATCACATTTGGGCTTGGGAGGGCTAGGGTGCGCTTCCGGAAGTTCCGGAAGTAGATGCGGTTAGCCCGTCGGCGTGGGACGTACAGCTGACGCGAGATGCATTCGACGTTCTCTACATCCGGCGTCCTCTCCAACCGGTAAGAATCAGATAGCCATGATATCCTGAATGTGAAGTAGAATGTTTGATGAATACATCAGCACGTGTGCTAGACGAGTTCCAAGGAGGACTGTCAGTCTTTTCAAAGGACGCAGGAATTCAAAAGAGTAAAAGCAAGAATATGAGAAATGAGTTACAGTTAACAAAGAGCCAGTCACAGAAAGACTATCAGTAAACGTTTTATCTGCATACATTCATGTTTGTTTATTAATAGCAAATGAGACGACATCCATTATCCTCATACCCTGTGCTAGAGCGTCATACACTCTTGCGCAAATAGGACAACAAATTTCCCATAACCTTTCCTTTTTTCCTCAACTTCCGAGACGTACGCCAAAGATGATGCAAATGAAGCTTACGTGCATGAGGTACGTATCTTATGCGAGGAACCTTCGCACACATGCGTCTACCTCCGGCGAAGTCTCGTCTTTCCGCGGTTTCCGAAGTAGATCGCTTATCAAAGAAGTCGGGCCGAGGCGGCCGCGGTAATCAGTTGTGTAACGTTCGCTTCATTACTTCTGGGAGGTCCCCTAATCTGTGTACCCGCATCAGCAGGCGCTCCGGACGATTTTTCCAAGAACGCGGCCAAATACAGCACGGCGAGTAAACGTTATGCCAACGATGACATTATCTCCGGACTTTTCCTTTTCGCGCATGATCCTCACAATCTTACGCACGCGCTTACCTTCTCTCCGACGCGTATAATGAAAGTATTCCGAACTACGATCTTAGATCACGCAGTCTCTTCTGTTCTCAGCGAACTTGCTCTGCCGAACAGTAATCGAAAATTTACTTTCGGACGCCGTAGTCAAATACAACACGGCCTGTAAACGTTATGCCAACGATGACATTATCACCGGACTGTTCCTTTCCCGCATGATCCTCACAATTTTACGCACGCGCTTACCTTCTCTCCGACGTGCATAATGAACGTCTTCCGAACTACGATCTCAGAGTTCGCAGACTCTTCTGTTCTCAGCGAACTTGCCCCACCGAACAGTAATCGAAAATTCGCATTCGGACGCCTTAGTCAAATACAACACGGCCTGTAAACGTTAAGCCAACGATGACATTATCTCCGGACTGTTCCTTTCCCTCATGATCCTCACAATCTTACGCACGCGCTTACCTTCTCTCCGACGTGCATAATGAACGTCTTCCGAACTACGATCTCAGAGTTCGCAGACCCTTCTGTTCTCAGCGAACTTGCCCCACCGAACAGTAATCGAAAATTCGCATTCGGACGCCGTAGTCAAATACAACACGGCCTGTAAACGTTATGCCAACGATGACATTATCTCCGGACTTTTCCTTTTCCCGCATGGTCCTCACAGTCTTACGCACGCGTTCACCTTCTCTCCGACGCGCATAATGAAAGTATTCCGAACTACGATCTTAGACCACGCAGTCTCTTCCGTTCTCAGCGAACTTGCTCTGCCGAACAGTAATCGAAAATTCGCATTCGGACGCCGTAGTCAAATACAACACGGCCTGTAAACGTTATGCCAACGATGACATTATCTCCGGACTTTTCCTTTTCCCGCATGGTCCTCACAGTCTTACGCACGCGTTCACCTTCTCTCCGACGTCCATAATTAACATCTTCCGAACCACGATCTCAGACTCTGGAGTCTCTTCTGTTCTCAGCGAACTTGCTCTACCGAACAGTGATCGAAAATTCACATTCGGACGCCTTAGTTAAATACAACACGGCCTGTAAACGTTATGCCAACGATGACATTATCTCCGGACTTTTCCTTTTCCCGCATGATCCTCACAATCTTACGCACGCGTTCACCTTCTCTCCGACGTGCATAACGAACATCCTCCCAACCACGATCTCAGACTCGGCAGTCTCTTCTGTTCTCAGCGAACTTGCTCCACCGAACGGTAATCGAAAATTCGCATTCGGACGCCTTCGTCGGAGAAGGAAGTTTTCGCGAATTCCAAGGATCCGCCGAGTTCGAGACGAACGTCGGTTAACGAAGTGTATCGTTCCGCGAAATCGAGAATTATTCCTCCCGCGTTATGACCGCGAACAATCGGCAGGTAATGAGACGAGTTACGTCTCCTTTTTTGCGGCACGAGACCGTTCGATCATCCGTGCAGCGATGGAAATTGCTTCTTTCCCGGACAATCGTACCTCGGCACCGGCGGACTCGAGCGAATTCCGCGCGATAGTCGCATGATTCCGCGTACGTACACATCGACATACGCGTATCCGTACTGGCGAGAAGCGTACACATGTGTCGGACGGATCGGTATGATGTAAGAGAACGGAAGCAAGCGCGAGATAGCGTCGAGGCACGCGGCAAAAATCCTCTTGGTCAGTAAGGAAGGCAGCGCTGCTTATCGCTAACGATGCATGGCGAGTACCGACCGAATTATGTAATCCCAGCCGCAGGTAAACAGCAATAAATGCGGACGCCGTGAAATCGCTACGAGATTCGACGCGCCATTTTTTAATTGACAGCCCCGGAGAATGTCTTCGACTCCGCCCGCTGTAGCAGAGAAAGATTTTCATGCCCGGGCGTGGGCAGGTCCGAGTAGGTCTAAGTAGGTCTAAATAGGTCTAACGTGTGCGTAGCGGCCGCGTTAAGAGGCGAACTGGTTCCCGTGGGGGATAAAAATTGGGCTATGATGGATCGGGCCTGACAAGGTTTTAGAGGCGAATCGGTCGGATTAATCGATGGGCGAAAAGAATGTCATGACCCATCCGCATGAAAATCGCAGGGTCGGGAACTGCACGATCCGAGCGGCATCATGCCGAGTTGATCGATCGCGCCGAATATGTAATGGCGGGATGGACGAAGACAAATCGTATTAATAGATAAGGGTACGGGACGAACGTTCGTGAAATGTCAGTCGCTGTCAAATAGCGTCGGGCGGCGCTGATAAATGTAGCCTCGACAACGGGACATGATTCAATTGAATCGAATTTAACCGCACTGCCAGTACACTGAATACATATACATATACATATACATATACAGAGATAAGATACACTGGCGCGCGCCTAAGGCCCTTTCGGGAACGACTCTGTTTGCCAGCCTGACGGCCGGGAGAAATACGAGCTCGCATACGTGTGAACATTAGTTTTTCGCGATACAATCGGGAAGAGTACAGGCAAACAATGTCGAACAAATGACGTCGATCATTCAGCGTACCTGCCATACATCACTGCCGGTACGTACGCGTGATTAGCCGATGCTTCCCGAAGACGCTTTGGCGGACGAGAAAAAAAGAGAAGCGGCATGCAAATGCTTCGAAGTGAAGTCGAGTAAAAAAGGATACGTGACATAATGCCGCGAAGGATGATAATCGTAGAGAGACTCACCCACGATCGTACGCGTTGCGCCGCGAGCTGCAACGAACGTTCGATAAATTATTCTGATATTGTTTATCGTTCGCAATCCGGCGTGTCCAGCCACCGCGACACGACTCTTCCTCGACTCGTTCGGGAGAGATTCCGAGATACACCGAAACAACGCGAACTACTTTGACATTATCCCCCTAATCAGCGGTAATTAATCGGCCGACGTCGACGACGAGTCTCATCGAGATCCGTCCGAAAACCATTAAAAGAACTGGAAAAATCCGAAACTACCGGATTTATGCCCGTCTCTTTACGTACGATCTTCGTAGATCTTCGTAGATCGTACGAAATACTTTCGGCGACCCTGAGACCGCGACCTCGTCTCCTTTATGCACCGGGTGCGGTTAGGCAGGCGAATAAAGATGTAGATCAACATTTAAGGTGCATCCATGCAGCAAACGCCTGCCCCCGTATTCTCCCTCCCTCCCTCTTTCTGGGATCTGCGTTCTTTTTTCTTCCGTCCGACGGAACTGGTTTGAAAAAGGCAGGAACTTTGTGTCGCGCAGATCGCTTGTCGACGAACTGCGTAGTACGTCCCCGCTACTAGTATAGCGAACTAGTACAGTCCCATTCTGGCCGAATCGGATCTCATCTCGGAAGGCTGAAATCATGCGAACTGCACGCGACGCAGGAGCATAATCAATAACGAGTCGCACGTGGATCAAGATGATCAAGGCGTTGGCGTAAAGTCGATCGCCTCGACCGGCACGCAATCAGCCTGAGATCTATTCTTTCGTCTTACTCAAGAATTGTCCACGTTACCGTGATTTTGTTTTGAATGAATCGAGCCGGAGACGGTCACGGGCGAATTTCGTTTCGATGAATGCCAAAGGCCGAGTCTTATTTCCGGGAATCGATCTCATATCGGAAGGCTGAAATCATGCGAACTCCATGCAACGCTGGAGCATAATCAATAACGAGTCGCATGTGGATCGAGATGATCGAGGCGATCGACTTTACGGCAACGGCTGGATCGGCACACAATCAGCGTGAGATCTCGGCTCTCGTCTTACTCAAGAATTTTCCACGTTACCGCGATTTTGTTTTGGATGAATTGAACCCGAGACGGTCACGGGTGAATTTCGTTTCGATGAATGCCAGAGTCCGAGTCTTATTTCCGGGAATCGGTTCTGATTTCAGAAGGCTGAAATCATGCGAACTCCACGCGACGCAGGAGCATCTCTTAGGACTAACTCCCCGATGCCCAAATATGATCATGATTATTCAACAATATTAAGTCGGCTTGAGCTAATTTCCCTCTCATCGATAAGAAAAATTCAAGATATGGCGGTTTTATAGAATTTAATTCATAATTCTTATAATTGTCCCGAACTGATTTCTATGATCGAATTCAGGATTCCTGGGAGAAATCTAAGAGAAAATCATAAACTTTTTAATATATCCATGTAAAGACAAAGTATACAGTTAACTCTACTATTCTCCGGATTTGCTCTTTAGCCAATAGTTGCGATCAAACCATCGATCTCGTTACTACATCAAAAAATAAGTTAATCAGTCAGCTCTAAAGATCATATGCCGAGTAACTCTTATTTCTATTATATCTAACCATTTCATTACCATAGTACCGTACAAATATCAATGTATTTTCAATCGTACTCAAAGGCGGTTATGCCATTAAATAAATAAATAAATAAATAAATAAATAAATAAATAATCAATAACGAGTCGCACGTGGATCGAGATGATCGAGGCGATCGACTTTGCGCCAACGCCTGAATCGGCACGCAATCAGCTAAAGATCTCTGCTCTCGTCTTACTCAAGAATTTTCCACGTTACCCGAGCGAGTGTCGCTCGCGAGCCAGACGTGGAGTAACACAATCCACCCACCGCGGCCAGTTAATCGGTACGGTGCAACGAATCCCGATCAGTCCGCGGCACGCCGATCGCCGATGATCGATGATCGATGATCGATCCGAAACGCGCGAACGGCGTTAGCGCGAGACTAAACAGTCGTTCGCAGCTGCGTCTCTCCGCCCCGATAAATGTAAAAACGTCGACCAAAGTGGGAGGGGCGTATCAGCGAGCCCAGTCTTCGCGATCTACTTCGCCTTCTTGCGGCCGTTTTTTACTTCACTATTTTTTCAACGCGCGTGTCAGGCCAGCGGTGGAAAAAAGTCGGTTTGCATATACATGGGCCGCGACGCACGTGGAATCGATCGCTGCGTGCGAATGGGATCCGTCGATGGGATAATGGTTCGATTCCAGCGAACCGGCGCTCGGCCGTCTATTTTTCAAAATATTTTTACCCGCCTCGACTCGTTGTTTCGCGTCGAGATCTCTTGATCGGACGGTCGAGTGAGTCGTCATCGATTCTAGATTGCGGCAGCGAAGCTGGCAATTAGAAGGAATAAAAAACTGCGGGAGGGAGCACGTAAAGTACGATCTTTATGTGACTCTCGCAATCAGGGGATACCCGATTGATGATATCACGGCGAGTTTGCCGCGCGATGTGGAGCCGATCGAAGTTTTCTGACGGACAAAAAGCTTGACTCGCGGTACACCTTCAGTACGTATCATCCGGAGCGATCCAGTAGAGCACGAAATTAATACGTCTGCCTTCGGCGAGCGCACACACGCCACCGGAACGAATGGGGACGATTTTCCTTATCGGCTCGCAGAAGACTTATTGCGCCGGGAAACTGAAAGATTCTCTGACGGTATGCCGCTTCTTCCATCGGGGAAAATTAATATGTCGACCTCAATCGCACACTTTTTTCCCCGTACGGGAATGTCCTTTGTCGTTAGCAGAAGTTGCGAAGCTTTCATCGGTCTCGAGATGTTCTTTTGAGAAGCGTCATTCGCCATCGGAGAAAATAAATACCTCCCCCTTGTATGTGGGTACATCCCGCCGTATGAGCGGGACATTTTTCCTTATCAGCTCCCAGAAGCCGACTGGCGAAGATGTCCACACGATCGGCAAACGTTTCGCACTCCAGATCGGGAATGCCCAGCGTTGCTTCATCGATACACCGAGTGTGTACATACCTTCTTACCTACGATCCTCTTCCCCCGCACGCTTGGGAAGGTAGGCCTTCGAAGGCTTCCTCCTCTGTCTTCCTCTTCTACCTTCCTTTTCTACCTTCCTTTTCTATCTTCCTCTTCTGCCTTCCTCTTCTACCTTCCTCGGCGGGCAACCCTTGCGTACGAAAATGTCAAGCGAGCGTGTCGGTCCCGAGCCCACCAACCAATCAGCGGCCGGCCAGCCAGGCGAACACGCGTGAGGAGCACGTGGCGATGTTTTGGGAGGTGGACGGGCAGGAGAGCGCAGACGCGAACGATGCACCGCGGAAAGGCAAATTCACGGACTGTCAAGCTCGAGCCACGCAGGTGAGCGCTTCCACCTGAGAGAGCCGTAGACTCTTGCCACGCGCGGACGTACAGTGTCAGACTTTTCGACGCTTCGCAGTTAAGAGTCGAGTCAAGTCAAGAGACATCGACTCTCGACTCTACGTCTTTCGCGCGAGTTTTTCGACAAAGTGCCGTTAACGTTCCACCTTCGACGGACTCCACTCCTGTGTGCCGGAGGACGACGGGCGAAGGATTAGGCTGAGAAGGATGGATTCGAGAATGTGGTAGGAAGCCGGCCAACGATGCGACGACGTTAGACGCACGCGGTTAGTATACGGAAGGTATTACGCTCCTTCTATCCGCGGAACATGGAAGCCAACGTTCGAGATCGTCGACTTGTCGGTTAGTCGAACGGCGAGGAAAGTCGGGTTGACTAGCGGGCGACTTCGGTTTCTTTCCCGCTCACCTTTTTTTGTCCCGCCATTTCGCGAGCGGCGCGAACGATACTGCTCCGCTGGAAATTCGAAATCGAATTCTGAGGCAAGGATCGCGTCTCGGTTCGTTGCTTCCTGGATCCTGGCGAGAGTCTCGACTCCGGGGCAAACGTTTCCGCGTCGATGCTCGGAGAACTTCGCGAATGTACTTCGTTACGTTCGAATTTTTGTTTCGTCGCACGCGCCGAATCAGTCGAATCGAAGCGCGTGCGATTTTGTTTTGGACGAATCGAGTCGGAGACGGTCACGGCTGAATTTCGTTTCGATGAATGCCGAGTCTTATTTCTGCCGAACAGCGTCGCAGATGAATGGCTGCGAAATTCGGTTCGGATGAATGGCGGTGGAATTTGAACGCGTTCGAATCTCGTTCCTGGCGAATCTGTTCGCTGGCAGGCGCGTGCGCGCCGGTATGCGCCGGCGATCGGAAACTGGGTCGACGTTCTGCCTCTCGGCGCGATCGATTTATTTGTAAAAGTTCGCATCGGTGGGATCAATTATGTAAAGTGACGTAGATCCGCGGGATCCCTATCGGATCGCGGATCGACGCTGACGCATCAACCTGTTGAAATCGACCAGAGAAAGCATCATCCGCCTTTAATGTAGGATTATAGGCCTCTTCTAATAAACTTTCGCATACACTTGCGCGCCCGGCGACCCGTGAAACATTCGGATTCGCGCAGTGAAACGAGCCGCGTGCATAATCGACCCGTTCGTGGGAAGAGGAGGGGGCGGGAGTCTGAGCGTAAATTTCGCAATTGCATGCGAACGAAACGACGCCTGATGCGCATCGGATGTGTTCAAAGCGCGGGATGACATGCGGAACCCGAACGTAGCTCATGAATAAGCGTCTTTCGTCTGCCGAGAAGTTCGCTTCTCGAATCAACGATTATATTCGCACGCTCTGCTAATGGTGTTAAAGCGGAATAAAGGAAGAGGACACATGCTCGAAATTCGAACGATAATTGCGACAAGACTCCGTCGATTAACGCTTTGCAAATATATGCAAAGAGGTTGAGTACCGTTGACTGATGAAAAGAAGAGAACGCGGGACTCTAACGTGTACCTTGACATTGCGTTTCCCAATTTTGCTAATGGCATTAAATCAGAATGAAGGAAGAGGACACGCGCTCGAAATTCGAACGATAATTGCGACGAGACTCCCTCGATTAACGCTTTGCAAATATATGCAAAGAGGTTGAGTACTGTTGACTGATGAAAAGAAGAGAACGCGGAACTCTAACGTGTACCTTGACATTGCGTTTCCGAATTCTGTTAATCGCATTAAATTAGAATGAAGGAAGAGGACACGCGCTCGAAATTCGATTAACGCTTTACAAAGGATGTGTAAAGAGGTTGAGTACCGTTGACCGAGGAAAGGAAGAGAACGCGGAACTCTAACGTGTACCTTGACACTGCGTTTCCCAAAATTGCTATCTTCCTACCTGTATTCCTGCGTACAGTGCTAACGTACGCGCGCGGACGAATCCGTCCGCATCGGCGTGCCAGCTTAACCGAGCGTAAAACAATGAACGTCACGTGCCTGTCATTACCCGAATTCTCGGTATAAGGACATTCGTGCGAACTGGCCGGCCGTATATCATTCATTTATGTTCTCCAATACGGCATAACGGTCGAATGAATCACGGGCGGACAGTTCGTACACGCTCGGGACGCGATTTGTGCGACACCGTGTTTGTACATTTTGCGCTTTTAGGCGTACGCACGCGTTCGCTCGGCGTTCTTTCACCGTTCGTCACGTGTCGGGCCGTACTGAACCGAATCGCAATTAATCGCACCCCCCCTCTCTTTCGTCCCGGAGGACGCCAATCAAACGGCTAACGATTCGTGAAAGAGAGGTCGACTCGCGAGTGTACTGTGGGCGTTGCAGATTTGAGTGCTTCAGGCCAGCGTCCTGTAATTCTCTCGATCGTCGATCGTGGATCGTCGATCGATCGAACGAATCTGCCTTACTGGGTACGACAGAAACTTTTTGCCGGCTAATTAATTTCACTTTTGAGATTTTGCTCGCGCGACTGACGCGACTGACGCAATGATGACCAAACGAAAATTACTGTCCCCCTGGGCATATTGCAATTGCATCGAAGATTTTACGAGGCTCGTAAGTACGAGCAATGTAATACGTATTTGCATTCGGCGCCCTCGAGGTAGGTTAGCGAGGACTTGTTTTCATCGTCGTTACGAATGTGGAGGAGTCAACGATCGTTCGTCAAATTTACATTCGGCCAAGGCCATCGGCTTTCGAACAGCTTGCGCTTGCCGCGGAAAGTAGAATTTATTGGGGCAATAGAGGGCGATGTGGAGCATCCGAAATAAAAGGAAGGTAACTGCCCCACGGCAATTGGAAGTGTACTTTATGCCCTGCGAATGGCGTTTCCTCGCGCTTATTAAATATTTTACGATGTTCCGGGTTAAATGTCGTACTTTTCGCAGGAGTATGTTACTTTTTACGCTACATTTTGTAATTTTACCATAGTTTACACTATTTTACATCGTTATATTGTATTATTTCGCATTTATTGCCCTGGATGAGGGATTTAGCCCAAAATATCGCGTATTAGCCCCAGTTTGGACTATGTTTGATGGCCGTATCCTTATGATATGACATTGAGCGACCAATGGAGGGTACTTTGGCACTATATGCACCTAGTAAAAGGTGATAACACCTTCAAAATCGTCAAAAACGGCCAAAAAATGTTTGGTCTTAGATTGGATTTATAACAACCCTATCCCATAGATTTTAACACGCCCTGAAAGCTGGTCGCAGGGAAAGTTTCGAATTCCTAATAGTTTCGGAGATATAGCCATTTTTCGGAGTCGAAAAAAAATTTTTTTAAAGATCGACTTTCGCTGATAGTCCTATCTTAAAGTACGCGTCGAAAGCTTCAAGAAAATGTATGATTATCATAGGTTTTGATCGCCCGTTCAAAAGTTACAGGCGATTTTAAAAATCGCGAATTTCTTAACCCTTCTCATTTTTGCGAAAAATCGAAGGTCGGCGGATCGGATCGCCCTTATGCTACCTGGTAGGGGGTCAAAAATAACTCAGAGAGTCGTTTGCCGTTGGTCAAAATTCGCATTAGTTTCGGAGTTACAGCCAAAAAACCATCGAAAAAATGAGGGTCGATAAATGGGTAAAAATTAAAAGTCTTCCGATCGACTTGTGGACATCCATACTGAAAGAGGATCACAAAAATCGCAACCCGAGCCTTCTAAGTGCAATAGTTTCGGTAATATGGCCAAAAATATGCAAAAAAAATAGTAAAAAATCAGCTTTTGGGCGACTGACCGCGGCATAATGTTTCTTGGCCAATTTAGTCCACAATGGTATGAAAGAGGAATGAAAGTGGAATGAAAGTAGCTTCTAAAAATTGCAACCAGATCCTTCTAAGTGCAATAGTTTCAGAGATATGGCTAAAAATATACGCAAAAATGCTGAAAAATTACAAATATCTGAGATATTCATTGTTCATTTACCAGTCTATACCGCCAATCGCACTCCTAATTATAAATTCGATGTAAACAGGTTCCGAAACCAATAAGTACCGTGAGAGAGCCTTACAAGAAAGTGGGCAGTGAAAAAGAAGGTCAGCGACACGTGCGTAACATTGCGGCTCTAATTAATGACTCTTAATAGCGCTAAGAGACAAGCGTAACACGCTAACACGTTGTTCCTCAAGTCTTAACGATGTGACAATGAAAAACGTCCACGCCTAACCGCATACGTCATAAAACATTACAATTCCTTTATCGCACACTTCCACGCGCTTAGCATATAATTTTGTCAGCGTGCACTTTGAGACATAAACAAATTATATTTTCGGACACTTTCGCCGAAAATTCGACACCTATAACCAATATGGCCTACACCGTAATAAAGCCAACCATATCTAATTACCTACAAAACGCGATCATATCCAAAAGTCGCACTCATCTCCAAACTATTTTCACAACGAACGTTCGATAATGGACTAGCGTAATCTGTTGCGCGAGACGAATTTTATTGCACGCCCAGTACAATTCGTAGCCACGCCACGTTGTTTACGTAACGACGCACCTAGAGCTACATTACTTTAGGTTTATAGCACTCGCGTTGCACAATCTGCCCCTGGACCTTCCACAAAAATTGTCCCGACCTACAGACTCGCAAGCCACCCTCGATCGACCCGTCGACAAGCACTCACGAGACACGTGCTTTCCTCCAAACCTGTCCAAACAAACAAGCTGATTGTGAGATAAAAGGAATTCCTAAGCCACTGAAATCCTGCGGATCGTCCGCCGATCGTGCGTCACGCCGAACGTGGGAAATTTTGCCAGGCGCACGGACAGCAATCGTCCCGGGACTACAATGAGTTCGATGAATCAATTAAGTCGCGCTCCTAACGTCATCCGCGCATTGTTCGCCGTCGAACTCCTCCGCCGTTCATAACCGGTGGCGCAAAGTTACGGACGAAAATTGCCCGCCTGGCGGGAACGCTCGCCGACTCCTGTTCGCGGAAAAGAGTCGAACTCGCTTCTTTGGGAGGCGACCGATTCGTAAGTTTACGAAATTGCGCGCACGTCCCCGAACGATAAGATTGACGCCGAGTCTGACGTGGCTACGTGCCCAATCAATTTTCAGCGGCCAGGACAATGAAATAGAAAGCGTCTCGTTCGCGGCTCGTAAGGCGGCTCGAACGAGAAATTCCTGGCGTGCCCCGTCAATTGTTTTACAGCACGCGCTCGCGAGCTTTGCGGCGTCCGAATCGAACTTTAAAGTCGAGCGGACCTTTTTTACGTCCAAGAAATCTTCGGAAGACTTCTGGCCTCTATGGGGCCAGGCCAGGGTACGTCAGATATGGGCCAGAAGTGTTCCGAAGATTTCTTGAACGTTAAAAAAAACAGGTTATGACTGATATGTCGAGCGGACCTTTGTCGATCTGCGAGTGTCAGGGAAATTAGGGTGGAGTGGCACGCGCCTTTTGGCTTGTCGCGAATCTAATATTGCGATCTGTGTGACACGTGATTGGAAAATGGAAAAGATCATCAAGCAGTTGGCCGCGGAACTTCAGATGCGCCGCTTGCGGCTCGTTGCGCAATTCGAAGATGTGCAGTAAAAGGATGCGGCGGGAAACGGTAGACTTCCTTAGAGAGGGAGAGAGAGAGAGGGAGTGAAAAAGAAACAGAGAGACAGAGAGAGAGAGAGAGAGAGAGAGAAGGAAAGAGAGGGAGAAACGTTTGAACCTGCGCCTGTGCCATAAGCTCGAAACGTCGACCGATAAGAAATTCAAGATTATGCATCGCGGGCAACCTTGACCAGACGTTACTCTAAACACAGTCCGAGACTGCCTAGGGCCGCGGCGCGCAGCTTTTACCATTGCGAAACCATATCATTGCCGATGATTACAAGCATTATCTAACGACACTTTAATGGAGGAAGATGAATATCGAACATTTGCCTACGGCTCGAGAATGCGAAGATCCGAGGAACTTTATCAGCGACGCAGGAGTGAGTAGGCGAAAATTGTTATTTGACCGATCGGCCGAAAAATCGGTGGCCTGTAATTCGATGACGGTGAGCTCGATCTCGACTCGATGGACTCAAGGCCACTCGCCAAACGACAAGAAGACAATGCTCGCGCGAACGTGTGTGCCCGGCGTGTGTGCAGCCTCGCATACCGAAGAGGATTGAGTGTCACGTTATGAACGATAACTCGCGCCGGGTTTAACGGAGCCGGTTCCACGATTGTATAATAAACCATTAATAATTGTGCAGGTGTAATTGCCAATGACAATCTTGCCTAGGCAGCGCAAACTAGTTTCGCCCGTCGGTCGGCTGAGACGAGCCGGAGCTGCGTATCACTTCGGCGGGCCCTGAAGACATCGCGAATTTCGATGCCGTCGCGAACGTCAGGCCTTTATCAACATGCCCCGGCTATCATTATCGCTATCGAAGGAAAATACTCGCGGCTGACGGGGCCCGTGGCGAGCGAACGTTTACCGAGCGCGCCCGGAACGATTGTTCTAACATCGGCAATCGCGTCTTCCCGATGGGAAAATATTTTCATATTTCTCCCCCTGCCGCGCAATAATCGACGCGTCGCAGGTCGGCCGAAAGGCTGCCGGGCGTCACGACTTTCGGATTAATCGGACTTTAATGAATCTCAGGTGGACCCGGGCCCGATAAAGATGGCCTTGGTCTCCTTTAATCTGTGTCGCGAGCCGAATATACGCGGGGACTAATTGAAGGTCCGGTTTATCCGGGACTAATTAAGGACCGTCGGGCGCCGATTTCGGGCCGCTAATCGATCCTCGCCTTTCGACGTAATCGGATAATCGAATTTCTACCCCCCGCGTATACGTAGTGAACGGATAGCCGAGGAGAGCGCTAAATTTCGTTAGGCCACGTTGAGATGTACTCCATTGGCCGACGTCTGGCACGAAAGCTTATCTCCGATTCGAGGCGAACACCTTTCAGGTGCCGGTAGGGTATGGTCGATCCAGCTTCTGCGATCTAACTTCTCGCTCCGCAGCTTTCCGGGTATCGATTAGAATTTCTCACACCTCCCGCGATAATTCGTGCGATGACGAACGCCGACAACTGCACAACAAAAGGTGGGGGTGGGGGGAGGTTCAAAGCTGCTTACGTAAAATCCGCGTCAATAAGTTCGCCTAATTGTGAATCGTCGGCAATTAGCGCTGCTGGGACGTTCGATCGACTTCTTATCGGCATCCCCGTCCGAAGCCGATAGCAATAATGACCCGAACTGGCCTTACATCATCTCGACGTCAGGAAAGGTATGCGGCCCGACGCACGCCGATGAAAAGGACAGCCCGCGTGACAGCCGATTGTCAACGGTGATCGACGTATCGTAAAGCCCGCGAGGTCGTTCGATCCTCGCAGGAGACTAATCGCGAGCCGTCAGCGAGTGCCTCAGAACGCGGCGTTGTAATTGTCACCGGTGCAAAATCCACGGCTCGTAACGGTTTCCCTAAAGTTCATTGCGAAACCTGCTGCGCAACGAGAAATTGCACATTGCTGTTTCTGCAAAGTTTTTCTTTTCTTTGACGACACTCTTTCTTTCTCTCTCTCTCTCTCTCTCTCTCTCTCTCTCTCTCTCTTTTTGTCTCTGTCTTTCACTCCCTCTTAGGCCCTCTCTTTTAAGATGCGAGACGGTCACGGTCGAGTTTCGAGTTGACACCCACGCCTCGCCTCGTAAAGGCGAACAAATTATGCTGTCATGAACCATTACTCGTAAATCTTACGATTGACAGTACTGCGCGGAAGGGCCAACCGTTAACTTTCACGAAATCGTTATCGCTCCCTTCACCACCCAGCAGGTAGAAAGGGCTCGTACACCTTCGAAGTACACCGCGGAGCATGGGATTTCGTAAAAATGATGAACCGTTAAGGTAAGAACGGAGGGGAAAGGGTCTCGGCCGGCTGAGGAAATAATTTGAAAGCGATTAAAGCGTGTTGTAACACCTGCACCCGGCCCCTGTCGTCAATTTACGCGAGATTCGTCGAATTAACTCGCTTGCCCGAAATATCTCCGAAAATATCTTCTACGCTGCGCCGCTTATTTTGAGAGCGGCGGAACAAAAAGTTGTGACAACATTTGCAAGAGTTCCGATTCCTCGAAATGCGAAAACAAGCGAAATATCTCGTCCGAGAGCGAGAGTGACTTATGTCACCTTAGGATGACGAATTAAAATTTCGTCCCGATGCAAGTGTCGAGCGTCGGACGTCTCTCTCCTCTCTTCCGTTCCGTTCGGACACCCAATAAGTTGCGAGGCACCTTCGATTCGCCACAGCCTTGTTTTACATCACTGCGCAACGCTAACATACTCCACGCTCCGTCACTCTTCTTCTCCGCCTTTTTCGGCTGACTAATCACACCGCATCCAATAAGCCGACTCTCCTGCGCGATGATCAGCGTTCCACCGATACCGCAAACGGTCGGCATCGCGAATCGATTTTCCGAGCAAAGGTGAAAACCCATCGAAGCCGAACGTACAAAGCGAAGAATCAGCTCGCCCCGACCTTGTCGGGTTATAAGCGACAGTTATAAGACGTCAATTAGTGAATGGTTTCGAAAAAGGTGACAATGTCGAGAATAAAAACAGGGTCCAGATTAGTGGAGAGCTAACGGAACGAACGGGCAGAAAATGGCAGGGGCTTCGAGAACGTCACCCGTGTACAACATGTGTTTTCCTTTTTCAGGGTCGACCGGGGAAAGGTTCTGATGATGGAGTCTACCTGACCGGTGCTGGCTACCTATCATCCGCTGGTCGTTGGCGCGGAATTAGCGTGAAATCCGGATAGTCGCCCGTTGGGCATCGATCGGTCTCGTTCGTTTCGTTCGTTCGTTTCGTTCGTACGATTCATACCCAAAATCGACACGACGCGTCCCGAACGGCCATGACGAAGTACAACGTGGAGGGCGAGGCGATCGTGATGGAGCCGCAGGAGAAGGAAGTCCGGCTGACCGGATTCAGCAACGGCATGCTGGACGACACCCACGGGAGCAACAACAATGATCCCGAGCACACAATCGACTTGGAGAACAGGCTCAGCACGATTCACGTGGCCACGAAGGACGTCAAGGCCACCAACGGTGCCGGTAAGAGGACAGAACGAGCGCTATGGACAATTGTCCTATGTCAGAAAACAACCCTTCCCCCTAACACCCCTCTTTGCCTTAATGGCTTAGCTTACAAAAATGAACTGCCCACTTGAACGGCGCGTTTTCTTAACCCTTTAGTCGTCAATGTCCCATTTCTGGGAGACAGTTTCAAATTCTTTTCTTTTAATAACTTCAACTTCCAAATACATATACAATTAATTTAATTTGTTTTTTAACTTTTGTATTGCGGCGAATAATGGGTTAAGACGTACATTGGTTGAACGTCTGTTCGATGTTGAGATCGACTGTTTGTTACGATTTTGCGAAACTGGCAGGCGTCATTCGGATCGTTCCTTCCAGTTAATACCTGCTTAATCGCGCGCAAATGTTTGCCCGTCCACTCCTGCGCGTTATCGCTAAATAGTGGCGGGTCAATAAACTTTTATTTCCGTCTCGATGCCCGTTATCTTCGCGAAACGCGTTTACTCGCCGACAATTAATTACTGTCTCTCGGACTCTGTTAGAGTGACGGCGCTCGAAGGAGTAAGAATGCTCGGATGAGGAAAATTAGAAAGAAATTACGTCAGATTCGGCGAACTCGATCGGGGCGATCGAGAATTCGTGCCGAGATCCTTGATCGGAGATCGAGAGAAATTTCCTGCTCGATCGGCGTGTTTTCCAGAATCTCGGATTGTAAGTAATAGTTGTACACGTGACAAAGTGGCGAACTGGCCTCGGCGGTCAGAAACGTGAGAAGGAACGTGCGAAATTAAAGGAAAGATGTCAATCGATGTGTCACTGTTGACTCACTGGAGGAAGCGTGCAATCATAGAAACGGCTAATTGTTAATTAAGAAACCGTTCGTTTCGCGTGCCAATGGTAATCTTCCGGCGAAAAAATTCTATTCGACATACTGAGGCTGAATCAGCGGACGAGGCTAGGGTTTTTTGAAGAATTGATTGTAACGTTTGCAATTTATTCGTGACAACCTCGTCTTTGTTACATTGACACCTTAATCCAGCACGTTCTTCGGATCTCGAAAGCGGTCGACGGACAGGAGCGTCCGTCGATTTACGTAACTTTTCTTCGATTTTGTAAGAACGGCCGACGATTTTATCGTTCGCTGACGTCTCGTGTTCGTCATTTGGACATCGTAAACGATGTCTGGTGAGAAACGCAATAAAATGGCGCAAACGCCATGAAGATATCCCGGCGCGCCGATTGCCTTTTACGCGGCGGATTATCGAAAAAGTCGTCAGAGGGAATGGGAAGAGAGAAAAAAAACGAAGGAATGAACAAATCATCGCCTACGACAAATCCGCCTACGATGATCGCCCACTCGGTCGCGTTGGACTAATTTTCGAGAGGCGGCGGGACAGGGGTGAAATTCAAAACTGAACTCTTCAACGGTCCAACCGGGCATTTGCATTTCAATGACCACAACGTTTTTGGCGCGAAAACGCTTTGTCAGCCGAAAGATCGAGTCGGTACGGTAAAGGTGATTAATGCGGTGATTATGTATAATTGCCAATTATTGATGTTACTCGATAGAACTCTTCTTCTTGAGCATTGGAAGAATTCTATCGAGTAACTTCAATAATTCGCTCTTTGGTAGGAAGACCCATTAACTTCCTTTGATGCATTCTTTTTATAAGAAGCTTGACTAACAAAATTGTTCTTAAAAGAAAATCCTTTATTTAGATCTTCCTTATCACCCATTTCTTTAAATCCAGACAGAAATTAGTTAAGAAAATATTACCAGAATTATATACAATCACCAGTAAAAGTAAATGAATTCTTCAATATTTATTGAATTAACCGGTAATTACATATAGTTACCGAATTAATCAAATTTACCGTAACAGAGTCACGGCCATCGGACAAACTCAATATTGAACCTGATTGACATTCTCGCAAGACACGCTCAGGTTCGACCTATCGAAAGTTTGCGTACTTTCTTCACATGACGCTAATCATTGACGCACACCGTCGACATCAGCCTCCCCCCTCCCACCCACCGATTCGCGAAACTCTTGCTTAACGGAATTAGGCAAGAGGCGTGGGCGCCGGACAGGGAAAAGACACGGCAAAATATCGAAAGACCGGTCGGAAGATGTACACTCTCAACAATCGTCGCGAGACATCTATCTGTCTATCTATCCCAACCCATCTACTCGTCCGCGTGTCGCCGTTCAAATATCGAGCAATTGCGCGCCATTGTTCGGTGTCCGTAACATTCGGCCGGGCAGACAATACAATTGCAATTATATCCCAGCCGGCGAGACGATAAACATCCGGCGCACGCTTTTTCGACGATTATTTCCCTGCGCTTCCGTCTGCGGAATCCGATCTGCCGCCAGCGGTCGGGTCATTATTGTCCGCAAGACGCGAAGTGTCACCGGGTCGCTCGCGTCAGCGAAGACTAATGTCGTCGCCGTCCTGGGAGCCGAGCGAGGAGGGGGTGGAAAAAAAAATTAATAGCAGGCACGGGTATTTTTGCACCACCGCGAAGTTTGCGTTCGCCTGCGAGCGTGTCGCAAGGAAAAAAGAATGAGAACAAAACACGCGTGCTCTGCGTAAGTGCGAGCGATGGAAGGTAAATTACGGCTGTCCTGTTGGCGAATAAACGGTAATCATGCCGATCGAGCATCCGTAAGTAAATAAGTCCGCGTCGATTATGGCTGTTGTCTCACTCCGAGTCGCGGGGATCCGCTTGTTTTGAGAGCGGCATAAGTCACTTTTTCAAAGAATGCCGAGTTAAACGGTTAGATTAACGGCGGCTCCGCGTGAAAACAGAACCCGTTGATAAATGGTTCGTTTATCGAACGCAGGTAGGTAACGCAAACCTTGCTTTCTTGCGAAAGACGGAAGGATTGCCTGACGGATACTTTGACTCGTCATTCACCGAATTAGTCACTGTTTTGACCCGGTCGAAACCTACTGTAGTAGGTTGGGAGAATGGGTCCATAAACAATAAGTGCAAAATTGACGAACCTACTTATCTCGATGATTCGCACTCTTTCAGGGTAACTTACGGTTTAGTTCCTGCACGCTTATCGTTCTGTCGACAACAAAGCCTTAGGCGGGATATCGCTGGCTATGTATAGAACGGTACACAATTCTGTTTTGTCTAAAAATAACGGGGGAAAAAATTGTCGGAAAAACGTCGCGCTTGAAATGCGAGCTATTAGCGATCAGTTAATAGCACCCTAATTAATTAGGCATGCGTTGGCACGCGTGTTATCCTGTAATCGTTTTTTTGTCCCTGCCTTCCGTCCGTTGGCTTGGACATTACTTAACGGGGAGCGGTCAAATTCGTTCCGGGCAGTAATCGATAATCGTAATACGCCTTTCTTCGATCCGAGTCCGAAAGCTTCTGCGCAACAAGCGTCGAAGAATAAAAAGTCGCTCGCGGGTAAATATTTACACGGATGCTGATCGAGGGCCGATAAATCTCAATACTTAATTGCTAGTATCGTAAACGCGGTTATTGCAAGTTCAAGGATGGCGGCGATACGATTTCCCGGAAGGTTTCTTCGTTGGTATTAAAGTTTCGCGAAGGAGAGCGGGTTAGGTTCGTTCGATTAACGTCGAAATAACAAAATCTATATACGGCAGAAAGATCATCTTTCCGCAGGTACGAGATAATTGTCAAATAGACGGAAGCTGAGGGTATAATTTGCAGCTTAAGTTGGGAAAATGTGGCGCCACGTTCGTGCGACTCGATTCTGATACTCGAGTGTCACTCTAACAGCGCTCGGAAAATGTTCCGCTAAATCGATAAGATCTAATCGATTCAAAACGATTATCGTAATAAAGTAATAACGTATTACGTCAGCGGTCCGTAATCGCGCACCGCCTTTTATGATGTTGACGATCAGGATCGTTCGACTATTTAAACCAATTATTCGATGTTATTACAGTTCCCCGGAAAACGTGTGGAATATGTCATGGTGCTTAGTTTTCCGATTAACATCAATCATGAATTGTTGATCAACGCGACTTTAATCGATTCTAAATACGAGTCAGATCCGTGACTAATTAACTGCCATGAGAATACCTAGTATCGAAGGTTTTGCCATTGTAGGAAATTAGGCTCCACAGCGATGAAGGAAAGATTGCGATTTTCGACGAACAGTCAACTGGACTGATGAGGCCTCTGTCTTTCGACAGAATTTACCTAAGCATGATTTAACTATCGTACCCAACATCGCCTAACGGGCTACGCACTCATTAATATTGCAACAGATTAATTGCCAATAACACTATCCGCACCTGCATTAAATGCAAGTCACAGCCGCAGAAACATCATAACAGCAAACGCGACTAATTAAATAGACGATTTATTCTTTTTTCTCTCTCGCCTCACAGCACCGTATTACCCTGTCTAACGGTTCGGCCAGTTCGAAGTAAATTGAACCATTGGCATTTTTATGCCCGTCCAGTCTCAAAGTCCTGCCGCATTCATGTCGGGCAAGCTTAAGCCTGCCTAATGCACATATTCAAAGCGAAACCGTTTTAGCGCTGCCCTATCGGCTAGTGCAAAGAATAATTCTGCATAATCGAACTTACCAATTCTGGCATCGGATGACGTTAATTCCTTTCCTCCGAATACAATTAACCCAACCGTTCCTCCGCCATTTTCAAGTAAAACATACCTTTCCGCCACGTTGCCCGTTCGCTTGTCTCAAGCAGCAGCCCGCCAAATTCTCCTGCAACAAACGTTCCATCGTCGGTGCAAAAAGAATATGAAGAATTTAATCTCTGCCACAGTGCCAGGAGCCGTCAAAAGAAACTTGGCCTGCACGACGGGCAAGAACTGGCTGTGCCAAAGGATCAAGAGATCGTTCAAGAAGAAGCTCCTCTACAAGAGGATACCGATACTGGCGTGGCTGCCGAAGTATCGGAAGGAATACATAGTGAGCGACTTAGTAGCCGGCATTACCGTCGGCTTGACTGTCATACCGCAGGCGATAGCTTATGCAAATGTCGCAGGACTTCCTCTACAGGTGAGTTAGAGTCTCGCGCAATGCATAATACATTTCATAACGCCCGATTGCGCAATCAATGTTTTCTCACGACCCTCATCCCATCCGCAATTATTCAATCGTTAACAGTATGGCCTGTACTCGTCGTTCATGGCGTGCTTCGTCTACACCATATTCGGATCCTGCAAAGATGTTCCTGTCGGGCCGACGGCCATCGGTGCTATCCTGACGAGAGAAACGTTGCAGAAAGCGCACGTCGGACCGGACTTCGCGATTCTCCTCGCATTCATCTCCGGCTGCGTGTCACTGCTGATGGGCGTCCTACAACTAGGTAACCATAAAGAATCGCCCGCGGTACCATTCCCATTTACGATCGACGCAATAAGTACTAGTTCCGCCTCGGAGGCGTACGGAGTCGTAAAAAATAACAGCCTTCTGCGCGACACATACCGCTCCTCGACAATTAATTTCAATAGCGTGCCTTGCAGAGCTTGAAATTTAGAAAACCGTCAATTGTTGGAGAATCTTTTTTTCTCGTTCCTTATCGCGAGACGATAATATCTATCGTCATTGCGCGACTCCTTTTTACGCCAATTAAAGCCGGACGTGTGCTTGGTACAAGTTGGTGACTGTTACAGTTCTCGGTGTTAGGATGTAGTTGCCCGCGGACACGCCGATGGCAGTGAGATAATGACAGGATCCTTACGATTGATCTGATTATCAGGTTTTCTGCTGGACTTCATTTCGGGCCCAGTCTCGGTCGGCTTTACGTCAGCCGCCGCGATTATCATCGCTACTAGTCAAGTGAAGGATATTCTCGGTATCAACGTTTCCGGAAGCAAATTCCTCCAAGTTTGGCAGAGCATATTCGAGAAGATCAACGAGACGAGGGTATGGGACGCCGTCCTCGGCATCCTTTGCATAATCATCCTGTTACTCCTCAGGGTAAGGCAACGAACAACTATTGTCAATCTTTCGAGTCTCATCTCGGGCAAAAACAGAACGCTTCCGGGTCAACATATTCAATTAACGTCGCGTACAGCTTCGATCGACGTCTCAAACAATTCGCGCTGCATCCGCATCACGTGCCATCAGTTTTTCGAATTCCATCGTATCTATATACTAGCGAAGCGACCTGTTGTTCGTACTGTCTTTGCTCAACGCTTCAGACACGCTAACGCGTCCTTCGCGTTCAATTGACCACTTAAAAATAAGATCACAGGCAGTCGCATGAAACGCGCCAGATAAAGTATTAATGACTGGCGATAATGCATGTTTCATTTTACGACTTTTAACTCATAGCTCCGATAACGACTGCCCGAGCGCTCAGGTACATTAGGCATTATTTTTCGCAACAATGACAGCATCTGACGCTTGAAAGGACTGCGCTTTCCGTTACAGAAAGCCAAGGATCTGCCGGTGATACCGAGGAACACGAAGATGCCAACGAGATTTCAGACGTTCGCGGCGAAGCTACTTTGGCTGGTGTCGACCGCGAGGAATATTTTCGTGGTCATCATTTGCGCAGTGCTGTGCTGGTTCCTCGAGGCACATTTGGGATCGTCGCCGGTCATTTTAACGGGCCACGTTAAGCAGGGACTTCCGGAGTTTCGGCTGCCGCCGTTCGAGGCACGTGTCGGGAATGAAACTTATCACTTTGTCGACATGGTCGTGACGATGGGTTCCGGCTGCCTGGTGGTACCGTTACTGAGCTTGCTGGAGAGCATCTCCATTGCCAAAGTGTTCTGTAAGTTCCCACCCTGCACTGACGTTTCGTCGCCCTAACGCCTAATCCATTCCAAAAATCAGTCCTTTCGAGGTTCGGTTCGTTAATACGCCAAGAGACGTTTAACACCACTTTACCGCAAGACTATCTGCTGACGCTCGTTAAGTTTTATGATTGAGCCGATACCATTGCAGACATACGGAAATATTTATGGTTGCTAGCTGTTTAGACAACAGCGTTTAGCGAAAAGAGCTTTAAATGCATCGTTAATTCGTCGCTGTCCACAGCGGGAAGACTAAAATATCCTAAGCGTCGAAGTGATAGAACATCAGTCATATCGTTATTTTACTCAAGACGATCTTTTGACCCACAGATGAGGGTAAGCCAACAGACGCGACTCAGGAGATGTTGGCCTTGGGTGCCTGCAACGTCGTTTCGTCCTTCGTGTCCTCGATGCCTGTCAGCGGTGGACTGAGTCGAGGGGCTGTGAACCACTCTTCCGGGGTTAAAACCACCCTGGGTGGTGTCTACACTGGCCTTCTGGTGCTGGTGTCCCTTCAGTTCCTCACCCCTTACCTCTACTTCATTCCCAAGGCCGCCCTCGCCGCCGTCATCATAGCCGCAGTTGTCTTCATGGTGGAGTTTCACGTCGTCAAGCCTATGTGGCGAACGAAAAGTAGGTGACCCTTGATCAGCGCATCTTTAATGTTAGGTGTAACTGACTGTTGTACTGATACAAGGGCAAGGTGAATGCTGTTCATTGAATAACCGATTTATCCTTTTCAGAGATCGATCTCGTGCCAGCGGTAGCCACTTTCCTGTGCTGCCTATTCATACGACTAGAGTTAGGTATACTGATCGGCATCGGTATCAATCTACTGTTCCTACTTTATGCATCGGCCAGACCATCGCTCCGCGTTGATAAGGCAACGGTGAGTTACATCACGCTGTTTCAGTAGATTGCACTTGATTATCCCGGCAAATAATTATCGGCCGAAAGGCACGATTACACTTATACGTAAATAATTATGTAAACCCTCACGATAAGATGACCCAAAAGATTTGGAGTGACATTAAGTTAATAATAAGATTATCTTTTTGTCGCAGAGTATTAGCGGCTGCGAGTACCTTGTCATCACGCCCGACAGAAGTCTCGTCTTTCCGAGTGTCGAGTACGTGCGAGCTGTGATCAGCAAACAAGGGAGTAAACAGGGTACCGCCGTACCTGTTGTAATCGACTCAACGCATATACAAGCTGCCGACTTTACCGCCGCGAAGGTATGCTTTCTTGCAAAAAAATTGATAACTCCGGTTGAGTAAAGGTGTACGGATGATCAACAGAAAGTCTTGCAATCCTTACAGGGTATCAAGAGCTTGATAGAAGATTTCTCGAAACGCGGTCAACCTCTGATTTTTCACAACTTGAAGCCAAGTGTCGTTGAAATCTTCCGAGGTGTTAAACCGTTAGGTCTGAAATGCAGTTCCAGCGAAATTGAATTAAATGATTGTCTAAAGGGTAAGTTCATCGAACATTGACATGGGATTCTTGTTGCTGTGTCAGCAATGTGTGATAATTTTTGGTTGAACTTTTTTTTACAGATTACTCAAATATTCCTAACAACACGAACAGATATTAAATAAATCCCGGACCTTTCTCATTATTTCCGTCCACCCACCACTGCACTTCCTGCCGGTGGTCAGCGATAACGGGCTGATGGACCACGGAAGTATGCGGTGTATGCAGTATTGTACTATAGGACAAATACGATAGGATAATAGTTCATCAATTCTATACTAAGAACCTGTACATTTGTGTGTATAAGCGCTATATATAATCACCATTCTAAGCCAGTATATTTGCGAACGGCAGTACATGTTTTATTGTACCATTCTTTTTCGTATATACATATTAATATCTTTGGTAGACAATTCACGTATTGATTGTACATTTTGGTACGTCAACGAATTCGAATCGTATGAAATATCATTTAATTTGCATAACGAAACGTAAGTGAATAAAACCGATTGTATATATTTCAGCTGCGACTAAAATTAATACGAGTTTGCATTTGATACAAGATTAGTTTCTGAAATGTAATGGGTAAAACACAAGACGAATCCCAGACCTCTGCTACAAAGTATTAGATTACGACTCCCGAAACATTTGTCAATTAATAATCGTCTCATGATTTGTTGCTTAGTATCCTGGCACCATTCGCAGGTTTTGCTATGTAAAAACTGGGTGAACCAGAGTATCTGTGGGAACAAAAAAATTCATGTCGACGGTTTTTAGAATATATCACAAGTGCCTGTAATAAAAAATACTTTGTCACAATCTTATACTAACTTTTCTTGTATATGCTTAATTGTTTTGTCAACAACGTCCTTCCTGAGCAAGGTGACAGTACAACCACCGAATCCTGCACCTGTTAATCGACTACCTAAAACACCGTCGATTTCTCTAGCTGCTGAAACCAGCGTGTCAAGTTCCTTAGACGACACCTCGTAATCGTCTCGAAGTGAATCATGACTTTGGTTCATTAAGCGACCAAACTCTACGAAGTCCCCATTTTCCAAAGCTTTCGCTGCATCGAGGGTCCGCTGAATTTCTGTCACGACGTGACGTGCTCTTCTTATCGTAACGTCAGGTGCATTCTGAGATTTTAAAGCTATACAACAAAAGCGCATTAAAATATAAACAATTAAAAGTTGGTAAGCAATCGTAATTAACTAGCTGCAATTTTGTACAAAGCATTACTTTCAATATCAGTTAGCGTGACCTCCCTCAAGCTTTTCTTATTGAGCATTTTAGCAGCCTCATGGCAGCAGTCTCTACGCTCACAGTATGCACTTGAGCTTAACTTATGTGGTGCGTTAGAATTTGTTATAAGGAAGACAAAGTCATTTAGGTGTAGCATAGGAATCTGTTTAGTTGTAAGATCCCTACAATCCAACAGTAAAGCGCAGCCTTCTTTCCCCATCACCGATATAAATTGGTCCATTATGCCACATGGCACGCCAGCAAAATCATGTTCAGCACGTTGGCATGCCAGTGCCTGTGCATTTTGGCATTAGTTTGGTATATACTTTTTTCTGCTACAGAAAAAGTAGATTAAGAATATACAAACCTACCTTGTCCTCTAACTTGTCTGACTTACAACCACTTAAGACCTCTAAAAATGTGTAAGTTGCTACTTCTACTGCTGCTGAACTACTAAGCCCAGAACCAACAGGGACTGTAGAAACAATGACAGCATTAAATGCTGGCACATCACCTGTAAAATGTAGATAAAAATGTAAAATTTGTTTACATTAAATTTTATAGCTTCTATCTTAAAACTTACAAGTGAAATGTGCGATACACCCTTTTATATAATTTGCCCATTTTGGTTCTCCAGCCTTGATAACATCTCGAGAACCAGCTTCAAACTCAGCTATACTTGTGCCAATTGATTTGCTCATAGATACAATTTTACATTTTTTGCTGCTGTTAGGTTTCCCAGCAATAACCGTTATCATTGGCAAAGCCTACCAATATACTTAGAAATGTTAGAAAGACAAGCAATGTACTAAATGATATCAGTGTTATAAATGAAAACATTCTTCTGTGTCTGTGTCTTGTATAAGTCTTTAGAAAAATGAAAAAATTTATTTTAACACTTTCAACTCTATCCATTAAAACGAATGTCAACATAGAAATAGATAATAAATAATAAGAAAAGTTGGCCGGTGTCAAATTAATGCGGAATTCAACTAAAAACATGCACGCATCACGATCGCATGCAAAAATGGCGCGCAAATGCATATATGAATGTTACATGTTTGTATATTGCTAAATCAGCCAATGCAGTAATTCGCAATTACGTAAGCCGATTCGAACACGAAAAATCTGACAAGGTCGTAAGTTTGCAATCGTGACATCCGAATGACACAGTAAAGTGTTGCTAAAATGACACGCTGTACATAACTACTAAGCAAATTCAAAGCCATGCCGTTTGAATTGTAATGAACGGAATAACAAATGACGATTTGAAAATATTACCATGGGCAATACGAAGCCTTCATTATAATCCGTATGTTCGCCTATCAAATTAACACGGCCTGGTGCACATACGCAAATTATTGCATCTTCCCCAAATTCTGTCTTGAACATCTCCAAGGCCTTTGCCTTAACATCGTTCTCCTCAGGAAATAATTCAGCCATTTCTACCCGGCTTAATCCTTTGCTACACTTTACTCTTGTTTTATAAATGGATTTTCGAAAATATTGTTGCTCCGCGTATCTCCGTACGTCTGAACACTCAGCGTAAGACTGACGATACAAGATAGTCAACAATTGATTAGTCAATTGACGCTCACGTTGCCGCGTGAACGAAGCCGTTGATCTATAGAGATCTATATCGACTATCTTACGCAGTGGAATCATCAATATGATACGGTGTATCACATGATATCCGTTGCATATTCATCAACAACTGACAAAAGTGTCAAAAATTAAGCATTATTAATTCGGGCGATATATATATTGCGCGCAAAGTGCAAATTGTGATTCAATATGCAAATTGCACTGGATCATTGCTACGTGCCAGTAAAGGCGCAACTGGCGTACAGTATTCTGAACTATCAATATTTCTGGTTAGGATGACAGTTGGCTGTGCTTGGTGAACGGATCTGAACAGCAGCGATATGATCGTCGATTAATTAGCCAAATGTTCTGTGCGATTATGCCATGTCGGTTTCGAATCCTCTCCTTAAGGAACTGAAAGGTAATTACGTGTATTGTATTATGTATGTACAGGTTAGGAAGTAGTTTTTGCTACCAGCGGAAATGGGACACAAATGAAAACATTGAAGCCTTGCAACTATTATACAAATATATTTACTTACTGCAATCAATAGAATGTTAAGCAGATTTCGATTTCTGTCACCTTTCCATGAGAATTTAGTCTTTGAAGAGTATGACACTACCATAACAGATGTATCAATAATATTGTAAATATTATGTTATGTTGTATATAGTTTAAGATTAATGAAAAGGTGAAATTAGATTGCCACTTAAGATAATTGATATCAATATGACTGTAACTTACAGTGTATAGTAGCAAAAACATTCATTGAGTATTTACTTACGTCTTACCATCAGCTGATACAATACTCATATTATTACTGCATAACTCATTCAGGGTGAACACAAATTCATTGAACACTTCTGTTTTTAGGATGTACAAGAAAATTGATGGAATGGGGAAAAGACATTAATGATGACAATATTGACCTAGAACCATTTTGCATATGTCTGGAGAAATGTTTACAAAACGGTGTGTTGAAAACATTGAATATTGTTGGCCTTCCCAAAACGCCAGGTGTTTGGTATTGGTTGGAAGAAGTAGCAGAAAAATATCACAGGTTCCTAGATATTTAACCTTTATACAATTAGATCAGCATTTTATGTAATATGGTCAATTAACAAAATATGTGTTATTTCAGTTTCAATTACACATTTTCTTCTGTGATAGAACAAACAAAACAAAATGAGAGAACAAAGACGTCGATAGGTCGTTTGAGATACTTTATAAGAATATGTTTAACAAGGAAGTGCCTCCACATTCCAGTAGAATTACTGGTAAAGTTAAAATCACATTTACTAAATCCAGTTAGTATAGCTAAGACAAATTTTATTTCCAGGTCAGAACATCGCATCTGGCCACAGAATTCTACAGTACAGACAGTTTACTTGGAAATGATATTCTAGGAGAAATACTACTATCTGTGTTACTGCAATGTAGCAGACTGAACTTTAAGTTAAACTTAAAGAATTCTAGTTTTTTAGATGAGACGTGGCAACTCCCTGAATGTTTGGCCTTAGAACTGGTTCCATGCAAAAAGCTCGGTATTTCTGTGTGGTGAGTACAAGATTTTGGGAGAGGACTCTTTAACAATACTAACATTATTTTTTTCTGTGACAGTTTTATCAAGGGCAAAGCTCTAATCATTAATCTAGATCAGAGTTCAGTAGCTGCTGAAGATGACAAAATAAAAATAGGTGATATTTTGGACGAAATAAATGATATTCCTATAACAGCCAACACAGAAGGAAAATTACAAAAAATTATGAGAAAAGGCGCTGGGCAACCGATATTATTACATATCATTAAAGTGAGTATTATATATTAATAATTTTATTCTGTTCTAACGCAGAAATTAATTTTTAGCTTCGTTATAAAGACACAAATGAGTTGTATGGACCAATGTCAAATCTTATCAAAGACTCAAGCAAACAATATATCAGAAACATACTAAACAATCCTAAGCCACAGAAATCTCAGCCTAGCATAACAGGCACTGTAAAGACACCCTCAGTGAACAGGGCTTTCAACGCTGGTTTTGCCGTTAAATATTGCGGGACAATTCACGTCGGGACTCAGGGAGACGTTAAACACATTGAGAAAGCAATTTGGAATTTACTACAGTCAGGACAATCTAAATTAATTCCTGCCAAATTTGAGTGTTTGGAGATTGGGATTAGAGTAACTCAAGATTCAGATGATACCGTACGTTGTTACAGTATTTCCCTAAACTATACTTCAAAGATGACTGTATATTAAGGAAAAAAGTGTTACAGATTATTTGCAACCAAAGCTACATGGAAATTTCTTCGTGCGGACGAACCTCTAACATTCCAGATTACTTTGCGTTTATTGCAGGGTAAGGCGATATTTGCACTTATTTGTTGAACATTCAATTTTTCATTTAATTATACTATTATTTTAGGGATGCTAACTGCAATGTGGCAACAAAATTTGATGCCTTTGTTTTTTATCATCGGAACGAAGACGAGGTTCAAACTATTTTACAAAGTTTGGGCCAAGGCTTTCAACGGACTCATTTCGCTGTTTAAATACGTATACATCATCAGGTTTTTACGTAATGGATTGTCCCTTAAGTTTCTAATACAATTAGATGCATTGTCTGTGATTCTATCGTTTCATTGTCTGTACAATGATGAATTATCTTATGTACCACATGCTAGTTGTCCAAAAATAAAACCGATTTTTTAAAATGGCCATTATTCATTCGAATACGAAAAAATGTATTCACATCAATAAACTACGATAATGTATCAATAATGCGATTACGAATAAATCTCGTTGCGATATTCTTGCAATGATGTTTATCATAACAACATTGTCATAATACAGATAAATATGAAGAATTAATCAGGTAAAATAATAAATTTTAGTCACGTTTCGACAATTCCACATCGTCCTCTGCTGCACTTTGGAAAAGAACTGGTAATCAATTGACATACTAAATTTCCTGTTGATTAGTATGAAAATTTTAAAATTTATTTATTGTATGATGGAGGAATAAAACTCTTTCTGAATTTCGTATATCTTTTTTATTAAAAAATATTGCACAAAACCCTTTTAAATGTGTAAATTATTCCCTCGACATTATTTAACGTTGAAAAAAAAGTACTTATATTTACCATAACAAAAATTTGAATTTTAACTAACAGCGTCACCTTACGACAGAGAGTGAAACCTAAACTGTACTGGAAACCTCGTTCCACAACAAATTCAAGACACTGGTTTGATTCCGTAATACGTTTCTTTAATTGATCTGTTTCGAATAGTAGCATTATATCGTGAAGTCGGAGACATTGGTAACGATCTAGAAAATGTATCATCTATAGACACCAAAATCTACTAGTCGCATCGTTCCTCTTTGAACACCATATCGACCGATTCCGCATAAAATACACTTTCGCATGCAACATACTGCAATGCCGCTATAAATACATGATATTGTTATGTAAGTAATGCGTATGACATTTTTCCTGTTAGGGAACGCTTAAGGACAATCTGTCTGCGTGAAAATCACGCTCCTCTCTTAAGGCCATCCCCGGAGACAGCAATGCAGAATTAGCGAGAGACCCTCATAATCGTCCCAGCGCTACTATACGTTATACGCAAACTTAACCCAGATACATTTCGATGCCTAAGTCCGCGGCAAAAAGGGACATGTCCGTGCAAAAGCCGTTGCGCCGCAAATTCGCGCGAACAATCCCTAGCGCAAGTGGGATACAAAAAAGCATTTACTAGTAGGTCAGTTGCGCAGTTTGAAAAACAGCGGTCCACACTGCGGACCGTGCCGACATATGTCGGGGCTAAGAATAAAAAAACGATATCTACGGTCACATCGAGCGCGCCAATAAAACTGCCGCATATTTTTCAGCAAAACAATCTATAGGGTTCCGTGGAAGGAATCGTGCGAACTGTCGGCCACACGGGCGATAATTTTGATCAGAGCGCGCTCGGAGGAGCCGATCGGGGGTCCGAAAGGGGACAGGGCAGGACAGGGCTGATGGGCTCGCAATTCAGTACGATGTGACGACACTCGTCCGACGGGATACACGATCCGCGCGGATAAACATGCATTAACGGCGCGAGGAATGACGAACGACGATAGGGTAGTCTGCGATCGGATCCAGCCGGCTAACCGGCTCAAGATCCATATCCCGTAATCGGGCCAAGCTTCGGTCGGCGTCCGAGATCGGGCGGCCCGTTGGGAGAAGTCTGGGACAGAAGTTTGGGAAACGGAGTCGGGGGATAGGTTGCCTGCCGTCAGCGGAGATACCCCGCCGGTATCAGGACATTGGGTTCTGGGTCGGGGTTGGGGTCGGGGTGGTCGCGGGGTTGGCAGATTCGGAGTTCCTCGCTTTTGCAACGTGCGCTGTAAGCATTGCGCCGTGTAACCCCTCTGTCACCCGTCGTCGGCAGAGAGCGAGCACATCAGTGATCAGAGGAAAGATGGCTACGAACGTTGCGACGGAGTGTCAGTACTTTCACGAGGATGTCGTCTATCGTGTGGACAAGAGGGGCAATGTCATATTCGGAATTGTCATGGAGAACGACGATCAGGACATGTCCGAGGATAGTTCTGACAGTGAGGAGAGCCCGAAACGCAAAAAGGGCGAGATTCGCGTGGTCTGGCATCCTTCCGGCATCGAGGAACTGGTCAATTCGAAGAAGGTGAGTACGATTGTCGTCCCCACGTCGCGGGCCAGTGAACACGCTGCCTGAATGATTCCGTCGTCGGGCGAGCGAAATTAATATTGCGCTCGATTAATTGCGAAACGTTATAATTGTCACGTATCGCAGACGTAAAAGCGACATCTTTTGCTCTTGTCATACTCACCGATAACATCGGCGGAGTGAGGAGACATTCAAATTTCAAATTAACGTCTATCGCCGACTGTAAGGGCAGGCTTGTGTAGGATGTGAATTGAGATGGACAGCATGTGGGAAATATTAGTCTATGAGCTTCAAGAGCAATCTGTGACAGACCTTTCCTTACTGTAGGTGCACCTGGCAGACAGAACTTTGATGCCAGGAGATGTTGTACGCAGAATGATAAAGGGAAAAGATACGCAAAGGGGCTATTGCAGAGATATTGAACTTACAGCATGTGTTCAAGTTATTGGTTCCAAGCAGGTTCTTACCAATATCAAGAGTGAAGATCTTGTCCCATTGGAGGTACATCAGACAAGCATTTTAAGCAAACTATGTTTAATTCTGACGGGCATTGTTAATCTCAAAACTTAATGTTAATGTTGTAGGAGTTTGCGACTGATATAGGTGTGTGCATGGACTCCTGGGTTGGTGGAATAAAAATGACGCATTTCAAACTGTGGTTAACTACACCTGATGGCTCACGTTGTGTCATCAATGAAATGGATTCCAGAGTCTTAGGACAATTAGAAGAGAAAAGAGATAATGTAAGAGCGGGCAGTAGTTACATCACCTCTGTAGCTGGTTCTTTAACTGTCTTATTCCCTAGGACAATGATTTTCCCCATTCCTCTGAATTTTATCCGGGTCAGAGTTTATGGGGACCTGTACACTGCCTTGATCAAGCACAGTGGATCCAAGTTACAAAAGAGATGAAGGCAAAGAGGAAATCCAAACCATTGAAAGTTACCAAAGTAGTTGTGGAAAAGGTGGAGACAGATTGGGTTGGAGTTCACTGGCAATGTAGAGCGTATTCAAAGGATGGAGCATGGTCCGATCAAGCACAACCAAAGTTTGTGGTTGAGGGAGAGGACTTAAAGAAATTAAAATTACTCAATGTATTCGAACCTTCAACGCTGCAAGTTGGCGATCGTAATTTTTACGTAATAAAGGGCGATGAAAATGTTATCACGAGAGAACAATGGAGGAAGCAGCAGAGAGATACTTTCCAAGTTCCTAAACATAGTCCGAAAAAAACTCGTCCGAACATCAGCGTAACAAAACCGACGGACGACAAAAAGAAGGAGAAGGACAAGGATAAACCAAATGAACAACGGACGACCGACGAACCTGCTCAAATTAATGTTAATCACATACAAAACCCGACAAGCAATAATACTTTAATGCCACCTATTCAAAACCAGAATACAGAAAGCTCAGATGATTGGGACACCGAGGATACCGGTTCGCAAAGTGACACTGCTTCGGTACGATGTTTTGTAAAGTATAAATGATCGAAGATGATTACTTAATTAATGGTTATTTTATCGAAGGTGTCCAGTGGATGCTCCAGCATGTCATCAATGGGAAAGAAGAAGAAGGGTCCGGCGTTAATGACAAAAGTATTGAAGAAGAAGAAACTGTGTAAACCAAAGAAAAAAGTGGCACCGGTTCCTTTGATACCAGGAACAAAAATTGTTGTAGAAACATTGTCCACGAATACAAAAGCTAACGTCGTCTGGCAGGATGGCTCTGTAGAATTTGGTAATCGCATTAATTATGACAAGCATATGTACTGTTGTAGTGCAGACCTATAAATGCGAGAGATTTTCCAGGTATTCCATCAACACAACTATATCCAATTCACCATTTGGATGATAAGGAGTTCTTCCCAGGCGATTTTGTAGTGGATCAGAAAGAAGAATCCAGAATGTATGGCGTTGTACAAAGTGTTGATCATCAAGGCAGAACTGCGAAAATAAAATGGTTTAAAACATATACCTCATGTCAAAGTCCACAGTAAGTAACTTTCATCCTCAGATTCAGCTAAGCTGTAGAGGCACAATAATGTTTGCATTCCATACATCATTTAATTACAGACCGACTTTGTTGGAAGAACGCGAAGTGAGTGTGTACGACTTAAAGGATCATCCTGACTTTCAATACAGACCCGGCACTTTAGTTATACGGATAGCAAACTTTGAAGGCGAGGATGCCGGATGTACGGCCGGCCAAGTGTTGGACAACTATCCCGAAGGAAGGGTTAAAGTGTGGTGGGTTGACGGGCATGTTAGTATGTGTTGGCCACAAGACTTGTACAAAGTTGGCGAATACGACAGCGACGAGGGTGAATTATGGGATGACGTATCCTCCGACGCGTCATGGGAAACAGAACTGGAAGACTGCTTCATTGCGGATAACGATACCACGGAGCCGACCGAATTGGAGAACATAAGACCCAAATTGGCTGTGCACATTGAAAAGGCTCGTATTGCAATGTCTAGACTCGAGGAAATTTTTACGCAGAATCCAGCGCTGCAGACAACCGAAGTCATGAGAAAGTTGCTGGAAGTCTACAAGGACTGTAGGTACATGGACAAGTTGATGGGAACCACCTTTTTTCACGAGAGCCACTTTCAAGGTCTCCTCGAAAGGGTGAGGGAACGCGGTAGAGCAAACGTTGCTCAACGTATGGCGGATCAGGTCACGAGACTGTTTACTCATAAGTCTGACGGGTCCGAAGAGAGCGTGGAGAAAGAGGGCGTTGAAACGAACAAAGTCCAGCCTCGAGACGGAGAGAAAATCGTAACAACTATAACCGATACGTCGGTTGCTTCCGGTAATACGAATCATGAAGAGCCCGTTAAGAAGACTGCGAGCAACGATCAAGCCGCTGTCGATAGATTATACATTAACGTTAATCCGAATCCCGAGGATTCAGGACTCTACTCTGCAGAAAATTCGAAAAAAGAATCTGGATCAAGCGAGTCCAGCGGGGAATTTTTACTAAGCGAAGATGTCAATAATGTGCCTGATCGTTCACCGGCAATCACCGAAGCGGTCGAATCAAAAAAGGGACAAATAGGATCTGCAGCGAAAGTGCAGATGCCTATAACTAGTTCTCACGTTGCCTCTTCGCTCGTCTGCGTCAAATTATGCACGCTCATCAAGGCTCAACTAGTGTTAGCCCACGCCGAGGTTTCAAAGCGCTTCGGACTCTCAAAAATGTCGCTCTCAGACGCGGCCATGAGCATTGCATCGCCGCTTAAGAAGCAGAAGAAGGAGGAGGAAAAGCGCATCGAGCTGATATCGGAGGCATCTGAGCCAGCCATTGAGATCCCACCCCCGGTATATGCCGAAGGGGAGGGCTTCTCCATCGAGGAAACTGCTCCTGACAGCCACAAGTTCAAGCTGACCATGTTCCAACCGACGGATCCGACGAACTTCTTTAGAACAGTCTCGAAGGAACTGAAACTGCTGAAGAGCTCTCTGCCACCGGGCATATGGGTGAAAGGCTTCGAAGATCGAATTGATCTCTATTCAGTGATGTTTCGTGGCCCAGAAAAAACGCCGTACGAGGACGGGCTCTTTCTGTTCGACTTTCAATTATCAGCGGACTATCCCGTTGCCCCACCGCTTTGCCATTACATCTCTTATTGTAGCGATCGATTGAATCCGAATCTTTACGAGGACGGCAAAGTGTGCGTCAGTCTGCTCGGCACATGGTCCGGTAGAGGAACCGAAGTGTGGACGAGTTCGTCCACCTTGCTACAGGTCATAGTATCCATCCAGGGACTCATCCTCGTGCCGGAGCCATACTTCAACGAGGCTGGCTTCGAGAAGCAGAAGGGCTCTCAGCAGGGTAGAGAGAACTCGAGGATGTACAATGAGATGGTGGTGCTGAAGCTGGTTCAAGCTCAGACCAAGTTAATCCAACATCCACCGCCTGTATTCAAAGACACCATTATCGAGCACTTCAAGAGGCACTCGGAGAAACTGTTGCAGAGGTTGGACCTGTGGATGGAGATATCGGAGCAACATAACAACCAGCATCCAATGTCTCCCGTGACACCTACCACGTTCAAAGAGATATCTGAGATAGGTACAGTAATTACTCGCATGACACGTCCCATAATTTGTACTCTTTCAATATGTTTTGTATTTCTTGGTCAGATCAAAAAATTTTACCTGAATTTCCGCTGATCCCTGCGTCGAGGGGCTTCTGCATAACGCTTCGTAAGACGCTGGCGACGTTCAAGGATGTGCTTATTAAGGAAGGAATCATAAAAGGGACGCTTAGCTCGTTGCCCAAGGACGAGTCGAGGGAATTTCTCAACAGCACTATGAACGAGCAGCAAGACGTTCACAGATCGATAGAGAACAAAACGTCGGAGAGTAGGAAAAACAATATGCAAGGGAACAGTAAATCCACCCTAAACGGTAACTTGCGGAAGGACATGATTCCGCCGTCATCGACGAATATTTCTGTGACCCCACCGAGCGAAACGAAGATAAATAGTTCGGAGCGAAGCACCAGCTAGCCACAAGGTAAACTTAAATATAAATCTAAACGCCTAGCTTATAAAAATTATACGATTACTCGGTAATATATATATATAGTATGTATACACATATATATATATACATATATATATATTCGATTAATTTATTACATTGAATTTCGAAAAAAAAAAAAGAAGTAACGTTCCGCGGTACCTATTTATCGGTATTAATACCATTAATTAACGAGCGATAAACTCCTAACAGAAATGCCGCTGTCATTGCTCCGCAGCTAGGAATACTATGTTACTCTAGAGTAACTACGTAGCGACACATAAAAGTACGATCGTAACGGCACGTACGAACGAACACGTCGACCTTGCTCTTATACACTATTTCGTACAGCTTCGTGACAAAACTGTAAAATTAATATTTAACACGAAGAGTAAAATTAACAAAACAAACAAAAAAAGAAACTGTTGCGCGGTATACCAGATGCATTTAGTTCTATACCTCCGCATCGAGAGTCGATGTTACCTGCGAGCAGAACGAATCTCAACTGCTTCGATTTAAAAGAACAAAAAAAAAGAGAGAGTGTGAGAGGGAGAGACGGTGAACGAAGAGAGAAAAAGGAAACGGAACCCACTCGTACAATATGGAATAAAAACAGATTGAGTGTTTTCCCATTTGCTTGAAAACCGATAGTAGGGAAGAAAGTAACCGGTAGCAATACGTCAAGCCAACATTACAAAAAAAAAACTTTGCAATAGCGTTAAGAGGTATAAGGATAGTTTAATTATAATGCATTTCAATGAGTACACTTTCAGTAATAACACCCACCCACCCCCCCTCTATATTAATGACCCATTCTTTCTTCGGATACCTTGACATCATTATGCCATCCACTAATACTATACTGTCGAGTAAAATGAATTGTGAAATGACTTTAAAACTGCAAATAAGTCGTAGCTTTAGCGATATCGATTCGTATTTAGACAAAAAAAACCTACTGACGGATAAAGTCCGGTGTTACTGATCCTTGTAGAATAATCTGTAAATGATAGCAGAGACTAGAGAGAACTGTATCACACACGGTAATACTTCCTTCGGTATTCATTAATTTTTGATCGTCAAACGGAAGATGCGATATCTTCTGCGACAGCTCGTCATTACTTTTTTTGGATATATATAACGCGAATAACGATTTCATAACTGTTTCAGTACATAGTACTAATTACGACAGTAGTTGGTAGAGCGTTAGTACTTAAGGTACACCATACTCACAGTTTCAGTATTACTTACGTTTTGTATTCCTATTTATACTTTAATTTATTTCGTATTTATTTTCCCTTCCTATTTATTGCTTCCAGTTGCTCGCGTAACAAAACGTTATAATTAATATTGCATGCAAGATACCGTTTCTGTATGGCAATGCTTTAAGGAGTAAGTTAAGGGAGAGTTTAGGTTCGAAAGCGATCTGTAAGAAAACATGTTTCAGAGAACACGATCGTTGGCAGTACGGTGGTAATGTGACCGTCACTGTTGGGAGAAACATTTTTTCTGCATCATGTAACAGTGTATTTTTTTTTCTCTTTGCCTTTGCGTTCTACAATTTTTTCTTCTACGAAAGAAAGAAAACGGAAATGTCTATTTTGAACCGCCGAGATAAACCGAATGTTCGCAGCGGAACGTATGAATGAATTAAGGTCGACACTGAACGAGTCGAGAAATAGTTTTCAGTGGATGGGTTTTGTCTGTGTGCAGTCTTATGTTACACTCGAGGTCGTGTCCTGACCGTTTCTTGAGGCAATTCAATCACCAAACGAAGTAGCAAGAAACGACGATCAACGGTGTGGGCGATACTCAATGAAAAATTAACAAAATACAGCCGGTTTCGCGTGAGCGTAATTCTCCGATAATCCATTACAGCTGTGTAATATTGAAATGCACCTAAATCAAACAAGAGAAGAGGCTATTGAATATTCCGGATTCCAATATCGAAAGGATTATGTTCCTTCAAATGGCACGCTGAATGTTCGTGCGACGCGTACATTAAAGAAAAATATTCCTATGATAAATGCGTGAACTTCCTTAAAAAAAAAAAGAATGAAGAGAACAGCGACTATCAAATAATCGCGCAATCAACTTGAAATGAATTTGAAAGAATGACACATACACACAATCTTAGGGTAACGTGCACGCGCAGAGAAACTTTGCTTCTTCGGCGCGCAATGGTGCTGAATACTAAAGAGGTAAAGAGAATGAAGTAGACGTGGAGAAGAAAAAGAGATATTATCGCAGAATCTGCTATTTCTATAAAAGGCGACAAATTGTATAAATAGGGGAAATAACGATCTAGTAAAAGAAATGATTAAAAGTGGAAGGAAAAAACGTGGAAAAAGACACACATACACATACACACAGCCTGTATCGGGGCACAGAAAGTTCGTCGCAAAAGACCGACTATAAAAAAAAAAACGTGATGTTTGGAATGCCTTGTATATGTGCCAGCTATTTATATTTACATTATATTATGATAATTGTATTCGTAAGTCTGCATCAAAGCTTTATTTTTGCCGCATGTTCTTTGGTGATGTGTAAAGAATAAGAGAGTGAAAGAGAACGCCGATAAATGCAAGCTACCATCGATGCCAATGTTTGTGCAATGCTCGGCTCATAATTATGCAGGTGCTGAAGAGACATGACCCCCCCCCTGATTGCGAGAAGTCCCAAAAGAATCGTTGCACCGTGATCTTTTCAATACATACGTGTATTACGTTTAATTCAGTTGTCTTCGATTGTTTCAATTATGAAACTTGCTAAGTTAGGCACGTTTGATCCCACGCTCTTCACACTCGACGATCTCAGACCGCGTTGGCATCGATGGGTTTTTTGAAGTTACAACGATTGCGTAATATCTTGCTACACATGTAACTTTCTTTCCTTAATTTTGAATCAATAAAAAGTCATTATATGATTAAGGGATATTAATGTGACAATGCGGTTCTCTTCTGTTTAATAGATATACTGAAATAGACCGTATCCTCCCCTGAATTCTTCGTCCCGCACTACTCCCTTCCGCCTGCCGTTCTCACGTCTGAAACCTTTAAATTTCCGGTGACGTCACATGCGTAGGCGATGTACATATTTATATGCTCCTGTTTCTTTTAGAAATTAAAATAAAAGATCATATTCTATACGCTGCCTTAATTAGTCTGCTGGGGTTCTACAGCATGTAATTAATTATCTCTCGAACTGGCAAATTGTTACCGTACGACCGCGCTTTTCTATTATAAATAGCAACCGTAAACAGAGTTCTACGAATAAATTATTCTTTTCAGGATCACAAATGGGTAGAATATGTTTGGAGAAATTACATTTTAACTGTTACAATATAAGAGCTACAACGAAAAATATGTGGAATTTACAGGTGAAATACCAATATGTCCGCAATATTGTTGGCATCCACAGACCGACAATTGAACATTTGTACAAATGTTGATAGTTTACACACTGTTTTAAGCTCTTGCTGAGGACTAAAGATTCCAGTGATAATGACAGTCTAAATATACTGTCATCAATTATTATTCTTTCAAACGTTACATTAGACTACACGAATAACTTAATTTTTAACATTTTGGCTTCTAAGCGAGAAGCAGCTGTCACCCATTTTCGTGTGACACAGGAAATCAAGGTGTTAATGGTGTGCATCACCGCCTCTTCGCAGAAACAACTATCTTTATCTTACTTTACCAATACAGATAAGGTGCATTCTATATCTCGTGTTATCAGTACGCGTTATCGCAGGGTTGATTCACCGCAGGTTCATTCGTTAGTACTCTGTTACCTCTGTACTAGATTTAATTCGTTGTGACGGATCTACTGACTTTCCCGCAACAGAATGTTTTCCAAAAGACTGCTGTACTACATTGCAATCGGCCTGCGTAAGTAAACATATACACGTGCTCATGACACTAATCTTCATTTGTAACTTTCTAAATGCACGAAACAATTGGACGCAATATTACGTAGCAATACGAAATTCATTATCATAAAATCATGGTGGATATTAATGCTCGCGTAGCCAAAGGCGTTCTATACAATTTCCGGCTTACAAAAGTCACAACATTGAACGCGAATGAAGACTTTCTAAATGTGTGAATTGTGAACAGTGCTCTTGGGGATTTTCGTCGAGGAAACCGAAGGCAGGCGCAAGATATTGCGCGGTCGGAAAACAATAACGAGGCGTTATTACAGTGAGTATAAGTTCGAGTGGAAGTCAACGACTGTGGCGGAACGCACAGAATGTACAGAGAAACGAACTCGTTTTTGTAGGAGGCACAGCGATACCAGCATGGTCGATCGTGCTGCTGGCAGGAATTAGCATGTTGCTCGTTGGCGGTGGTCTTTACGTAGCGCTACAAAAATTCGTGGTGGACAACGCCGACCCCGGAGAGACCCACACGTATCAACCAGCAATGCAGAATGAAGCCTAATAAATCGTGTATCATTCGACAAATCATTGTTCTTATTATATTTATAATTCTGTTCATGTTGTGAATCGTGTATTACAATGGTAGCAACGAAGTATTTTACAAAGACCATTTTTTTTTTATATAAACACAGTGACAAGGTGTTCCTGTTCTTTTTTATTTCTATAGGTTGTTTCATCCTTCACAATCGTCTGGGTTCCTTAGTCATCTAGCCGGTAATGTTAAATTTGCCTGATACCGTTGTCGTTCGGGTCATATTTTCAAAAAATCGTGTTCGTTTTGCTATCGTTATTTTTTTTTTTTGCTTCCTTTAAACTACTTTGCGGCGACAAATAAGTTCATATTTTATAAATAACATACGTCACTTTCTTCGCATGAAAGTTACAAATCTGTTCAGCAAAAGAAAAAAACAGAAAACATGCGAACTACACTGCGATCTCTCATTGACGACAGGGCATGACGTATTAATTGAGAGCCGATCACTGCTTTATATTCCCCAAATCATGGGGAGTGCTATCGGTGCTTAGCCCTTAGAATTCTTTAATTGTGTCGGGCCCGTTAGATTATTCACTCATATACATCGTACAATATATTCAATTATTAAATGGTAAGAAAAGGAGAAGTCTACGACTTAGAATTCTCTGCGATGGTATTTGTCGGGATCAAAGTATGACGTCACGACGACACGATTGTTAAACTTCCGGCCGGTAAGAGTTTGCTGAGCCTTTTGGCAATCAATGACGCTATTAAATTCGACGAATACCTGAAACACAGCGTAACATTCCGATGTATTGCCTGAGGAAAAATAAACATTGAACAGTTAATGAGAGTGATCGCACTTACTTTTCCACAACCAGGTACATCAACGCCTTCGATGGGCCTTGGAATTTCCACAGACCGTACTACACCGTATTTGTTGCACTCCTCCTTAATATCCTCTAAAATGTCCTCGTACTCTTCTTCCTCCATTAGTTCCTCCGGTGTAACCATATTCAGCAAACAGAGTACCTAAAAAATAATTGTCCACAAATGAGAAATGTGTTGAATATTTTTTTCCCTTTTAACATTATCAAGTATGTATATATTACTTCTGTTGCTGGGCCACTGGTTCCGACCATGGATAAGCCAGGCACTTGAATTTGAACAGGAGCCTGAGCTCCGATCATAGGATTCTTGGCGCCGACACTCGCCCGTTGAACGATCAACTTCTTGTCACCTAACTGCATGCCATTGAGTCCAGCGATTGCCTGGTCAGTCATAGACACATCAACATACTCGCAAAAGGCATAACCTTTGGATAGACCTGTCGCCGAATCCTTTACTAGATTGAATGCTCTTAGCTGCCCAAAGCTCATCAGCAGTTCCTTCACCTGTATTATCAGGATGTATTAATACTCAATTTATAAGACCAAGATATTATAGTCTACAGTATCCAAACAATGCAACTTTAAAAAATATCAAATTAGATCGAATAAAAAAATCCAATTCCATATATTTTATGTATTCAGTTTACGTTTGGTCGTAACACCACGGAAGTGGGACGTTAAGTTTCATTATGTATCTGCTGTACATCAATTTTCTGAAAATACAGGATAGTATTGATCCATGGAAAGTTGCATTGTTTCTCGTTAAAAGAGATATATTTAAAATGAATAGATGTGTTCTGAACACTTTCCAGTTCTCTAATTTTTCATCTCTGTTCCATACGGTATGATTTACACTGGCACCCTGCCTCAGTGTCTTTCAAACTGTTGTCAACAGTTTCCTCTCCCTTGTTTCGAATACATTTTCTACTTTGATGAGCTTGACACACGAAATTGCTAGAGTTAGAGCTACTTACGTGTACCCAATTTAGCCAGGGGCTCTAAAAATTCTCGAAGGACAGATAATAGCATGTTGAAAATAAGAGCGAACACCTGAACAGCGATTTTGCATTGATCTCATTGGCATTGTGTTTAACGGGCAACTATTTGGAAACCTTACGAGTAGGCAACATGCTTTTATCAGGAAAAAAATGATTGTATCGAGCAACGCACCATTTAGCGCAGAAGAGCCAAGGACTTCAAGGAAAGGGCTGCAAAAGTCGCATAAGCCCGATGTACGAAGGCATGAAAATGAGAAGTACTTGCCTCGAGGGACTGGACTAGCCTCTCTCCAGGCAGTGTGGTATTTTGTCATGTTCGGTAGTAGTAGTAGTGGTAGAAGTAGTGGTAGAAGTAGTGGTAGTGGTAAGCAAATGCTTTTGATCGGCGCGACCCTAAGCTAAGAAATGGGGAGAAAGGGCACTGGTATCAGTCCACAGTTTATTTTGTAATAACCAAACGAATAGTATTTTGCGCTTTGCTTTATTCCAATGATATCCACTGTAAGAATGCCGTCATTAAGACCCTTGAATGTTCGATGCGACTGTGACATTTTGCTTTTACTTTGCACTTGCTCTCTGTGCTTTTGCTTTATTTAAAGGCATATATGTAACGATACTTGAATGCATATCTTTCATTCGCGTGACCTGTAAACGTAATAAGGCACAACGGCGAAGAGCTGTAAAAGCCTGCGAAGCCTGTAAAGAAAACAGCTGCAAAGGGAAAAGTATGCCTGAAAAGAATGAATACCCGAAGACTTGGAGCTGTTACCAGATGCACATAATAATTATGTGTTGACCCTGTAATCCCATCCAAAACAAAAAGGGAACAAAAAGAAAAACCAATTCGCTAGATAAAACGTTGATTTCTTTTTCTTGGTGTGACCTAAAAAATCCTCTTTCCGAACGTTGGCTCTGTAAATTGTATCCCAAATGACTGATACATCAGTCGGATATATATCTTTGAAGACTCATTTTCTCGTATCGATCGACGTATAAGTACCGATACGCATTCATTTCGTATACGTAGACGCGACTAAAGGAACGTCAAAAGACGATACGGATAGAACGACCCGACCCACCCATCCCTTCCCTTTCTTGCCCTTGGACATTGGCGCGTTGCTAAAAGAATCGTCTAAACAGTGGACACGATATATGCGTTCCCTTTGGCCGGGCTCACTGACGATGTGCCTAGAAAGGCTGTAAAAGAAAAACAACTGCTGCGAGACTGCATGCCACCTAAATGCTGTAACGCCTCTAACCAATGTTCCCTAACAGCTAACTAACGAAACCGATCGCCATTGTGTTCGTTGAGACAAAGGTGCAAGGACGATGGTTGATATTGAACGAAGGTTTTGTTTGGATAGTGTATCGGCTGATCTATAATGGGAGGACGGGACGACAACCTGATTCACCTATCTAAATGCCAATGCCTAACCGACGCTGGAATCCAGTGGGTACACATACATACCTCTGTGGAACTCATTGTAGCATGGTACATCTTTGTTCGGTGCTCTCATCCGCTAAATAGCTAAATACCTATGTTATAATTTAATCCTTTGGTACAACAAACAATGCTGAGGATTACCAGGTGTCATTAACAATCCTACAGCACTGTTGTTCTATTATCATTTCAGTGCAGTTTTCTCTCCTCATTGAAGCCATCGTTTCGAAACAGTTTTGATGTGACACGAGAAAGCACACGAATGAAATCTACTTAAAGTCAACAAACACATTCTCTCGAAGAAAGCGTCAATGAAGAAAAACTGCATCCAAAGGTGTGCAATGAATAAGACTTATGTAATGCATACTGCCAGCATACCTGTTCTTCATTCAAATAATTCGGTAAACCGCCAATGAAGATCTTGTGGGGTGAGTCTGTAATGCAGATACACAACGTTGAAGACAAAGGACGGAATATAATTTTTTTTTTAATACTAAAGTGAGTAAATGTATGTGTAAAACATACCGGGAACCGTACCTGGCACGTTCATGCTCGGATTGTCAGTCATTCCAGGCATTGGCTGATAATCATGTGGTCTTCTAATTTTTAAGCTCTGCCCCTTAAAGTTGATACCATCAAATGCCATTGCCTGTGTGGTCTCATCTATTGAACGAAACTGTAACAAGAAAGATCAATTAAGCACCAGATATTTTGTTGTCGTTTTGAATGATAGAAATAAACAGGGAAAAAAAGAAAGGAAATAAAATCATGCTTGCAAATGCAGCTATCTTTACCTCAAGGAACGCAAAGTTCTTATCTAGATTGATCTGGCATGCTAATACTGGGTTTCCTGCTGCCTGAGCAAGTCCTGACAGATGCATTTGTTGATTGAAAAATTCCATCATTTCTTCTTCTGTGACTCCAAATGGAATGTTGCCTACATAAAGTCTTCTTGCTTGACGTGTTATCGTACTACCAACTACCGGTACTGCTGCTTGAGGGGTGTCTGCCACGATATTTGCAGGAATCTGTCCTGCTGCTTGCATAGCTTTATACTAACAAATAAAAAAAAACAATCTTAGTGAAACAAAATATTTGAATATAATAAATAAGTTGTCACAGAATGTGCAATATCATACCTGCAAGGGTGTGATGTGTTCAAAACCTGGTGGTGGAACATCCCAGTAAAGAGATGGTTTCCTTCTTCTAGAGCTACGACTTTTTTTGGGAGAAGAACTCCTTTTTCTTTCTCTTCTATCTTTGGAACGTGAGCGAGACCTCTTTCTGCGATCCCTGCTCCTAGATCTGTGCCTCCTATCACGATCTCTGTCTCTATCACGGTCTTTGTCACGATCCTGGCGCTCACGGTCTACAGAAGAACATAAAAGATTATCCAAATACAAAAACGTATAAGAACAGATTAAATTTATTAAGTAAACCAACAAATTTTAAATGCAATAAAAAAATTGTAAATATTTAAAATTTTTCTACTGTAGAAAAGATATTGTTTCAACAAAATTTAAATTACCAACAAATACAAACTCAGCCTTTCAATTCTCTAATCTTATGATACGGACCGTATGTTTGAGCATACAAAAAAATACTATCTCGTTTATGGGTGTTACCTCGTATGTATACCTATTTTCAGGTTACAAAGAGGGGCCTAATAAACTCTGAAAAGGTAACTCCATCATTCATTTCTTCCGCAACACGTAATTTCCCACACTCTAATTCGGTCATCCTCAGAGTGCGCCTGCAGGAAGTTGTACGAACGGAACCATACGCAGGGATGGCAAGAGTATGTTTATAGAGCATACGAATATACGCCTGCCCGGCCATTACAATTCGTACAAAAATTACTTCACGAAAATAACGCGGGAGAATTAGCGTGAAAATTCGTCATGTAGTCGGTCGCAAGTAATAGCTTACCTCCGTTAAAATCTTCTCCCATCCTTTATCTTGATTCCCAGCTACAAAAAACCACTCTACTTGCACGAAACACCGTAAAAATCGACGGAAAGTTGTGCCAAACGTCAACCTCTAGCACAACTTTTCACTTCGAAATGGCGTGAGAGCAGCTAGGTGAAGGGAGAGTCTATTGTAGATAATCGTCGAGAGATGGCGCTATGTATTTCAGAATCGACCTTGACTATTAATCGAAAAATATAGTTGCAATATATCGAGAAAATCAATCTTCGAATAAAGTAGTCAACGTTATACTATTCCACAATATTCCAATGCACTCACAATATCATGAGACGTAAGGACGTTTCTACACTACTGACTTAATCTCTAGTTGACCGTTTCTGATTGATCAACTGTATTATATAAACATTCCCACATAGATATATTATGCATTTTCAAGGCGAGAAACTACCTACCCAATGTTTTTTCTTTGCAAAACTATATAATACGCTGTAGTCAGCTGTAGTGTAGACGACGCCTTAGGAACGTCGCTCGTGGTAACTCGCAGATCGAAACTGTCGCTCTGTGTGTGACCCGCTTTATATTTTCCTGTGAGAACAACGACCTAACGATCTCACCATAATAACTCTATTTCTTGCACCTGTTTCGAAATGACACGTACGGCTTCGAGATGGAAGCAAATGTGAAACTGAAGGATTTATATCCCGGCTACGACAGTATGGAATGTAAAAAGATGTTGGAAGAGCGTTTAAGAGAAGCTGCCTGCGTCGCTGATACGCATGTCGTACAAGAACTGATAAATTTAGGCGTTGACGTTAACACTCGACATTCTGTCAATGGATGGTAATACAAGTGCATCGCGAAAATTATGTTACTGTAGTATCAACAAGTATCAATGATCTCCTTAATTAAAAACTTAAAGATGACATAATCGTAAATTAAAGATATTATCATTATTTGAAATAAATACTGCCAAAGAATCACATAGATAAAAAAATATAACTTTTGATTGTAAATTGTATTGCAATTATTGGTAGTTTTGGGTTTGAGTAAAATGGAATTATTAGTTATATGACAGATTCAAATTTTTTAGGACTCCTTTACATTGGGCATGTAAAAGAGGATACTTAGATGTTGCAGCGTTGCTGTTAAAGAATGGTGCTGATAAGACTATCCGATCAGAAATAGGGGAAACTCCATTATCATTGTGTACCAATCAAGAGATTATAGAACTGTTGAACACCACAACCAAACAGCGTATTCTAAGTGAATCTGCCTCATCCTCATCGTTGCATAATCTTGTACCCACATATTCCAAGACAGAATTTCCCAGCTCAACAATTGATACAAGTCATGTTGGAGTAATATCTGGAACATTCACAAAAGCAAAACGGAATTCTCTTCAAGATGGTTACTATTTTGCACTTTTATATAGTAAAACATGAAAGAAATTCTGTATCTCTAAAAATTAATGTTTTTCAGAACTGGTACTAAAAATCCGCATTGCCAACACTCCAGACCCAGACTTTGTGGAAATTGAATTACCTCAGAATGATCTAACATATCAAAGCCTCCTCAGGGTATGTTGCGAAGAGTTAAGTCTCTCACCGACCAATGTTCTCAAGTTAAGAAAATTACCAAATACAAAATTAAGAAAGGATAAAGATATTCAGAGACTTCAAAACTTTGAAGAAATTGAAGTCGTGTTAGATTCAATGACCACATACAAATATACGCAAAATTCCAATGGCGTTCCAACTAGTGTGCCGTCTGTGCCAACGAACGGATATCAAAGCATGTCAAAGAAGGATCAAGTCATTTTATACTAATTCCCTGTGTTCTAAAAACAGATTGTTTACCTTACCCAGCATGATTGTATTACAAAAAATGTCAAAATGACAAGTCCGGAAAAATATTAATGGTGTAATTCATCATGAATATTACAGTGCTATAAAGGACGTGTTATTTGGAAATAACGACGTGTGGTGGGTTGTAGCATAAATTTTTCAACATTGTTTTTTTTAACTAGGTTTAATAAAGTAATACAAAAGATCGAACGATTGCTCAGAAATTCAATTGTAGAATATTTTTCTGTAGCAATTATGTTTCAACTCTCTTCCCTTTTAAAATTTTTCCTAACGTGTCTCCCGCTGAGAGTGACTGTGCCATCAGGAGTAACGGCAACTTTTACATCACCAGCTATTGTGCTTAATTCATCCTTCACTGTGTAGAAAGCCTTTGGCCTCTTGGGCCTAATTATTGGTACTGGTACAGAATTTTTATTTTCTGAAATAGTCATAAGTAGCAGTTAGATAAATATTATTCTCACATGCGAATATCAGATAACAATTCAAAATTGTTTTAAACTTACTAAGCGTAATAAATATGGGAATGGCTAGACTGCGGGGTGTTTTAATTCTAAGGGAGCAGATGTTTGCCCATCCACCAGGATAATTCTTTGCTAAGCTTTTACAAGCAGCCAGAATATTTTCTAAAATGTGTTCCTTTTCCATAGATGTGTTTGCAACTTGTACTAGGTGAGTATCACCATATGAGTGCAATCGCATAGTTGTCTTCTTCATTGCCCACTCAATTTCATGTTTCAAATCTTTGCTATTCATCTTCACTGATATTGGTGCCTTACGTCTTTTGTAAAATTCATTTCCCAACAAATGAGTGATGTGACCAGATATTCGACCATCCACAAAGAAATGATCATATAAGGCTGCCAACTTTCTTTTTAATTCAAATTGATCATACTCAGTTTTTACTTGGTTGACAGGTATTACAGTTATAGGACGTGTAATGCCTTTAACTTTAAGTAACTCCTCATAATGATCTTTGGTTGGTTCATAATCCCTTCTTCTACCTTTTTGAAGGTCGCATACAAAGAGAGCTACGTCGTCATCTGGAGTAACTATGGAATGCGGTAATAGCCTGAAAGATGGCATGGAAGATCTTATAAGAATATTATATATAAATACCCATGTGTAATATAATTTAGATTGAAACATCATTCAAAGAGTAGAATCATTGGTTCTCATAAGGATCCATTGGTATATATAAAAAATAATCATTTGTAAACAACACTAAATAGGTTGATATTGTTGTAACTAAAAAATTTGATAAAATAACAAACTTACAATCTCATATGCCTCCTTGGTACCTTTGGAATCCTTGCACACGTAACTTGCATAAATATTGGTTGGCTTTCACCAGAAAATAGATTTTGAACATCTTCTTTGCTTTCTAATTTCTCTTGACTCAAGTGAAAGATTGCATTAATGCACTGGAGAATGTGGTCTTTTGAAAGGTCCTTTTCATATGCATTTTCTGTCTCCTGTTCAGTATTTTCCACATGTGTTCTCCTTTGTTTCAAAAGCTTATGTTTTTTTGTTAAAAGTACCCGTTTTGAACTCTTAGTTTCATCTTCGATGCTCTCTTCTTCAGAGTCATCTTTTGCCATTTTTTCTCTCAGTCCAGATCTTAGTCTACTATTTTCAGTCTCAGCATTTTCTGTACCTGATTTATTCACAGGTTTTTTCGCCCTTAAACGTTCCGATAGCTTTGATTCTGTTTTATCTGCATTACTATTCTCTACCGAGTGTTTTCGCTTCCTCAATTGCCGTGTAACCACTTTTGATTTAAGTTCGGCATTTGGCGCCGGTTTAGATGATTTTAATACTACCTTTGATTTGGGAATGCGTTTGAACACCGAGACTGTTTCTTTAGTTATAGTATTAGTAGATTGTGGATTCGATTCTTGAAGAACTTTTCTATTACCACGTGTGCCTTCCATTTTACGCACCACGTGCACGGCAAAATCCTAACCAGTCCGAACACGCCAAGAGAAGCACAGGAAAAGAACGAAAATTGTGTCTGACGATTTCTCTTTGGTGATCATAAACCATATAAAGCGAAAAGGCAAGTTTACAATGAAACCTTGATCATTGTGAAGACTCGTGATACGTCCAATCCCTCTTCTATATTCATATCTGGCATTCGTTGAGTTAACAATCCTTAAAGTTTATTAATAATAAAAAAAATAATAAAACATTACTCTGTGTAATAAATAGTATCTGTTTGAACAATTTGATGTATAAATAAGTTAAAGACAGATTAATCTTGGTATTCTCAACGACGTAATGGCTTTTGAAATTTGTTTCTTACGGCATTAGATGGCGCTACCGTTCCGTCAGTAGATCGCCTTAAACATTTTGTTTTTATTTTCATAAAATAGTATGAAACCTGTCACATTTAATCTTGAGGACAAACTGTTATATTTTTTCCAATCAATTCTATAGCGAGCTCATATAATTTTAAAATATTAAAAATCTCCAAATATCGAAGTTTAAAACCATACAACAAATCGCCCGCGCATTTAGCATATTGGCATGCATCAACCAATCAGATGTATTCGACTCTCTGGCGTGCGACGCCATATTGGAAATTGTCATTACACGTCACGTATTATTCGAGTGTACCGCGCGTGTTGTGTCTGGTGCTGAAAATTACTTTCAATGGGTCCACAAATCTGTATGCTGAGCAATTTTCGTTCCTGCAAGGTTAGTGAACTTAAGGCTATTATTTCTGTTACATGTCTGTCGCTGTAACATTATTTTTGATTTATAATTCATGTGTAAAGTTTGCAACACGACAATCCTTCACGAGACACAAGTCGTGATTATAATTTTACAATTTTAAGTTGTTTTTTTATTGCTATTAACATTACAGTATTTGACCTTGATGCTTAAGTAGTTAAATTTACTAATATTATAGCTAATTCTGTGGAGAGAGTTGAGAAAGTAATCAAACTAAAATCTTGATCTGTCAAAGCGGAATATTTTGAATTTTGCTCATTGTCGAGGTTTAGTTGTTTCTACCAAAGCAGGATAGATGGCGCTACTGCACGTTTCAATCTCGCGGTTGATAAAGAAACTGTCTCTCGATCATTTTCCTGTACTTGATACATCGGCCCGCGAATATTAGTACCGTCCCGTAATCCATAATTACACCCAAGGTCAATAACATATAAGATATATTCCAGAATTAGGGGAAGACAGTACATTTACAGTAACACGATACAAATTGCGTACTTAATACAACCATACGTATAGCACCGTCTGGCAAAACTAAATGCTTGAAATCGCAATGAACCAACCACCAACGCAACCCTCGAATGGGTGGCCCAAGGTAAAAGGCACCCAGTGCACTTTCCACCCTCAAAAAAATTTCCTTAAATATGTACAAGCCTACATTAATCGTACCAAAAAATCCCTTCGCAAAATCGCTCGAAAAAATACAGAAACATTGCTTCCAAAAGAGTTCCCATCACTTGGCACTTGCCAACTACTTTTTAATACCCACCGACAATCGATGTGGGAAAATACTATGGACAGTAAATCGTGCGGGCACTGAGACGTGTAATCGCGAAAACGTTCTATTACTCACGCTCACTCGTCCCTCGGCCGTCGTTTTTATAGAAAAGTCATTGTCCCCGAGCGTGCAGCGTGATGCCCTGAGAAAAATGATCAAGCGGGTCCCTGGAAATATTAAATTGTATATCGCTGCATCGGCGGTCGCAGAGGGGGTGTAACGCGGGTTGGGGTTTGGTCGAGGGTGAAGGGTGGAGGGGGTGGGGGTTGATCGTTGGGAGAGTGCGCGGCAACGCGAGGCATCCTCTCCGGGCTCAGTAGCCAATATTTAATCAACTTTGCAGGAGAATATTATTCTCCGGACAAATCAAGGACATATGTATCAGACCGCCGAAGGGGTTCGACGTACGCGCGTATAGGTGCCCGAAGTACGCGTTTGCTTATGAGTGAATGTACGCGAGCGGCGTGTGCCGAGCAATGGCGTGGGATACGGATTACTCTTTGTAACAGCTTCTCGAATACATAACGTTCAACGGTGTCGATTGTATTCCCGTTTTCGCAATGACGCACATGGTACTCTTCAAATACTGGAATTAGAGTTTGATTTTTAGTGATAATCACGTCAGAATTGCTTTGGCTGACTGTTGATTACAGAATCGTAAAAGCAAAGGGTACTTCTACTTTTTTAAATATAACGATGCAGGTATGGTAATAATGGTAGTTGAACAACACAATTTATTTTGAATATTATTGCTTGTCGATATTGAGAGAGCGTTAGAGTTGGATGAAATTCGGGATTCGATTGGGATATGAAATTATAGTAGAGAGCTTATTGAAACGTACGCCAATGGACACACGGTAGGTGTTCGCTCCTGGCGGACGTAGTGCCAGGACCCCATGGGCCATGGGCAACCGTACACGGCGGTGCGTGGCACACGTTCCCTGTAAACCGGGAAAGCCCTTGGGAGACGGTCCGGGAAGAGGGGTGGGACATATTTCTTCTGCTCTTCTCGTGGCCCGTGAGAACAAGTGCCGAACAAGTGTCGCACAAGTTTTTGGGGCGGGTTCGATTACCGCTACATCCTAATGTGAACATTCTTATAAATAAGCTTGTCAAAGTACAAGCATGGCTTAATCCGCTTAAGCGACAATTAGTTCAGGATACTCGAAATGGAATAACTGCGTTCTCATATCGAGCTCGGAATTCAAATATTGAAGTAAGAAGGTTCGAAATGAGATCTTGCATGTGTCATATTTCACGCCTATCACTTATATCGAGCGCGAGTCGACTTTATGCGCGAACCGTAACGGCGTATTTAGAATGATCCGAGGTGCGCTCCGGAATAAGGGTGTATAAACGTGGAAATCACGCGCCGGGAACGTCTTCCAACTGCTTCCAACGATGTCTGAGCCCGCGAGAGCCGCGAGATACGGTAACAACCGTCCAATTTTCCTCCGACAGCTCGTGATGTCGAGTGTACACCTTTACAGCTTCCTCTTTTCCGTGCATTCGCCGGGCAACCGCCCAATCGTAAAGGCCATTAAGCGACTCATCAAGGCTCCTTCGACCCCCCGGCGAATCATCGTATACCGGAAATGTACGCCCGGCGGGGCTCGAACTGCGTATAAAATTGCAGTAAAATGAGATTGAGCGATTTCCGTTTCCCACTTCGAGCGGCGACGTTCGGCGTCGATCGGATGCTCGTCGGGACGCTCGCAAAGGACAAGTTCATGACGTCAGAGCCGCAGATCGAACTTTCGATGTTTCGAACAGATCGGCTATTCCTTTTACGCTCGTTACGGATCATAGGCGTAAACATTGGCTGATCTCGCAGATTCTTGCTCGGCCGCTGATTGAGACTAGCTCTGCACTGTCGGGCGGCGGAATCGATCGTAAAATCGGGAACACGCAGGGGCATCATCGAATGATAGCGCTCATTTTGGCCTGCGACAGTAGGGGTTGTCTTCCTTCCTCTGCTTTTCTCTGCTTCTCTGTTTCTATGTTTCTCTCTCTTTGTCTGTCTATCTCTCTTCATCTCTCTATCTGCCTATGTACCCTGTCTCCATCTTCCTCCACGTTTCCCTTCCTCTACCCCCTGCGCATCCCTCTCACCCCCTATTTGACCCTCACCCCTTCTTCTCTCTTCTTTCCATCGCCTCTTTCTATTTGTCTATCCGTCTTCATTTCTACCTCTCTCCTGTCCCTCTCTGGCTCTTCCAACCCGAACCACCCCATCCCGTTCTCTCCAAGTCCTCCCCTCGCCGTGCATTCCACCCCTTCTCTTTCTGTTCCTCTCACGCATGTCGGGTAACGCCGGAGGATCGAAAAGCGGAGGAGAGAGCGTAGCTTCGTCGATGGTGGGGATACGAGGGGGTTCGTCGTCTGGCCTCGGTACGGCGGGGGTGGCGTTCGTACGAGGGTGAGCCGGCCGCACGGGGCGTAAACAACCCCTCGATCCTCGGCTCCGAATGGGTGGCCTCCCGCTCGGCGACGAATCGGAATGCAGGAACGAACCAGCTCGGAGGGTACGTCGCGCGGCTCCAGGCCACACCCCCTAGCCGACCACCCTCCCCACCCCGTCGGCCCGTTATTGAATTAAGCTTATCATTTGATTTTGAGGAGACCCACCAGTCGGTCGTCTCGGGTGCTCTTAAGCGGGCCGAAAAACTTCGTCCTATCCGCGGTATAATCGCAATAATTTGATATCGCTGATCCGATTACGCGTCATAAGCTAGCGCCGAATAGGTAGAGCGAGGGAAAGAGAGAGAGAGAGAGGGAGAGAGAGGGTGAAAGGGAGGTTGGAAGAGAGGCCGAGAGTTCTCCCGCGAGTTGGAGAGAGAGAGAGCAGGGAGCAGGAGGAAGAGGGAGAGGACTCCCGTTCGCCGTCTCGGGATCCGCGCGGAAGGTCGTTAACGAGACGAGCTGACGTCGGCCGCGCGAAACCTCGCCGTCGTGCAGCGACGTCCAGCCCGACGTCCCGAGATTTCCTCGCGCCTAGTCCCGAGGAACGTCGGCCGCGGGGCCCGAACCCCCGTCGCCGCAGAGGCCCCACGGCAGGCCGTGGCGCGCGCGCGCGCGCGCGCTCTCGCCGATACGCGCGAAACGCACGTGAGCTTCGCCGACCGCCCCCGGGCCTTCCTTACCGACTTCCGACCGATCGTCTCGTCAGTGAAAGTTTCGCGCCTTCGAGATCCGCAAATGCCATCGTTTCGACCCTGGCACGCTTCCGGATAGGATCGCGAGCTTGGTAATCCATCCTCGCACCAGGGCTCGTCATCAGACTCGGCATCAAGCTCGGAATCAGTGTCGGCACCAGGTCGGGACAAGACTCAGCATCAGGTCAGGACAAGGTTCAGCACCAGGTCAGGACAAGGTTCAGCACCAGGTCCAGACAAGGGTCGGCACCGTGTCGGGACAAGACTCGGCACTAGGTCAGGACAAGACTCGGCACCAGGTTGGGACAAGACTCGGCACCAGGTCAGGACAAGGTTCAGCACCAGATCCAGACGAGGGTCGGCACCGTGTCGGGACAAGATTCGGCACCAGGTCAGGACAAGACTCGGCACCGTGTCGGGACAAGACTCGGCACCAGGTCAGGACAAGACTCGGCACCAGGTCGGGACAAGGCTCGGCTAGGGCTAGACAACTTTGGCTAGGAACAGGAACTGTGCGCGATCGCGGGAAAGGCGACGTGGTGCGGAAAGGAGCGGTCGCGTGAACAGTGGATCCGGTGGACGCGGGTGAACGGGCGAGTGTCGCTCGATCGTCGGCACGATGGATTACTCGTACTTGAACCAGGCCGCAGCCGCCGCGGCGGCCGGCTTCGAGGCCTCCAGCTGCGCCCTGGCAGCGAGCGAGATGCAATGCGGCTACGGCGACCTGAGCTCCTGCTCGCAGATGAGCCAGGCGGCGTATCGTTATACCGCCGTACGCGCCGGATATCCGACGAACGCCGGCGCGACGACGACCGCCGCCGGGACGCCATTGGGGGCCCATCACACCGCGCACTCGCATGCCCACGCACATCATGGGGCCCACACCACGCCGTGCGCCGTAATGGCCGCCAGGTCCCAGGACGTGCATCGTCACGCGGCCTCCATCTTCCCGTCGGCCATCAACCTCCAGGGTGAGTTTCGGCGCTCCGTTTGCAACAGTTTCCTTGGATACTGATGATAGACACTGTGCCTGAGGTGTGGTCGAAGTTGAGAGGTTTTTGAGATGAGGTGTATCGGGAGGTATGAATGGTTGGAAGACGCGAATGGTTCTATTATGACAGTACTCAAATCGTGCTCTTTACGATATATGGCTCGTTAAGGATATAAGTATTGTTTGAATTAGTATCAGAATGCCCAATGGAGAACATGTGAAGTAGAAGTTTCATATGGGGTAATATTGTTGTATAGGTGCTAACCAGTCGATGAGTACGAAATAAAGGAGACACGGTGGTTTTACACAAGTCGTAGGACGTATGAAGTATTGTTTGAATTAGTATCAGAATGTCCAATGGAGAACATGTGAAGTAGAAGGTTCATATAGGGCAATATTGTATAGATGCTAGCTAGTCGATGATTACGATATAAGGGAGACACGTTGGTTTTACACAAGTTGTAGGACGTCTGAGGGGTAGTTGTTTATTCCGAGCTCCGGTTTATCGTTCGGATTAAATTGTCCTTCGTTACGCTGCGATTGTAAGGTATTCGGCGTTTAACGCGTTTTGTATGTTGCCGGTCATCTCGTTAATCCCCCGTGTCAAGCGGGATGTTACCCTTCTGTTTACTCTCGTAAGTAGCGAGGAATAAGCACCCCGCGTCGGGACTTAACGTCCCCCTGTTGACGATAGACGTCAATTGTGCGTCTGTTCATTGTTATTTCGCGCGCGGCGTTCTCCGCCGTCGGTTCCGTTTCGGAAAGTAGGTGGGACAACGATTGCTTTGAATATTTGGACAAGAAATTAGAGGCGGCTTCCTTGCGGGAGGGAATGTGCGGCCGTTTAAATCATGTGCACGGTCGGAATACAACGCTACTTTGCACTGTGAATACCATACGCTTTCACAATTAACAAACTCAATTATTGGTAACATTCATTATTACACGTACACAAAAATTGAATAGTTTTACATATAGATGCTGCGATCATGCATCTCAAAAATTGATGTCGCGTCGACTGCCAAGATTTTGAGCACACAGCGAGAAACAAAGCGTAGCATAAAGTCCTAATGTAAAGTGTTTATTTAATGATCGTCAGTCTAACGTACAATCATACCGTGTTTTGGCCGATTCGATTACTGTACTCTTGTAAATATTCGTCTAGGGCAGGATCCACTGACATTAAGCCTTACTGATGAGTCCGGCAGTGGATCTGGGACGAAACTTTGGAATACACTATCTTTTCCTTTTCCCTTTGTCTCTCAAGAGTACAGCGATCGAATCGACCAAAACACGGTATGATTATTAAGTCCCAATGACAGTCTCCAATGCGGCAGACATATTTACATTCCAAACTTTACTGGCCGTTCACTGTTTACGGCCAAATCTCCCTGGCGCGTTCTGCGTTAAAGTCTGTTGCGCGTTAAAGAACCAGGTTTACACCTTTCTTCGAGTACCTTCATCCAAATGCACGCAATTCAATCGTAACTTCCCCAAATCGCTTCCATTCCCCGCAATGATCCTCTGCGACCGAAACGATTCTCCGATCCGTTCAATTAACGGACGATGATGGCCGGTCGCCGGGAAACTTTCGGTCGTTTAATTTCGATCTTCCTCCCCCCGCCACTCTGCACAACAGTCCTTCCCGCGCGTTCCTTCCGCGATCGTTGTATATTTAATGGCCGCGCAGTAGGAGAGGCCTGACCGCAGGATAAATTTGCGGTTAACGCTAATTAGAATGGTACTTGCCGCGTGTCCGCGCCGTTCGGTCCGTCGGTCTTCAGCCGGAATCCGAATCCATCCGACAAGACGAACCGAATGCATCAACCAAAGATTAATAGTCGCTATTTAATCGTCAACGACGCGAACGAGCCACTCGGTACGAATATCGCGAATTCGTGGAATGAAATACGCGGATAGAACGGCCGCGAGAAGGAGTAGACCATCTATCGGCGCACGTCGCCCGATTCTACGGAACATTTGTCTGTCACTTAAGGTAGGGCGTCGAATCAATCAGACCCCCACGAAATTCCCGATAAAAGTGCACCGTGCAAGGGGTGGCCAACGGTGGCCAGCGATAAATTCAACGGCGACGATATTAAGCGAACGTTTACCGTACTCCGAGTACTTACATGCTCAGCTCATAATTGCGTTAACGAAGACTTAATAATGCACGTTGAAGGTAGGTTAAAGGTACGTTAAAGGCACGTAACGGGTTACTTAAACTGTCGACGTCTAATAATGGACGTCGCGCGTATTCTGCAGAACGCTTCAACTGAACGTTTCGAAGGATCTTAGCAAGATCGGACGATTTTCGACCGTTAGTCGTATAATTAACGCTGGCTGGCAGGAAGAGCGTCTCGCGATCGTCGCCGGGTCGGTTAAGGGAAGGCATCGGGCGTAAATTAGTGAGCAGCCAGTCGCGTTTTGAGCCCCAGCGAGCGATATTCGCGGTGAGACGTTGAAGATTTTACGAGGAACGCCGGCGCGTAATAACGACGGCGAGCGTCGTGATCGCCGTCAGACGTTCCGCGATGGCGCGCGGGCTTGTCAGTCAGTAAAAGGGCAGGCCCCGTATTCTAAATTCAGACGGCGCGGCGGGCGGTGCCGCCCGTTATGTCAAAATCGTCCTTGCCAGCGACGCGCCGCGACGCCTCGCAGGATTTCAATGTTACGGCGTATGTAACGGCCGTGATTCCGTCGGCAAATCAAATTATGAACATTTCAGCGTCGCGCGATCCTTTTTGGGCGGATAATAATTTTGCGTCGCTCAGTTTATCGTTTTAATTATCAGCGCCGACCCCGAAGTATCCCTTTTCGTACTGGGCCGCCAAGTATCCTGGCGAGCAGTCCCGCCAATTAGGCCAGTCGGCTTCTTCTGGAAAAGTTTAATCAGCTCCGAAGAGGCTCTTAGGGGGGCATTAAAAATTGTTCGGCGAAGGTCGGCGTTACGACGCCCGGCGTCGTGATCATCGTCTGTTCGAGAATGGCGGCGCGAGAGTCCGACAAACGACGGATCACGCGCTCGGATTTTGGAATTAATTTTTGGATTGACGATCGAGATCTATGGGCGACGGAGTGTCCTAGGATCTCGAGAAATCCCGGTTCCCTTTGTTTCCCAGGAATGTTACGTATCGCGGAGAGGATTTTGCACGGTTGTGGTTGGCAGGCGTTCCGCGGTACTTCCTGCAGAAGCGACGACAAGATGGCACTGAAAATCAATGAATGCCTCTCACTCTCCCTCTTCCTCCCTCTGTCCCTCTCTCCTACCACCTCTCTCTCTCTCTCTCTCTCTCTCTCTCTCGCTTTCTCACTCTCTCTGTCTGTCCCTCGCTCTCTCTTTCTCTCCCTCTCACTTTTCCGCTCTACCTGTCTTTCTCTTTCACTCCCGCGCTTCTGTTTTCCTCTTCCACCCCTTTTCTCCGTCCCTCTCGCTTTCTCTCTCTCTTCCATTCCCTTTCTGTCTTCGTGTCTCGCTCTCTAGTTTGCTCTGTCTCCCCCCCTCTCTCTCTTCCTCTCTCTCCCTCTCTCGCTCTCTCTCTCTCTCGCGCGCGGACTCTCCCCGTCGCTCTGCTTTCTCTCACTCTTTCTCCCTATCTCTCCTCTGACCCTCTCTCCCTCAGTCACTCATTGCTATGGTTACGTCCCTCGCTATCCCAGCCACCCTCACCTATATTTCGCAAGCTTTTTCACAGCCTAGAACTCTCCGGAACACCGAAGGTCCTGCGTAATTTTCCTAAGAAATCCAGCTTCCGAACTATTTCCCTTTTTCATCCCATGTCTCGCCTAGAGACGGATTAATTGGACAAACGTAATTTTTATGTTCTTCGACTCCAGCGACAGGAATGATTTTCGCGGCCTAGAACTCATCAGAACACCGAAGGTCCTGCGTAATTTTCCTAAGAAATCCAGCTTCCCAATTATTTCCCTTTTTAACCCTATTATCTCGCCTAGAGGCGGATTAATTGAACAAGCGTCATTTTTATGTTCTTCGACTCCAGCGATAAGGGTGATTTTCGACGGATCTCTTGGCGTTGAACTCTCGACGACGAGAGAACGGCGATTCGATACGCACTTTTAAAAGTTCACATTACTTAAGCGGAGCCGCAATGGTGGCTTACCTCAATTATCGGAACCGCATCCGACTCGCGCCCGGCTTTGATAAATGGATTCGTAATTACGACGGTCCATCATTCTGTCGCGTAAAATATCTTCGGCTCCCATGTCGAACCGAACAGTAAGATTAACGCGTGCATACGAAAGTTCGTTCCAGAAGTCTTGCGCATCGATCGTTGGGTAGAAGGTCGTTTAACTGCTCGCTGCAAGTTTCTTTGTTATCCAAGGCCGCGCTTGAAAGAATGAACGTCTCAGGGAGGCCGGAACGAATGCTTTGAATGGGTTCTTTTAATTAAACGTAGACCGATGATTTTATGATTATTTCTGAGATGTTCGGTCCGTTCCGTTTTCGTTTTCCAGGTGGATTGGGATACAAGCCGTACTCGGGTCACGACGGACTCGCGGAAAAGAGGAAACAGCGTCGAATACGAACGACATTCACGTCCGCCCAGCTCAAGGAATTGGAGCGTGCCTTTCAGGAGACTCATTATCCGGACATCTACACCAGGGAAGAGATCGCGATGAAGATCGACCTGACCGAGGCTAGAGTACAGGTACGCCTCCCGATCCTTTCGTTCTCCACCGAGCGAATTCTTCCACGAAAGATTGCGCTTGAGTCGCAAAAATAAATTCTTTCACGAAGTTGCGCTTGCATCGCAAAAATTTTCCTGTCCTGAGTTTAATGTACCCGGAAATCAATAAACAATACCGATGATCCGTAACGTTTGATAAGGAATTTGTTGGTAACCGTTGAGAATGCACGAGATGAGTTCTCCGTTAACTTTGGAACGTTGCGTAGACGTCTTGTATCTCGGATAGTTCGATGTTTACCGGCATGGCTGGTTAACGGCAGGCGAACTCTTCGCCGGCGTACCGGCGACGTGAAGATTCGATCGTAAACTATCTCCTGGCCCGCGAAGTTTCGCTGTTTTCGGAGCGTCTGCCCGACGAAACGTAACATGAATCCTACAACCGGAGGATGGGAGGAAAGTTTTTCCTCCGGCGCGTAGCGGACCCTTTCGGGGGGTAGTCGGCGAAAAAGGCAGGAGGGTGGCTTGACTTCGGTGGTGGGTCCCCGGCGATGCGGTGGGGTGAAAGGGCATGGAAGAAAAAGTGAAAGAGGAATGGGGGGAAGATACGAAGGGAGGAAAGCAGAGAGCAGGGAGAGAAAGAGAGAGAGAGTCTGAGGTAGAGAAGTGACGCAGGAAGAGGTGGGTGTTGTAATTACATTATAGGCCCTATTTTCGTTTTCATGGGCACCTGCAGTCGTGACCTGATGGATTGTATTGTCTAACGCTCCTGACGGATTATCGCGAACTTTCTTGCGCGGTGGACGGTTTCGGGCCGACTCCTCGGAAGAACGGGACTGTATCGAAATATTGACCGTACCGGTGGGGGTGGGGGATGAAATTTACGATGTTAGCGACGTATCTTGAATTTCCGAGTAGGCCCCGTGCGGCTTTGTAAGTTGAAGTATTTAGCCGGGCGAACGATCGATGACGTTCGCCGTTCGTGGCCTGGCTCCTGAGGAAGATGGATGCTGGGAAACGCCATTGTTGGTCTCTCTGAAAGTTCGAGCTTCTGTTGTACTACTGGAATTGGTGCGCTTCCTTTGTCCGGATGGAAGCGGTCTGGTACCGGCGGTGGTTGATGACGTGCAGGTGCGAGGCTAGGAACTTGGAGAAATGTTAGTTTGCATAGGCAGTGTTTAAGGGCTGCAGCGCTTAGTTGGCAAACGAGATCAATAGTGCTGGCTCTGTTTTTCACTTGTTTTCCGGATATTTTTGGACTGTGACTCTTGAATTATTGCACTTGGACAGCTTTGACTGCGATTTTCTGGAAGCTGATTGGATCCTCTTTGGTGTTAGGTAGTAATAATTTGTGTGAAGTCAATTACAAAGTGAAGTCTTTGTAACTGAGGCAACGAAAGATACAGTTTTCAGCAGTTTTTGACATGTTTTTGGCCATATCTCCGGAACTATTCCACTTAGAAGGCTCGGGTTGCGATTTTTGTGATACTCGTTCGATTCTCTTTCAGTGTGCATATCTACAAGTCAATCGGAAGACTTTCATTGTTTGGCCATTTCAGGGACTCCATTTCTTCGATGTTTTTTTGGCTGTAACTCCGAAACTAAAGCGAATTTCGACCAACGGGAAACGGCTCTCCGAGTTATTTTTGACCCCCTACCAGGTAGCAAAAGGGCGATCCGATCCGCCGACCTTCCATTTTTCGCAAAAATGAGAAGGGGTACCCCTTAAAAAATTTGCGGTTTTGTAAATCGCCTGTATCTTTTGAACCAGCGACAGAAACCTATAACTATCATACGTTTTCTTGAAGCTTTTGACGCGTACTTTAAAATAGGACTATCTGCGAAAATCGATCTTTCAACAAATTTTTTTTCGCCTCCGAAAAATGGTTGTATCTTCGAAACTATTGAGAATTTGGAACTTTGCTTGCGACCAGCTTTCAGGGCGAGTTAAAATGTATGGGATAGGGTACATACGAATCGAAAATAAGACCAAAAATTTTTCGGCGTTTTTCGCCTATTTTGACGATTTTGTCATGTTCTACTAGGTGCAAATGATACCAAAGTACTCCCCTTTGGCCCCTCATTACGATACAGAAGCGATACAGCAGTCAAACAAGTCCCTATTTATTGTCAAATCCCGCTCCAAGCGCCTGCCGGCGCTAAACAGCACGTATAACGCGACCCAATACGATATAACGACGTAAAGTAACGTTAAACATCACAAACCTGATTGCCTAAGTAACAAAGAAACCGTCTGCCACCATCGCAACACCCATCAAAACAAACGAATCCTCCAGTTTCTCACAGTACCATCTTCAATCGCGAGCGAGAAGGACGCAATCGTCCTGAATGAAAACGAAAACTCGCCGATTCTTACTCGGCCGCAGAATCCGATTAACACACCCCAACGAACGTTAGCCCGAGTCTCAAAAATGACCTTATGGCGGCCACTGAGGCACGCCGTGCCCAGAATCGTCGGCAGTTTCGACATTCAGGTGTCGTTTACCTCGTCCGATCGCTAATATCGTCGTCGGGATATATTTATCGTCGCCAGAGGCAATTGACTCGTTCTTGCGCGTAAAGCGAATTAACGGGCACGGTGCTCCTCGTCATTGTCCGGAAATAGGTACAGATCGACAGACAAATACCTCGCCTATTCGTCGATTCAACCCCCCTCCCCCGCCGCCTAGGATCCTTGCGAGTCGTTATAATAATAATCACGACCGTGCTAATCGCAGACGTTATATTAATCCGCGGCGCGAAACGGCAAGCTTGTACGACTCTCTCTTTCTCTCATCTTTATCCGTCTGCTCTCTCTCTCTCTCTCTCTCTCTCGACATCGGCGAGATAAGATTAAATTTATTGTAGCCCCCCTCCTTGCCGACGAGATCGAGCCCGGCCTTAATGCTAATAATCTGAATAAGATCCGCGCGCGAGCTAAGGTAGGCAAACTGCCTCGCGTTAAATGATGTACGCCGTCTAAGGAGCTAAGTTTAGAACGCGCCGCGTCTGCCACCTTCCCTCTAATCGCGTTAGGTCGACCCGGTCGTTCCGCGAGTCGAAAGTCTTTCGCGGTCCGATAGGAATAGAGATCGGCGAGGGAGAGAAATCGGGAGGATAGACGGAATGATGATACGTGGACGTGTGTGCATAGATATACATGTATGTAGGAACGTACGTTGGCGAAGGGATGTTAGGAGGGGATGGATCGTTCAGTTAGCCTATCACGGCAGATTCTTATTACGCTGCTTTCGATTCGAGCGAGCTTTTTATCGTCGGATAATAAAACAGATTGTGTACATGAAATTTTATACGCGCAACATATACTGAAGAATCGTTCAAGGATCGCTCGCATCTCGGGAAGAGGGATGAAGAAGGGAGGTGAAAAAGAAGGATGATAGTTCCTGGTTTTCACAAGATCATTCCGAGTAATTTAGAAATTTATTCCAATTGAGTTAAAGTGACGTTTTCGATCAAAATCTTCCTATCCTTCCCTGTAACGGTTTCATATATTCATATCCGTCAGTTGCTTCCAATTATTGTCAGCACACTGCTGTCTTAATTAGTATCAATCGCGCGTATTCGCCGACAATTCAATAACCTTTCCCTCCTTCAGTTCGCAACGCAGCGGCTTTTCATGCGCGTTCCATCTCGCGCAGAAAAATGGACGCGGCGCGCACTGGAATCTGATTGGTTTTTAGAACTATAAATGTTGCGCGGACGCGCGCAATAAAGCAGCCGTCCGGCCGTTAATAATTCGTCAGTATCGCCTGCCACGGAGCTCTAAACATTTATCGTTCCCGAGGATGCGTTCGTCTGCCGTCGGCTCGTTTCGACGTTGATACAATTGAATTATTGACGCCTGTCGCGCGCTATCCCGGCGAAAAAAAGGACAGAAATTTACGTTAGGTTGCGCGCGGGCGCGCAGATCTGAAACATCACCGAAGATCGATTCGAAAGTGTTCACTCCGAAATACTAAACCTATCACACGCAGACTTCATTAATACGCGCGGTCGCCATCGTGATTACGGTCCCGCCTCGTATTTTTGGCCGTCGAACGGTGCCGATTATTAGGTCGGTTTTGCTCGCTGATTTCGGCCGCTCGTTGACTATTACAAAAATTGAAATTCCGAATTGATCCCGAAATTATGATCCCGCCTGTCCCGCCTGACGCATCGCGTCGCCCGCAGCTTCCATATGCTTAATGGCTGATCAGCGTTCGTTGTAATTTTGGCTCGATTATTCAGCGCCGCTCGTAAGTCCCGCGATGTAATCATTTTGCCAACCATCGGATCGTAACGCGCGTTACAGCGGTTTCGTTTCGTTTATCGCTATCGTTTCGGAATACGAGCCATGGATAACATGTTACTTCGGCAGATTTTTCTGTCCGACGCTGCGGACGCTAAAAGGACGCATTAATCCGAGACGAGTCTTCCCGGATCGAGCGAGAATCCATCCTAGGGGAGGAAATCCCCAGGTTCGCTTGATCTTTAAGCACTCTAACTTCGCCCTTTTGCCCGCTCGTGCCTTAAGCGGCCACATTATACACGCGGAACCGCACGATAATTAAGCACGAAGTAACTATCAATTTTCAAGTAGTTTGCGGCCGTGCGGGACGGCCGCTGTTCTCTCCGAGGTTTGCGTAAGAGGTTCGAGGATCGGAACGGGAAGCTAGAGTTCAGCTATACTCGGCAAGATGGAGGCGATCGAGCCTGGATAAAGATCCGTACCGAACGTTCGGTGGAACGAAAACAGATTGACTCGGAACAAAGGCATTCTCTGCAAGGCTGGGGAGGGAAAGACGAGACAAAAAAGTTCGACTAGAACACACAAAGAGGAGGGTGGCGTGAGGGGGCGAAACCCGATCGAGAGGGAAAAAAGGTGAGCGGAGGTGGATAGAGCAAGGGTGGAAAAGTGAAGGAAGAGATGGTCAGAGGATGAGGAGGGCACTTTGTCGGTTCCGTTTTGTTCTCTGGCTGACGTGGCCACTCGCGGTCCCTCGCAGTTTCTTCGTCTCTTCGTTCCTGATTCGTTCGCTACCCTCGCTCCTTCCTTCTCTCACCCTTCCGTCTCCCTTCCCTCCCCTGTCCTCCCCTGGCCTTCCCTGCCCTCCACCTGCCAGGCTGCCTCCGGAGCGGCATGGCGTCTGCCCAATAAAATTGCCCTCTACCAACCCCCGAGACGCCTGCCGTTTCTCATCCAGTCTCTCACTCCGGCTCTCCTCCTTTCCTCTCCTCGCCCTGGAATCCGCCAACCGGCTGCCATGATTGATCCCTACCCTCCCTCTCTAGCCACTTCTCTATCTGCCTCTCTCGGCCTCTTCCTTCCACCTCCCTGTCCCGCTCTCACCCTTACTCTCACTCTCCGACACCACCTAGCTCTTGTTTCTCGCCCTCCTCTTCTCTGCCAGTTTCTGACTCTCTGTCTGCTTCGAATCTTCTCTCCCTCTTTCACTTCTCACCCTCACGTCGCTTTCCGTTCTTTTTCCCTTCGTCTTTCCGCTAGCTTCGTTTTCTGTTCTTCCTTTCTGTATATCCGTAATTCCGTTCGTACGATTGTCGCTAGTTCGCTTGATGAAGACGTCGCGGCGTAGGGGAGAGGTAGGAGGCTTTGTACGGGTAGGTGCGGTACATAGACGATCAAGGTCTCGGCAATTACTTGGTCGTCTACGGAGTATTACCGCCATGATGAAAGGGTCGATAAGGATATTAGTTTCCGGCGAACACTTACGGTCGTTAAATTACGCACGCCGCGCAGCTACGGTTTTAATGCAGGCTGACGCACCCTGCGTTGTGACACTTCATTACATTCGGGCCGACTATCGTGCCGGAAGATAGCGTTAATTCGTCAGCGACTTGTGTCGATTCGATCCGATTCGCGTGATTAACGAGCGATACAGCGATTTGCATATTCTAGCGCGCGATGATATATCAAAAATGCTTCGAGTCGATACTGTCCGAGATTTGAGATTTACAATTACATGCCGGCGCTGCAAGGTGCGAGACGTAATGTATTATCGCTTTACGTGCGTTACATTTACATTGCCGACGGCGATGCGCCGGATTACGTTTTCGCCCAATAAATCGCGATACCGGCATGATAAACAGCAACGAGTGTAGCGTGAGTAGTTAATCATTTTACTGATTCAATTGCCAGCCCGTATTTCCCTACGCAGGCCCTTATTAATAAAAGCGGGGCGAAGGGTTACCGGGCCCTGCGTTGAGAGAAATTAAGTATATGAATCCGACACGGTGGAATCGTAATATTTTTAGTCTAATTAAATGATCTCCGGAATAGAATCGTATATTATCGCTATTACGATAATAGTTTTCTTATGTGACTCATTGACATATTACATAGTTGATATATTAAAGAAACATGAATTCTCCGCTTTATAGAACTATGATCAAATAATTGTTAGTTCATTATCGACTTTGATTTGATAATACCTGAATCGGGGCAAAATTTAGTATAGTAAGGTATTTAATGTCTCCAGAGACATAAATAGCGAGAGCCGATCAGACAAGATTCAGTCTCCAGCCATTTACCTAAATCGGTGCCGGCGAAAATACACACGCTGCTTCTCGACTGTCTCGGAATCAAAATAAACAAACCGCGTCGCATAAGTTGCGAATATTCACTCATTACACACAAAAATGCCATTAGATCCCAGGTAACAAACCTCGCCCGATGATGGCACTGACAACAGGTCCCTGTAATCGACGCAGTCAATGACGCCGGCCGGTAATCGGGATTCTATCATTGCGGGCTAAATCGAATTCGTGTACAGAGAAAATTAGTCAGACTCATTTATAATTGAAGCATCGGTACGTGCCGCACGTAAACACATACATCCCAATATTACTCTCGTAGCTGCGATTTATTTCTCCACACTCTCTTTTCAAAACCCATTCAAACAATTCATACACGATCTCACCTTCGCCTAATCCTCCTTATCTCACCTTCGTCTAATCCTCGTTATCACTCCGTAACCTCGAACTCCGTTCATCCTTAACTCATCCGAAAAACCTGCTCCACTCATCTCGCCACTTACCATAATCTGCACTCTGCATTATTCAAAGTACCAAGCTCCCCCCTGCCATAAATAACTCTTCGTCTCCGACTGGTGATTGTCGGCAGCATTCAATGTTAGGTGGCGCATGATATTCGCCAGTCGCAGGTTGTGCGTGGCGCCTTAATGGAATTGTAATTCATATTGGAGGACATGTGACTCAGGATCAGTACAGGATCAGGACAGGAGCGTGCCGCCACGCGACCTACGGCATCTTATCGGCGTAGGATGCCATGTCACTAATACAATGGTCGGACAATGTGAGGGGTCAAGCAGAGGAGGAGGAGGAGGGGTTGGACACGCTGGTGATCGTAAGTGGCGACGGTCCAACTATTACTACCAACCGGACGGAACGAAGATCGGGACTCGATCTGGGTCGTCAGCGATTAATCCGCTCGTTTACGGACGTTAGCGGGGAAAGATTGCGGCCTTGAACGCCAAGACAGCGCGATTGCGTTCGATTAGGCGACGATTTGGGATGAGGCCGCGGGAGTGATTAGATTGGAATTAGCGGGGGTCCGACTGGGGGGTTCGATGATCTTTGCTGGGTTTCTATTTAATTGCCCTACGATTCTTACTTCCTAGCCTGTGCACTTCACAGCTGTGAGAGTTATGTATAGGTTTAGGTGGCTGTACATTGTTTTTAAGCGGAGTCGTTTGCGGGTGATTAACAGCCAATCGGAGGGTTGCGACGATTCTTTCCGTCGGCTTCGTAGATCGAAGCCGAAATTTATAAGGTCGAGAAGGGAAAGAAGTGGCTGGCATCCTTGAGGGAGCGAACGTCAGGGATAAGATCCGACGGGAAGCTGATAGAGAGTGAAACTGGGGGTGGGAGAGGGTGAGTGAGATAGAAGGAGGAGGGGTAGAGGAACGGAGTCATAGAGTGAAATAACGAGGGAAAAGGAGGGTTAGCGAGAGACGGTAGGTGGAAATGGAAGAAGGGACAGCTCAAGAAGTCGAGGGGTTGGCACGGAGGGACAAAATGGGAAAAACACTCACCCTGGGCTGCTGCTGGCTGCCTGGTGCCGGTGTCGGTGCCCGGGGGGGTGGCTAATACACAAGGGACCCATGCCAGAGTGTACCCTGGTAATTGCGAGCGCTATGTAGATCCACTTACAGTGATTAAAAACTGTCCTGCTGAGCATCATCTACGTAGAGAGAGGGAGAGCGAGAGAGAGAAAGAGAGAGAGAGAGAGACCTACCGAAACCGTCGGAACTACGATCGTTTCGCGATCATCCGTGCGAAACAGCTTCTGTTCTCATCTAGTCCTCCATCTCGCTTCAGCAATGATTCAATTTCTGCTTACGCATATCCTTAAAGCGCATTCAAAATTTCCGTCACATCCTGGCCAAACGTCATCGCGCGAATAGTCTGAATACACATCCGGTACGAAACTAAGAGCAACCTTCCTTCGATCTCAACGAATCACAGCTCGAAATTCATAAGGATTCAATTGAACTCAAGTGCGGATGACCATCAGCACTGACTTAGCTCGCCATTATCGCCCGCAGTTCGCCTCTCGGCCGAACCGGATTTCGCATCGTTCGATAAATGTAATTAATTAAGCAACTCGATACTGGCAATCGTCCAGTGCGCCTCCGAACCTTCCGACCGTAGATCCGTGGTCAATGTCACATTTACTTTCCCTACGGAAACGTTTCGTGCACTACAGACCGCGCCGATCTGTTCATTCGATTAGCGAGATAACTTCTCCGGGTCGGAGAGGAGAGGGGGGGGGGGATGCATCCGGTCCTGTCTTAATTAAGGGACGCGTCCTGCCCGTGGCAATGTGTTCCAGTTCGGCAGGACTCGGAACGGAGGGTGAGGCTGCGAAGGGGTGGGTCAAGGGGGGTGGGGTGTGTATACCAGACACTTCTTCGAGTGTCTCTCGTCAGAACGCGACTGTCAGGAAACGAGAGTGGTTGAGCATCGATGCCAATTAGTCGATCACTCGCGAGTATCGGAAATAACGGCGAATTGTCGCGTCAGAAAAGGGGGGCGGGGTTGGAAAAGGCGGGCTGACGGTCCGAACAGCACTCAAATTTTTCGACCGACACGTTGGCTACGCTGCCTTTGATCCGTTAGTCGACGAAGGATTCAGAGATTTTGCCGGATTCGATTGAAGCTCGATGCGTGTGCGAGATATCGGAAACGTGTGGGGTGGAATTTTGTCGGCTTGTTACGGCTGATTTTCTTGCGGCTGGAGCAATCACGGCGGGTTCAACCCTTTCGCTCGGAGGGAAATCAGTGTCTAATTGTATCGAAAAGAGGGAATCGGAGGGGCGGGCGGGTGGGCGGCCGAGCGGATAAACAGCAGAAATCGGCGATCGTACCTCAATGGAATTTCTGATGGCGTGCGGTCAGACGCTGCCTGGCATACCAATGGCATACCAGTGGCATGCCAATGGCATACGCCAAAAAGGGGAGAGGCGGCCACGGTGAAAGGAGGAAGAAACTCGGCGGCAGATGTCTCGATGGAAGCGCTCTCCTCCTCTGTTTGGAAAGTGCGAATTGGGACTCGGTGAGCGCTGCCCGGAGAAACATGGCCGGAGGGGGTAGCGGGAATGTACGGGGTGCTCGCTGCGTTTACGGATTCCGTTCAGTTTGTTTCGTACGAACCGCAACAGAGAGCTCGTAGTATTCGCGGTTCATTTCTAGAACTTACGGTATGCACTGATCTTTATCGTATCAGAAAAGATGAGTACGATAATAATTTGAAGAGCTTACTACATGCGGATGAACTGATCTTTATGGTTTAAGAAAAAAATAGCAGAATAATCGTTTCAAGAGTTTACTATTTATTTATTTATTTATTTACTTAACGGCATAACCGCCTTTGACAACAACTAAAAATACATTAATATTAGTACGGTACTATATTCCGTTGTACTGACTTTAATTGTACGAGAAAGAATTAGTGGAATAATTTCAACAATCTACAGATGCTCGTCGTATGACAGAAATTGGCAGAATTATAATTTCAAACGTTTACTTTGTACCGATGTACTGACCTTTATCGTATGCCAAAGAATTGATAAAATGATAATTTCAAGAACTTCCAACATACCGACGTCCTAATCCTTACCGTCCGAGAAAAAATTGGCAGAACGATCGATCACCGCGAATCTTTCCTACCGAAGAGTAATTCGCAGCTCGCTCGTGACAGCCCTCGGCCCGTAAAAGTGAGCGTAACAGAAGCTGGGCGACAGCGAGCGGACTTAGGCTCACGGCAACGAGGGGTCGAAACGTTCGGGAAGGGAGGAAAGAATTGACGGATAATACGCGGCACACGGAATTGCGCGCGTCCGACTAAATATTTATCCGGGCGCCGAGCGGACATCTGTGTTCGGTGCGGCTAGTTGCATTTTATACAGTCGAAGTGTATTTGTTTAACATTAACGCCCGTGCTGCGCAGCCCGCCCCCTACTTGCCGTTCCACCCCCACCCTCCCCTACCCCTAATTCGCGCCGTCGTCATTCGACGTTCGTGTAAACAAGGGCACACATGCCGCGGTCCTTCGAGGTTTGGTCCGTGGCCAAATACGAATTATTAGTGCCCGCCATTGGCACGGTGCTCGGCACGTGCACACCGCCGATCGAAGGATGAACCTGTATCGCCGTCTGCCTCGACCTAACCTCTCAACTTCCACCTCCAACTCCAACCACCCGAGCCGGTTGTTTTCGTTGTTCAGGGAAACGTTTCCGGGGCAAAAATATGGCGGGCGAGAACGCTTTTAAAGAGATTGTGCTAAATTTGTGGGCGTCGAGACCGTGAATTTTTTTTCTTAACGCGCCGACGTCTCGGGGCAAAATAGTTTTAGAGACGTATTTGCGTCGAGACGCCGTAATCGAATTTCGTCTCGCGCTATTAATGCGGAGGATTTATGCACGTTTCTGTCCTCGGTTGCATCACAGGCCGCTTCTTTCCGACCGATCGGACAATTTTGATCGGAGGAGCGTAAGGGGGAAGATTTCAGGCTGTCAGAACCGTCGCGGAAAAGGAATCGCGTCTAATCGCGGCTCATCCTGCCTCCCGGAGCGAAAGTTCATCGCGTCGGCGAAACGGAACGCGCGCGCGGCAGCGGCAGCTGATAAAAATCCAATAGCCGTGTTTGCCGTTCGAAAAGGGCAATCACGTTCATCATGGTGTACTGCGCCCCCTTTCTCTTCGTATCTTTCCTCATACTCCGCACACCTCACCCTGCATCACCCCTTTCGTTCTCCGCCACCACCACCGGTACAACCACCAGCGCCGGCTAGTTTCACATGCCCAGAGCGTAGCCGCCCCTGGAAAATCTGAAGGGTGGGACTGGCCTGAGTGTGTGCGCTCGCATGAACGTGTGCGCTCGCGTGCGCATAGCCGGACACACACGTACTCCACACTGTGCGTACGTGTACGTTCGGCGCACACGTGCTCGTACGTGGAAGCATTTTGCCCGACGAGCTGGAGCGCTGGAGGGGGGGGGGGGGGGAGTGGGGGTTGGTCGGGCGAAGAAAGAGGGTGGGAGGACAAACGTGGACCGTAGGCGAGGCGGATCGTGGGGCTGGAAGCGGACCGAGGGTGGCAACGGGTGGGCCCTGTTGGTCAGACAAATGCTAAAGCAAATAAATCCCGCTACTTTAACATGCAGGTCACCGCCGCTTTCCGTTTGTTTTATTCGTTAAATATTTCATTTGGCCAACTAGAGCCAATTACGAGTGCCGCCTCGTCCCGTCGTTTTCGTTCGGGCGGGGGCCAGGCTTGTGAGCTCGTCCGCTCGCTCGCTCGCTCAATTGCGCGCGCGCGCGCACGCTCACTACGTCCGGGTGAAAAAGCGAAGCGCGAGGGTGAAATTTGCTTTCGGTTTGCTTAAGCTCTCCCTCCGAGCGACGGCGACGCGATCGTTCCGCTTGTTCGCTGATTTTCAGCACCGCTGAAAGATGTCACCGATATCTCTCTCTCTCTCTCTCTCTCTCTCTCTCTCTCTCTCTCTCTCTCTCTCTCTCACTCTCACACCCCCTCTCCTCTTTGACGCACTTTCACATAACATCCTCAGCCTTTTATACGCATTTACATATCCCACTGCCATTTAATCACGAAACTATTGAAACTCTCACCTTCCCACATAGCTCTCATCTCGTGCATTGCTCAAAGGATTCAGATGCAAGTTCCACGAACGATTCGAGCATTCTTAACACGTTCCGTGCGGGGTCAATTTTTGAAAACTTTCCGTTCAGGCTGCGTGGGGCGTATACGACATTTTACAATTAAATAAACTCGTTTTTCACGTACACCTTATAATTTTCAATAGAATAAAGCTATAATTAGTAAGAAAAGGGTCTACATTTAAACATGCATTAGACAACAAAGCAATAAACTTAATTTTTAAAGAATTATTTTAACGAACGCATGGTCGAACGTTTGCTCTACCAGACGTGTTTCAAACGGCCCGAGCGGAAAGTTCAGTGGCGGTATACGCTCCGCGCGGCGCGGAACGCGTTGACCGTAGATTCGGCTTCGAGTCACTCTTGACCCGCCGCAGCCTTGGACGAGGAGGGGGATCAGTGGCAGGCCCGAGCGACAGCCCGATAACGAACGCTTTTATCGCAGGTGTGGTTCCAGAACCGGCGCGCCAAGTTCCGCAAGCAGGAACGTCTCGCCCAGCAGAAGTCGACGCCGCAAAGCGGCATCGGGGTGGACAACGGAGCCTCCAGTCCGGTGTCCGGGAGCGTCAAGGCCGAGGGTCGCTCGCCCAGGAGTCCGGCAACGCCGCCAGGCAGCTCCGGCAACGTCCTGGCGCCGAACGAGGTCAAGCCGAACGCCAATCCGAATCTGATCAACGTCAAGCACAGCGCTGAGGCGCCCGGCGACGAGACGTCGAACGGAAGGAACAGCGGGGGCGGCGGAAGTACCTGGGGGTCCTGCAGTCCGAGACCGTTCTCGGCGGCGCTGCCGCCATACTTGCTGGACCCGCTGCCACTAAAAACCGCGAATCTATACTAATCGTAACGGCGGCCGACGACCTGTACATAGATAAGCGCGGCCTGGGCACACAGGATACGACCCTGGAGGGAGTATATTGGACAGGAGTGGGGGTGGGAGTACTTCGGTTTTTGATTCTCGGTTGAGAGGAATCGGTGTAATCGGATTTTGAGACGAGTTTTTAAGTAGAGGAGGTTTGATGGAGAGATTCGGTTTTACGCTCGTTCGATGATTCATGCGATTTTATATTGATTTCGTCGATGATAAAGAATTGAGTGTTAGGAAGTGGAAGAGTGAATTGGAGAATGGTTTTATTGTGGTTATTTTGAGACTGGAAGCGGAGAGGTGGATGACGCGGGTTGAATCTTGTAGGACTTTGATGGGTTTGAGAGGAGGTTCCGCTGTTTTTTAATGCAGGGAAGAGTGAAGGGTCGTGATGTCCAATGAGCTTTGTGCCCAGGTCCGATATAGAATGGTGGCCCCTCCCCCCCATTTTCGTGCGAACGTGAGACGCTGGAGGACAGCGCTCAATTCTTCGATGCGGGGCCGTTAGTGTCAGCGAGAATACTAACACTAAAACATACGCGTCGCGAAGACGCGGAACTTACTTTTTCCCGAAATTTTCATCGGTACTCTTCGAGTCGAACGTTGTCGTTGACATGAAAAGAATCGCAGGCAAGGAAAATGAGCATCGGATAGAAATTGGTTGAAATTTTCTGATCTGGGGCATGCAACTAAAACCTTAATGCTGCCAACTAAAATACTTACATAATTCAGACAAGGGAATGTGAGTAACTCGGATAGTGAATGATCACTCTCAATATTCTAAAATGGCGCAGTTATTTTCCCTCCGATCGCCGACTCTCTCCAAATTGAACTTTACCTAATTCTCGAACCTAACACCGATGCCCTAACGGTAGATGAATGTACACGTCTCAGTTTGGTGTCCACCAAAATTAAGCTGCCAAAACATTGGACGTACGCGACGAAGGTGAATAATCGAAATACGAACGTTCAATTTAAGGAATTATTGTCGGGGTGAGAATAGGTGAATATCTGACGTAGTGTCACGAAACGGTCCCGCATTTAACGTTCGACCTGACTAGCGAACAGATCGGGCGAATTCTCTACCCGGACTAACCCAGCGATTACGTAAGATTAACACATTCGTGCACCGTCCTAAAAGTCCTCACGCAATGCGAAAGATATTACTTACCTTACTTTATTAACCGCACCCCAGTACTTTCCAGCGCAGCGAACCGTCAGACATGACGCGATCAATATCGAAATGCTTCTTCATCGTAATCAGACGATTCCATTATTCGTGAGCCGGGAACCGATTTTATAAAAAGAACGACGACAGAGCGCGAGTGTGCATGTTTTTCCTGCGTGTACGTGTGGATGTGCGTATGGCGAGTGTGTAAATAATTGAGGAACTGGCGGGCAGTACACTATAGTTTATGAAGGTATCGAAAGCGATGAGTTATTTTCTATCGCAAGTAAACGGGATAAGATAGTCTTTTTATGAGAATAGGATGGTTTATACGAATGCGGAGGAAGGACGAAATTTATTCGATGCCGTTGGCGCGTGCAGTCTCTGCGAGGGATAACGTTTTACGTCGATGGTGTCAGATTCACAGTAATCAGCTTATTTTATGCCTCGTCTCTTTCTTTAATCCAATCTACCCGCATGCAATTATTTCCTGGCCAACAAAATGTTGATAAACATCCCACCTTATTCATCTGCATAATTTCGTACTATCGATGGTTACTGAAGTTGGCAAAAGGGTTTTAGTCGAACAGCTGGCATTTTCGGGTCTTAACACTAGAACTGCCGACCAATCATAATGACTGGTCTGATCATAATAATAATTTTTTTCTCATTTAACATTTGATTGTTTGAAATACTCTTTATCATTCATTGAGTTAGATAAATGATCAAATGTTTTGCATTTTGTCAGTTCATTTTGACTCGTACCATTCTAGTAAGTCAAATGAAAATATGAGTAGGATCATCGGCAATTCTAGTGTTTAAAACTTAATGTCGTTCGAGACAAACGTTATCCTCATCATCTTCATCACCTTTCGCGACTGCGAGACACAAGACAAACCCAGGCTCCCGGTGTCATTTGGCAGCACGAGCGAACTGATCATCCGCCGAACCTCGGAAACCGATGATCGAGCTGCGCGAGGCAAAATGCACGCAGCGAGACGAGAGGGAGCGGAATTCGAGAGATCGAATCGATGACAAAAATCCACGGACGTACACTCCGAACAGCTTCGTCGCTCCCGCCGATATTGTTAAGGTTAAATTTATCGCAATATCGAATATGTGTGAAACGGAACTTGTACAGTTGTTGCTATAAATATACGGAATTAGTGTTTTACATCGTGCTGATACCTACCCTGTTCGCTGCTCGATTAATTGTATCATTATAAGAATGGCATTTCGAGAGTGAACAAATTACACGTAACTGACGTCCCAAAGTGTAATGCTAAGATAATCGAATATAGTTTACCCCGGTACTGAGACTCAAAACTCGTTCGTATCCGCCGTGATAGAACGGAACGAAGCCGCGTTCGTTCCAACAATCGGAATGAAGGAGGCGGAACGAAATTGTGAGCGGAAATGTTTGAGGAATAATTCAATCTACAGCGCGGAACAGCCACTTCTACGGCTCCTCGTTCCATTTAGGGAAGTACGTCTTCTCTCACTCCTTTCCGCCGGGCTCGATAAATAATCCAACCGGTGTAAAAAGCATTAAGAACCGTCCAAAGTGGAGAGCACACTTCTCGTTCGTCCGGCTCGGCCCGATGTTTCATCCTGAAGCGAAAGGCGAAGAGAAAGCAACGCGAGCTGTCATTTCGGAATTCATGACGATCCCCGAATGACGTACGAGCTTAATTACCTTGAGGAGCGGAAGGAAGGGACGAGTGGGAGAGAAAAAAAGGGCTTGACGAAGCACAGCGGCGGAAATGAAAGTCCGAGGGTAGTTTCGTTTTTAAGCGTTTATTCGAAGTAAAGGCACGTCGCACATTGAAGATCTATACAACGCAGAATCACAAAAAGAAAACCGCAATTTTTATTCCATTAACGGCCTCTGTTCCTCTATATTGTTTAAGGCTAAAACTCGCGCTCAGATGCGTTCGGATAAATAATCTATGAGAATCGAGTTACACTTTCGTCCTAGAACCAGAATCGCTGCTTGAACAGTGCAATTCAAAAAAACAAATGCTTGAGAATTGTTTAGAATTCATTTTTACAAGGAGATGAAGTGAGAGATAAGTAGAATAGACGTATAGACAGATACGTGTATGTATATATATATATATATATATGTGTGTGTGTGTATATAGGCAGATCGATAGATATATAGATGGATACGTGGATTAAGGTAGACAGACAGATGTGGAGGTAGAAAGAAAGTAGGGGGAGAAAAATAGAGAGCAATCATTCTTTTTTCCGGTACGTCTTCCTCCTGACAATGGAATGTCGAGTGCTGCAAAATCATATTGCTGCGATGTCGCACGCCGACACGTTCTCTTGTATTACTTTTTTTTTTCTTCACTAGTCTCATGACGGATTTTACCACTTCTCCGCACAATCACTCGTTCCGAAGGTACTAATTATTATTCAGTCTCTTGTCCTTGCTGTCGAATATGGTGTATCGTCGTTCTCTGCTCTATTGTTCATTTTCCATACAAATCGGAGATCCAAGCGTTCTCCGTATGATTATTATCAGACTATTCTTATTGCACGGTACCATTGAATCAACGATTGATAAATGTTCTCGATCCGGTTGCTTCGATGAGTTAGGAGAAATTAATAAATATCGCGAAGTCACGAATGTTCCGATCAGTTTGCGCAATCTACACGTTAACGTTTCATAGAGAGTGTTGAGAATGACGCGAGATAACGGTAGAAAATCTGCAACTGTTATCGCCAACCAAAAACACATCTGATGATCCATTAGCGTTCCGCTTCTGCTTCCTTCCTTGAGAATGTTTCAATATCACTTCACTCGAGTCACGTAGTTCGATGTCAAGATTCCCCCAACGTCAGAACGTCTTCACCCCTTCCCAACATACAAACCTCGCCTTTACAACGAACCGAACCAATCGCGGCAACAAAGATGTTACACAACGCGAACACTTCCGCGCAGGAAGCGTTGACAGGATCCGAAGGACTCCATGGTCAAAAGTCCAAAGTCAGCGCTCTCAACATTGTATTCGAAGACTCCCGACCATGAATCTACCCCCTCAAGACAACTTGCGACATTCCGCAAGGGAAGTATAAACAGGAAGACAACCAGAATGTCTCAACCCAGCGATGCATCAGAGATCGATTCTCTCAATTCGTGACCTTGATCAGAAGCGAACATTCTTCCTCGCCTCCACCCAGAAAAGGAATCGACCTCAAGGACGCGACCTTCAGTGGCGCGACCTTGAAGACGCGAGGAAGGTTCTCAGGCACCTGGTTGGCGTCCTTGGCGAGTGACGCGAGAGGTGACGTCTCCGCGGACGCGTCTCTTCTTCGGGGCCTAGGCGTCGGATCGCGAGCACTCACGTATTCTCGGGGTTGCAGACGGTCCACGTACCGTCGTTCCTCGTCGGCGCAACGGGACGCGATTCGTCGTGCGAGACTCGTCGACGCGGAACGTCAAACCGTCTCAAAAAACCGATCGTCGGCGTTCCGCATTGAACCGTGGTCTCGGAGAAACGAAAGAAAAACGAAAAAAAAAAGAGACAGTGTTATGGCTCAAGGCTCTGTAGACGACGAAGACAATTAAGTACCTACGCGATGATGCTATGGCAATGACGGTTAAGGTAAGATGATTCGATGACGATGATACCGCGACAGATGAGAGATGAATCGCGATGACGACGGTGATGACGATGACGATGACGCGATGAACCCTCCCGATGAGCATGAGGCCGCGAAATGACGCGCGTGTCGATGATGCGAATGACAACGAACGGTAATTGAGTAAGTAAGTAGTAACAGCGGTTGGTAGCGGCATTTCATAGTAAATAGCACGGTCTTCATTCAATCACTTGAAGACGGTGGGTCAACAATATTCTCGTGGATATGTGTCTATGTACGTATGCCAGTGTATGTGTGCGTGTGTACGCTATCGTCCGGATGGACAGTGGACGACAGATATTTCGTAATGACTCGTTCAAATTATCGCTCGCATTTAAATGTTCGAACGCGTTCGATGTGGATCGATAAGTTTTGATCGCGGAGGGGGGCTGGAGGGGGAGGGCTGCATTCGAGACTCCCCCAGACGCCCCCTTCGTTCGAGTTACTCCTTCATACCCTTTTTGTCCGCGTTACAATCTTTCTCCGGTTCGTTCTCTTCTTATTTTTTTTAGTTTCATGCTTCTTTTTTTTTTGTAATGCTTTTTTGAGTTTTGTCTGAAATATTTCCTCGTTAGTTTACGTTCGTGCGCTTGATTCATTGTTTCGCGTGTTACTTTTTCTCTGTTTCTTTACGCCATCGTTAGGGTGCCCGCGCCCATTCCGAAGCCTACGCCCTTGGGACCGAAATTCCTGCCGTAGCAGCCGCGGCAGTAAATGTCGCCGTCGGGCCCGTCGTTGAGGTTCGTCGAGTCTAACGAACGATGGCACGCGCCGCAGCTGAAGCAGCGCTTGTGCCAGACGCGGTTCTTCGAGATCATCTGTTCGGCGGCGTATACCGGGTAGCCGCAGCGTGAGCAGCCGTGCCCGTCGTTTCGCTTCTGGCCGACCTGGGGCTTGGAGTCGATACTGAAAATTGGCATCAAGAGGATGAGATTTATCCCTGGGTTGATGGGATGTTCAGGAACGCATCATCAGGGAATTGGCTCGTGGAATTTTGAATGAGGATCGGTTGGCGCGATTAGAGAGAAGTCATTAGGTTGACGGTTGAATGAGAAGAACGTCGAAGGTTACTTTTCGATGAACGGATTCGATCGGGGGGTGGGACACTCACTATGAATTGTATTTAAGGGAGAGGACGGAGACCGGTAAGGAAACCGTGAATAAAAACAATGCAATACTCACTATGAGGGTGCATGCTCGCCGTTCGTCGAGACAAGAGTGGGAGTGTGGCCGAAGCCGAAGCCTTTCGGGCCGAAGAGCTTGCCGTAGCAGGAACGGCAGTGAATCTCCTTGTCGGGGCCGTCGCAGGCCAGCATCGAGTCCAGCGGCCGATGGCATTCGGCGCAGTTGAAGCACTTCTTGTGCCACATCGTGCCCTTGGCCAGCTGCTGCTCGGCGGCGAATACCATGCCGCCGCAGCGTGGGCAGCCCTGGCCGGCCGGTGCCTTGATCGAAGTCGTGTCAGGATTGTAGAATGGTCGGCTGGCGGATATTTCCTCCTCGCTGCAAGTTGCAACCGATCGTAAGCGCTAGGCCTTAACCCACGAGAGCATCCACAGACTCTCAACCCCTGATATTTCAGCTAATTTTCAGGCTTTGGCTACGAGAGGCGTATGTATACGCTTTTAATAGTCTATCGATATATAGGTACGAAAGGCGTATGTATACGGTTTTAATACTCTATCGATATATACGAAAGGCGTATGTATACGCTTTTAATATTCTATCGATATATACGAAAGGCATATATATACAGTTCCACTAGTCTATCGATATATACGGAAGGCGTATATATACGTTCTCAGTAGTCTATCGATGTATACGAAAAGCGTATGTATACGCTTTCAGAAGTCTATCGGTATATATTCTATTATTTAATCGTTATATCGTTATACTGTATCATTCTATATATCGAAAATTCAAACGTGAAAGTATGGTACGCAGTAAACCTAAAATCAGAGTATCAATCTTCCCAACCGTATTCGGTCTACTTACGTGAGTCCGTCAGTTTGCAAGAATCCTGATCCGCAGGCGAATCCGTATCCGTGCGGTCCCCACTTCTTGCCGTAACAGGTCTTGCAGTAGACATCCTTGTCGGGTCCGTCGCAGGCGATGATCGAGTCGAGGGTCTTGGTGCAGTCGCGACACTTATAGCACTTTCTGTGCCACTCGCGACTCTTGGCCAGCACCTGTTCAGCTGCGAAGACCACGCCGCCGCAGCGGGGACAGCCCTTGCCAGGGGGTGCCTTGATCGCGGCAGTGTCGATCACGGTGGTTTTTGGTGCTGCGTCGCTGAACAACGAAGAGGAAGCTGACGTTAGACTTACGACCTCTTCCACGAACCTTCGATTCCATTCGCGCGTCGTACACTGAAGGAACGGAGACCATCTTCTGCGACTGACACGAATCGATTCGGACCTTCTTACTCTGTCCTCTTCATGTACGACGCGCGTAGAAGAACACAGTTACGAAATGAAGTGAGTTGCACGCGGATGAAATTGGGGTTGAAGGTGATTAAAGTGCAGGGACGGTTGATCGTACTTTGGTTTGTACTTATTAACATTTGCGTAAGTGCACCAATGTCTTTACGATTCTTGCGGACTGACTTTAAGGGTGGTTCAATTATCATAGTGGTAAAACACGAATCAGTCTTCACAGAAGACGACGTTATCGGAAGGACAGATGGAGACGTTATTCACGTACTGTAAATTATCTCTCATACATGAACGTAAAAGCTGACATGAGTGTTAGGGGTGACGTTACATCTATGTTACTTTAGCACGCTCACAAATCCTACTGCAAATCGCTCATGAACGTAAGAATGTCAAACCTCTCCTCTACTTCCCCCTATCAACAAATTTACAAATTACGCTTCTCACCCGCCCTTACGACGATAATCCTCTCCACTTAACAGGTAAAACCAGAACCAAAGCCCCGCGGAGCGTGACAGCCCGAGTCGTTTTGACCCGAGGGGAAGGGTCGTTTGACATTCTGAACCGATGAGTTGATCTCGCAGGGTGCACAGTGAGGGGTAAGCAAGTAGCGCAAAGCGTTAAAGCGTTGTGTCTTTCGTGCGTGTCCGTGTGCGTGTTTCACGCCACGTGTCCATCCATGAATCTACGCGTATGTACACCAGCTCGTATGTATATACATAATATATGCATACGACCGTAACGTCCGACAGTTACGTCCTCCATGCATGACACGCGCGGACGTATGTACCGTGTGCGTGTGTGTGTATAAATTGAAATGAATAGCTAAGGGGGGCGTACCCCTCGTCCTCAATATCGCACTGCAGCCCGATCCACATAACCCCAGCGTGGCCGATACCTCGCGGGCCGAATTTCTTCGGATAGCAAGCTGTTAAGCAGACAAGCGCATCATATATAGTGAGAGTGTAGAAGCCGAGGCGGGATATCTCTCGCGCGTTCCCTCCTCCGTCTCAGCACTGAAAACCCACCCATTGGCGTAGCAGTCGCTCTGCAGGGCGCCACCGCCCTGGCCGTAACCATAACCCTTTGGTCCGAATTTCTTTCCGTAGCATACTGTAGAGAATACGGGTTAAAGGTATCTTGTCGCTTGACTGGCATCACTTACGCTCGCGGAGGTGCAATAGGTTGAAGTCAGATTTTTTTTTGAGAGTATCACATTTTTTTAGAATTATTTTCTGTTTCAGGGACCTGGCTTTGAATAGAATACCTATACGATAAATTAAGTTTCGGATATTTTGTGAAATTAAATCATAAGAGCTTGGTTTGTCAATTGGAATCGGCGTATTGCACCTCCACGGAATAGATCGTACGATATCCTCACCTTTGCAATAGATATCCTTGTCAGGACCTTCGCAGCAGTTGACAGAGTCTAACCTCTTGGAGCAGCTGGCACATTTAAAGCATTCCTTGTGCCATTGCTACACGAGACACAAAGGGATTCGTGGGTTAGTCACCGTAAGTGCAATTGGATAGGGATAAACGAACTTCGCACGTATGTTCATTATTCGTACAGGTAGAAAAACATTATTCATCCCGTCCTTGGCAATCGCAAGGCTTAATGCTCTACTTTCCGCGCTTGGCCGCGATCGAGCGACATTAAAATTCTAATTTTACTCTAACTGATATTCTAGTATACCCGAAACTGTACGTTGACAGGAGTCTGACGCATTGTACTCGCGACCTCTCGACGGCCGACTCGCGAGATTAATTGCAATTGCGAGATAGCCATTAAGCGCTATAAAGTTTGGCAAATCGGTCCGCAATTAATGACGCCACATTAAATACCGAACGTTCTAGTCTAACGTCTTTACGCTGAATTTCGAATCTAACACTGCCAACTCGCGAACATCGACGTTGCTAAACATTGTTTCTCATACGCGTTCCGCTTCTTATTATACGCGTCGGAAATGAGTCAACTTGGTCAAAACAACGAGAAAAGTAGCAGAACGGAGTCTTGGCAGAGAGAAACGCGAGAAGAGATTTGACGTTGATGGATTAATTTACGTCGCGCCGTATTCTTTCCCCCGACTCTTGGAAAAACATTTCGCTTACACCCGACGCTGCGTTGATCGCGTCGGCAAAAACAACCCCCATATCCCTCCGTCTTACGCGGAATCTCAAAATTCGCCGAGTCCGCCGTACTTCCGCGCGAAACGCTGAATTATGAAGTCCGCCGCGTACGGACTTCGGAAGATCCGGCAAGTTTTCCATTTACGCGTAGAACGTTCCCGCACGGTAGATTCGAAGTAGAAAAGGTCGTTTTTGGCCAGACCTGCAGCATTCACGCGGTGAGGCTTCGAAACTTCTCTTTCGCCATGGGATAACATAGAACAAGACTCGTCGAGTTAACGGATTGGAACGTAACACGGACAACGTAGAGGCGGTCAGGTGAAAGGGGGGGGGGGGGGGTCCAGTGCACATTTTGTTACCAAGACATAGGTGTGCATCCTTCAAACCGAGCATTCTGACGGATCACAGGGATATAGATACCAGAGGATAGAAGAAAAAAGAGAAAAAAACACGAAACAGCGTAACTCCGGGTATGGGGGTGGTTTTCTTATCACTGATTGGGTGAAATGTACCTCGACAATATATCTCGCGGTCGGGACCATCGCAATGAAGCGTCGAGTCCAGAGAACGGTGACAGACTTTGCACTTGAAGCATGCTCTATGGTAACCCTAGTCACAAGAAGCACGAATCATCACCCGCCGTGCCCGATTTGCATCGCAAAACGTACTTTCTTTATCGAGTTCGATCGCGATTTACTTAACCGACGAATCGTGCGTTACGACCGATCTCGAATTTTCGGCGACAGTTTGAATTTCGGCGTATATCGGATTTGAAGTCTCGAATCCACGCATCAGTTTGAATTTTGGTGGATATCGGATTTGAAGTTTCGAACCAACGCGAGAGACGTCTTCATTAATTCTAAGTATTTCGTCGATGCGGTTGGCTACATTGAGTACAGTTCGGGGTTGCCAAAGCGGCGCGAAACAATTAGGCGTACGTTCGTTTAGTTCTGTGCGCGCGCGCGCGCGCGTCCCGCTTGCTATTTTCCAACGTCGGCCGGCCGTAGAGACAGACAGAGAGGCTCGGGAGCGGTAGGACGAAGATAGAGACGGGAGAGAAGGGAGAAAGAGAGACGTTGGTCCGGTGCCAAGGAGCGATGCCGAGAAAGCTTTTGGGTCTGGACCAACGGTAACAAGCCCCGCGCCCCACTCCCCCGGTGAAGCCGGCCATTTTTTCCTCATTGTTATGAAATTACACGCCCCGTCATCGCGCGCACGCGAGGATTACGAAGGCGCATCGCCGACGTCGACCGTGAACCGTTTGGGGGGGAGCGACTCACGGATTTAGAAACCGGATACCCGAGAGGGACATGGCTCCGGCGTGCGTCGTCCAAAAAGTCTCGCGTGGCAGCGCGATTTTTGGTACCGTTCGTGGGAGTGCGAGCGGGCTACGGAAATAAAACCATTCCCGATCTCGCAGCCCTCGCGGACGATAACACGCTTATTCCGAGTCGAACGTATCAATTTTCCCACTACTTTACTTCCGGCCATTTTATTCTCCCCGGTAACAGCTTCATGTTTTTCGTACCGATGTGTACCATTGAATCTAATATGATTTGAATGAGAATATTCCAGAATTTTAATATTGAGTTTTTGACAATTGAGCTGTCAGTGATTTTATTTTTGCAAATTTATGAGTGGAAGAAAACCGGCGTGAAAACGTCATTGTTAGCGCGACCGTAGACAAAGTTCGGGAATTTTCGTAGGAGGCAGACTGCCGGCCAGACTGTCGCGCGTCTCGCGAGGGCTGTTACACTTTTAGGCGAGTGGGACCGTACGTGACGTTCTCCAAAATGTGTGTCAGTTCGGCGGTCGAAAGCATTTGGATCATCTCTATTTTCGTCTTAATACATTATACCGAGCGGCTAGCGACTTTGAGAGCGCGCCGCTGGCCAATTTACCCAGGTCTAGGCTCTTGTCAGACTGGGAGGGGGGCGAGGGGGGGGGGGGGGGGATCCTACGTGCGAACCTTCGCTACCTCGATCGTGTTGGATCGAGATCAAAGTTCGAGTTTGTCGTTCGTACTCCATGAGACTTTGGATCGCGTTGGATCGAAATCAAAGTCCGAGTCTGTCGATCGCGTTAGATCGAGATCAAAGTCCGAGTCTCTGTCGTCCGTACTCCGTGAGACTCTCGATCGCGTTGGATCGTGATAAAAATCCTAGTCTCTGTCGTTCGTACACCACGAAACTTTCGATCGAGTTCGCCTTCGAAGACGTTCTCTGTATCGACGACGAGGGCGGCCGCGTACGCAAATAGTTCCCGAGCCTTTTCTTACAGCCTGTTGCCAATTTCCGCGGCGAGAAAGTGCGAGCGGAATATTTCATATCTATTATTACCGCCGGCCAGCCGGCAAAATGTCTCTCGCTCGAAATTCTTGCGGTACACTCGCTGACATTATCGCGAGTATCTTACAGATCAATATATACCGACTTATTTTCGTTTCTTCGAACATAACTCGACGACGTAATCTCTTTCATCCGATCGCGAGATGAAAAATTTATTGATAATTTTGATTTATTAATAAGCCCGCTCCGTTCGATGCAGTGAAAATTCGACATTCCCGCCTACGCAAAGACCGTCGGTCGTAACGCCGGTACGTAACGGGTGTCCTATCCTACCGTCGCTGGTACTACGTTAGAAGGAATCTTCCCAACTGTACTCACCCTTCCACGGGCCAGCATCTGCTCGGCAGCGTAGACGAATCCTCCGCATCTCGGACAACCCTCTCCTTCCGGTGCCTTTGCGATGGCGCGCGGTTCCATAATGGCGTTCGATCCTCTCGCGAGTTCCCTGCGAATCACGAACAACGATCAATCCCGTCCGTTCTCGGCGCAGTCTTAAGTCGATCGAGAAACGGCAAAATTCAGACACGAATCCACGATCGACGAGGCGCACCGGATGTCACGTGCGTCCTCGTGCGATCGACACGATTCGAGATGCGGCGCAAGGGTGCGCGGAGAGAAAAAAGAAGCTGCGTCTAAAACACGAACGTCACAACTAATAATAGCGGAAACACCACTGCAATAGGCAAGAGAACGGGGGACGAGTGGGGGTCGATGCTTGAAACTGGTAGTCGTAGCTTCGTCACTGGATCGATCGATCGATCGATCGAGCGAAGCTTATCATGCACAATTGTGGCGAGCAAAAATTCGTATTGAGAGACGAAAGAAAAGTTACACTTTATGTACAAGCGGTCTGCGCGATGCTTGACGCCTAGTTTCCGTCAAGTTGAATTTACTTCTATGTACAATGGTATATTGATGTGCGTCAATGCGCGGATTTAGGGAATTACTAATCGTAAGTTTCGTTCTCTCTTTTTTCTACCAATTTCATCCAGCGACCGGCGCGTCCTACGTTAAAGGAGGCAACGAAAGAAGAAACTGAACTGAAAGATAAACAGGTGTAACGAACGGAAAAGAGATACGAGTGATTTTTGAGTGGTGTTAGGCACATGTTAGTAAACGGGTTAGTGTCCTTTCTTTCCCCTTTTTTTTCTTTATTCTTTTTTTTTCGTCTTATTCTTTTTTTCGACAACCACGCACGTGGCTTCCGCCGAGCCCCGAGAGGAGAGCCGAGAAGCAGATCGTATAATGATAACAGAAAAAAAAAAAAAGAAGACTCGTACTAAAAGAGATACGTGAATGATAGATATAATAGAGACAGATAAAGTAGAGTCAGAGAGCGAGAAAAGAGCGGGAGAGGGGGTGACAACATTGAACGAGTATTAAAAAAAAAGTCATATAAGTTACAAAGGAGCAAAAAGTGGGTCTGGGGATGAAGAAGCGTAACGCTGGCGTTAGGGTTTGCGGCTTATATTTCGTTTTCGTTTTCTATTCTTTTATATATATATATCTTGGTACTTTCTTCGTGTGGTACGTAATGTGTATGCAAGATATACGTGTCGCGGTGTGTGCGCGGATGCTGCACGTGTGTGTGATACAATAGAAGCGCCCATCGAGTTAAGGTGTTAGCAAGGTTACGGGGTTACGAATCGAGATTCAAGATGAGAGGGGTTGTTTTTTTGCGAATAGAGGCCGTGCAGGATAGTCGGATAAATTGTAATATTTTGTGAGAGGCAGAGATAGAGAGAAAGAGAGAGAAAGAGTGAGAGATAGAGAGAGAGAGAGAGATAGAGAGTGAGTAAGAGTGAGTGATAGAGAAAGAAAAAAGTCAAAGGGTGAATCAAAAAAATTGTCAACAAAAAAATATCGAAAAAGAAGCGTTGGCGTTGTTCTCATCACGCGGATAGACAGTGCGAGATAGAGAGAGAAAGTTAAAAAAAAAAGTAGTGAGAGAGATAGAGTGAGAGAAAAGAAAGATAGAGTTGTTAGATAGAGAGAGAGAGAGAGAGAGAGAGAGAGAGAGAGAGATGGAAACTGACTCGGTGCTCACCATTTCACTTATATTCGGTACTTTCTCTTTGTCACAAATACATGCGCGGCTCTCGCGCTTTCTGATGTGATAACGTGACAACATATATTGTTCATATGGGCCTCCGGTTGGCTCGAACTCGGCGGGGCTGGCGGGGGTGGGGTGTGACGTGTGTCTCTTTTTTTTCTTTTTTCACACAAAAGAGAGAAGTTGCCTGGGGGGAAAACTGGCTGGGAGCAGGCATGGCTAATTTGTATTCAGGGTTGCTTGCAGGTGTTTTGTTTATTGACGAGGGCTCTCATCACATTTTCATATATAATAAAAAACAGTTTTTTTCTTCTTTCATGTTATGTATCGGCGACGAGAGACAGATAGAGAGAGAGAGAGAGAGAGAGAGACAGACAGAAATATAGAGAGGGAGGATAGACAGAGAGAGAGAAAGAGTGATACAGACAGAGACAGACAGAGATGGGGATGAAGAAAGAGAGAGAGAGTGTGACGGGAAAAAGGGGATGTAAGAGTGCGCTCAGATAAAATGACTTATCAATGAAAGACACTCGTTATTGTGGTTTCATTTTCTTTCCCTTTTTTCCACTTTTAATGACATTTATTACAGATGGTATAAATGATCCTACAAACTAGCGTGTTTCGCACAAGAGAGAAACAAACAAGTAAAACAATTAAAACGCTCAACCGGCGGGGCCCCGGACATTGCGGCCCGGGCCCCCCATTTTTTCAACACCGAAGACAGTAGTAAGAAAGAAAGTAATAGAAAGATAGAAAAAAGAAAGATTAGACAGAGTCCGGGGGGTGTAGGGGGTGGAGTGTGGAGTCGTGACGTACGGGAGAAACGTAAACGGATAGACCGGGTCGTATTTGTGCGCTGATGGTGCTTCGGTGACGATAATGTAAGGAAAACGGACGAAATTGGAAACAATCGTAAGTGGTAAGGAAAATAGAAAGAGTATCGATCAGACGGAATCTCGATCGTCTGGATCGTCATCGTACGGCATCTATCGTCACTAAAACGATCGATCTTTCTCGCTCCAATTTGAGCGTAGGCCGCGTCGAGGAAATTAACCGATAAGGGTTGTGTGGGGGTGGTGGGGGGGAGAAAGAAGAATTGGAATCGAGGGAGGCCACCGGCCACCTCGCACAAAACGTTTGCCCGATCATTCCGCACAAGGACAGTAGGATGTTATGCTCTGGACTAGAATTGTTAACCCCGAAACGTTTCGATTATGGCGGGACGTTGGAAATTGGGATTCGTGCTGAGTCTAAACAGAGAACAATAAACTTGTCATTAATCGGGTCTGGGGGGTGGTGGGGGGTGTTCCTGACTTCGTCCAATTATTTTTTGCTCACAAGACGGGGGAAACATGTGGACGCAAACCTTTGGGGGGGCTTGTGGGGGGTCTTGAGTTGGGGGGGCTCGTGAAACAGGTAACAAAGTAGATCTGAGAACAGGTGAGAGTGGGCGTCGCGGTTTATCTCGACTTTTTCACACGCTGTACACGTAATGTATAAACGGTTTAATTAATATTATTATTAATATTATGATTATTATTATTATTATTATTAAAGATTATTATTAATTAATTAATTAATTATTATTATTATCGGCTTTGGCGGTAGTTTTTTTTTTTTCTATATATGTAGACACATGCTCCCGCTTCGGCGGCAGGTCAGTCTCGGTAGGCTGTCGGGCTTCCTCGAACACTCGCCAAACTCGTAGATTGCGACTTATCGTACCAAGAAGGTCGAGGATCGTGCTGATGGATTCTTTAGCGGTCGGTGGTTGGTCATATTTTTTTTTTGCGATTAGTCGCCCGGCTCGATCGTAAATCGGCCAGATCGATCGATTTAAATGTGAGCTCTTTTCGTGCAGCGGGGATATTTTGCCTTTGAGCTTTTTTTTTTTGTTTGGATGGTCCGTGGCGATGGTGTTTCTTTTTTGTACATATCACGTGGGCGGATATTTACAGAAGAGGTAGCCGCAACTGCATGGGGACTGATACGGTCTTTGGACGATTAAGGCTGACGGTGGGGGATGGTGGCGGGGTGTGACAAGGGGAGGTTAAAGGGAGAATTTTGTCGAGGGTCGGGTATCTGTTTTGGGGGGGGGGGGGGGTCGGGGGTGGTTGACTCTTAGGGGGTTCTGAGGGGATGTAGTTGCGGGACGGTTGACCGCAGGTGCACTCACTCGCTACTCTTCATTAGGTGCTCGCCCTGGTCCATGGACAGGCAACCGGCGCCACCGCCGAAACCGTAGCCCTTAGGGCCGAACTTGCGGCCGTGGCAGACTTTGCAGAAGAGCTCGCCTTCGTGTTCGGAGCAATTTGTCGAGTCGAGCATTTTGCCGCAAAGACCTGCAACATAGAGGGCCGCGACGCGGGGGATGCTGAGTGAGCTTGACGCGGCGAGACACGTCGGGCGGGGGATGATGGGCGAGAGGGTGAGAGTGAGGGAGAGTGGGTCGACGTTTCTCGAGCTTTTGAGTTTCGGCGACTCAAGTCGAGTTCTCTGTCAAAATTGCGAAACCTTCGCTGCTGTTGCCAATTCGAGTTGCGTTCGTTCGATTACATAGGGACGTTGATTAACCCATTAACTGCCACGATCCCCATTTGGGGATTTCGGAATTTATATAATTATACTGTTACAACCTTTTGTGCATATATATAAAAAGCCAAATATTTCAAAAAAAAACAATTTGGTAGTTAATAGGTTAAGAATGATCAAACATCCGCGGACGAGATCGAGTGTTATCTTTCGCGAAGGAGAATCCTAACGTAGTCATTTTCGATATCTAGCGTTGATGATAACGAAGGTACGGAACGAGTCGACAATGATTCACGCTAAAGTAGGCCGTGGCGCGAAACTTCGGCGGTTCGAACGTAAAATTAGCCTAATGCACGGACAGTCGAACAGTTAATCTCCCGTACCTGCTAGATCGCACGCGAGCCAACTTCATATCGACCCGCATGCAAGGATAAAAATACTCGATGTCCGCCTTCCGCGACCGAAGGATTTCGCGTTAACCCCTTAACGTGCACGCTCGAGTTTATTCGAGCGCGCTAAACAGGCCAAACTGCGCTCACTCGAGATAATTCAAGCGGCATTGTATTCGATGCTACTATACTTTTTTACACTCAAATATAATCGAGAATTGAAAATAAGAATGTGAAAGCTAAGAAAGAAAATCGTTTTATTAATACTTATGATTTAAATAGGATTGTAAGCTGTAACTGCGCACACTCGAGATAATTCGAGCAGCGTTGTATTCGATGCTGCTATAATTTTTCACACTCGAATATAATCGAGAATTGAAAATAACAATGTGAAAGCTAAGAAAGATAATCGTTTTATTTATACTTATCACTTACATAGGATTGTAAGCTACACGTTATTATTTCAAAGAAACCGTGCGTTAAGGGGTTAAGGGGGGCGCGACGTCCGATGGAACGGGTTATGACGTAACGCGACGGCAGTAAGCCGAGAATTGTCGGCGAATCGCGACAGCGTAACATCCCGAATTACGGAATATGTTGAGGTCTTGCCCTCTGCACGGCCGGCTAAGAGTGTTTGCCGCAGTCGGCGGGTTAGGACGCGTTGTTTGTTCGTCAGGACGGCTTGTTTGCTTGCTTACTTACCGCACTTGAAGCACTGCTTGTGCCATTTCAGCCCTCCGGCCACTCGCTCCTCAGCGGCGTAGACGGATTTGCCGCATTTCGGGCATTTCGGGTGTTCGACTGGTTTGAAAGGCATTTTGTTTTATGCTGGAACAGAGAACAGACAGATTTATCGTCCGTCTCTCAGGATCTCGATGGTTGACCGCGCGTATCCTGTCGAACGAGAGACGCAAACGGTACCGACGCAAGTAGGTCATTTACCGATGATATGTCGAAGGATAATTAAGAAAAGTCACGGAAGGTCCCATTATTTTATGGACGACGCCAAATTAATTCACGCGCTTGGGATTCGATCAAATTTCATTTCGGCAAGTATACCGGAAGTCGTCGGGCGACGATCGGAGTTCATAATTCAACGCGGCATACATTCTTCATAACCACTTTATCAGTAGTGCGCCATCGTGCGAGGCTATGAAACATTGACTTCCGACGAGAGTCTCGTATCGGTTCGGCGATAATTCCGCGGCCTGAAATCTTTATATCGCTCTGCCATCGCATTTGTCCTATAGTCTGACAATACATCGTTGAACCTATCCCTTCAATTATTACCCGGCGTAATTCGATAGCGCCAAGAACGTGACGTCTTTCATCGGCCAGATTAACCGTAAATTTATCCCCACGAATTACGTTGTCGCAGGCGTAGCCGACGCAAAAACGGCTCTATGAATAGTTTAAGGTGACGGAAGGTATCTCTGGAACGGTTCAGCCGGCGTTCATGTTTCTCGACCGCCTGTTCCGGGACAGCGTAAACAGTCCGTAATTTTACCCCATCGCCGGAACTGCGTCTATTTCCGTGATCACTTTAACAGACGCCGGTGCACGCGGCCCGAGAAGAATAGCGGGTGGAAAGCAGGGAGGATTCGCAACACCCCGACATCATCACGCGAAAACCGAGGACATCACCCCAAAGTTTTATCAGAGTTCAACGACGCAGGATGCATTTTTCGAATTCTTATTCCGCGAAAATATTTCGGTCGCCGATTATCCGTACACTAAACTTTAACATTGCAAAAAAAGAATGCTTTGTATTTTTTTATATATCTATATCGCTATACCTGCCGTATCAAACCCTTAAATTAAGTACAAAACTTCCCCCATTGAATTTGTCTGCCGTAAACATACTACGTATCAAAAATCATTCGTAAGCGAAGGCAAACTCTCGGTATCCAGACAAAAGGAGAAGTCTTCTATACCTGCAGCGTTAGAGGGCACGAAAAAAGAGGGGTTGTTCCACGGTCTTGTCAGAGTTCGTCGAGAGGTCAGTGGTCACGCGTGTCGGCTCGAAGTGTCGCACGCACTCGATCCGAACGAGTTCTCGACCGCGGGTATTCTTGTTGGTATACCGGTCACTATACCGATCGCTACAATACGAACTATACCAGTAACCGTACCGTGTATACCGGTGGACTGCGTCAGTTGCTATACAAACAAACTAATCATATAACTATACCGGCGGACTGTAAAAATTATACCAGGACGCAACGACTATACCCGTGGATTGTACCAGTTGCTATACCAACACGTTATATCTACCTATGCCGATAGACCGTAGAGTCGCTATACAAACTTGCTGTACCTATACCTGTAGACTATACAGTCGCTATACAAACATGCTGTACCTATAACTATGCCGGTGGACCATATCAATTACTATACAAACATGCTGATCATATAACTATGCCGGTAGACTGTAAAGATTTCTATTTAAACACACCGATCATACAATTATGCCGGTGAACTGCAAAAGTTGCTGTACCAGCGCGCTGAACCTACGCCTATCAGCGGCCTACACCAACGGCCTATGCGAGTGGCTAGCGGTGGCAAGCGTTAGCAGCCGGTCGGAGTGTGCCACACGATGGTCCACGATGAGAGTGGCGGTGAGATTCTATATCGGTGCGAGCGCAACGCAACTCTCCGCCGAGCGAGGCCGTATTTGGGAAGACGACTAAGTTCCAACGCGGCGGGCGGCGAGCGCCATTACCCCTACTTTTGAATTACACATATCTCGGATACACCTCTGCCCTCCTCCGTCCGACCCCCACCCGAAGGTGGAGTCCGAGATGGAGTCCGAGGTGGGACCGGAGTGCGGAGCATGTTCGAGCGTCTAACGCTAAAATCTCACCCTTTCGCGAGAGCCTAGATCAACGCTCGGTAGGTTGGACCCGATATGTAGGTCGGAGGTGCGAAACGGTCAATCGGAGGAAGTTCGAGGTATCAAGAGGGGATGCGAGAGGTTAAGGGTGAAATTTGTAATTGTAAGGGATTTTGGTTAGGGTTGAGGGTTGGATAATTTGGTAGGTGATGGTTAACTGGTGTTGGCGAGAAGGTTGTGGGTTAGGACTGGAAGGTGGGAGTCTATTTTGTACTTTGATGTTTTGTCGAATATTTCCAGAAGTAAGCGGATGGGAATACGTTATTTAATGCACGCGACGCACGCAATCGAGTGCGTCTTCATTGAAACACTAACGCATTCTACGACGGCGGGGCTCGCATACCTGTGAGTGGGCTATTAATAGTTTATTGTTTTTTAGCACTCGGACCGTTGCACCCACGGTTACGCGTCCCGTTATTAGGATTATGCGCACGTTCGAAAGGGGTTACTCGTTTCAGTCGGCGTTTCAGGTTTTAACGTGGAACCCTTGCTCTTTCGATCCTGAACGTACTGAATTATCGTACTATGGCTGAATTATCTGTTCATTTGCGGAATGTAAGTGACGTTGGAAATGATTAGACGAAAAATGTGTCAGATATCATAAGAGAGATTGAAAATCGAAACAGACAAGTTTTCCCTATGACATTAAACGCATCCTTCTTTTTCAACGAAATATAATAAAAGTATCATTACCCCAAAACATTTGAATCTCAAAAAAAACACCGAGACCATTCAACCACTCAACAAAATCGAAGAAAATCCAACACCTCCATCGAACCCCATAAATTTCCATTCCCAACTCTATACCCCCCAAAAAACCACATACCATCCACCCCCTCCCATCTCAAAACTACCCCAATGAAAGAAAATCTCCGACGAAAAAAATTATCCCAAACCCTAGAATGCCATAATTGTTCATCCATCGGTACTCACCGTTTAGGTAGAAATAATCGATCGAAGATGAACGTGGGTTAGGCGTTCGTGGAGTGGATGAAAATTCGGGTCTGTCCCTGACTGGATGAGAGTCGCTCGGCTCGGTCGGCTGTGGGTAGACGGAAAACACCGAAGAGACACTGTACACCGCACTAATACTGGATTCGAATGGCCGTCCTCGCGTCGGGACTGTCCTAGTCATAGCCCGCGATTTGCACACGGCACGTATGCATCGGAACGTCAGTGCTGCCGACGCCGACGTCGCGACGGCGGCGGCCCAGTTACGTGGCGGTAGCCAAAGGGCAGCGGGGGTGGTAGCACTGTCCGCACGAACGCCGGAGGCGGAGGACCGGCAATTCCCGTGGGCAGAAAGAGGGAGAGAGGGAAAGAGAGAAGGAGAGAGAGAGAGGGAGAGTGAGAGAGAGGAGTCCAGTAGGATAGCGGATCGCGAACGGGAAGATTCCAGGGTCGGATCAGCGACAGGACGCCGAAGAGAAGATCGGTGGATCAGTCTATTGAAAGCATACTTAAGAAGTGGTGAGAATATCACTGGAGAGTCTCACATTCTGTCGATCGTATGCGTGCATTCGTTTCATTTTCTTTCCCTGAACGTTTCGATTACGATGAGATTTGCGAGGTGAAGGTGACAAAGAGGTCTTTCGAGACTTGTTTTGGACGAGACGGTTTGTGGAGGATATAAGTAGGTTGAACGTATAGAAAGGAGGGACGCTAGAAGCGGTAGGGTATTGTTTCTTTATGCATGGATTTCTACTGTTTTTCTCGGCGGCTGATTGACGAGCACGGGGCTGTTCGTCGAATTTTGTCGCGTCGATTTCGAAGAGAGAAAATAGTGGCAGGAACAAAGGACCGGCGGTTCAGTGACTGAGGAATGCGATCGAAGTACGATCGACCCTTGTCAAAATAATACTTATTCACCCCCCATGCCACCCTCGCTGTGCGTAAACACTCAGGTGAGTTTTGCGACATCGTCAGACGGCGAGTGTCGCGGGAGGATATTTTTATCCTTGGAAATTCCGAGTTTATCCAGCCGAATAATCGATGTGTCATGCAAATTTATTGTCATTCATCCTGCGACGAGTTTGAATTATTATCATTCTAATCATACTCGCAGTCATTGGCTGCGTCCGATTGTGGAAGTTGGAGAGAAACGACGCGTCAGGACGGAAAATTTGCAATTCCGGGAATAGATGTCGGTTCGAAGGAATCCGTTAGGTTCGATGAGATCATTACGCGCTCGCACCCTGCCAACTTTGAATTTAGTCGATTTAAAGTGCCCTTTCCTGCGACGCGTGGCTGCCAGTTGACGAACTCGAAATGCAGCTTCCGGTGTTAACGCGTCACGTGTCGTGACGGCAGTCACCCGAGATCCGTCGCGGGGTAGCCAAGCATCGGTGTGTAACGCCGAGATTTATGCCATTCCATTGTCCAAGAACATTCTTGCGTCTCGCTGTTGTGCAAAACTTGTTTACGTTCGAATTATGCGGCATGACACCGAGCGAGAAGCACTTTGGGTACCACGATTCTTTGATTAATATGAACATCCCTCACGCTCGGCGTTAATCATAATTATGTAAGGAATAACAAGGACAACGTTGCAATAAACGAACAACAACAGTAACATAAATCATTTATTCCAGCCACATACATCATACAAATGATTCAGACAATATTTTCATATTTACACCCACATTAAAGTCGCCATAAAAAATCCAACTTCCTCAACCTATACCACCGGACTTTAATCTGTACATCACGTGTTCTTCGACTCCATCCACCCCCAAAAATTCTGTCCACCACAGAGGCAGACCATTATCACCCTCCGAGAATCTTCCCAATTTTTGGCTAATGCGGGCTGCGTCGGCGTAATTCCGTTCCTGTTCCTCCTTAGTTCGCCCGACGACGCTCGCCGTCGGCCGCGCGCGCGCGCGCGCGCGCGCACGAGGTGGGTGGACGTCGAGGGCGGAAAGAAGGAGGCGGTCTACCCGTGCCTCTTCGCTAGCAAACGAGCGAACTGAGTGAGTGCCGTGAGCCACGGAGAACACACTCATCGTCTATTAATAGCCCCTTGCTCAAATTTATATTTTTAGAAGGGCGTGTATATACGTACACGTGGGTTTATATAGAAAGGTATATGGTTACCTATACCTATGCCTCTACATAAAGTCGGCGGGGCGCAGGTTGCCGCCGAATGTGCTCGTCTTCTTCGTATTCCGCCCGAAAGACGAAGGTTGCCGCGGAAGCGGGCGAGATGGAAGAAGCTTGAGAGAGAGATCGAGAGAGAGCGAGAGACAGAGAGAGAGAGAGAGAGAGAGAGAGAGAGATGGACGGAGAAGGCAAGAGATAAAAGAATAAAGAGAGAGAAGGAGAGACGATACTCTTATAAGGAGGACACGTGCAGCGTCCTCATCGTCGGCGAACTCTGTCGAGGCTGACAATGTCGCGAAGGAAAATTTCTCTCCCCCCACCCCCCTCCTTCTCCCGCCTCACCCCCGTCCAACCTCCCTGCCGACCCTCGACGCGGCACTCGCGGAATTTCGCGTCGATTAAGAGAGGGCGGATTAAAACGTTCCCGAGGCGAGCCGGTCGTGTCCTCGGGTGCCAAAATAAAGTGGCGAACGTTAGTTGCCGCTCGGGATTCCACGTACGATAGAGTGCAAGGTTTTTTGGATAGACCCGAAAATGATATCCGCGAATCTCGGCGTTTAATTTCGTTCGAGACGCGATACGGTAAGCGTATAAATTTGGACGGGATGGGAAGCGCGCGCGCACGCGTGCACGCGTGCACGCCAGCACGCCGATATCCTCCCGTCAACCTGCCGCTCAGGTTATTCCATTCTGCAGGAGTCTGCAGTGTGCAGCGAATGCATTGACATCGTGACGTGTCGATGGATTAAGAAGACTTGCGGGAGAACGTTTCTATGCGGAGTCTTTCATTTCGACTTCGTAGTGTTAACCCATTAGCCGCCGTAATACGAAAATACAAAAATAAAAAATGAAATTAACTGTACAGTTAGAAGCTTGAGTCATTCAAAGAAAACGATTTGAACCTGTGTCCCAAAAATGAAACGTTGGCGGATGATAGGTTAAGGAATGAGATGATGAAGAGGAACTGAAGATGTGACAAAGTTTCGAGAAGGACTTAACCGAGGAGGTAGAGAATAATCGACTCAGAGTTTCATATAGTCTTGTTATTCTTCGCCTTTCAGTTTGTCGAAAGAGAGAGAGAGAGGGGGAGAGGGAGAGAGAAAGGAACTTAAAAATAAAGGGATGACATCGCTCTAGACTGGTCGAACGAGGCTAAAGTCCCGAGATCGCCGACTAGCCCACGCCGTTTTGGCCGAAATCTTGCAAGCTGGCGTGAGCTCGCGCTCCCGCCTCGGGGCGCAGGAGGGGAAACTCGGCGGAATCTCGAATTTTCGCTTTCGGGAAAACGGGGTTCGCTAATTCAGATCCCACAGCGGCGTCGTACAACAGTCGCCCGACGAAGCTCGGCCATTGTTATTATTATACTATGGGCCCGAGACTTCCGCGACAGCACAATTATCCGCTGCAATTACGGAACAATTTCGTCGGCTCGCGAAGTCTCATCTTCACAATTCGCATTCCCTTTACCTTCGATTTACATCAGACCACCCAACACAAATACCAACGTCTCGAAACACGTTCCTCAAAATCGACCTGCAAGAGTTCCAGGCCGAAGATGGCGTACGATCTCGGACCTTCCACTTTCGGTCAGCTGATCGTTCCGGCCAATTCTGGCCATGTCAACCGATCGAGATCGTTGCACCCGGTAGCCGATCCTTCAACTGTTAAAAATACCCGCGAACGGGCCGCTTTCGTCGGAGGTCCGATGAATTTTTTAATCGGCGCCGCGTCAGCTTTATCCCGGGTCGACGTTCACCCCGAAGCCGACTTTACCTTCCGAATCGTCCCGGAGTCCGTAGACCCCGGGTGCGCCCGCCATTGCCGGCCTTAATCGAGTGAAGCGATAAGGTTGTCAGTCACGATCTCGGCAATCCGGGGTGCACTTTTACGCGGCTGGCTCCAATTTCATGGAACGCGATGTTCCTCCGCGTTCCACCTCCGCTCCTTTCGGCCGTTTATATATAGAATCCCGGCTGCCCCTTTCTCGATTCCCCGCTTTACTTCCTTCGGCCTTCCTTGTCGCGCGAGCAGCGCGGAGGTGGAGGTGGAAGATGATAGGCAGAGGGAGTGAGAGAGAGAGGGGGGGGGGGGGGGCAGAGGACGGAGAGAGAATAAGATTCGCTATACGATACGGACGACTACGGTCGTGAACTAGATGTAAATATAAGCGGGAATGAGATAGGGTAGGCGATATTGTGCTAGGTAGATCTGAGGATTAGCTAGGTTGAGAGGGAGTCGCTTTATGCGGTAAGACGTGATAGTGAACTAGATGTAGATATGGACCGTTTATTTTGAAAGTACGTATCGCAGATCTCACGTTCTTGTATGGACCGTTTATTTGAAAAGTGGTGTCCCTACTTAAAAAAAAATGAGATATCACATAATTTACGATTAACATGGTATAAACGGTTTATTTACGCCATACTTAACTTTTTTCCATACTTAAAAAGAAATGAGATATCACATAATTTACAATTAACGTGGTTTAAACGGTTTATTTACGCGATATTTAATTTTTCTTTAAATGGACTTACATCACTTTCAAAATAAACGGTCCATATAAGAACGTGTAATCTGCAATACGGACGGTTTGAATTAAGAGTTACAGAATGGAATTAGCTGTACTGCGTGGATATGTTATGATGGCGAATCGGATGTAAATATCGGCCGATAGAGAATGGCAAATACTACATTTCCCTTTTTTCGCCGGCCATTTGTCACTTCGCCGGCAGCGGCACGCAGGAAAGTCGCCTCTTGTTTACACAACACATTATAAGTCAGTCGAGCGCAACATTTTTCATCCCGTCGCTATTATTTTCTTTTCTCTCCCCGAGGCGTACGCAAGCGTACTCCGTTACGTCGGCCGCGAATTCCGTTTTGACGATCCGAAACGGACAATGTCACGCAGACACATTCCGTCTTCCGTCCGTCCGCGAAAATCTTGGCTTTCATTTAAGGATATCCTACGATCCAGCGATAGTCGACAGGCGGGAAGGAACAATTCGCTGAGACGTGCCTGGTGTACAAATAAATCAGGATGAGAGAACTGGAGCCGAATGAAGATGATTTTTGGAAATAGACCTTTCTGGAACTTTCTTAACTTTCGTAACCGATTATCCGCCAATGTCCTATTTTTGGGGCACATTTTCGAGCTGTTTTCTTTGAATAACTGCAACCTCTAAATATACAGCTACTTTTATTTATTTTATTAATTTTTTGGATTGCGGAATGGGTTAACTTTCTTTGTTGCGTACAGTTCATTCTTTTGCTTTCCGTGACCGATTCCCGCTTGTTGTACGCTCCTGTACCCCTTTCCTCTCTTTTCCGATGATCACATTTTTCGCAAAGCAACGTGCACACCATTCGCGCGGACATCATTCATTTTCCGCTCTTACGGTAAGAAGGTAGGGGTAGGAAAATGTTTACGGAAAGTCGAGCGTTCGGCAGACGCGCAGTCCGCCGCCGAGTTCAGTGTATCGGATGACATTAATCGCAATAAGGTACAATGACGCTGACGGGGAACCTTGCACGTACTCGTAGGTCAGGGGTCTCGAATCGGACGTGGGCCAAAACGATAATTTATAAACACATCCCCGAGCCCGTCTCAGCTTTGGCCTTCCGAGAGTCCGGGAGCGACGCCGCGCTAACTCGCGAGAAAAAACAGCTGGCCCGAGCCAATTGTCAGCCAGTTCGGCAACAATGTCGCAGCCTGTACCGAGAAGCTGCTTGGCAAGTGGTTAACGATCGTGTTCGGCCGGACATCGGTTTCGCGGAACGTCCGCCTGCGAATCCGGTCCCTTTCGACGGAACATGTCGGTCCGACATGTTTGTTTGCCCGAAGACACTTGGATAGAACACTCCTTACGGAGAAGACTTCGGAGAAGCGGACTACAGGCTGCTTCAAAAGTCGTTAGCGAAAGGCTTGGAATCGCATTTGACAAATTATTATAGTACCCTCTTTACGGACAAGAGTTCGGAGAAATCGTCTACAGGCTGCTTCAAAACGTAGCGAAAGGCTGGGAATCGTATTTGACGAACTATTACAGTACACTCTTTACGGAGAAGAGTTCGGAGAAGTCGACTACAGGCTGCTTCAAAACGTTAGCGAAAGGCTTGGAATCGTATTTGACGATTACGGTACGCTCCGCCCTACGTTCGATTGCTTTTCCACTGTGTTCCAGAACGGTAGCAGCGCTACTTCGACAATGAGCAGACATAATCACATCCTCCTCAGCGGGAGCGCAGCAGCATTCGAGGAATGCTGACGATCGAAGTCTTTATTTTGCGGGCAACCGCAGATTACGGTGGTGCATGCCACTCTCGGGACGCCTGCCAGCCATCAATCTGGTACAGCGACAGATTCCGAGCGTACTACCAGCGGCTTGCCGGCAACGTACGTTGCTCTTCCATGTCAATTCGGCAAAGATTACATTTACCCTTCGTCCGAGCGCGCGCGCGCGCAATTACCTTCAGCCCGACGAACGTTTCGTAGCTCGAGATTGCGATTCGGTCGGACGTAACTGAAGATTCGCTACCAAAGATCGACGATTGTTGGAACGAACGTAGGGGACACAAAGATCGTTCGGGCTAACGTTTACGGTCTCGTCGGTCGACTTATCACTTAGGCGACGAAATTCAACCCTAAAACCAGGCACGCTAGGCGCGCCTTCGGAGCTGCAGCTGTTTGTAAAGTAAACTCGTAGAACAGGCCGCAATATTTCCGCCGAACCGGCGTCTGTGTGAATGCAGCGCCGAGGAGGAGGACAGAAATAGAGAAAGGGAAGAGTGCGCACGCGTGTGCGCGTGAAAGAGAACGCTAGGATGAGAGCGATCGAGAGAGAGAGAGAGAGAGAGAGAGAGAGGAAGAGAGGAAGAGAAGTGGAGAAGGGGAAGAAGAGAAAGAGAGCAGAGAGAGAATTTCTGGATTATGTGCGGCAGAAATGCAATCTAATAGCCCTCCCACCCCCCGTTAAAGTCTGCGTAATATTACGCAGGGTCCGACACGCGGCTTGAGTTTAATCCAAACGTTCGAGGCAGTCGAAATGGGAACCGGAAGATTAATAAATGAACGCCGTTACCGGCGCGGGCCACCGCTTACGTATTGTGCGGCATAGCGCCGTAAAATCATCGTTTAAAAATAAAGCCGACATGGTTGCTGCCCGAGCCGACCGGCACGGCCATTAGGTGCCGACTAGGTGTCGACTAGGTGCCGACTAGGTGCCGACTAGGTGCGGAATCTAGAACCTAGAGGAGGCCAGGCACGGGTACCCGCCAGCTTGCGAAATGGGAGATCTACTTTCTCAGGAAGTGAATCCACTTAATACTTAGCCCCCTAATGGTCCCACCCCCACCCTCCTCCCCTTCTTCACCTCCTCCTCCTCCTCCTCCTCCTCCTCCTCCTCCTCCTCCACCTCCACCTCCACCTCCGTCAACGTGCGCGCGAGCCGCACTTCAGGATTCGTCAACTAACCGCAAACGCTCACGCTCCCTCGACTCTCGCCCGATGATTATTTTTGATGGGCCATCGTGAGAAAAAAGTACGGTAGGAGGATCAGCCGTCGATGAGGACGCAATCGTTGCCTAGTTCGGCGCCGTCTCTCGGCTAGAAGTGAATGTCGCCGATGGAGATGAGGCCCCGGGCCCTGGGCCAGACGTGACGAAAGATCCTTGCCGCGAAATGAACAAATCCACCGTAGAAAGATTGGAGATCATCGCTTCGACTCTTTTCCGTCCTCGGGAAGGACTGTCATTTTCGTTCGGATCGTTCCACGCGTTCCTCTCGTTCGCTGTCTTCATCGGATTCTGCTCGAATCGTCGGCAGGGCTAGCAAGCTCAGGCTCGAAGGAAGAAAATGTGTCGCAGTCGATTCATTTGATCCGCTCGATCACTTTCCCGACTCCCACACAGAGAGCTACTTTGCGTGCGTCGTAGGATTCGTGTGGGTCATAATGGCGTTAACCCATTACACACCAATGTCCCATTTTTGGGACACATTTTCAGATTATTTTCTTTTATCGACTACACCTTCTAAATATACAGTTAATTTGATTTTTTGTTTCTATATTTGAACCGCGGCGGGTAAAAAGTTAAATCTGATTTTTTCAGCGGAATCTGAATGACTCAGTTCTCGGGAAGGACTATAATTTTCATTCGGAACGTTCCACGCGTTCCTCTCGTCCGCTGTCCTCATCGGATTCTGCTGGAATCGTCGAGCTCTCGAGGGCTAGCAAGCTCGAAGTAAGAAAATGTGTCGCAGTCGATCCACTCGATCCGCTCGATCACTTTCCCGACTCCCACACAGAGAGCTCACTTCGCGTGCGTCGTAGGAGTCGGGTGGGTCATAACGGCGTTAACGCTGATTTGTCAGCGAAATCTGAATGACTCATTCCCGAAGCGTCGCGTCTTCGGTTACTGGCAAAAGCTCGGAGATAAACACGCGCGAGTTCTCGTACACAGGTGCACACAGGCATATACAGGCACACGCGTACACAGGCTCGCGCCCTCCCTAAGCTAAATCGGGCCACAATGCCTTCGGGACGCGGACGCGTTATGCACCGCGCTATTTGCGGATCGCGTGAAATTATAATTAGGCGTTTATCGAACTTGGCGAATTCGTTTGTGAGGTCCGAGACTCGCTCGGATTTTCGGACGATCGCGGTGCGTAACCTTGCGAGCGCGGCTGGCGGCTCGGATCGAATTAAATTTCGGCAGAGAGAAGCTATCGGTGCTTAACGACGTCCCGCGACGAGGCATGACACATTCCCGAGGAGTTCGAATGCGAGGGCATTTTTAGACAGGACATGTAGACATAACGGCGTCCGTTGCCGTCGACTCGGGAAAGACGGACGACGCGCCGATCGAACTTTCTTGAAGCTGGCTCGTTGGTGGGCCAATCGAAAGAATACGTTTATGTAATTCGGTAGTGAAGAATTCTTCTTTGCAGACGAGAAATTATTTATTACTTATCTATACGTACTTGTCATGTAAATGAAGCTGATGATAAATAATAACTTAATTTCAGTCTGAAAAGATTTTCTTTCAATTCCCATCGAATTAAGTTAATAAATCTTTTGATCGTCATACATAAATAAATATCATATATATGATATATATAGATGCAGTCGTATAGGTTTGAAATTTCTTTTTCTGGAACCCGGCACCAACGAGCCGGGCGTGGGTTCCGATAACGAGGGCGAAATTGAAATTTCAGGACATCCGTGATGGATGGCCAGCGTTCGTCGCGTTTTAAGTGGCCCGCGTTAGGCACTATGGGCCTCGAAGTGATATGTGACTTTGTTTCCACGCCGAACGGCCCGCAAAAGCGCGTCGTGTGCCAATCGCGGGAAGGAATTCACGGTCAATCCTCGCTTCGACGCTCCGACGTCCCTCTGCAGGACGTCGGTCTTGCGCCGCGATTGAAAATGATGCCGCGGCGAGAATCATTGGCACTGACGAAATCCGCGAACGAGCACGGTGAACGCATAAATATTTTGAGGAAATATGATATGGGTGTGTGCGCCTTAGCACCTGCACAGAACCTGTCCAAATCGGTGTGCGAACACCGCCGCGGCCGAGAATTGGCCGGTTCGCTTTGCCCAGTTATAACGCGGACGGAACGTCATTATGGATCAGGATGTGGCCGCCATTCCGTTCGGTAACTCATTCGCGGAGTGAGATCTGTCCGAATGCCACCTAAGAGGCTGTCTTTCGCGACATTTTAACGAATGGCCGCAAGTAGCTAGCAGAATCCTGCGAATTCTGCCTAATTTTTGTTCATCGTTTCATTTCATCCGAATAAACGTCGAACGAACAAAATCCTAGTTCAACAAAATCCTCGATCAAAGTGAACGTTGGCATCCACCTAAGAGAGAAGATGGCGGAGGGAAAAATATGATCGGGAAGAATTCTTTCCTGGCACCGAGCGCTTGTTATATCGCTGATTTAAGAGCTACTTGTTACCCCACGTATGTGACCCAGGTATAATGGCGATAGTATACATCATTCGGGGACGCGTCGCCGGGCCATTCCAAATCCGTACCGAGATATCAATTCATCTTTACGAGTAAAACCCGCCCCGCGCGCCGTTCGAGATCATCCTAAAAAGCTCGCCGATTTGCGCGGCGTATTTATACCGTTTACATCACTCTCGGCTCCGTCTTCGGCAGATGTTGACATTACGTAAATAATTTCACTTCCATCGGAGCGCACGAAGACGGCTATGACTTATTTTTAGGTATAATTTTCGATAAGTATGACGAATTTGCCACGTTTACGTCGCTCGGTGCCACTTGAATTGCCGAATCTCGTGAGATGAGAAAAAGTCTGATCTGCCACTCGCGATTGCTGAAAATAATCGCACGGTGAACAGGTTGATTGTCAGCGAACGTCATTCCTTCTCAACTTACGGATAATGCGAGTGGCGAAAAGGATCTCGCAGTCTAGCGTAAGAAAATAACGTTAGCGTCGCACTCTGACTTGTCCGCAAAATTGGCAGACCGGTGAGAAATATTAAATCCGCTACACCTGGTAAGTGGGATATTTCGGCGTTTACCTTGAAAAATATTCGTCATCGCTCAAGCGCGGTTACACGAAAAACTGGGCCATCTGCCTAATTCCCGGTTGTCTCATCGTTAACCGGCATTCGCCGTCATTGTATTGAATGACTTTTATCGCCGTCTAAGATTCCGCCCCCTCCTCCTCCCCGACAACCCACCCCGGCCGATTTACGGCTAACGTCGGACGAGGTTGCTCGCTAAACGGCAAATCGTACATCATTTTTGAACCTTTACTTCCTCTCATTAGTCAAAACGCACTCTCTGAAGACTTAAGATCGGATCTATGAATCTTGATGAAATAAAATCCGTTCGGAATACGGATACTACGATCGCCACGTTAACGTTACGGAAACCTTCGACTAAAATTGTCTTCTCCCCCCCACCTTGCCCCCTTCCGTAAGAGGTCCGATTAAGTCGAGGTATCAAAATTCACGGCGTCCGCAGCCGTTCGATCGGCGTTCTTCGCCCGAGAGCGCTTATAAATCAGTCTGGCGAAACGTGACTCACGGATCGTCAAAAGCGGCGTGGACCGCCAAGCGAAAAAGCTGGGAATGATGTCAGCGGCTCTCGAGCGCTTCTACGATATTCCGCGGACGTGGAAAATCGCTCGAGCGCGCGCGCGCGCGCGCACCGAGTCAGTACATTAACTTCGTGGGACGCGCAGGTACTCTTCTATCCTAGAGCGCAAAGGAATGTCGAAGGGTCCTAGTCGGCCTTATGACGGCCTTAAATCGCAATTATGCGAACTCATATACATTCATATTTCAAATAATCTGACACCGCCAAGCGAAAAAGCTGGGAATGATGTCAGCGGCTCTCGAGCGCTTCTCCGATATTCCGCGGACGTGGAAAATCGCTCGCGCGCGCGTCCGTACATTAACTTCGTGGGACGCGCAGATACTCTTCTATCCTAGAGCGCGAAGGAATGACGAAGGGTCCTAGCCGGCCTCATGACGGCCTTATGACGGCCTTAAATCGCAATTATGCGAACTCATAAACATTCATATTTCAGATATTCTGACACTGACTCTCCCGGCTCGACTCCGACCACGTCTATCATTAATCCGAAGACCTACTTACCCCACAACCTCATCCAAAATTAGTACCTCGCTTATGCAGTGGCGTAACATCGCCGATGGAGGGACGCGAAGGATGCGAAATTTTATAGGAACCGAGGAGCTCGAACTCCGCGCGAGTTTCAAATTTTCTGCCCGCTGACCGTCGGTTCCTCCCCTCTCTCGATCCGCCGACGTTTCGCGCTTTTGACAAAGTGCGTCTCGCTCGTTTGTCAGTTAACGTTTCATCGTTTCGCCGAGTGCCATTCAACGCCTGGATAACTTCGTTTGATTGATAGTACTTGAGACTCTGACTTTTCGGCGAGCAGAGCTCGCCGAGTCTCAACATACGTCACAATACGCGAGCATCTTTACATGTTTGACGATATTGTATTGTATTCTTTATTTATGATTCCCTTGCGGGTTACATACTTCTACATCTCTCCTTCTTATCCTAACTTCCTTCTATATTTCATTTACCCTACTTAGTCTATCTTATTCTATCTTATTCTATGTTATTTAACTTATTCTACCCATAGTTTGACTTTACATGCCCAGTAAATACCCAGTTGTCTCTGATTGTAACGACCAGCTTACAGCGACACCGTTACCCAAAGCTAAGAGTCGTCAACTTCGACCGATTTCGCATCACTGTCGCTTGCCAAATTTAATGGCGCCTTAAAAATGTCCCTAATAATATCAAGGGTCGTAAAAGTTTGACGCGATGTAACGGCCGCCCGTTCGAATGGAACTGTCTTTCTGAATGAAACGAGTTCTGCCGATCACTTACCTTCGACAACGAAAATCGTCCCTCCTTCCCCCCACCGCCCCGTCAGGCCGTAGGTTCCCGCCACTTTGCTAATCTCAAACTAGACCTAAGGCTATAATAAGGATCGAATTAACGGTGCCCGGGGGCAATTCCGCGTTGTAAGCTATTACACTAGTCGCTAGACGAGCAACGCGATCTCGGCAATAAGGAAAAGTCATTGCGTATAATTAATTATTGAGCATGAACGGGCCTTGCCCAATGTTACGGAATGGTTTACGTAGACCAGCGAGCGTTCTGCAATTCGGTTACATCCAACGAAATTAACTCATCTGTTAATGCGATCGATCGGAAAAGTCATTAGGTATAATTAATTATTGAGCATGACCGGACCTTGCCCAATGTTACGGGATGGTTTACGTAGTCGCGAGCGTTTTGCAATTCGGTTACATGCGACGAAATTAACTCATCTATTAATTCGATCGATCGGAAAAGTCATTGCTTATAATTAATTATTGAGCATGACCGGGCCTTGCCCAATGTTACGGAATGGTTTACGTAGTCGCGAGCGTTCTGCAATTCGGTTACATGCGACGAAATTAACTCATCTGTTAATTCGATCGATCGGAAAAATCATTACTTATAATTAACACATTAAAGGCGGGAGTCGTAGTACTACGATTTATCTCGACTGTAGCTTAAAAACTTTTAAGAGTTTAAACTGTTTGAAGTTAAAATTTTTTTGTGATTACACAAAATATCGCCGTTTCTAGGAGGAAAAACGAGGCGGGGCGGTCGCCGCGTTACCTAGCATACTTTCGTCAAGATCGCCCGCCTTTAATGTGTTAATTATTGAGCATGACCGGGCCTTGCCCAATGTTACGGAATGGTTTACGTAGACCAGCGAGCGTTCTGCAATTCGGTTACATGCGACGAAATTAACTCATCTGTTAATTCGATCGATCGCGGCCTGACCCGACGGACTGCCCACATCCGCAAACTTCGGGTCTGACCCACTGATCCGTTTGATAGATCGCTTCGTGTCTGCATTCCGTTCATGCGCATAAGCCTTCGCATATTAACAAATTGCAGATTCATATTGACAAAAAGGTGTAATTAATCGTCCGACGAGATGAGAAATCGCCCAAACCGAGAAACTGACATTCTGCATTTTTTGCACATTTATTTTTAAGCGCTTCTTAACGTCAGATTCGTTCGCATAATCACTGATGCTTGTATGAATGTTTTTGTCCTGTTGTTTGCGCCCAAATTTTCAATGCGAAGGTGTATAATCGATTTCTGATTCTTTGCGGGGGGAACATTGCCGTCATTAAAAGAAAGACAATTAAAAGGATGAAGGAGAAAAAGTCCATCAGGCGGGACGATAACAGTTGGTAAGAAATCAGGAATTGTTGTTAGTCCACTGCGAACAAATGATTGCAGCTACGGAGTCAGGGATCTGCGGTTTTATTATTAACTGTAATTACGGTTATACGTACGCATTAAGGTTCCTCGAGATGACTGTGTTTCCATCTCCATTTCATCGCACCCGCAACCAGGAACACGGTATAAAACCCACCGGCGCCGCAACGTTGAGCTATCTTAGTTTTGTGAACTCTTGTAGGATTGGGACGAGTCGCTAATGATTTGGCAGGTAAGTGTCAGCTGGCCCTCGACTGAAATTCATCGATCCATCCTCGATTAACACCTCGACCCTGCCAAATTTCTTTCGGCCTTTCCAAAACCTTTGCAAAAAGTTTGAGAAAAAGAACAGAAAATTGAAGTGCCGATAGAATAACTGCGGATATCGAATAATCAGTTTCGCAATGTCAGTTCAATCTTCTCTGATCACTGATGGAACGCTGAAATTGAATTTCGCGGATCGAGCGAAGGATCACCATCGAATTTCTGCAACGTAATTCGAATTCTCATACAGCATCGAACCAAAGTATCTTCCACCCTCCCCCTCATTCATACGATACAAATCTGCATAAAAATCATCTTTTCCACTAAATCAAAACTTCAACTCCAACTAACTCCAAAACTCCACAATGTCAAAAAAATGGAAAATCTGAAAGTATAGACTTCCGGATGGTCGCCGCATTCGGGATTCGCTGCTTGCCGACGTTTCGCAAACATTACAGTTTGCATCATCAGGGCAGGTTGCTCCGATACTGTATCAGTATCTGAACGCGGCGACCGTCCGGGAGCCTATACTTTCAATAATAATGGCCGCGAAAGCCTTAAATCTCGCAATTGAAAATCTATCAAAACTGCCTGAGCTGTTCGTTCTTTCCCAATTTCACTTTTTATCAAAAAACGCTCGAGCGATCGGTCAGTGTTGAAGGTAACAGCATTTACTTTGTCGAGCATCTTTCCCGCAGGTACTTCTCTTATCGACCATGCTGGTAGGAATTCGGAGTGTGCCACAGGGACCCTCGTATCTGCCACCTCCCGCAGGGCGGCCAGGGGGCGGGGGTACGGGCGGCGCGGGCGGGGGTGGCGGAGGACATCCAGATGAATGGGCAGGCGTAAGTATAACACTTTCGAATATCGAGGCGTCGAATTCCGATCGGCGTCCCTTTCGGGAAACGTCGGATTTGAGAATAGCGTCGAGGATCAGTGGCCTCGATATTAACGGTCAGCGTCTTCTATATTTAATCGGAAGTGCCTTCGATTTCGTATGGAGTCCAAGGTTGCGATCGGTACGGGCGGGTTTACTTATATACGCCGGGCGAATATTTACGATCTGTGTTTCGTGTAAACGACGATCGCGGACTGTGTCGGACACCCGGTACGGGGGCGTGCCACGACTGTGAATCATTCGCAGGAATGAGAGTTTGAGTTAGATAAAAATTGATCGACGCTTGGCTCGTTAAGGATCGTTAAAAATGCTTTAGTCCTTCGAACTCGACGGCTCTAACTTTACATTTTAAATTTGAACATCAAATTCAGGAGCCGAAGATAATAATTCGAAATTAGCATTAGGACACAAAAGTGCGAAAAAGTAGAAAATCGCTGAGTTCTCATCGTTTCCTGAATATAACGGGGAAGAATATAATTCCTTTATTCTTTCAAACTCAGAACTTAAAACTCAACAATCAAAGATATCAAAATTTAAATATCAGCTTTAAAAGTCAAACGTTAGAAGAACAAGTAGTAAATCACATGAATCGATATTCTCATCGCTTCTCGAATATCGCACAGAGCCCTGCAACCTACGAATCATTAATAATGTTTTTATTCCATCAAACTCAAATCCGAACTCCATATCGAACACTCCAAGACCTACAATTTTAAAACCCACCTTTTAAAGTCAAAAATGACCCAATAAAATAAGAAACCTCCCTCTTCCATATTCTCATCGCTTCTCCAATCTCATACAGGACCCCGCGAACTACGAGTTCTCCTATGAGGTCCAGGACTCCGGGGCCGGCCTGGACTTCGGGCACCGAGAGAACCGTAAGGACACTGAGGCAACGGGCACATACCACGTCCTTCTGCCCGACGGAAGAACGCAGATCGTCGACTACGTCGCCGACGACGCCGGCTACAGGCCGATGGTCCGTTACGAGGGCACAGCGACGTATCCTGCGCCAGGACCCGCCGGCGGCTCCGGCGGCAGCGGGGGCGGCGGCGACGAGGGCTACCGATACAAGCGCAATCCCAAGGTCAAATAGCAGCGAAGCCCACCCTACTGAGCGTGGCGCGAGGATACGTCGCGGCGTGAAGTACGTCGAGCGCGGTCGAGCGACGATATTTCGCTGGAATCGAGTGCGCGGACGGGTGAAGATCAAAATCTCACGAAGCTTTTTTTGAGCGAAGAGGAAGCTGGAAGGAGGAGAAGAATAGATAAAGAATAGCTCGGCAGCGATCAGATAGCATCGCGTCGCGATCGACGACCGATGAAAGACGTATCCGCGCCGCTTCGCGCTCACATGCCTCACCGGGTTTCGCCAATGCTTTCCACAGTCTTGTAACCCAGTGATATGATTGATAAAGAAAAAAACTGCCCCGTTGCTCGGATAATGGATTGTGATGACTCTTACCTTCATCGCGGACGCTTGCGAAAGTAGACGGTGACTTCCGTCGGTTTCTTCGGCGCTGATTGGACGCCTGAAGTCTTTACGAGCGCGTTGTCCTCGATCGGCGAAGTTGGGATGGGAGAATTTTGGGGCGAGACGGTGTAAATGTCTTTTGTAATCTTGTCGGAGCCACTTTGCGTCTGAGGAATCTCTCTATCTGTCTCTCTCTTTCTCTCTCGTTGTCTCTCCTCCAATTTTCTCGTTTCGCACGCCTACCGAGAAACTAACGCAACGCGCGTCAAACGTAATCACAAAGTGTAGCTGCGTGACGAGTGCCTAATGACATCAGCGTCATTAGGGTAAGAATGACTCGGGCATTTAGACGAACAGCGTCGTTGAGCCAACAATTTTCCCTCCCGAATTAGGAGACAAGTATCGGGCTGCGTTGCTCTAGGTGTCGAGTTAATTGCAAACGACACACATCTCGGTAACTGTCTTACTCCGTACTGTTGCGAATAACGGTTTATTAGAAACTTCGTACAAAAATCGTGTCACAGGGTTCGTCTGAGAGCAGACAACTGTTTATTAGAAGCTTCGTACAAAAATCGTGTCACAGGGTACGTCTGAAGAGCGAACAATGGTTTATTAGAACGGTTTATTATTCGTTACTTTTTTCGTACAAAAATCGTGTCACAGGGTACGTCTGAGAGCGAACAACGGTTGATTAGAAGCTTCGAACAAAAATCGTGTCACATGATACGTCTGAGAGCGAATAACGGTTTATTAAAAGCTTCGAACAAAAATCGTGTCACAGGGTACGTCTGAGAGCGAACAATGGTTCATTAGAACGGTTTATTATTCGTTACTTTTTTCGTACAAAAATCGTGTCACAGGGTACATCTAAAAGCGAACACCAGATCATGATAACGACGGTAGGATCGCTGCTTGTTGAGATTCGTGTCATCAGCCTTCATCGCTCACTTCTTCTGGTGAGTCTTTATGCACTCCAGCACCTCCCGAACGTCCTCCTCGGATCCCAGGAATATGGGCGATCTCTGATGTATGCTCACCGGAACCACATCCAGGATGTCCTTCTCCCCGTTGGACGCCAGTCCACCGGCCTGCTCCATTATGAAAGCCATCGGTATGCATTCGTACAGCAGACGGAGCTGAAAATAAGATCGAGCGTCACGTTTCTGGTACGCGAGCCGTACTGTCGCTTCGATTATTTCCGAATCCACCCTTATAATGTACGGGAAGACGTACGCGACTCCCGTTAATCGCGTTTGCTTTCCTTTAAAATTACACGACGCAGGTGCTCGCAGTGGTGTTGGTTGGAATTGTTTCATCGTCGAATCGCACGTCGAAACTTGAGTCCGCTTTCGGTTTGACGAACCTTAACGCGATTGTCAATTCTCGCTCTCTAAGTGCGGCTGGCTGGCAAAAAGGAAATGGGAGGATCGAATCACGTACCTTCCCGTTCGGGCTGCTCTTCGTGGCCGGGTACATGAAGATTCCGCCGTACTTGATTGTCCTGTGCACGTCGGCCACCATCGAGCCCACGTACCTGGCGCTGTAGGGCTTGCCGGTCGCTGGGTACTTCTTCGAACGGACGTACTCTTTTATGGCCTCGTTCCACGTCGATTCGTGCCCTTCGTTAATACTGCAATTACAAAGAGTGGTTCAGAAACATCGTTGACCCCCACCTCCGCAAGAGTACACTATCAGATCAGCTAATGCCTGATCAGGACGTCTGACGAAGATCAGTCACTTTCATCATCCTACCGTACGAACGCTTTCGTACCTGTATATGTTACCTCTGGTGGGCAGGCGCATGTTCTTCTCGGTCAGGATGAACTCTCCGATGGCAGGGTCGTAGGTGAACCCGTTGACTCCTTGTCCGATGGAGAGGACGATCATCGTCGCGGAACCGTAAAGAGCATATCCGGCGGCGACCAAGTTTCTTCCAGGTTGCAAAGCGTGTTCCGTCGAGTCCTGGGTCTTGGGCTCGTCCAGCTTCTTGTAGATGCCGAAGATCGAGCCGACGGAGACGAGGCAGTCGATGTTGGAGGATCCGTCCAGAGGATCGAAGCAGACGATGTACTTGCCTCTCTTCTCGGTTTCCACCTCGATGGCGAACTTGTCCTCCTCGCTGACCAGCAGACAAGTGGTGAAGGAAGATGTCAGCATGTTGATGAAGAGCTCGTTGCTCAGGATGTCCAGCTTCTTCACCTCCTCGCCCTGGACGTTCGTGTTGCCGGCAATGCCATACCTTTGCGAGAATATCGGGAACATGTATAAGTCAGAAAATATTGGAGGAATAAATTATGGCTTTTACCAAATCTCTCTTTTATTTATTTATTTATTTATTTATCGGCAAAACCGTCTTTGACAACAATTAAATATACATTGATATTACTGTACGGTACTATGGTTATGAAATGGTTAGACATGATAGAAATAAAAGTTACTCGACATATAATCTATAAAGCTGACTGATTAACTTATTTTTTGGTGTAGCAAAGAGATCGATGGTTCGACCGCAACTATTGGCTGGAGTATATTAAAAAGTTTATGATTTTCTTTTAGATTCATCCCAGGAATCCTAAATTCGATCATGGAAATCAGTTCGGGACAATTATAAGTATCATGAATTTTATTGTATAAAACCAATTATGACTCTTATCGAATCTCTCTTTTCATCGGATACCTTTACCCTCGTTTCGATCATTGATCACTCTAGTAACTATCTTGCCGATAATTTGGGATCTAATCGAAGTAAATAGTGTCGCTAGATCTTTCCGGTTCGTTTACCTTGCCGCGTATATCTAATTCGTAGGCAGCGTAACCGATGTCGTCAGCGGACATTAGCGCGTTCGACGTTAATCAGATTGACAACGCTGTAATCCTATTACAGCGCTCGCCATATGTTGCATAAATATATTACCGGTCTGCGCGGCTATAAATTCGCGCGACATCGCGTGTGCCTGTTTTATCAGGATAGAATCGCAGACGCGGATTTCGCTCATCCGCGGAATTAGGCGTGTTATTCATGAGATTCGCGGGATTGCGATGAACTGACTCCGTTGTGCAAAAGGAGTGTGGCGCAAAAATGACGGAAGGTCCGCCATTGCGTTTCGAAAACAATTTGTCGCAGTAGTTTCGCAACGAAAAGTAATAGTTTCTCGCGCGTCAATTGGGTCCGCGTAATTAGTTACGACATGTTACCTCTTACGCTAACAGCTTGTAAGCGATGATAAACGTAGACTTAGAAGCTTTCGTTACACTTTTTACGTTTATCCCCCGACCATAATAAAATCGCATCGTTACTCGGCCGGTTTACTCTTATCTATGGGTTATCTTTCGTTGAGACAATCAATATTTCGCAGCCGGAACTTAGGTGATAGGTCAGAAGGCGTGTTCGTCTGTTTACAATTTGAATAAAAAGAAGGGGAGTATCGAAACAAGACTGTACCCTTTAAGAGATAACGGTACTACGTAATCCGCGTTGAGCTAATCAAAGCGCAGCGAGCGGACGAGAATTTCTTACCGAAAGTAATCCTTGTTTACGTTTTCTGAGAAATGTGCATAGTCTACCGTCCGGAAAGTAGTTCGGAAAGATTGGTGGCGGAGAAACGTGAAAGTATCGAAGCACACCACGTTCCTATTGCATATTCAACGATCGCTGGATGGCCGCAGCAAGTGTATTTATTAATAAACCGACTCATGTTGGGAATACGCATCTAAATCCGATGATAAACGTCAGAGTGGAACGTTTTCCTTCCTCACGTATTTGGGCTAAAAGAATGTGGGAACCGTTCAATATTCTCCTTTATCACTGCAACCCGACCTACGCCAGCGTAGCAGTCGAAAGTGTTGCGAAGCTCAGGGGCAAAGTGCCGAACACGAACTATCTGAATCTACTGGCAGTCTACTGGCAAGGAAAAATTTGATTAAGAAACTCGTATCGATCGTACCAGATGTTCGGTGGCCAAACGTTATTTATATCGAATGAAGTCCCACGTTACACGTGTCGTTGGCCGATCGGCAGAGAAATATTCTTCGCCGACTCTTTTAGGGCAACAGTAAACAAGGCGTCCACGCGCGAAAGATAAGCCAGACGAATAACGGAACTTCGTCGCGAAGTATCACGCTACGGGTCCACAACAATAATTCACTGTATCCGAACACAAACGGAGGCCAATAAAGATTTCAACGGAACTTCCAATTCCAGCCGCAAGAAATGCCCGCCACCGTTTCCAGATATTGAATTAAAGAAAGACAAGAGTCGGAACTGAATAATCGAAGCGTCCAATATTTAAAAATCGAACGTTCGCCGTAAGCGTCAGGAGTTCGAGTGATCGGACTGTACTATTATGAATATCGGATCGCGTCGATGTTAGCGGAAAAGCGAGGGATCCATATTCAATCGGACGATTGCATCGTTCGATCCGGCTATTTTCGAATCGGCGCCAGCCGTTCGTCGGCCTGTCACGTCCGCCGTTCGGTTCCGCTTTCTTCATACTCACATGTTGGCGATGCCGGCTTTCCTAACGGCCGAGCTGACGGCCTTCACCGCCGTCTGTATGCTGTTTAACAGCTGACTAAGGTCACCTGTTGCCGTCGGGACCTTGCGCTGCTCGGCGAGAACGAATCTCGTCAGCGTCATGCAGTCGGAGTCGAACGTCGGATTCTTCGATGCCATCGCGATGGTGGACTTGCGTCTTCTGGATAGGCAAAAAAAGTGGCGTACGGTTCGGTCTCTCGATCTCACTAACTCACCACACACTGCCGGCAAGCGGCGGCCGGTCCGTTATATAAGGCCTTCATTCTGAACGACCGGCTTATCTCTCGGGAGAAAGCGATACGGCGATTTTGTCCAGTCCCATGAATCGAGACGCGAAAGATGGGGAATAAGAGTTAAAATCGTTGGATGCTTAGGACGAATTCTGAGCTTCAATCACAATTTATGGAATTATGTGCTAAAAACGTGTGCTTGAGTTTGAGAGTATGGCTCAGATTGTCGCGAGATTGTTGATCGAGTGATTTATGGGATATGTTGTGATTTGAGGAGGAAGGGTGGAATGGAATGGTTCGACGTCGAAATGGGAAACGGAAGGTAGAAGAATGTTTTGTGCGTGTTATTGTGAGTGGTTCTTTAATTTATATGTGTGATATCGAGGGTAGTGATAGTAGAATCGCATGATATTTACATGTTTACGTACAGTGAACATTTCGAAGCGACACCACACGACGAAGGCTGTATTAAATAAAGAGCGTCATTAGATTTAATGGTTTCGCATGTTGTATTGTAATTGAAAATGTGGTTTGACTTGTACATGTATATTGAATGCGGTACTGTATATTATATAATATATACATATACAGGCAACTTGAAAACTTATTTTGTGCCAGAGTTAAATTGTTTATTGAGCGTTTGCTTTATAATGGATATATTACAAATAAATCAACTTTAGCAGAGGACACTTTGTTAATATTAATATTAATGTTCATGATGTATATTTAACTTCCGACTCCGACTATTTTGAAACATTTCCCGCTGCAAAAAAATATCTGAAGTTGTTCGCAACTGAATTCGAATATCACGATTAGAACATTTTTTTAATTGAACTATATAAGAAAAGTTAATTATCCATTATCGACTATCTGGCACTAACATGGTTACTTTTCTATCTCCAATTGAATATTATGCGCTATAAGTTTCAATCATGTATGCTTAAAATTGGAACCCGAACTGTCAAATTTACCGCCAACTTCGTTCTGCTTACGAAGTCCGGGTTAGGTTGGGTGTCAGGAAAGATAACTTTGGTGCGCCGTGGCAAACATGGCTGTGATTCACAACTTGTCAAAAGTTACCGAATCAACGGGCGATAGAAACGTTTCGTACAGAATTAAAATTAATTCTTCGCTGGTAGCCTTTCTCTAACTTCCATGCCAATTTCGGTGCCAATGCGTCACCGTACGGATGCAAGACAATGGCTAAATTCAAGGTTACCCCGGATAACCTAACCAACTGGGATGCATCTGAGAATGCCGTCGCACCGCTAACAGAACGTCAAAAAGATTGTTTGACAAGCTTGGACGAGGAATTAGCTGCTCTCGATGTTTTCGGCAGTGACCAACGGACAAACATTAAAAGTTCGTCGCTGCACCAGAACACCGATGATTCGCCGTGTATCGATCATTACCAGGAACTCTTGCAGTATTATACAGCTCTAGAGAAAAAGTACATGTCCGCCGAGGATGTAAAGTATATCAAATATCTAGACGAACTCAAATCTCGTCGACAAGAATGTAATGAGCTATGTTTACAAATAGAGGAGGCACTTGAAGATTTCTCTACTTTGTACAAGCAGTATACAGAAGTTTCAGGCAAAACAATGTTCCTGTACGATGCCAGTGAACAGCTTATTTCCGATCAGAGGCATCTCAACTTCTTGATCGGTAGTATTACCAGTTATATAAAGCATTTCAAAGAAATAGATCTTATAATGGAAAAAATGGATGCACCTACGCTGTCAATAAATAGTGACATGTTCTTTGATCTATTGGATAAAATAGATGGCAATATCGACATTATGAGGAATAATCCGTCATATAAGCAAAGTGCTGTGTATTTGGTTAAGTATAAACACTGTCAGTCAAAGGCTATTGGTTTGATGCAGAATTATATTTTTAATCTGTTTAACAAGACCACAGAGAGCATTTTGAACTTAACTGAGAGCAAGGGAACGCAAGAAAATTCTGATGCTGCGCTTGCTCTTTTCTATGGTCGGTTCCAGACTATATTATCCAAGGTGAAACCTGTCATAAAGCATATAGAAACAAAGTCGTACAAGCGACAGGAGTATGACAATTTGTTAACAGAGTGCCACCAGCATTATTGGAGCAGAAGAGGCGTTGTACTGGGACCTAGTATTCAAAAATCCCTACAGTCCGTCAAGGAAATGTACAATGGTGATCATTGTAGCTTAGTAAGACATTCGTGTGCTCTCTTGTTACATGCGTCCGTAGATGAACATAGACTCTTTTACGAATTTTTCTCTAAACCATCAACCGGACTCACACCCTATCTTGAAAGTTTGTGTACAGCACTGTACGATGCTCTCAGGCCATTCATTATCCACATAAATCATTTGGAGACATTGGCTGAGATTTGTGGAATCCTTCGGACTGAAATGTTGGATGAGCATGTGCAAAACAACTATGAACCATTGGAAGGATTTGGTAACATATGCCTTCAACTTCTGCATGATGTACAGGAACGACTCGTCTTCCGTACGCATCTATACTTGCAGTCGGACGTCCTGAATTATAATCCCTCACCCGGTGACTTGGCCTATCCGGAAAAGTTAAAAATGATGGAAGATATTGCCGAGTCTATACGGGAGGAAACTCGACAGAACAGAGTCAAGAAATTGTCCCTATCGTCAAACGACAGCAGTGCTTTCGAATCAGTATCAAGAAACCACATGGCGATGGATGCAGTGTATCAAAAATCCCACATGAGTGGTTCTCCAGCCGATTTTCATGGAATGTGGTACCCCACCGTCCGGAGAACACTGGTTTGTCTGTCCCGTTTATATCGTTGTGTTGACAGGTCTGTGTTTCAGTCTCTGAGCCAAGAAGCCATCTCGCTCTGCGTTCAGAGTATTGAGAATACTCGAAACGAAATTGAAAAGCGAGCGACGACGTTGGATGCCGAGCTGTTTCAGATCAAACACCTACTCATACTGCGAGAGCAAATCGCACCTTTTCAAGTAGACTTTACCATCAAAGAGTATAGCTTAGACTTCTCTAACGTCAAGGCAGCCGCATTTGGACTATTGGAAAAGAGTTCAAGACTGTTCACGTTGTCAAATAACGCCCTATTAGAATTTTTATTGGAAGGCGCGCCGCAAATGAAGGAGCAACTCGTCGATTCGAAGAAACATGTCGATTCTAAACTAAAATTCAGTTGCCAGCGCTTAGTGCGTCATGCTACTCAGATGTTGATACAGCCTGTCATTGACCTGCTGGAGAAGGAAATGGCTTACGCGGATTCAAGTAATGCTAACTCGCCACAGCAGCAAGTAATGGGCAGTGCACAAGATGTTGCTGGCGTTATAGGTGACGCGTTGCGTATAATCAAATTCAAGCTTCCGCAGATTCAGCGATCGATGCAGCTCTATCTGGCCAATAAAGAGACCGAGTTCATACTGTTCAGGCCGATAAAGAACAACATAGGTGCTGCGTTCACGCAACTGCACCAGATATTGGGCAAATATTACACTGAGGAGGAATTGTTGCTAATCGCATGTCCGTTGCCCGAACAAATATCCGTTATGCTAAGTTCCTCCAGCCTCGTACAGGGCAAACAACAACCAGTGCAACCGGTACCTGTAAGGCCTGAAGTAAGCAGACAAGACTCGAACGGCCCGACAGGAAACCCCAGTACGACCGCCGGTGTTACGAGTTTAGAGAGCGACACGATTCCGAAGGAATCTACAGAGTCGCAGCATGTACAAAGTGTTCAGGACGCTAATCAAAGGCATCAAGATAGTCAGAAGCATACGGAGAGTAACAGTGCGCCGAGTAAGATACCGTCTTCTACCACGGAGAAGGAAGAGAATGTCTAGGCGGAGAAAGTTGCTGTATTGCTATTGCGTGTAATGATATGGGATAATGGCGAGCTGTAATTTTTTTGTTATACATGCGTAAGAATATAATTGTAAAATTAACGGTTATTGTGTAAAAGATTTATTCTTCGTGTTCTTTTTTCTCTTCCGTCTCTCATAACTACCCACTATTCAACGGCTTGTAAAAAGAACTACAGATAAGAATCATTTTTGTACCATGTCCAAAGCTGAATAGAATGAGTCAGCAACGTACAGCACTCTGGTTACAGTTATTTGAAAACCTGATAAAAAAGGGAATCGTCACGTGACGTTCGAAATTATACGCAGTTATTGACAATTATCGAGTATCATTCGTAGAGCAAATTGAATCGGTCAACAAGGGCGGAAAAAATATATAATTTCCCTTCTTTTTCGTTGAACCTTTTAAATTGGATGTTTAATACAGTTCCTCATGTGCTCTTAGGCGTGTCGTCGGTTATTCCGCCGGTTCTGTTCTCACCAATCCCGTACAATTACGTGTTGAGCGGACGTACGACACTGATCGTCCGTTGTCTAGTTGACCATGCTATAACGAGCTTAACCTTCTCCAGATAAAGAGTAACCGATGACAATTCAAGGTCGCCGGCTCGCACTGGCAACAGTATATCGAGTATTTTAGCTATTTCTACCTCTGTCCCGTTGCAAATGATTTTGCAAGCGCAAAAATGTACTTACGAGAGGTAACCAGTTGTGTAAGTGGACGCATACAAACACGATGCTCACATCTAATATCTACACATGGCGTATTAGTGTTTTAAAAACTTATACGCAGGCATTATAACAATGAAATGTTTTCTTTACATATGTTTTACAGAGATAAATTTCAAATTTCACACACGCTGTGCCTGCAAAGTGTTTATTGACGTTTTATGGCAAGCTCATTCATTAGAAGGTTACACGATGTTTCCTGCGCGTTATCGGATAAGTAGGTGAGCTCTTACGACAACACAACAAAAAAATTATATTGCAATTAGTACTACGTGCTCGTAGGACGCAGTATGCGGAAACGTTTTGGCAATGTGACGACAGTGATAGCGCCTGGCCGGGTGTACTATTTAAACAGAGCGCCATTTTGCTGATAGTGTACATAGACGCCCGAAGGGTGCGCGAGGGCAATTTTAAAAAGGAACGGACAGTGGGGTGTACCTGTGTCTGCTATAAGTAAGCAGTGGCGAGGAGCACGAGACTCCTGGTGAGGTTCCCGGGTGGTTTTAAAAAGTTCGGGTGTATATCGGTGCAATTACACATGATCTCAGTTTATAGATGAACGGTTATCGAGAATCATTATGTTTACAATATTTCGTACGCTCCTGGCGATTATACACTTTGTCTATAGTTTATATCAGGCACTCGTTTGTTGTTGGCTGATAGTTCGCCGAAAGTGTATTGAACTGTGGCAGGGGAGAAATTCGAGGACAGACGTTGAAATGATCGTGAAAAATGATCGCAATAGGAAAACACTCCCGAGGCACTTGGTAATTGTCCTCGGACAGAACGAGAGGACCTTCGTCGATTGTATACGAATAATCGGATGGTGCATCACTCTCGGCATACCTTACATCAGCTTCTACGATCGCAACGGTAATGCCCTGCTAACGTTCCTTCTCATTAAGATGTATGAAGTACGTTTTGCTTGCTGATAGGACGTAAACGCCTGGTTGGCTATGAATTCTGCATATGTATAAACTCAGTTAACACATCATGCGATCTCTTTTTAATTGAGAAATATCACTACGGTATTTCTAATTTACCTGCTTGCAAACTGTACTTGTTTATGGCTCATAAATGCATTGTTACTTGTGCGTCTGAGTGAACGTAATGGGTGTGTTCTATTATGTTCTTTACAGTATAGAGTTTATTATGCTGTGTTTGTAGCAGTCTATATTTCAGTTGTTTTGAAGGAAAGGACGCATGTTATGCTTAGGTGCAGACAATAGTATTTTGACATAACTCACTTTTAATAAAATAAGCTTTACTATTTGAATTAGTGTTTCAAGCAATATATTCCATTTTGATATCCTCTTTTATTAGTTTCATAAGTTTTACTGTTCTGCAATTACTTGTTCAGTACGATCAAAGTTCAAGTATTTTTTACTTTAATGCTCATTCAAGATTCTACACATGATGTCATTTGACAATGAGTTATTCTGATAATGATTACATTGAATGATTTCCTTATAAGTACTTTACTTCCTTATTATTTGAATATATAACAAATATTTTTCAGGTTTTTTAGTTGAAAATAAAGAAGAAGTAAGAGAAGAATTTGCTAAACAAAGACCAGATCTGGTTGAGCATATCATTTGGGGACCTACTAGTACAACACAAAATGGTAACTGATAATTCTAAGTATATTAATCATATGAGTTCTAGTTTCAGTCATGTTTACAGCACACATTGCATTTGTTCACATGTTACAGGTTACAGTAAACCCAAAACACATGTATTATTATTGTCTTACAAAGATGGAAAAGGTGAAATAGTGTCATTAACACAAGCTCTAGCAAAGGCTGTAATGACAGGGAGTTTACAACCTGAAGAGGTGAATGATGAGTTACTTAACAAGAAATTAAAAGTAAACGGTGCTCCAGATCCTGATCTTGCGTTGATTACTGGAAAACTATGTTGTACATATGGCCTTCTTCCGTGGCAGACAAGGCAAACTGAATTCTTGTAAGTAATTCTGATTTCCATTTTTTAGCATGCAAATGGCAGATTCTAAATCAGACAAAAAATGGTTTATATTACTTTGTTTTTATAGGATGCTACCTCAGTATATTAATATAACAATAAATGACTTTCTTGGTCTATTGGACAGATATAGTAACTGTGAAAAGAGATATGGAAAGTGAATGTGCAAAATATGGAAACAGTGCGGTCTTTCAATTTGCGCAAGGCTTTCGCATTTCCAAGATACATAGGTAATTTCTGGAGGTCATCAACAAAGACTGAATTTTAAGTAACTGAAAGGACAGTGTTTTTTTTTCACACAAAGATAGAGAAATAAAGTGCGGACAAAAGACGTTGATCGAGAATTAGGATAATAAGAAAAAGGTTGGACGAACTCTAATGTCGAGCTGATAACTTTATACGGCTCGAATTTAGATACTTTTATCTTATCCGTGTGCAGCGCAAAACATTCGTTCGTCGTGTAGACGAAACTTATATCGACTCTGATCGCACGGTACGTTTCAGCAAAAAGATGTGTATTTAATTGAGACAAATTTTGTTTTTGTCAAAAACAATAAAGCCATCCTTCATAATGATCAAGGCAAGCATGTCTTAACTACGCGTAATCATGAACATCTACGTTAAGTAACGTAGTGACATAATCGAGTATGGAACATATAAATCGTATATTTGAATGTGTACAAAAATCTTTTTTGAATTGAACGATTTAAACGAGATGGCATTGACGCGCAAATATCATTACTTGCAACATTGTAATGCTGCATAATGATGTTATGTCGATTGCTAAAATTGTATTGAATGTATATTTATCTACGCAAACTGCGGTAATTGCGAAACGAAAATAGTATCATTAGGAAGGTGCAGTCGATTGTTCACATACGATAAGCGAAACTGCGTCATAGCATGCGGTAGAGTTTCATTCTTAAAACGGTAGAACATAATTTTCCCGACGCACGAAGGTCTTAGTCGAGAGTGAAAAAATTGTTTCTTGCCGTTTTTGCTGCACTCGTATCGTCACATTTCCGAAAACAGAGTCGATGTGATATAGATTTTAAATATACTAGAATCAAAGACCCGCAGTGAACATTTGAATGCAATTGGGCAACATTATACACATAAATGTTCGTGTAAATAACAAACACATTTTGTTCCTTTCGTACTTTTTCAGTAACTAGATTTATTTATAAAAGTTATTATAAATAGTCACGATGCAATATTGAAACAAAATTGTTTTTTTTTAATCAAACAAGATAGATCTATTTAAAAAAAGTTCTACCTCTTAGCGTTTTTTAAAATGCTTTCTCGTACGTAGGCACAGAAACGGGTCTTTTTTCCTCATGTTTTCTTTAAGCGTAAAGGAAGTATAGCTAATTGAAATACTGAATTGGAAATATTCTTATTTAACATAAATAAACCTTTCCGTTTGAAAAGAATAAGAGCATATATGCTTCGGGTTTTCTCTTTACATATTCTATAATTATTGGCCGTTTGCCAAAAAATTGTTTAAGTGTAAATACGTCGTATTGTTTCTGTATAAAATACTGCATCGAAGATATCCATAAGGCCTTCGTTGTACGTTTGCAGATTCAGAAGCACAAATGTTGATGAAATATTTTTTTGTAATACTAAGGAACATAATAATGGAGAAGTGTCGGAACATTGCTGTCGTCACGAAACTTGTACCTATTTTAAATTAACGGGAAACAATATTGAATCATTCAATTATTTTGCTCGATCTGTATGGATCACTAAGTTGGCACATCGCAAAGTCACGTAAGGAACAACGTAATTTTAAAGCTAATACTAAAAAGGTCTGTAACTTAAAAAGAGAAATTAAAATAACTTTTGATGACAGAAATTTTCAATGCAGCACTTTACACAATTGAATAATTCATTTTTCTAGATAAGACGGTCATACCATAAATTTCGAATCACATTCATTTATCAAATCGGAGGTGAATGCATCCATATATGAGCAATATAAGTATATCTCAACATTAATATATTTTCGCAATAAAAAAGAACAACATTAGTGCATTAGTCCCGATAATGAATAAATATTGCATGCATGATTTGACAGATGTGTAAATGGTTAAGAAAAGAAAGAAAACAATAATGTGTTAAATAATCGTTCGATCGAGAAGAAAATACTTTCGTTGAACATATATTGCCGATCACGACGATTGACATTCCCTTTCGACACCCGAAAGGGAAGCAATCGCGAAAATTGGTCATTCGATTAGTAGTACAATCTTTGCATCAGATATAACAATTTTACCTAACGATACAAACCGTTCATTCGTTCGCCTAATTCTCTCGCATTGATTTCGGACAAAAATCAATGTACGAACACTCGAATCCCTTCCGTCATAAAAATATATAAATGAAGACACGGCGACAAATTAAAAATCCGTACAAATCTCAGTTCGTTCTCGTCCTACACACCGTCAGTATCGATCCTCACGTGATGCGCACGGTGAAGATATTAAAATAGTTGCAATTTAACTACCTAACTCGCACCCACCAGTGTATGCATTCAAGCTCTCTCATCTGTCTCTCTGTCTCCCTCCCATGCGTTTTGCCTCTCATTTTCTCATTTTATAAAAATCTATTAATGGCAACGTCACCACTGCAACAACAGTGCGTTTCCCGAGGCCAGCAGAATCATGTTACTTTTTCGGCGAGCCTCTCTCACGTTCCTTCTCTTCCTCGGAAACGTAAATCTGCGTGATCACTATGTCGCCCGTGCTATAAGTTTGGCAAGCAGACTCTATCAGGCTCTTACGCGGACTGTCGACCTTGTCCTTTGGACACATGCACTTGCACGTGACCGAGGCGTCCGAATTGTTTAACGACGGCAATAATTCGCCTGTCGAGCCGGTCACTGCTGACAGAATGGCTTCTAGCTTCTCGATTTTTTCAAATCGATCCATCCGGCCGTCCGAAAGGATCTCATCGACCATTTGCATCGACTCTGTCAGACTTGGGGGCTCAGAATTTCTGGGCGACATTATACCTCCTGCAGATGGGAAAAGTTTAATAGTTAACGCGAACAAGACGATGATTGATTTATTGGAATAGGAAGGAACATACCGCAATGTGATGTTTCTGATGTATAACTTTCCATACTTGGATATTCAACCTCGTCAGTTTTCTCGTCGTCGTCCTCATCACTACTATCACCCTTATCCTGACCTGAATTCTCGAGCTTCTCCAGCTTTTTCGCAACCTTGTAACTGCCCTTCAACTTCTCCTTCTCTTCCTCGGTAAGATCCAAATATCGCAGGAGTCGTATTTCTCGGTTGCTTAGCACGATATTCTTACATGTAACTTCTTCCATCTTCCTCTTCAAGTCTGCCACCTCAGCACCAATTTTTCGTTGTTTCTTACGCGCTTTGACCTCCAACGGAGTAATGTGAAGTAGCACCTGCTCTTCGCATAACTCTGCAAAGAGTTCCTGCATTTCTGGTTTTATCAACCTGATGACAACAAAACGAAAAAGCTATCCATTATCTGCGTACGACATGAAATGGAACTGTATAAGAAACGAATTTTTCCTTACTTAGACATTGCATTGTATATATGAGGAACAAGACATAGAACGTCACTACTAGCATAGACCAGCATATCGCGACTCATAGGCCGTCGGGACCAAAATCTCTGATCTCTTCGATAAACATTCCTCATCTGTTCCTTCAACGGATTCCCCGGTACTCCATACAAATCGCAGAGCGTATTCAAATTAACACTTTTAGCTTTATATACAGGTTTACCCGTCTCTTGATATTGAAGTACAGCGTGTGCAGGCTGCACAAGAGAACTTAAATTAACCAATTTGTAATACACCATCTGATAAGTTGTCATCGCAATGAGATAAGATTGCATAGCTCACGTACCTGAGTATCAAAAACATTAGAAAGCGTGATTTTGAATTGATTATACAGATTGGCACTGTCGTTCCTACAGTCGTGAATAACCTACAACGTATACTGCGATTAAAGAAAAAATTAACAATACAAGTCAATTACAATTGTTACCGAAACTCGTTAATTTTGTTGACTCAAACCTTTATGACGTTCTTGTGCTCCAAGAGCCTTTGCAGTCCTCCAGCCTGAACGAGAGACGGGCATGTAAATAGATCGAATATGTACACTTGTCCGCTCAAAGTGCCGACCTGCACCAGCGTCAATTGTCCCTTAGCACCGAGATTTATACCTTCACAATCGAACGAGATCACCGATTTTCCGTCGGGAGTAGGCTTCCTCGGATTAATGATATCTTCGACGATCTGAAGACTCTCTCTCGTATTAACAATGATTCTCGTTTGCTGGAGGACCTTAACTTTCCACGCGTCCCCCATTTGGGCAGTCTGCAGACTCCGATCCCGTTCAGTATTGTCGGCCAGCGTCTTCATTACTATCGTGTTTATCCTCTGCTTAAGCGTCTGATGCTGTAAGCTTACGGGCGGAGAGCTACTATTGCTTTCCGCTGGCGAGTGCGAATTCTGCGTAGAGTTACCGTGCGACAGAACATTGTTACATATAATGGGATCAGCATCTTTCGGCTGACTCTGCTGAGACTGCGTATGGCTTGACGTGTAAGATGATAATGGAACGTTATGCTGCACGGGTGATTCCTTCGCACCGTTACTCTGATTCTGCGTGTGGTTCATCATTTTCGATTTTCCATCGGCTTCCGTCGACAGACTCTTCGGACGAGCGATCATCGTCACGAGGTTGCTCTGAACGTGAAACGTGTCGGGGAACATTTTTATGAACGTGGCCAGGTCCTGCGCCGTATTGAATATTGAGGTCCAATTGCCGTGCGAGAACTTGTCATTGACCAGGCCGAAGAGCTGATCGATAAAAATGGGGCCGCGCTGTTCGATCCACTGTGTCAGAAATTCCATCAGCTTCGCCGTGACCTCGGGATCGATAGGTATGTCTGGCTCAGGTTCCGTGAACGGTTCCGCCTTCACGCCCTCGTATTGCTTCAAGATTACATTCTCATCTGTGACGACAAACGTGTCCGAGTACTTTTGCAGAAAGTCTCGAAATTCCTTATAGTGCTGACCGGAGATATGTCTTACCTCAGGCGACGCCTGAGATCTGTGTCCGAGCAGACTTTTGATAGGCACCTCGGTACCGGGTCCATACTGTAATAATTTATTCGTAAAATACTCTACAGCCTCTTGAGCGTAATTACGTTTCCCTGGTTGTTTCGACCCATTGTCTTCCTCACTGATCTGTTGAAATGAGTTGATGGACACGGTGTCCCCGTCAATGACAAAGAGCGCCGGATACTGGGACAAAAATTTCTTCAGGCCACTCTGGGAGCCGCCGGCAATCTGGCGCATTTCCTTCGTAAATCCCTTTGCGCCGAATTGGCAGCTCAAGTCGTGCAATTTTCGTGGCGTATCTTTTTCCATCAACCGTTCAAAGAAGAACAGTAGGGTCATGTTTCTTATCGTCTCATACTCGGAGCTATCCATTTAAAAATATTTGGCAGTTACAGCTTTCCCAACAATATAATTTACAATGCACTCTTTTGTTTTTAGTGCCACTGTCACAGTGTACCCTAAAACCCATCACGTATGTTATATTATAGTAAATTCTAAGCATTGTAATAAAAATAATTGTTACAACTAATTAGAATCATTAACTCGAATTTATGTTATATTGGAGTTTGAATTAACTAGCATCCGATTCTAAGCGCATTTAGTACAGTAAAAGTGACTTTTGCAAGTGATGGTTGTTACACACTAATTTGCAGAAAATAGTAACTAATATTAAAGAAGCCAACGTTTACCATTATGGATGAATATATATATGTATATATTTGAAGAGAGGGATATGCGACTAAGGCATTTGCAATGACTCAGTTATGTCCTTAATGTGATTGCAATACCACATATTTCTTGATGGGTAATAGGAATAGTTGCATCACTGTTTATTTTTTTTGTTTTTTTTTTAAATTTCTTTAATGCCCAATAAAAAACTGGTCATTCAGCATAACAGAGGAAAAGGCAGACCTGTGAATGCATTTTTAATTCTATATTACGTGTTAAGATATTTCTAATTAATGTAAAATCATATAATTATCATTGATGGAAGAAAAGGACTAAATTATTATAATCGTTACCATAGAAAATGAACATAAAACGGGCAGTGAAAAAGGGTTATACAGGTATACCCATTGATGAATGATAAAATAATTAATAATATGATCTGACATTAGGTCGAGCATTTATCAAGCACTACGTTTACAGATAAATAAGGGAAGGGGAAAAACAATGACATGCCCAATTTATACGTGTGCTTGGCCCAATTAATTGACTACAGAACATACCTTTCGTTGGTTGCAATTTGTGTTTGATATTTTAATTTGTTCCCATAATCCAAAGTTAGTTTTCATGTACAGAATAATATATGTTTCCTTCTCTTACGGGAATGTAAGATATGTTGAAGGTCTTCCTTTTCCCCTGTCAAACACTCAGACCTAGAAAAAAAGTCATAACATGCACTCAACAACTGTGTGCAAAACTGTAGGAGATACCCTAACCTTGCGTATAGAAAAAAAAAATTAGTAAACACTCTCATCCTGTTAGCAACAAGATTAATAAGGAAATTTAATTAACGAGAATACGAGTCCCGAGGAGAATCGTTTCGTAAGGCGAGAACTTTCAGCTTGTTAAGGGATATTACATCGACTGTGTTGTGACGTATTACGTACTGCACTTAATTAAGTATTGTCAGACAGGAACAACACGGTGATCTAACATATATTCGCTAAATTTGTCAGGTAATGCAAAGTTATTCGATATACTTGACAACGCGTAACAATCGTCATAGGATATTGTTAGGCGAGTGACATTGAGGAAAATATGATAATTTGAATCGGGCAATTGAAATTCCGCCTTATCTGCATTTCATTCAAGACCGTCCGGATGAGCGGCCGTCACGATTATTTGCAGGTTTAAGAATTAATAGGTCAGGCAAGAGAGTGGTATTTGTCGTGGCATAACACGTCGGGGATATTGAAGGAACGTCAATGACACGAAAACTACTGATAATAGGAACGAACGATGAAACAGTGCCGAATAAATGATCAAAACGACTGTACCTGAATAGCAGTGAGTCGCGCACTGGTTACGACAAAATTCCTGCTAACCCCAATGTGGCCCGATAGGTAACGCGACTGGCGGACATATCTCACGAGACATATCCAGCATACTCAATTAACCTTCACCTTAAAGGAATTGAACGCGAAAAAGAACGTGTCGTTAAGGGAACAAATTCATTTCGAACGAAATAAACTTCTCATTGCACAGCGAAAATATACAGAATTTCATTGAACATTTGACTAACATCGAAATAAATCTTCACTGAATCTGACGCATGCTTGAATTTCAGGAAAAAAATTTATTTGCAATTTGTTTAGGTGATTAATAGTACCGTGAATTTTGAAACGTAAACGTTTTATTTGATGACAAATACGCGATTGGAAAAATGGAAAAATAGAATGATTTGAATGATTTAAGTAGTTAATGTTTGAGAGGCACTGGCGAACGGAGTTAACAATGTCAATGTACGCCGGATGGTAACTGTTGCCATGCTGGCAATACTATCCTTATACATCGATTGTACATTGTTCGGTAGCCAAAATATTATCGTTTGAATTTCCATTATTCGCATTGTCTTTATTGTATTTGCCAACATGCTACTCTTATTGTTTATAGTTCCCGATCATTCCCGATTCATAACTCTCAATTGAATTACTCTGTCGATAATGCTGCCGAAAGTCAGTGAACAACTGAATACAGTTTTGCAACTGCGTTGTATGCCCATCTCATGTAACGTTGTTCGTGGTTGGAATAGCGTGAAGACATTTTTGTATCTAACCAACACGAAGTAGAACGTGAAGAGAATATAAATGCAATGTCGCAAAATGTTTAGTTTTGTTAATGAAAATGGACGATATTTGTTCACCGTCGCATTTACACATACTCGAACTTCACAATATTTTCATTCTAAATTTAAATGGAAGGGAAAAATACCTTTTTTACGACAAAATATCCGAGCGCAAAGTACTTTGCAGGTCTCAAAAAAGGATGTCTTGACAACAACAAAAAATTGTTGGAGGGTATTATTTTTCGGCAATGATGATTTTGCACTGGAGAGTCTGAAGAAATTGAATACCGAATAGTGAGTACTGTGCTTCTTGTCACATTGTTGAGTACTCAAAATGATCCAGAATATCATTGTGAATGCGTATGTTATACCTCTCATTATGACAGTGATGTAATTGGATACATTATGTTGTGTTCATGGTTTTTTATGTCATTATTCAACCATCTATATATTTCAGTAGAACCGGGAAACTAAAGAATTTGGAAGTTGTGACTTCGGCAAAGGGTGACAAAAGTGTAATTCTCAAATATGTACAAGAAAATGATCTTGTTCTGCATACATGGCCACTTTCAACTACAGTGAACAATTTCGATATTGGTATTGTAGTCTCATTTGGACACCTGATACCTGCCAATATCATAAATTCATTCCCCTTGTAGGTATGAATAATATGTGTGATTTGTAATACCAATCCAAACAAACATATTTTTTTTTACAGGGGTATGATAAATCTGCATGCTAGTTTATTACCTAGGTGGAGGGGCGCTTCACCTATTATTTATGCCCTGATGAATGGTGATACTGAAACTGGTGTAACAGTTCTAAAGATAGCACCAAAAAAGTATATAATACAAATACAGTAGCATAAAATATGACTTATCTATTGTTAAGATTGAAGGAATGTTGCAACATTTTTTGTTATTTCAGATTTGATATAGGAGACGTAATTGATTGCGAATCAGTGGAAATTGGACCACATGAAACAATGCCAATGTTATTCTATAAATTAGCAGTTCTTGGTGGAGATATTATCATCAGGACAATAAACCAGTTGCCAGGGATACTATTAAGAGCAAAACCTCAATGTGGTCTGAATGTAACATATGGTACATGTGACACCCTTATACAGATTTTTTTTACAAAATGCTTTAGCTCTTGTCAAAAACTATCATGAGATTCAATTTGTAGCTCCAAAGATAAAAAAATCAGTTATATCACAAATTAATTGGAATACAATGACTGCAAAAAATATTTATGATCTACATCGCGCTCTTACTGGGATATGTTCTGTAGTCGCGAAACTTGATGGCATAGATGTGAAGCTACTGGAAATTCATCCTACTGAAAGACCAGACAATGCACTTCAGTATAAAGATCACATACCGGGTGAGTGGATGTACTGTATATGATCAAAGTTATATTTTTATTTAAGTTGTAGTTCTAGAAATAAAAATTATGTAGCACCGTGAAACATGTGTTTTAGGAACTGTGATATACCAATGGAAAAAGAAAATATTAGCAGTGAAATGTATGGGAGGAGAATGGATCGCTATAACCAAAATAGGTATTACAAATCGGCGAGTGATGAGTGCGACAGATTTTAATAACGGCTTTATTTCTAGTCTGAAACGAAAGTATGTTGTTTTAGAGTGATCGCTTCAATGATAGCGTTCGACCTTCCGTTAATATCATTTGTGAAGAAAGTTGTCTATAGTTTCTAAATATGTTTTACGTGAATAAATTCACACTCATCGCATTTTTCTCAAAACGTCGTGTTCTATTTCTTGAAGGCATCAGTTACTTTTGTCTGATCGTTATGTGATTGCTTGGAGCAGTTGGTTTTATTGTCACAAACGGTATTATATTTCTATGTTCCACGAAATTTTCTTGTACGAAAAATAGAGTCAATATTCTTCATACATTCTTGGTTGTCTCTTTGAGATATTGTCCACTGTATTTTCGCTTTCCAGCAATTATTTTATGCGGTCGAGTAACATCAGCCTTTGCCATTTCGTTGAATCGTTCATTTCTCTCTAATAGTATTTGTACATATTCACTAAGGTTCGTAGATTAAGGTAAAAAGTGTAATATATTATATAAAAATTAAAGAAAAAAGACTCGGAGGAAACAAATAATGCAAACTTCACTGGAAGAGTTTGAGGCTAATAGTTTTAGATAACGTGTCAAATGAAGTGTGCAATACTCATTTCTGACATACGCTCATTTTAATCAGAGGAAAGTTCCCTCTATTTTTTGTATACTTTACAAAAACATAATGACATTCAATGCCTTAGGTTTATGTGAACGCAGAACGCAGTAGCTGTAGACATAAAATTGATGATATTAAGTCTCAGATTCAGAGGCCTGAAATAAAAGAAACGTTTTTACTACAATTAAACCGTTTTCTTTTATTGCATTAATGCGCCGCCATAATGTACCAGCAGTGACAGTTTTAGGACAATGGGCATGGGCATTCGTAAAGTAAAGAGTATCTCCCAGTATATTGTTACTTTGACTATGCCGGCAGAATAGTCAATGCAAAAATACTGCGAAACCTGTCATGTCAGACGAAAGAGATGCTTTTTATCACCGTGAACAAAAATCTTTTCTGTAAAACACATGTCTTTTGGAACGTCTTTGTATTGTCGTGTTTTAATGAGCGGTGCTTTAATTAAACGACATAAAGCGACTCCTTGGTTACAAAAATATATTTTCATCTAAAGTACTTTATATTCTGTTTCATATCGAAATATAAGATACCCCATTTGAAAATATATGGACGTGTGTGAGAAGGTATATGTACACCGACGTCAAGAGAACAGCGAGAGAAAAAAATCAAACGAAAAAAAAAATATATAAACGCCAATTAAACACACTTACATAGTCAGTTGAACCTATTGTTACTCATTTCATATTTACAATTTCGAGAGCTTTCATTTCTGTAACTTTACTATGGCATTAGCGATACTCTGTTTATATTTTTTATCGCATATACAAGAGAATAGTTTAGTTGAGGGTGTTAATGAGGAGAATGGCGAAACAAAACGATTCACCTCAATTCTGCGTCCAAAAATATCACTGACTACTTGGCGATAAAAAAATATTAACTTACACTAGGATCGCAGTCTGCACAATGCCACGAGTACCCTCTTCTTTTTGGAGACTTCTTCACGGGAGGGTCTAGACACGTAAAGTGGTAGCACTTTTTGCACTCGTCACACCTACAAATAACAAGCTCCCATAATAACAAAATCTCAACGAATATTCCATTAAGATGTCTACGTTAAAACAAAACTATAAAATATACGCCGATAACAATTAATGATCTTAGATCATTAAATCTATAATAAAATTAAGTTGATAGTATCATTTCTGAGAGGATCAAATGTATTGAATGATTTGCGATTCAGTTCTACTAACATAACAAGGTTTTGGTTCGTTCCAGGGGTATCACAGACGTTGCATTGCGTCATTAAGTCTGTGTCCTTTCCCTTTTTCCCATTTCCCACGGGCAATCTGTTGCCAGTGCTGTTACTGGCATTGACCGCTGCTATCGCTATGGGAGTGCTTGAGGAAGGTGGCGGAAGGGATGGTGGTGGAAGTTTTGGCGTTGGCGGAGGAGAAGTGATCTCGGTGCTCGTCGACGTGGCGACGAACATTTGCGGACTCGATTCCGAGGCCATGTCCCCTTCCGGCCGTGGAATTGGTTTTATCTGCGACATTGAATAGCACAGAGCTCACCTTCACGTACGATTCAAATAAATTTTCCTCTTCGATACGCAATCGACGTACGAACCTTTATCGTTATTCTTCTATGAACCTCTGGCTGACCCTGATTCTGCTCCGGATTCTCGATATCCAGACTTTTTCTTTTGTGCTTTCGTTTCCGCTGCTTCACGCCTGTGATCGGATCCGGCGTATACCTTTTGTGCTTTTCCCTGAAGAGTCATAATAACGAATGAGTTGATGCTTCGTACAATTTCGTAATAGGATAGTTTACCTTCGTCTCTTCTTCGCGCTTCTCTGCGATACAGACTCCGTGCCGTCTGCTGAGGCCACCATATATTGAGGGGAACCTTCCCTCGTCATTATGGTGATGTTGTTGATGGACTGTGGGTTGTAGGACGACTCAGCCTGCGTCGGAGGTTCGGAAGATGCCGGCTGCGGTCCCATGGGCTTTATAGTTAACTGTGCGCGAGAAACGGAGTAAATGTAGAATGGCCTTCGCACGTTACGAATAATAGATTGAACGAAGCTGTTGTCGGACGAACGAGAAAGGTGCACTTGAGAAAATAATTACTTTTGGCGTCGTCGGTGTGTCGGAATTCGTAACGTTCGTTACGCTGCTAACGCTCGCCGACGAGTTCTTTGACGTTGTCGGGGTACTCGGCGTGGTCGGAATTTGTACCTCTTGAGGTGGGGTGGGCGTTAAGTTAGAATCTTCTTTACAGTGTCTTAATTTACGGGGGGCAGAGGTATCTACATGTTCGACTTCCGAACCGGATGATTCCTTATCGCACTCGGAACATTGCCTACAACGTAATAAGTGACATTTCATGAACGCTAAGATTACAATTAATTGTGCGTTCAGCGAGTTAAATGTGGGTTCGGCGTACGCACCATCCCATTAACTTTGTTTTCTTTGGCATGCGCGATAAGGGTGGGCTCAGACACGATAGATGATAATGAAGATGACACGTGTCGCACTTTGCGAGCAGATGCTGATTCGTTGATCTTCTACATATACCGCATTGATGCCTCAGGGTGAGCTCGCCCTTATGGTTTTGATCGTGGGCTTGACTACTGAGGACTCGTCCTTCCCGAATACCTTCTGCTCCTTTTCCTACGGGTAACGGGAAGCCGACTCCCATTTTTAAGGCAGCTGCAGTGGGTACACCTAAACCTGTCCCTAAAAAAAATTCAACAAACATGTCTTACGATTTTTTCGTACACATACAACTGTTACTTTGTGAAGACTCTCGTTCAATATTTACCTAAAGTAGGGGCTATCCTTGGTTTAGCTAAATCCGCTATTAACGGCAACGGTTTTACATATCCAGCGCTTCTAAGTATTTGATGGTACGTCTCAATCTTCTCCTTTAAGGTGACGTTGACTCTGATTTGTTCTTCGTTATCCTTCATCACCTCATCGTATTTTCTATCTAATCTCTGTTGCTCATTTAGCAGTTGCGAGTTGATGTCGAGGAGTTCCTGAAGTCTTCGCTTCATCGACGTGACACGCAGGTTGCGATCGAGATAATAGCCGATGAATTCGACGCTAAATGCTGGGGGTATATGCCACTTCTTTCGAACATCGACTAATGCTACAAGTTGTGCTTCTTGTGCCTCTAATGCTGCCGTATCGACGCCCATTAATTCCGCTTTTCTGGCGAGCTGACGGCAAGCTGAGGCCGACGTTGTTAACAGACGTGGCATTTTTTGTGTCGGAACTGTATATAATAAGAATGCGTTAAATTGCTGCATCCAATGTGACAATGCTGCTCGTATAGCTTACGTTAACACATTGAAATTCTGTAAGGCTTTACTGCTTTGAAAGTTTTAGCTTCTTGAGGAAATCAAGAAAAGAGAAAAGGAAAAGTTGCAAAAAATAGAACCAGCTTTTCAATACGTTATAGTAAATTCGAATTAAGTTAAAAATGTGAAATACACTGTTCCAAGTGTAGCACTTTCAGAAATGAGACCAAATTAACATTTCTTAATACAGGTCTGCTACGACTTGCCATTCAATGTGTTAAATCAAGGTGCCTTGTAAAAGGTGTAGGTTTGAGAATTTAATGTTACGTACCCCATGGAGGTGGACGGGATGCTTTATGTGCTAAGTATTTATGTCTGTGTTTTGCAAGTTTTCGTTGAATCCTACGTTGTTCTTCTGTATCTAGATGATTGGGTTGTTTCAATAACTGCTGTCGATACTGTGCTCGCAGCTGTAAAGCTAACCAGTTTCGCCTTCGTCTACGGACGAGGGTTTTATCTGAATGTAATTTACAGTGAGCGTAGAATGGATCGGCCTGATCAACTTCTTCGCTATGTGCTTCCGATAAGAGACCTTCTCTCTGGGCACTATAGAACAACATACCATTTTACAAAGTTATTAAAATCGCATAACGTGTTCCGGCAATACGAACACGGTAAATGGATTAAACACAATGTTATCTTATTTATCACTTACCAAGTTACGTGAAAATATGTATGACACATTCCTGCATCGCATTCGATGCACACGCCAGTTCGAGCATACCGTGCGTCTTCACACAAAGAACACTGTTTCGCGCCCCATTTACTATATGCCATTTCGAACAGTGTTACACTTGATAAACGGTCTACCTAAATATCAACATTACCCGATTACAATTTGTCATATTTTCTTTAAAATGCAAAACCTTGTTCAAGTACATTCACTCGATATAAAATTGTAAACATACTTCTCCGAAAGCAACGCCGGGAACGTAAAGCGCACAGACTAAATGGACCCATTTGCCGACGTCGGTTTCTTTGAAAATACCGCCTTTGTTAGGGCACAACTCGCACGAAGGATCTTCGATGCCGGCGCTACATGCTTCGCAAAACCACGGCGCGGATTGGCATAGAGAATCTGTGCTTGAAAAACTCTCAACATCCGACACACCATAGCATCCTATAACAAAATCATTACATACATGGCATAAAAATTTTGCTACGTGATATAAGATGCTGATAACGATGTGATACTGTACCTTCGTGCACACTGACTCCACATCCATCGCATTCAACGATTTCGTTAATATCATCACTTCTATCTCCTAAGCAACCACAACATATTAACATTTTGTTCAGTTTGTCTTCTAAAGGCGCTCCTTTCATCGCCTGCTGGCGAGCTTGCTCTATCACGTCCCCAACTGTGAGGCCAGCATTATCTTTCCCACTGAGTAATGGATCATCCAGGGAATCTTCTGATTCGTCAGATCCATCTTCCTCTTCTTCTTTTCATACAACAAACATGTTAAAAAGTGTCCAATGATAAAACCGCATACTACACACATTTACGTATATCGTATAGTAGATTACATGTTGTTAAAAATTATTACCCTTTGCAACATCATTGGAATCCACAGAATCATCATCCGACTCTTCGCAATGATCTTCAATCCTAAAGTCACTGTCATCGGAACTTTCACCCAAGTCAAAGTCGAGTAATGATTGCTGTGCAGATTCCACAGGTTTGACCCTCCTCTTCTTGGGATCCCTCTCAACTGAAACAAAGTTCAATGCTCTCACTTGTTCTGGCAAGCATGTCACTCATAAATTAAAAAAATCAGGATTGTCATGTTACACAGGTTTAACTGAAAGCCACATGGACCAATCACCAATGAACTGACTTGTAAAAAACAGAATTTCGATAAACTTTGTGCACTTTCAAGCAAAACAGCGCGTGAGATTAGAATTAACAGAAAGTAGATTAGGTTATGTGTGTGTCTAATGCAGGAAAGCGAACATACACGAGCTGGTCATCGTAGCTTTATGTCTAATTACACAACGTTACAAGCGACGACTCTCAACATTCCGTGCTGGATCCGATAGCGAAATATTATTCGGCCCCCGTCGCTCGGCACTTCACTCCTTAGTCCGGCAACATCAGTATATTCACTGTATAGACGTAAATGTCTAGCGCAATGGCATCAAAATCATCAACCCTCTAAAACTATGACAAATCCGCGTATATTACATGGCGCCGGCACACTGTGACCCGCACGATCGTGTGTATGTTAGGTTAACGTCATGAGTGTCAGTAACGTTTGTTGTTGAGAATGGGGCGCATTAAAAAAAGCAATGCAAGCCACGGCACAGAAACATTCCCCCGTTCGCGAACTATTCTCATTCATGTGGAAAACCTTGTCTGACAGGCACTGAAAACATCCCGGCACTGCTCGCGCACAAAGATCTCGTTAACCGCATTTAATCCCGTCTACAGCTTATCCCGAAACGTCCGACCAACATTCGACCGTTGCCCACTGACAAAAAATATGCACGGGGGCGGCAAATACGGAAAATATTGAGCGCCGCAAGGGCAATGCTCGGCGAGGAAAAAAAAAGTCGCTCCCGACGAGGGAGGAACGGCGCTAACGAAGAGTTCCCGACGATTATTTTAGCCGTAAAAATCGATCACGTTCCCCGATCGAACGGGCAGGCAGCCGGACACCCTCCGTTCAAATACAATTCACATCCTTCGGCGCACATCACTCGGACGAACGGTGGGGCCATGCACCAGGAAGCTCCGATCAAGCTCATTCGGAGCAGTTCACGGCACGACACGTTCCTTTTTTTCCCCCCTATTTCGCTCGTCACTTACTCATCGTTTTGTACAAAAATCCTACGTCGTCGTCCTGGGACATGGTCGCGTGCTCCTGTCGTCGATAGACGACGACGAAAAACCGGGATGAGGGAGGATCGTGGCACGTCTGCGGGCGAATAAAAAATTAATCCCGCTCCTCCGCCGTCCTCTGTGGCCTTCTGCAATTCTCGGACTCCGGCGACGCGTCAAATGTATCCCCGTCATGTAGTGTTTTCGTTTCAACGGCGGCCGTTCGTCCCCATTGTCCAAAATGGGGGGGTTGCCCGCCGCTTCTTCCCCTTCGCACGAGATTGCCGACTTTCAGAGCCTCGAGCCGGACGTGCACGGTGCTGGCCCTCGATAATGCATGTTATCCTTCTGACGCCGTCGTACGGTCCCGTAGCCGCAATACCAAATCGCCATATTGAAATATCTGCGGATCCTTCAAGCGGGAACTTCAAGAGCACCGTGGCAACGGCGCAAAATTTTGGTATGGCACGGATTTTTTGCCGTTCGGGATTTTCGGCGATTGATAATGATAAGAAGGGGCCTAAATTCTGGTTGTTCGAATAGCAGCGTGTTTGAGATGTTCAGAGCACCTGAGCAACGTGGGACTAGGTTGAGAATGGATTTAGGAAAGTTTCGTGTGAACGAGACGTCAGGTTTTGGAAATGGGCTTCGGTATATGGTGTTTGGGAGGAAAAATTGTTTTATCGTACGTTTCGACACTGGATGGTACTGGATGGTACTGACTTTGGGAGTATTGCTCGTACTGGTCGAGATTACAGGAATGCAGTGAGCGTTTTAGGTAAACTAAAAACCGCGCATTTGTATTAATCGAAGAAAAACATATTGCATCGCTTTGCGATACCGTTTACCAGCTCTTCGACTCGTTAGTATGTCTTATCATTTGTCAACTCTGGTTTATCTAATCCGAAATTCTCTTCGGCCAAGAGAAAAGATCTTGTCACATTTGCTACTATAAATACTTTCACCGCAGCGATTGTCAATTTTTTACCTCGTAAACGAACGTAACGTCCCCGTTTGACATTTCTTAATTTTGATAATGCCGAATTCACACACAATCAAGAGTGTGTACAAGTTTGATCGTAATAAGACAGGTGGCACTCGTGACCGTTATCCCGAGCGACGTGAATATATTCAAATACGATTATGTTAATCGTTGGGCGTCTATCGCAAAAACAGTTAAAAAATATATCGCCCCAACAAAATCGTCCTGCTCGCAAAAATTGCGTTGGAAAAGTTTCTGCAAAATGACACGTTTCACGATAACCTTCGCTGTCTCTCTTCCATTAACTACCGACGGGGACCTGTCGGAAAGAAAGGGGAAACGTAATTCGAACCAGGCGAGCAAGGTGAATAAGAAGCGGTCAACTTTGACCGCGGAAGTGCCGAAGAATGTCATAGACCTCGGCAGGCTGTTAACGGAAATGCACGTTGAATACGAGCTGCTGCCGGGTCGTAAGTTTCAGTTCGATTGTCGTTCTTGGCAGTCCATTGCGAAGGTACCCTTGTCAGCTTCAATTTTTGTCCAATACCTTCAAAGCATAGAAAATAACCGGACGCTGAAATGATCAAAGTTTTTATATTACTAAAAATATCGATCCGTTGCAGGTGTACATGGCTGACGGTGTATTGTTGATTAATCCGAAATTTTATCCTGAACACGAGAATCAAATGTGGATCATATTTTCCGTGTACCACAGTTTAGAACTCAATCTGTCAGAATTGCGAGACCTTTATCGACATACGATTGTCTGGAGTGTGTCGTTCGGCTCAGCAAAGCTTTCCAGCAAGTTGGTAAAGTTTCCCTGACAAATTGATACGATTAGCGAGGCATGAGCCTCGGGTTCAGTCTACTTGTTTCGTAAGTTTATTAGACTTGACAATTTCTGTTTGTCTAGAGCGAAGAAGGATACGGCGAAGAAAGTGGTTCTTGACGAGAGCGAGAATACGAGATTAGAAATTGAATCAAGCGCTAATATTCCAACTGCTGAGCCACAAACTGTGGCTGCTAGTGTTGAAAATGAAATACAGACTGAAAAAGCAGAATCGACAAAGTCATATGTTGATTCTGTCCCAGGTAATTTTACAAATTTTGTATGCTATGACCGTACTTTCATGTGGAACAGTTGTTGTTACGCAACATAAAGTCCTATATGTACTTGTCATTGTACAATTTGTTGATTCAATTATTTCAATGGTATGAAACTTGATTCGCAGAAGCTATGGGAAAAATTTGAGCTTGTTGCCCCTGGGTCAAATGTGGTTGGCACTATTTGGATTCTGCGCAAACGTATGACGAATTGCATATCGGCAGGGGCAGAAAGCTTTCTGTGTCTGTACCTAGGCAATTTGTTGAACGTGAATCCAGTCTGTCAATTTAATGATAATGAGACATAATACATAGATTTGTTCCAAAAGCACCTAATATCAATTCCAGAATGTTATTAATAAATGATGTATCAATGCAATATATTAAATTTAAATAACATGAAGGGCAGCTATCCAGATTTTAACGGAACTGTTTTAATTCGACGAGGTATTATCAAGTTTCGAACTTTTTGAGTCATAAACGACGTTTTCCCTTACAAGTACGGATCGCTTAAATTCAACATCGTCGCGTGCGATCCATTAATTAAGGACACGGCTTTCACGTTTACACCCACAACTTGTCAAAGTCCGTTCGTAATAGGGTAATAATGTCAGCGGTACGTAACATGTGCTTGGAACTTTTCAACAGAAGCCGCACATATAAATAAACTTCTTAAATTGATTAAGACGACGGCTCAGTCGGTATCTCCGAGGATGCAGTCGGAAGGTACACATTTAGAGTCGAAAATGTCGGATGTGACGGTATCCAAGAAAAGTGGAAAGTCAAAGAATCGAAAGCAGAAAACGACTAACGAACCTCACAAATTAGAAGTGCCAGGATCTGAATTATTTGCCGGTAAATTCGTTCTAGGAACGAAGTTAATCGATGCTTGAAATGAATACGTTTTTAGAAATGGGCCCTAAGGTACTTTATCAAGCGATGCCTGCGCCAAATATATTATCAATTTCGGCTATTATTAATAGCGAAGATATTATGAAGAGCAAAGATATCAGAGCAGCTTTAAATCCATTGTCAATTAAGTTGGAGAAGCTCGAGAACTTTCCATCCGACGTCGTCGTCGAGGAAGGTTTTACAGAAATCTACGCTAAGGTTTCGATAGCGGATCTTGTTTTTTCCACTCCGCATCAAAGTCCTCAGCCTACAGTATACTTCGATTACACCAAGTGTCATTTGTACGAGGAATTTCAATCGGATCGTCTAATCAGCGCACTTGCAACCGAAAATTTGGTTGTCGAAGTAAGAGTCCCTTAACAATGTTCTCAAAGATCGACGTCAAACGTATAAATAAAAAAATAAAAGATATTGCACATAGATGTATGGAATACGGTACGAAAAGAGTGCACCGATACAATTATCATCTGTGGGGTCGGACAGGACGATAAAATCTTCGAAAAAGAGTCAAAGGCGAGCGAAACGATCTAAAACTCCGACAAGTCAGAGACCTTTGACCACCGAAGTTCTGTTGGGCGCGGCACACTTTGACTTGTCCGATCTTCTGAAGGGCTACTGGGAGGTCTGTAACACGAATGGACTGATTCATCCTCGAAGCTTGCCGTTCAAGAACGAAATCAAGTCTAATGGTAATTTGCTTTCACTGGGAAACTCGCCTCCCACCTGCGAGATGTATATTTCTAATTCCACGAGCGTCAAGCTGAGAGTTAGACTGGCTTCCGGTCTGGGAAAAGCACATAACAATGCCAGACGACAGGCCCACGCCTTGAACAGGATGCTCCTCATCCTCTGCGACAAGGACTTCGGGAACGACCTCCTCGACAACGTCGATTTCCACAATAAGGAAGTTCTCAAGGTTTGTCCACCCAATTCGAATAGAACGACCTCCCACGTAGCTAACAAGTCTCAACCTTCAATTTTCAATTTGCAGACGGATCGCGTCGTAACTGGATTCGCCATCGATTGCGTGGACAGAATGTACATCTTCTTCGAAGGTCTCATCAACGGGAGCTACTTCCACAAGATCTGGGACCAGAGCATGACCATCGATACGTCCAGAGGCTGCGTCCTCTACAACAGCGACTTCGTATTCCTGGATCGACTGTACGCCGACTTCGAGGCCGTCGGAATCGTCAGGCTAGATTTGAGGTAAGGTGCAGTGGGGTAAATCCGTACACGGGGCAAAGCATAGACCCTTATTTATTCAAATATACGTTGGATCGTACCAACTGTAAGGTAGAAACCTTCCTTTCGTCAGTATTCAATTTGGATAGTATTCAACATAGGTGGGGGCCATGTATTCTGTGATTCCCTCGTTTAACTCGTTCGACAAAGTTCGTATTACTAATAATAATTCCGCTTTTGCCCCATAATATAAGGATATAAGATTCAATAATTTTTAAACAGGTTGGACTGTTTTGCCCCAGTTCCAGGGTAAGTCCGCAGCACTGTTTTTAATTTATTAAGAAAATCATAAGTTTCAGAAGATATCTTTAATTTAAATTAATGCAACTTAAAGAATAAACCATGCGCTGTATAAAAACACTAAGATTATTAGGTTTTAGCGGAATAGATAGAAGATACATCAATTTAAAGTAAACTTTACAATTTCTGGGTCGGTTTTACCCCACTCCACTTTATCTCGTTTGCAAACTGAATCGACTCGAGACCGCCGAACATGACGTAACGGGATCCTTCCATCGATGCCAGGAAGTCCGGCTTCCCGTTCCGGCGGCCGTAGAATACACCGATGGTCGGTTGTCATATATATAATGTATTCGCTTGTTGCCGGATAGGGAGCCGTTGGAGGATCAGCTTAGCAATTGCGGTTTCTACGTCGGAAGCGAAGCAACTTCTTCCCGCGCGAGAATCCTCAAAAGTGTGGGACTGATCAAGCTGGCGTCCACCATGAGATCCATCTGCCAGTCGCACCTGATTCCCATGGCCAGCGTTATCACGAATTTCGATATCTATCTGGCGGGAGCGTACCTGTTCGAGGAACCTGACACGAAGAAGAAGAAAAAGCGTGACTGCTCGACGAAGGACACCGGTCAGCAAATCGTTCACACGAAATAAGCATTTGCTAACGAAACTGTTAATGGCAATGTAGTAAAATAAAGCAAACATTAATAAAATAAGAATAGTTGTTTTCTATAAGTGCAAAGATGTCCTTCTGTATGAAGTAAGATAGGAACTTTTTTTCTTCATCCAAGAGATCTTCGGAAGACTTCTGGCTTGCTAGGATAGGAACTGAAGTAGGGAAATTCAGAGTAGAAAATGCTTGACAAGGCCGCGTCTTGTAGGTGTTCTTTATTCTTCATAAAATCATACAGCAAAAGCGATCGGAGTCTACAAAGTGTATTTAAGCGAGATACAAGTGGATTGATATCTTATGGGGCAAGAACGACGCCTCCGATCTTGACGGATTTCGATCGTTCACATCATCTCGATCCTTAGCGTGACTACCTCCACCCTCTCTGTTTCTTGACCGCGAAAATCGAAGCGTCCCGATCGAACGACGTCGTTCCGCCCGCGCTAAGATAACGGAGGTACATACACTTTCGTAAATTCAATGTGGCCCGGTTAAACGGCGCAAAATTCTCATCGTAAAAATCTTACAGAAGGGTTCTCCTCTCCTATCTCCTCCCCTACCTCTCGTCGCTCTCTATTTTTTTTTTCGTTTTCGTCTATTTTTATTCCGCGATTTTTGGTTTTTTCGTCGTTTTTCACGCTTCGCTTAACGCCTGCATCGTCACTACTATATTTTGTTTCCTCCGCCTTCCTCTCCTTTTAATAATTATCGACGCTGCGCCGCTGTCGACCCCGCGAAGAGAAAAAAAAAAGAGAAGTTTTCCTTTTCCTTTTTATGCCGGAGCCGCAGGCCGCGGTGGTTAATTACGAGCTTACAAACTTAATCGTTTTAAAATTCTCCACGCGCCGTCCCTGTCCTCGAACATACACATAGAATGCAACGTACGCGTATCAGCTAAAAATGTAAGCCCTAATAAAAACTAGAATTCCTCTCGTGATTAATTATCTAAAATATACGGTGGATTACCTAGCGTTCGTTTGTTCGTAATTTGTTGCCCATCCGGTTTCATCAAACTTTTGCGCACCGTCCCGTCTCGTTTAAGTCGTCCGTCAAATCTGCGTATCTGCTTTTCGGAAAAAAAAGGTTCGGCCGCCATTTTCGATCACGCGTTCGGCAGGCTGGCCAATAAAATGTGGAATGCTCGTTCATTTCAAAATGTAGCACTCCGACTGCAAACAAATCGCAACGCCTTTCATCCCTCACCTCTCTCTTCTATAAACGGCTCCGGGTAGCGCGGGTCAAATTTGACCCGCCCACGAGACATTACGATACGTCGGGGTACGCGGAAATGTGCAAAGTAAATGCGTGCTTCGTTCGTCCTTCTTTTTCATGCCACTTTCAGTGCGAGAGGAAAGACGCGCGCGCGCGCATGACCGCGGCGAACGACAAATTAATCCGTAATAGAGTGACCCGGCTAATTGTAATGCTCGGCACCGGCTAATTGATCCGTTGAAACTCGTCTGGCCTCCTAAACGTCCAACGCTTAAAATATTAAATGCGCGCCGATAGCGCGACTCCCACGCTTTCGGAATTTTTAAAAACTCACGCCTCGCCCGTCATCATTTATGTATTTATATATATATATATATTATATATATATATTTCTTATCTATTAAGGATTTATCGTAACTGTAATGGTGTACCGAACGGTCGTTTACTGGTCGCACTTATCGGCGGATCATTTATCACCTGCTACGAACGTCACCCTATAGATATACTAAACCACCCCTTCTCCCCCTTTTCTTCATAGTTTCGTCTCTTCATCTTAGCGAAGCTCGTTTTTGGAAAACGTCTGCGCGATTGTTCTGGCATTTGGTCTCAAATTATTTGCAATTGCTAACGTCGTGGATTTTCGTCTTTCTTTTTTTTGGTTGGTAGAGAATAGGATCGAGTGCCTGCTCGTCAATGAAGATCACGGCTAGTAGTTAGGCGCGTAATTTTGCGTTCAGTTCACAGTTCTAAGTGCGACCAGTAAAGAGTGAGCGAGCGGAGAACACTTGGCTCGAAAAATGATCGACGCTGACAGGAATATTCAGGTTTTTCTTTTGTTCACGAGTCAGAGAAAACGCGTGCTGCCCACCGTAATGAAGAAGGGAGGGGTGGGATCTGCGTGAAGTCGAAGGGTAGAAGGATCGGAGTCGTACGGTGAAACGATTTTGATAAATCAGCAGGGATTTGAGGGAGAAATTACTCGGAATGGCGCGAAGAGATGAAAGTGTGTGACCGTGTGTCTCTGTAAGTGTGTGTACTGTTTCACAGTTTCTTTCGACATTCGCAATCGGTGCTCTATTCTTCCTGACTTTCCGTTCGCGAGAACACGATTTTACGAAGGTACGCTCGGTCGCGGAGTTGAAGATTAGAGATTAGAGTGGATGACGTATTTGTCATTTTTTGACCTGTCCATGATCGACCACTGGCAAGGAAAACAGAGAAGCGGTAGTGAGTTGGGCAACGGTCAATATGACGATTTGATTGGATCATTAATTATACTCGCGAAATACGAACGCCTGCCAATGACGGTGGGGGATCGATCTCTGGTCTAAACAGCGGCGTTCGATATTAATGGCATTCATATCTGCCGCATAACCCGAGCCGCGTATCTCCGGCAAAATCTACGAATAATGGACGGGTCGCTAATAACGATGGAACGAGGGGTGAAACTTTGATATCCGACCGTCGCGATATTAATACGAATTATATATGCCCCTTTCCATCGAGACCACCCTCCTCCGACCAAATAAATTCAACTGAAAAAAGTTCGAATTACACCGCGTTCTTTAATTTATTTATTTATTCTTACCGCGTTCCCAATCTTCGAACGTCGAAATTTGATGTATGTCAGTGTAGATGTACAATATTAAGTTTTCGGCGTATTCAGTCAGTGTTGTACTTTCAACTACTAAATTTCAATTAGTTTTAATTATAAGAAGAATATGAAAAAGGTTGCAAAAATTAATGTCCGACTCACCTAGTCAGCGATCTCCCAATCTCCTTATTCCATCTTTTATACTTTGTATTACCGAATAATTGTTTTCTTTTCTTTCAACTTTAATATTTTAAAATCGTATTATCCTGAACCGAATTACTTAAAGTCAATGTTATTCTGACCGAATGCGTCAAAAACTTAATATTGTACATCTAAACTGACGGTCAATAACCGGTGGTTGCTTGATTTTCCGCCAAAATTTGAATTTTGAAAAATCTTCCTCACGATCGAGCGTGCACCGTCGCTGTGTCAAGCTTCGAAAGCCTACGTCGAGCAGTGTTTTGCAAGGACGTACCTCGGACCTTCCGGCTGCACTGTCTTGTCCCTGCCCTCGGCCGGAGTCGGCGACGATTAGGTAGCGAGATTAGCTTTCTTGGGGCCGAGCGCGCGAGAACGGTCGACACTTTCGTAACCCGATCCAATTCCCGACCGGCCGGGGGGACTCAATTTCGGAATCCTTCGAGCCGGACGGCCCGCGATAAGCGCCGATCGATTTTCTTATCGGCGAAACGTGAGTCCGACTCCGCAGCTCGCAAACGCGAAACCGATAATCAGCCTCGCGCGCGAGCGTGTGCGTGCGGGAGTAATGTCGGGATCGATTTTGCATGTCGGATGCGCTTCAGGATTCGGTTCAGGATTCGGTTCAGGATTCGGTTCAGTATACGCTGCAGGATTCGGTTCAGTATATGCTTCAGAATTCGCTTCAGAATTCGCTTCAGGATTCGCTTCGTTACTCGCTTCAGGATCCAGGATGAGGATTTCGGATACAAAAATTGGTACGGCGGGCTCGCACGCGAGCAGCTTCCTTCTCCCCCATTTTCCTGTCGGTAAAAAAAAGGAACGCGCCTGGGTCTGCCCATCTGCCCCTCTTCCGCGTGCGAAAATTCGTAGAGGAAACCTTTGCCCGTACAAATATGCTCGAGGATACTGCGCGTCGTATCCTCTCGTTTCCCGTTGCGCTTTTCAAAACCGCCGAAACAAAAGCTGTGAACATTGAACAAGACACATCTACACGGAGAGATAGAGTTTGCTTTTTTTTTTGCCATTTTACTTTATTTTACTTTATTTTACTTTATTCCTTATTCCTTAATCGTTTTCGCTATTATTTTGATTCACCTAACGAGCAAACAGTGTTAATTAGAGTTTATGTATATTTATATATATCGTAATAATTGTAATAATAATAATTCATAATATCAATTCATCCCAACAACAAGTTTAAGTTTATTATTTGATAGTTAGATTCTGTGTTACTCGCTCTCCTATGCTCAGCCTCTCTCAATCTCGCTTCTCATTTTATTCGGTTCCTCTATTATCCCTCTCTCTCTCTCTTTCACTCTCACTCTCTCCCTCAACCCTTCTGCAACGTACTTTCTTTCTCGTCAATATATTTATTTGTTTACTCTCTCTCTCTCTCGCTCTCTCTCACTCTCTCTCTCTCTCTCTCTCTCTCTCTCTCTCTCGTATATATATACTTTTTTTTATTTTGCTTTCATATATATGTATAGACTGATATCAACACGTATAACATCGACTTCCTTTTTTTGTTTTTAAATCGTTTATTAATTTTACGTGGAGAAAAGTTTAGCGGTAGCTCGAACGCGCCTCTTATATTACGGATTCTGATTTCTTTAATGTGTAACTAGCGCGTAAAAGTGTGTTATGAATAAAGGGGAGGGGGGTGGGAATCGGACCGTCGTAACATGCGATCCGATCGCTCATTGTCCATATACCCACACGTGTGTCTGTCTTTTTTTTTTTTCTTTTCGGCGTTTCAGTACGTTATAAACGAAGTAGTTTTATCATCCTCTCTCACTCTCTCTCTCGCGCTCGCTCGCTCTCGCTCTCACGTTCTCTCTTCGTCATTCAAGCTCTAAGTCTAAATCATCGGTGTGGAAACGAAAATATCGAGGGTCCGATTCTCCTTCGAAAGAATTGTCGAAGGCATTTTCCCGAAGAACAGGTTACCATTCTCTTGCCAATCTCTTTCGACCGTCGTTCCTCTCCTTCCCGAACTCGCCACTCTCCCTCCCGTTCTCCTCTTTGATCCCGATTTGCCCGGCCGGAGAACTCTACCTCCCCTCCCGTCGCCGTCGACGCTCGCAGTTTGGACGTTTTTTCACTCGCTAAGCCGCCATGTAAGCGGCCGCGTAAGTCGTCATGACCATTAATTCCGAATAGTGGTGTAAGTCCATTTCAAAAAATGAAATATCACATTATTTATTAACCGTTTACACCACGTTAATCACAAATGTGATATCTGATTTATTTTTTAAATGTCGACTTACACCAATTGCAGAATAAACGGTCCATATAAGCCGACATATAAATCGTCATATAGTCATACAGGATCGTCTCTTGTTTCCTGCTTCGCGTTATCGTACAAATTCGCTGGACGATCGGCGAACGAAGGCGGCCGACGATTGGACAGAGACTCATTCTCGGCCGAGTCTTTCACAAATGTCCCGCTTCTCATATTCCCCGTTACAGAGTCCGATCCCGGAGTGAGGTGAATTTTGTCCTACGCTCGCCTCGCGCCGCTCGATCATCGTCGGCGATCAGTCTCGATCGGATTCGGACTCCAACGATCAGTTCGATCGTCAAACATCGCCGGGGGCGGATTTCGATTATCAGATCGACGCCGAGCGACGCGACGCGAACGTACACGCGATTATACGAGATTTGCCTAAGTTAATTCGTTAGGTGAGCGTTGCATGAGCTAAACTTTGCTTCTTCCTTGCTTGCATTTCGTCCCAAGGTCGCTTTCAAGGCCACCGTGGGACTTGAACGGGCAGACGTCGATTGCTACTCTGCGCTTGCTTTTTCGAATTGGATCATGCTCTACTCGTTCGATTCGGTGCGTGGCGTGTTTCGTCTGCTTCTCCATTTTGCTGCTGCTGAGACTCGCGTCTAACTGTAAGGAGAGATTCGGGTTCCTCCGTCGCTCGGAAGAGGATCGAAAGAGGCGTGCGGCACGTAATGCTAATGTAAATATCGTTACAATTATTTTTACACGGTCGACGATTTAGCGGAGAAAAGAAACGGGGGTCCACGGCGCGCGGAAGTGTTGCTCAGAAAGGGGGAGGGGGTGGGGACCAGGGGGGTGTGAAGGGGTCGAGGCTGATGGCCGAGTAGGCAGAGGGATGATGTAGGAATGTCCGATGTCTGCCGAAGGGGCCCGACCGTTCATTACCAAATTCGACGACACTTCCGCGTTCCCTCGACAATAATAATTGTACAAAAAACTCGTCCCGCAAGCTGGATCGGCTCGCGATGCGACGTGTGTGTGTGGCAGTATTATTGATAAGTAGACAGTATGTGTAGTACGATATGATACAAAGCGAGTTAAAATCCGGGGGGCGATCTCCGCGATGCGATGTTCGAAACTGTGATCCCTTTTTTTGCCGAAAAGAGGGAGACGCGAGAAAATCCACTATTTTTCCCCTCAAGGTTAATCGTTACTCTCCCTCCCTCTCCTCGCCCTCTCATCGTTCTCTCCGTCCCGTCCATCCTTATCTATTCTTTCAATGTACATGCTGGCGCGTATATGTAGTTCCTGTTCTTAACGTTTAGTGAGACAGCGATAGGAAACTAACGGGGGGGAGTGGGTGGGGTGAAGTGTAATTTTGCCGTCTCATTTTACGGCGCGGTGCATCTAGAGTGTCTTCCTGTCCTCCGTGTCTGTGTGTGTACTCGCGATATTGCTTCGAGTAGGCGCGCATTTCGGATCATCGGCGCGTGTTTCGATCGACTCGAGGTACGAACATTCGCGAAAAAAGCTCTGTCACTCATTGTCGTTCTTGTTGTTTGCGATGCTGACCTACATTTTCACGAGACATTTCTTTGCAACGAAAGATACCACGCTCGGCCACAACCTGATTCAGTTACTCTTGTTTGCGTCCTTTGAACTTCTTGGCTGCACTCGAAGAGTATTCTCCTCGGAATTCTTGATTCGATTATATTCAACTGCTCATTTATTCATCTTTTATATATTCTCTTTCTTCCCCCGTTCTCTCGGTCTCGTTCTCCCTCGCCAGTTAAATTCATTTAGATTACTTGGTACGATTAATTAGTTATTTGGTACGATTAACATCTCTAACCCGTAAGACTGCCCTCTCCGCCTCTCCCCAACGGACGATTATTATTTATTTCAATAAATAATAGGCTATCGCGGCGTGCCTGAGGCCGTGCGACCGTGCTTGAGTGCTTACAATTATTGTGACTCCTCCGATCGTCGATCACCTCGCCAACTCGGCTTCCTTTATCAAAATCCTTCATTGTTCACGCTCCTTACGCGAAGTATGGCCTCTGCGGACGCTTTCAGCGTCCCATGCCTCTACACGGCTGACCAGCCAAACGAACTACGCCCGATCGAATCGATAATCATTCAAATCAAGCTAACATACGTTCTTCGAAAAAGAGTAAAAATCCCGAGAAATTTCTAGGTTCGACTAAAGGTCGATTACGCGATACAAATATCGTATCTAATACGTACACGTACGCCGGTGCAGTCGTACGTGCAGTACATACGTAATTTCAAGGTCGCGGCGCAGTTCGCGTTTGGCCCGCCACTCGTCGCATCCTTAAACCTTAAACCTTAAACCGCGCCCGGTCGCATACCGGCTACAATTAATACGCATACATCCTTAAATTCGAGAGAATCATTTAATCCTAAAGTCGTCCTCCGGCGGAGTCGGCAGACTCCGCCGGGAGTGGATGTAGTAAGGAAAGAAATAAAGAAGGTTGCCGGCGACAGAATGTTAATCAGGGACCGCGGCTACGAAACTGACGGTCGCCATGGCTGTGGTCGGAATCATAGTCGTCGATCTCCGACGGCGCTGATCGATTTTCCCGCAAATCGCAATTTCGGCAGTCCTCGTCCTCTCCCGCCATCTCGAGGCAAAGTCCTTCGACGAATCCTTGCCGATCGTCCGTTCCTTTATCAGCATCTTTGTCGTACTCCCGTCTTCTCCGCCTCGAGTAGCAGGGAGTTCGAGGCTCAAAAGCGTCCTTCCGGAGGAAGGAATTCTGACGTCGTCCCGATCCTTTTTTTCGTCGGCGATGTAATCGTCGTCGCGGGGGACAGGTTCAAAGGGCGGGAGATTTTGAAAGCGAACAGGTCGCGAACACAGATTTTGGGATTCGACGCAGGATCAGGTTGATCGGCGTGAGATCCTTCTCGATGTAACATGGCGCGTACTCGGAAGAGAAGGATGGGGCGAGATCGGTTTCGGATTTGGTGGAGTCAAGGTCCTTATTGTTTTTTCATTGCCGCGCGAGTTGAAGCGATTTTTTTTATTGTTAGATATGATCCGTGGGAGAGTGATGTTTTAAGAGACTCGGGAATGGGAACAGATCGGACCGTCTCGAAGTCTAAGGATTGATCGAGGGTTTGTATTACGTAGATCGAAAAATCATTGGAACGATCCTTGAGTATCGTCCCTCAGCATTGCGACTTTCATTTGGCAGATCTCACTCAACATCAAGGAACAGTCCGAGCAACGGAACTCGACTCGAGTATCTCAAGCTTCGCGATCAGTCCAACCACAAAAGGATCTCAAATGCGGCAAAATGTTCGACTCTCGAGCGTCAACAGTATCGCGAATGCATCTCAAGACACCGTACAAGGGAAAAATTCTACCGCGGGTTGGGTCGAAAGAATACCGGAGACCTCTCCATTTTATCAAAGAGGAGAGCGAAGGGCAGAAAATAGGGAGAGAAGAGAAGGTGGGGTGGAGGAGAGAAAGGAGAAGAAATTGGAATTTTCCTCGTCCCTCTTAACGGGCCCCGCGTCCGACGTCCGACGCCGAAGCAAAAAAGGATCGATCACGGCCCCCTGACTGCGACCCTGCGCCCTTCATCCTGCACGAGGACGATCGGAGACGGCCCCAAGGAATTCCTAGATGCACCCTAGACGAGATACCCCGGAGTGATCGACCTTTACAAGAGCCACTTGGCGACCAGCAGCGTGATCAGATGGGGCGCCAAGCTTGCGAAGGACGCGCCGCCCGTCACCCTGACGTCGCTGTCCTTGAGGAAGACGCCGTCGATCACGTGAATGATGCCGTTGGTGCACTCGACGTCCGGACGGAACACTCGGATCCACGTGCCTTCCCACTCGATCTGGTAGCCTGCAAAAGAGAAAGGGTTCGTTCAGTCGATCGTGCTCGTCTCGCAGAAAGGATGAGATGGGAGAAGAGGGGGGAAGGGGGCAAAGATGGCAAGCTCGGTAAGTCCGTTATGAGGCTTGAAAAATTAACGGAAGCACACGCTGCGATTTAGCATGTTACCTAACCCTGTGAGTCCGGCCTTCGCGAGGTTTCATCCGCCGGTTGGCGGATGGGGCTCTTTTACTGTTTGTTGAATATTCAGGAGGGGCGAATTTTGGGCGGGAGAATTTTGTACTTGTGCGAATGTTTCCGGATGTCGGCGCGTTCAGTAAGACGCGTCGCGTGCGATCGAGTTGTACAGGGTGGGTACAGTCTAGGCAGTGTACTTTTGTACAGACGATCTAGCTCATTCAGCAGCTACGCGATTGCAAATATAGCGACAGGCATAGAATTTCGATGAAATGTCATGGATTTCGAATGGAGCGGATTATGCTCGTTTAATCTATTGGGAACTCGGCGTGTCCGGACTTAAAGGGTTTCATTAGCGTCGTCGAACGTCGAATGCGAGAGGACGTCGAGCTAGCTAGCTGCCAAAGTACCGCGAGTAACATCGAAAAGAGGATCATGGATAACGATTCATGAAGAGTACGGCTGATGGGAGGAGACCGCGAAAAAATTCAGAGAAATCAATTCATGGAAAGTGATGATGGTCTACGTGCCCACCTAGTCCCAGCGTTTCGACTCGCTTCGCAAATTCTCTTACATTCACCGACTTGGCGCGCTTTTTTTTTTGGAACGACGCGGACATTCATTATTCATTTTCGGCAGTATTTTAAGGTAACTGCATCTTTAATATGTTAAACAAAAATCATGTTATTCGATGCTGTTGAAGTATAGTGTCGGAATTTTCTTATCGTGGACCAAGAACGTGTTATAGGATACCGTGTTGTAGGGAGGCCTGTACAGTCTTCTTGACAGAACACCTACACTTTCAAATGTTCAACGTTCAAACGTACGTCGCAGATTTCTTTTTCGTACGTTTCCAGTTTACTACATTCCGTAGCAGTCTGACAATGCGCGGCGTCTAATTTGCGCGACGCTAATTCCCGATTTGACGCGAGGTCAGCAGCCGGGTGGGAGGGTGACTTTTTTGCTCGGGGGGGGGGGGGGGGGGTGCAGCGGGAAATTCGGTTCGATCGACGGCCCGATCGTAAATCGCGCAATTCTGTTCGTTGTCGCGCGTTATCGTTTATATGTTTCAATTTAGCCGCGGATATTCGCCGATGAATAACGGCCACGGCCCTACGCGCATTGTCGCAATTCCCCCGGAATATTCCCCCGTTAAATTTCGAAATAAACGACGGCGCCTTTTATCGGGCCGGGCGGCGTGCGCAATTTGCGCCCACGCAAAACGAATCGGCAGAGAGAGAAAGAGAGAGAGAGAGAGAGAGAGAGAAAGAGAGCGTCGGGGAATATCGGTGGTCCAGAACGATTAGCGTTCATTCGCGCGAATATTCGACCGTTCGTCTGCGTCTAATGTCTACGCTTTTTCAACCCCCTCCCCCTTTTTTTTATTTATCCGACAATATTCAATTTCCCGCCGATTTTTCGAATTACGCACTCGGTATGTGCGTACGTTTTTCGCTGATTCGAAGTACGGCGGGCTTTGGTAGTGGGTTCGGAGTTGTAAAATTTGTAACGGAGGAAGCGGAGATTGCGCGCGGAAGGCTGCTCATTCCGGTCGCAATTATTGTAATTACGACAAAGGGGAGGATAAATTCTGTTTGACTTTCAGTGCTCGGATCGTTACTATAAACAGGGTCGCTACGTTAACGTGTTTACTGGACTAAATTAATAACGTATGATTTCATATGGCGATAAAAAACCGAACTGGCGAAATGTGAAATAATTTGGGGAGAATGGGAGGATAATCGGTAAAAACGATGCTGAAAAGTAATTGCAAAAATTAAAGTATGTAAAAAAGGAAGACCAAATTTTTTGGAAAGGCTGAAAGTACACTTAGGGGCATGCTCTTTAAGAAGAATCAATCTGACGAACTCGAATTTCGTAGTATTTTTGGAACGATAGAAAGAAATTAAGAACGTAGCAAGTAGTATAAGCGTACGTTGGGTCAGACGAAGTGCCAAACGTCATTCTAACCTTAAGAAATCAATACTTCCGCCTTCGCGAGCTATCCCATCTTGAGGTTTGCTTTCGTACGTAAAATCGTGAGAGTAATTCTGAACGGAAAATCGGCCATTTCGGGGGGGGGGGGGGGTAGTGGCCATTGGGGAAGAAAAGAATCCGTCGGTGGAAAACACTCAGGTCGGCCGCCGATGGCTGCCAATTATTCCGAGCAGCACTCTACCTTGCCATCCCTTACGACTTTCCCTTTATCCTTCCTTCACAATCACCGCTTATACACCACCCTCTTTTTTCCACTCATCCGCCCATTCCCATTACGCCTCAATCCAAAATGCCAACCCAGAATCCTTCCTTTCACCCGGAAAAAAAACTACGACTATTCGAACGCGGTCAGAGTTCTATATTTATGGCCGGCGAAAAATGTATTTGCCCGAAAATCTCATCGGCGCTCATCCCATTACTCCTGATCCGACACCTTCCGTCAATTTTCACCCGCCAAGCATCCCCCCACCACCCCTCGGCGGCATCCGGTCGGACCGCGCGCAAATCGAACTGCAAAATAGAACGAAATGGCCGGCTGCTAGCCGGTGGAAAACGGTTTGGAAATTTGTTCGTCGCCAGCTCGAGCGCGGCCTGCGCCGACCACGTGGCAATTAGCGCCGCGGGTAATCAAGGAATTTGCATTTAAATGGCAGTCGAAAGGTGCATAATAAATCTTCTCGCGGCCGCAGCCCATTATGGCGGCCGCCTCGTTTCCGGCGCCGTCGACCTCGAATTTGCGGAAAAGGCGAGGCCTCCGGCTCTCTTAATCGGGAATTTTTCTTCTGTCTCCTCCAGGAGGACCTGGCGTCCTTGCACGGTACAGTAGAAGTCCGTTATTAGTCCGAAATTCGGGACCGCAAACGGACTTATACGGGACAGAGGTAGTCGATTCTCAGCTCTTTGTATTTTCCCGACACGGAAGGGCTCAGAACGGGACAGCAGATAAGGAAAAGAGAGGGACTGAAAAAAAACACGCTCGGCAAGACAGAATGCCCACACATCGGTGAGGCAACACTAATGCAACAAAGAAAATTTTCTTAATTTGAGTTTTTGTGAATAAAAATGTCATTATCCTATTGCTAATATTTTTCCGAGTAAAATGAGACCAAACACGGTACCAATCGGTTTATATTTCCTTACGAATTAAAAGTTCTACATTCATCCATATTATACATAGATGCATACATCCATACATACATACATAGATAAATCCAAACATACATAAATACAAACATATACATAAAATGTAAAATGCGGTCATTGGTGGAGAGGATATGTAGCAATGTGATGTGGTGGTAGAAAAGAGGAAGACAGATGTAGCAGGGAGTGAGTCAAGCAAATTGAAACACTTTTAGCCGCTTGATGAGGTGCGAAAATGGTGGAATGGTTCCTATATATGATCAAAGGAAAGCCGCAAATGCGACTATTAAAGGAAGGAACATAAGGTTTTGCGACTTATAAAGGAAGGAACGTAAGGTTTAGCGACTTATAAAGGAAGCGTTCCTACATTCTGCTGTGCTGCTCGAAAGTTTTGCCAACAGTCAGATTGACAAGCCGAAACAAGGCAACCAAGTGTCGTAACAATATCGTGTTTGGTTTCATTTTTATCAGAAAAATGTCTCCTATATGCTAGTAAACATTTTTTTAACAAAATATCGCAAATAAACTTTTTAAATTGTTTGTCGTTGGTGTAAGTGTCTCACCGATAGATCTCGGTTTGCCGTCGGCGGCATCAAACAAATTGTGTGACAATGTCGTGCGACTCGGTGGCCGGATGCGAGGGGGATCCCCCCAACAAGATGGCGGCACAGCGACTTATATCGGATACTAACTTCAGCGAACTTATAACGGACTTTTACTGTACATCGTGAATCGGGATGCTTAGATACGGAATTCTGATAGAACGGCGATGTTGCAAATTCTATTTTTAACCTTCTTGGATGCGATTCTTATTGTCATCCGAGACGTTTTGTGTCTTGAGGAATTATTTTATTTCTGATAATAGTTACGTAACGCTCGTTGGGACATAACATAAAGAAGAATATTTTTAGGAAACGTTTCTTTCTGGTTGAGTTCATTTTTTGAATATTTATCAAATTGGGTTATAGCAAGTAGCGATATGACGATATAGTCAGACCCGCGTATTGTCCTATTTCTCGACAGAAGAGGCTCGTTCGCACGAACGAGTCCTTCGTTTGCATGACTGAGTCCTTCGAGCCTAGAATCCGTTTATCGAAGCTGTTCGCCAGACGCGAATACATGTTTGGCTCCAAATGAGGCAGCGACGAATTGACTCGCGCGCAGATTTCGACCCGACAACGGCCCAGCATTCGCGTGTCTATACACACACACACGTTCCTCGCTCACCGTCGACAGGCACCGACATTCTTCCGCCCCGACGATTTTTCCAATTCGCGGCCTATTTCGACTCCCGCTAATCCTGCATCGCGCCGAAAACTGCCTTTCCACCGTCCGTCGAATGAATAGCCCACCCTTACCAAACTACCCTTAATCCGCCCCCACAGATCCACCTTCCTTACACCCTCCACACCTAAACCCATCAACATCGCCGTTCTAACCACCACCCAGAAATCAGAAACGTACCACGAATATGCAAAACGAATCAGACATGAGTCTCGAAAATCTTTACTGAAAAATAAAGAATTCTCTGAACCCACCGATCAGTCCCAAAATCGAAATCATCTACAGCCCACGCTTAATTCGCACCCACAGAACCACCTTCCTTACCCCCTACACACCAAACCCATCAACATCGCTGTTCTAACCACCACCCAGAAATCAGGAACGTACCACGAATATGCAAAAAGAATCAGACATGAGTGTCGAAAATCTTTACTGAAATGAAGAATTCTTTGAACCCGCCGATCAGTCCCAAAATCGAAATCGGTCGTCCGCGCGATTGACCGACGCAGACGGTAGCTATCGGCAGGGAAAGAGCGTCGGCTTAAAAGGAAATTAGGGAGAAAATTGCAGCGACGCGCAGCGTAGCATGCCGAGTTCGCGCGACGTTACGACGTTACGACATTACGACATTACGCGGTTCGCGTGATATTCGTATCAGGGCGCAGAAGTGTCGGTAGCAGTACGAGGATAGGGGAGGGAGGGAAGCGGTGGGCAGGCCGTTATTACGGCGAGGGGTGGATATTAGGGGGCTGCGCAGTTGTCACCGGGAGTCGCTGGCAACGGGCTGTAACGCGCGATGAAACCAGAGCCCGGATAATTACTTGCCGAGGAATAAAGCGGGGCCCGCTCGCTCGGATCTTATTGTCGCCGGGAATTAGGATGTTCGTCCTGATTATCGGGCGCGGCCGAATGCTAATAAAGGGGATGAGACGGGGGCGAGTCTGCTAAGGACGCCCCCACTCTCGATCCGTGATCTATCGCGTCTGATCTTCGATCGTTACAGGCTTGACCCTCATGTACTTCACTCGTGTCCTTGAGAAACCTGATCCTGTCAAGTCTGAGACTCGGATTTCGATTCTTCCTTCGGACGATTACGTTTAACGCGATTTGTGTTCAGAAGAGATCTGTATTATCGACCCGAGCGGAAGATGTCATGACCAAATTGATTCGCGGCCTATTTGTGCATTGTTAGGTCGCCGAGACGAGATTTGGGTAGACGACGGAGGGAGGGAATAATTTGGGGTGCCTTAATGTAATTCGTCTAATTGATTTACACCTCCGGCGCAGTTTTAGCCGTCGTCAGGGACGCGTCGACGTTAAAACCCTGTTCAGGGGATTTGAGTAACCGGCTTTCGCGAACTTGTACTGTCTCTCGTCATTCGGCGGATCTGCGCGTGTTTGAATAAGTCTTGAATCCCGAATCCTGCGAAGAGCCCTCACCCCCCCCCCCCACCCCTCCCGTTCCTCTTCTAGCGACGTTGACACGATGGACATGTGCACGAATACGTTAACAAAGCAACGTGAACAAAGTCTTCATAAGCGAAAGCACGAAGTTTGTACGATAAGATATATAATAGTAAGCGCTGTACGTCAAGCATTGTTGTCAGACGATAATGATTGGCAAATTACATCGACGCGTCGGGATTCAAGGGAATGATTGGTTACTATTCTTTTTTGTTCGGACGTACGTCGAAGTGCGAACGAGGTCGCGGTGACGTAATCAAAATGCCGTTCTTCCCCGAAAGCGTTTAATCGGCAAAGTCTTCAAAAGCGAAAGCACGAGGTTTGTACGATAAGAGATATAATAGTAAGCGCTGTACGTCAAGCATTGTTTTCGAACGATAATGATTGGCAAATTACATTGACGCGTCGCGATTCAGGGGGATGATCGGTTACAATTATTTTTTGGTCGCACGTACGTCGAAGTGCGAACGAGGACGCGGTGACGTAATCAAAATGCCGTTCTTTACCGAAAGCGTTTAATCGGTAGCGTTATCCCATTCGATTGCCGGCGAAAATGAAATTACTCGCGCCAATAGAGGAACGAAATTGATGATATAGGCGCAATGCGGTATTTCAATTCCGAAATTAAATTCCTGGATCCAAATAGAGGCGGTAAAGCGCGACTCGCGTAGGACAATGCTCCTCTTATCGATCGATCATCGTTAATTCTTAACGCGGTTACAATCGAAAAGCGCGCATAGCTTCGTTTAGCGAAATTACGAACTCAGGTTTGATCGAATTTAGAGGAATGCGCCATTCTCGGCCTGATCGTTTAGCGAAATTACGAACTCAGGTTCGATAAAATTTACAAAATTGCGCGATTCTGGGCCTGATCGTTTAGCAAAATTACTCAGGTTCAATCGATTTAGACAAATGCGTGATTCTCGGCCTGAAATGTCAGGCGCAAAAAATTCGTCACGTTTCACGAGGTTAGCGAATCGTCGCGCCGGCAATAAGTAGAAAAAGAAGCGAAGGACGATCACGTGCAAGATGATTCTGAGCGATGTAAGACGCGTGATTCTACGACGACTCGTGATGCGAACATACACTGGCTGGTGTGACAAATATGAATGAGCGAGGTGCGCGCTGATACGAGCTGTGTCGACCGAAAGTTTTCGGCTGGTCACTATTGTACAATTCGGGGGTGAAAAACTTTCGAAAAATAATGATCACCCCCAAATTAGCGACCGTACGTAATCATCGGGGGTGAAAAACTTTCCAAAAAATGATCACCCCCAATTTGCGACGGTTGTCTCAGTCGCACAGCACGTATGAAGACGCCCGCGCACAATATTCGGCTTGCGGCCATCCCTTCGACGGACATGTGTCTCCGCCAAACGTGCGAGGCTGCCTGGGTCGCCAACGACCCAATTTCGAACTCGCCCGACGGTTCAATACGGCCGTCTGTTCGGCGCGGATCAGAATTCGCAACTTGATTATACTCGATCGGCCGTGATTCTATTTTCAAGGAATTCAACGGAGCAGAAATGTCAATAACGGTTTGTTGCTGGCATGATACGTGAACAATTTATATGATCCCGCATCTGTATCAAAGTTAATTATCGTGGCCGGACGATTCAATTGTTCGCAAAAGGTTTTTATTTATTATGCGATTATAGGCGACGTTGATCGACTTTTATATCAGAGGCTGCGACGGATTTTCTTAATAACCGAAGATTCGCGAAATGACCCGGCGAAGGGTCGTGGCGAGTCGAATCTTGGACGTTTAGGCGGACGACTTCCGGCGAAGGGGATGATAAGCCATTGAAGCGCAACATTGCACGTAAATGCATGAAGGACGCAAAGGTGCGTGAATGGTGCGACTCTCTCCTTTCACATAAATACAAATCGTGCTTGCTCGTTAAGAGTAATGAACAATGGTGAACGATATAATAAAAGCACGTGTCGTTGCTCGTCGGCGACGATCTCTAGAACATCGTTTCTTTCATCTTTTTTTGGTTTTTGTAACACACTCACCGAATGTTTCTGACGGACGGATTGCGTTTTCGTCGTACTTCTCATCTAAATGCAATCAGATATCACCAGTTTGAGATCATTGAGAGAAAGAGAAAGAGTGAGAGATAGAGATAGAGAAAGAGATAGAGAGAGAGACAGAGAGAAAGGGACAGACAGGCAGAGACAGAAAAAGGGGGTGGAGAGAATAGCAGTGTCAATTACTCTTTGTCGCGAGAACGATCGTCTCGTTTCTCTCGCGAATACTTATCTCCAGACATCGATCGTGACTATGGAACTCGTTACAAGTATGAGAGAGGACATTAATAGTCATCGGTGTGGCGCGTAGTGTAAAGCATTGGCTACGATAACGGATTCTACTCACTTTCGCCATACTCTTTCACGCGAAGCTTCAGGGAATCTCTGGCGGAGGTCAGGATGACCGAGTCATTCTGGTTCATTTCCTTCAGCTTCGCCATCGTGTATGCCTGGTTGGCCACTACGAGATGCCGTTCGAGGATCTGCTTCGTCTGCAAGTATAGTGATCGGTTCGGAAGGTCGTTCGCATCGGATTGAACGTGGATTCTCGACAGCAAAGTTTCATCGGCCATCTTAACGTTCGTCAACTTACATCCTCGAGATTTTTCATACCTATCTTTACGTAAGGTGGAGTGGGGTAAATCGATACACGGGGCAAAATTCGCACTAGGCCCTTATTTATTCGAATATACGTTGCATTGTACCAACTGTAAGGTGGAAATCTTCCTCTGATTAGTATTCAATAGTTTTGATAGTGTTCAACATAAGTGATTCCCCCGTTTAACTCGTTCGATAAAGTTCGTATTACTAATAATAATTCCGCTTTTGCCCCATAATATAAGGATATAAGATTCAATAATTTTTAAACAGGTTGGGCGGTTTTGCCCCAATTCAGGGACAAGTCCCTAGCAGCACAGTTTTTAAGTTATTAAGAAAATTATAAGTTTTAGAAGATATTTTTAATCCAAATGAATGCAATTTAAAGAATAAACCATGCGCTAAATAAAAACACTAAGATTATTAGGTTTTAGTGGAATAGATAGAAAATACATCAGTTTAGAGTAAACTTTACAAGTTCTGGGTTTTACCCCACTCCACCTTACTCTTAGCTCTCGATGGTCGTTTCATCGACTGAGACGAGAGCTGGAAAAATATCGGTTCGGATACTCACGTGATAGCTGAAGTCAGGCATGAAGAGCTTCTTGCAGGTCGACGGGTAGTGGATTTTCGCGATTTCCCAGGCATAGTCGCGCGGGGCGAAGTATGTGAAGCGTTTCGTCGTGTCGTTCAGCTGGTCGTTGAACGAGCGCCATTGTCCCAGGAAATAGGTGGAGCTGGAAGAAGAAGAAGGAGTTCCCACCTCGTCAGACCTTCCGTGCTTCGCTAACCTAATCGAGCGATCCTCTTCCACGGCCGAATCTGTTTACTAATCGCGATTACGACTAACAGTACCTTTTTTCGACCAACCCCTCAAGGCCTTATCTGGACGCAAAGTTAATTTCCTGTTTCTGTTAGGCGTCGCTTTATGACCGCGCTGAAATATTGCTTTCTTGCCTCGCGACTGGCAGGCTTGGGGGTGGAGGGGAGGACCGGGACGTGTTTGCGATGTAAGTGACGGTGAAATTGGTATTTGCGTTCATTGATGTGCGCGCGCGCCTAGCTGAACATTTTTCGACGCCGGCGGGAATTGAATTCGATTGTTGCCACGCAGTCGACGAGGAACTTACTGCTAACGCATTCGGCTGACGCCGCCGGCTATCGTCGGAGCGTCACGGTAGAATGCTTACTGACACTGTACATTTATCAACGGGGAAAATGTATCCGCGAACGAAGAACGTGTCATACGACATACAAGCGACGTATATTACGAGCGATATTCCGAAAGCGATCGAACGAATCGTCCTTGGAACGGAATTGATGAGCAGCGGAGTCTTCACGTTCGTCGGTTTGCCGAGGAAGGAGCGGCGTCCGCCATTTTAACCGCCGATGGATCAATTATCCCGACACTCTGCCGGGTCGATCAGTCGAATCGGAAAAAAGGACGGTCGTTCTCAATTTCGTCCGCCGCCGCGCGGCGAGATTGGAAGGAAGAGGAGGAGAGGGCGAAGGGTCGCGGTGACAATTGCGATGGGTGTCAAAAAGAGGAAAAAAGGGAGAGAGTGGGGTGAGAGGAAAAAGTGCGCGGACGCCTCTTCGGGGCAGCTCATAAATTTCTATTTGAGCCCGGCTCTCTGTCTTTCTCTCGCGATCGTTTCGTGCCCTCGCGCCACCTGCTGTGCGTCTTCTTTTTTCTTTTTTTTTTGCCTTTCACGCCTCGCGATCGATCGATCGGCCGTTGCAGGACGAACGCGTGACTCGATTCTGCACCTTCGCGAATCGTTCAGGGATTGCGAGTCGAAAGGGTGCTACAATCCTTCGTCCTGTTTTTGTTCCGATCGCTGGTCCTTACTTCAACCGTCCCCGTCTTAATATCTTTCCTGAGTCAATACGCGACTTTGTAATTGGGGAATATTTGCAAGTATTACGTCAGATTTTTCCCTTATTGAAAGGCTTAACAATTTCTAGGAAATCCTGACCATCCCACCAAGACAATCCAATCCACCCCTGTGCGCTTTCCTTCAAAAATATCGAACCTTTTCCAGCTGTAGCCAGTAATGAATTTCAAGTCTATCGTTAACAATGTTAGTCGTTCTATCAATTTTATATTCAGCTTCACTATTCTAGTTATCATTTAATGTCGTCGAAATTGATATCTGCGGTCACAATACAAAAAAAGGAAACGCAGAACGCTGCTTAGGTGGACATAGCCGGTGCTTTTTCGACACAGTATATACGCACAGCCTCCGAATCGACGCGGACCGGTTTATTTTTTATTTCAAAGACTCAAACAGCCTGAACACACGCGATGAAATATCGACGCGTCCGAGGTCACCTGACAAAATGAGCATCTATCCTGATTTTTTCCTTACGTTTCTTGTTTTCGTCAGAAGGAAAGAGTTATTAAGGTCGATGCGGCAGGATCGAACGGAAAAAACGTTCTCCGCATATTTATTGCCGCCCACCCCCTCCGAAAATGTCGGTACTCACGATTACGGATGCTCTTTTATCGGACTGACGTTCGATGCCGATCAAGAGGCCGGTCGTTCGACGACCTTGAAGTGGAACAGTTTCGCGACGGGACCCGGTCAAAGGACGTAAGTCAAAGGTTACGTGATTGGCAAAACGTTTATTTTTGCCCCCGCTTCTGTCTATCTGGAATCAAAGGAGGCCGAGAGGATGCTTCGCGAAAGTATTCCGAAGGTTATGGAGAGTAATGCAAACGAGTTTCTCAGTGACGATGCAAATTGCACGCTGGCAGACTAGACTCTCCGGTTGGAGAGGGCTGGGATGGGGAGGGGGTGGTAGGCCGAGGAGAGGTTGAGGGGGATCGAATCGGGAGGCCGCCATGACGCTATCGAATATCCCGGCGCGAGGTGATGGAATGCTGACGTCACCATCCATCCAGTGCGTCGAGTAACGATAGCTATCGTATATAGCGGCTAATGGCATTAAAGCCGACGCATAACCGGCCGTTTCCTACCCTTCAGACCGGTGCAACGAACCCGTTATCCTATCGTCCCTTTCCTTCCGTCTAAACCACCCCACCCGCCTTCCTACCCTTCACTCTGCTCGCGAGCAATGCCCGACATCGATCGCGTCTTCGCGAATGGGGAAAAAAGAGAATCACGGTAACAACTCAGCTTTTCCGACATGTATCTCTTATGGATCAAATCAGGTCATCGCGATAGTATTACAAATATTGTTTTGGTCGGATAGGTACCTATATCTTTCGAAAGCAGCGCTTCGAATCTCGCTAATGGACAAGTAAGAATTGTTCAGGCTGCAAGGAATGAGATTTGAGCTGAGAAATATTTGCAATTTCGTGTCATGTTACAGCTGTGAGATTTTCGGAAAATTCTGATCCTGATTCGGAAATTGAGCGAGACGATCTAATTCTAGCTGTAATGGCGACCGATGGAAGGTCGACGGATTCCCGATGCATTCCCGATGGATCCCCGATGCATGGCCGACGGACGACCGATGAAGAAACTCGGAAAAGCGTTCGAGGCCGGGACGAGCGAGCGTGCGCGGATCGGAAGCGGAAAGCCGCGATTTGTGAGCTCGAGTGCTTTTTGAAGCGCACGTTACACAAGGCCGTCGGCCGTCGAACCACCTGATGTTTACCCTCGTCGTCCCCTCGAATCCACCTTCGCGCGCTGCCTCTTATGGGATTTAATCCCCCGCCTTCTTCCGCGCCGGGGATTTCCCGTTATTCGACCCCCGTGGCTCAACCCTCCACCCCCACATCAATTATAAATTCAGATCTTTCTCCCCCGAACGACGGCGAAGAATTTTGCACCAGCAGAACACGGAAGACGTCGAATCGACCTACAATTTCAAGAAGAGCCTTCAGACTCCAGTTCGAACCGTGCTAGTCGAGTTAGTAAAGCGTCTGACTACAAGTCTTATGGTGGAGAGTTCGAATCCTAGTGGTCTTCAGACTCCAGGATCTCGCATTCTATCGCGTATCGTTTCCCATAGATCGTGATCCATCGAGCGCATTAAAAAGCGCAGTCGGAGTCCGGTAACGTTAATGCGGTGCGCATCCTATTCCGGTAATCTCGCCGCGACAGTTTATTTTCCACGCCGTCCCGTTAAATTGGACAAGAAGGCAATATCGTGGCGAGGCGTCGAAACGCGACGGCGGGGGAGAGGGGTGATGTAGTCGGGAAAGGGGATGGAAAAGAGGGCGGAAAAACAGGATGGGGGGTGGTAGTAGGTACAAGCGACGACCGTACACTTGCCGGTTGCGAATTTAATAGGTCCGACGTGTATCCGTGAAACTATGCAATTCTCTCCACCCCCACCCTCCTCCTCCTCCTCCGTCTTCCCTCCGCGCGTACCTCACCCCCCTGCCCGCCCCACTACTCCCGGCATAAGACTGGCGGGCCGGGTTATAGTTTTTACGAGGACCCGCGTTCACGGTAATTGGAATGGGAATTTGTTTGGGTTATTTTAATTAAATTCGAAACGAGACGCGAGACGGACTGCGCTGACCGAGGGAGGGTGAATTGCGCGGAAGAAAATTTGCGCCGGCCGCGCAAGGGTAGGGAAATAATGAAGTTTCGCTAAACCGAGGCCAGTGGACTCGCCCTCTCACGTCTCACCCCCCCTTCGCCCACCCTCCGCCGCCCCTCAGTAATTTCCGTGGGAGCGCGTAACGATGCGACTCCTTGATTCCTTCGATGCTCATTAAAAGCGTGGGCGAAAATGTCGACTGTATACGCGATGGCCGTAAACGTGTCAGTCGTATACATCCGTCGAGTGGCGCATCTTTCCCTTTCAACCCCCCACCCCCTCCCCCACACCCCTAACCCCAGCACCGCGCCAATAAAAAGCATCTCGGGCTGTTGGGGCAAAATGCAAGCGACGCGGTCGGGTAATTGACTTTCCCACCCCCGCATCCCGTTTCAACCCCCATGTACGGGGGAAGATCAGATTCTCCCTTTCGCTGTAGTCGAGAAAAGCACTCGGCCATCCTTTCTGGCGCTGATCGCAGCTCGTCGAGGATCGTGCGTATATAACTGCGGCGCGAAGCGTACGATTCCGTTGCGAATGGGGGTTGGAGGGGGTGGGAGAGGGTGGAGGGAGATGTGCGAGGCGGGATAGACCATAAGTCCGTGTACTCAGGTGTACTTACGGACTTCGTCCCCCTCCCGACCCTCTCCGAGCCCCTGCTACCCCCTGCTACCCCCTCCAGACCATCGCCGTGCGCATAGAGAGACCGGATTACTGGTCGATTCAATTATCGATGCGCCCCGAGTTAAGGGCGCTTCTTCCGACGTATTACCGCCTTATCGATCGGCCTGCGCGCAGTTATCTATTTGCCTCATCCTCCTCGTTCGCCCTTCATCCCCCTCCCCTTTGCCCTCTCGACTCACTCAGCCGAGGCTATAGTGAAGCTCGTTCTCTGGCGACGGGAAAATTGCGTCCCTCACGGGGGTAAATTCATGACTCTCGGCCGACGCTTCTTTAAATCGCTCGAACGCCACCTTCCTACCCTTAGCCCACCACCCTCTATCCTCCCTTCGTCCTCGCCCTCCGCGTCGCACTAGACAACTTATTCATGGCGGCGCATAAATATACGGAACGCGGGGGTAATTTTTGAAATTTTTCTTTGATAGTAAAACACCCCTGTTCGTCAATGACGGACTTTGGTCTGATTCGAGAGTGAGTGTAGATGGTCGTACTTGACAGTTCGGAGGGATGTCGTAATGAAATATTCGGTGCGTGTTTTTTGGCGTAATTGAGATTATTGCGCGAGGGGTGGGGGGTGGGGGGACAGATGTTGAACTTCGTCGATTATCGCTGCTTCCGTTGTTATGACTTGTTCCCCCGCTAACGAGATCGCATTAAGCGCGCTTTATTACAGTTTAACCGATGCGATTCATGGACTAGTCACTAACGAGTGGTTTTTACTCATCGCCCACCCCTCCTCTCGGCCCGTAATTTCATTTAACGCCGCGAACTTTCATTGGGGCCCGAGGCGGCATAGGCGATGCATAAAATAGAGCAATTAGCGGGGGCCAACTGTTTCTCGCGCCTCGGCCATTTTGCTAGCGACACGTTCGCGCGATTTTGCGTTTACACGGTGTAATGGCGTGCTATCTCGAGGGGTGTATAACTTGCACGACGTTGTAATCGAATTTCTGCACGCTGCACGCGATAATCGACTGCCTCTTACTTTCACATATCTTATTTAATTTAAATTTAAAAAGCCCTTGTTGAAAATTTCCGATAAATATTTGAATTTACTCTACATGTTTCAACACCTTACGGTGTCCTTATCAGGAGTGTACACGTTCACGTATCTTTTGTTTCACATCGTTCGAACGTCTGATTCGTGATGAAAGCTTCCCGATTCGCTTCGCTGATCCTGGAATCGATTTTAGGTCAAATTTTTTCCCCGGTCTGAACGACGATTATGACCCTACGGCTATTAGGCCGATATTAGGCAGTATTAGGCAGTATTAGTTCTAGTGCGCCCCGTTCCGCTCTATTGTGCCGGGTATTAGATAACGAGCCTGGCGGCAGATAACACGCTTTACTCACTTCAGCATAGGGTCGGTCCTAAGCTTGTCGAACACCGTGGTATAGGGAACGCCCAGGACCCTGTCGATAATGTGAATGATTCCGTTGGTGGCAGCGATATTGGCAGTGACCACGGTGGCATTGACGCCACCTCCCTCGACGGTGACAGTCTCATTTCCGGTCGGGCCCTGGACCACGTTGAAGTAGAGCTTCTTCCTGTCCGCGGCCGTGGGCACCTGAAAATGCGAAGGCGTTCGTCCTTGAAATGATCTTGGCGATAGGCGAGCGAAAGAGCGGTTCGTGAGAACCGATCGATAACGTGGAAACATCGAACTTCGATGGAACCTTTATGTACAACGTGGAAGGAGTGGGGACACTTAAGCCGACATTCTTAACCCTTAACGTCGTGGATTATGTTTCATTCGACGTGAGAATGCCGTGATTACGTTCAGTTATGACGCAGTTTGAGATTCGTCGTCAAGCCGAAATGGGAGCTAGTTAAAGTCCGACTAAAGTAGACTAATGTAGGTACGCTAATGTTAACTGACTATCGCGAAGAGACTGTAAACTAATGGCAAGTACCTGCCGCTAATGGTTAGGCTAAGTTTTTATACGTTATGACTATGCATTTCGGCCGGATGACGAGTTTGCTTCATTGCTTCGTGCGAATTCTCGACTTTTTAGGAGAACGTATATTGTAAGAGTGGTACATTATTGCTACGGGCAGATCGTTTCGTGCCGAGGTGGTGGAATAATTGTGGGTTTTTCTTGCTATTCGAACATATAGATGTTAAAGGGTTAAGTATGCACACAAATATATAAAAGGCCTTGCGGGAATGTTAACGTCGATACTCGATCCTTCGAATCAATCCATGTCATTTTTGGTTAATTTTAAAAGTGTATGGTTATCATTTGAATACCCATATTTAATTTTTAACTTGACAGTGTGCATTGAACACGATTCAAAGAACATGTATCGATCTCCCACAAATGTGAACTTCTCATACTCTGAATAACGAGTCTACTTAATAATAAACGACAGTAAGAGAAAAAACAGATGTGAGGAAAGGGTATACAGGGGAACAGAGACAGTATACAGAGAGGGAAGAATTTAAAGTAACGTGCGTTTACGTTGCTCGAAAGCGAACGGAAAGTTTCGTTCAGCGATAGAGAGACAGAATATTGAAGTTCGGTCAGATTGTTAGGAATAAGTTTCGTCGGCCGCTGTACCTTGCTCCGTGTCAACACATGTGGAATACGTGTGTACGTGCGTGCGCATGGGCACAATGTATCGTAACAGATTCGAACTTTTTGATATGGACATTATGGAAATGCGAGAACGATACTCGCGACAAAAGTGCTGTTCGATGCATTCGATACGTTTGAAAGCGTCCGTATACGTTCGCATACGTCCGTATACGTTTGCATACGTTCTTCATATACGTTGGAAAGCATTCGTATACGTTCGTATACGTTCGAAAGCGTCCGTATACGTTCGCATACGTTCGAAACCGTTCGTAGACATCCGTATACGTTCGAAAGCGCTCGTATATGTTCGAATACGTTCGACTACCGAAGATACGTATGTACGGATTAAAATCCGTTCTTATGCTTCTGCTAAGAGTCATATCGATGACGGTAGAACTCGCCCCGCACTGAAATGATCGAAGCGTTTACGTAGAACGTGTACTTGAAGCGAACGTTCCTCTCGGACGCGATTATTCAGCGAGATAAGCTCTTCGGTCCGAAAGTACCGCGTACTAAATGGAATACATGTAAGAGACGAGTGATCCTGATGGCTTCGACGCCGGAATAGAAGCTCCTCCGCCGAAGATAATATAGAAACGTCAGGTATATCGCGACAGTCTCCGCTACTGTGGGCCTTTTAACTTGCAAATATCGTCGGGATTGCAAATCGTTTCCTCCTTCCTGCCCGCCCCCACCTCGCCTCCATCTGGCGCGTGCTTATTCGTACGTCTCTGTGATCCTGGCTCCTTCCCATTCTATTTTTCCTCCTGGCCAACCGCAAACTCATATTCCACGTTTGGCAATTGTTCTTACCGCGAAATCGGTACGGATGCCGCATATTTGAAGTAATTGGATGCGGAGCATGAGCACGAATGTTATCCGACGGTGCCCGAAATTCGGAATTGTCCCGATTTTCACAATTTTCGAGTCCTGTTGACATTGCCAGGAATTTCATGCGGGCCGCGCGCGCGCGCGCGCGCAAGTGATGTAAAAGCAGCGGGCCGATCGTCGGCGTCCATTAGCATGTCTGTCCCGGCATGACTCGCGATTCAAATTGTACGCGGAATCCGTTATAAGGAAGCTCGTACTCTCGGCTAAAAAAATCGTCGAAAGGAGAGCGATATTAGCATGTTTGAATTTGCCGGAGAGCGCACGCAGGGGCTGTTATTTAATTTTCAACCAATTTGGCTCCATTCCAGGCTGCCGCATAAATATCACATTCTCACGGCCGAAGGAACAGAAGAGCCCGCGCGCGTGCGCGCCTTTTCGCAGTCTTACCACTCTTTAACGGTAAATGAAGAGGCGGTAATGAAAATGTACACGGTCGCGTACGGCCATTCATTATCGGTCATAATGAAATTCGCGATATAGCGCCGGGCAGGAATGGGATTGGCCCGGGCGCGTTGTGCAACATCTGCGCGCGTTTGCAATAATTAGTCAGGTGTAAAATTATTTTAGCCGGCATTGTAATAAATAATGAGCGCCGCTGCGGATAAGTTAATCGCGAGCATACGCGTGTCGGGCTCGAAATAAATTTGCGTAGAAAACGGAAAGTTGGTATTTTTCGTTATTCCGACAGAATAATCGATTGGAGATATTTCGGAAGAATTTTGATAAATAGGCGGACAAAGATGATCTTGAATCTTCCTCTTTCTGGTAATCGACGACATCCGAACGGCCGAACGGTGTCACGGGAGCGAATCAAGAGACATTTCCCGACGCCAGACTCCCTCTGTATTTCAAATATTTACCCTGCCGAGCGTGCGATTTATAATGCAAACTCGGAAGGGACTCTGTAAACTGGGCTCTGCGTCCTTATGGAATTCTGTATTCTGCCGTGTAATAAAATGTCCTTCATCCCTTCTTTCGCGTGCTTTCCATCTCTCCCGTTCTCTCTTTCTCTCTCTTCTGTTTCCCTCTTCTTCCATCCAACTTCTTGCCTCGTTCATTCCGCATTTCCCGTCTACGCAGCTTCTCCTCTCCAGCTCGCGATTCGCTCGCGCGCGCACTCGCCATGACGTTTACGCGAGTCAAGCCTTGCCGTGTAATAAAATGTCCTTTATCCCTTCTTTCGTGTGCTTTCCATCTCTTTCTCTCTCTCTCTCCCTGTCCCTCTTTCTCTCTTTTTTATGTTTCCCTCTTCTTGCATCCAACTTCTTGCCTCTTTCATTCCGCATTTCCCTCCGTCTACGCAGCTTCTCCAGTTCGCCATTCGCTCTCGCGCGCACTCGCCATAACGTTTACGCGAATCAGGCCTTCCTCCTCAAACCCGGCGCATCTTTCCTCCCCCGCCGCCCTCCGCGTCCCTCGTCCGCGAGTGCTTTATCGTCTCATCGGGGTGCGATGTGTGCAACCCTCGCGGCACGAGGCATAAAGCATAAAAGCGGCGTAAAACATATCTCGGTGATAAATTAGCGCCAAGGCACGCGGTGCGTGGTGCTTAATGCAAATCAGCTTCTCCGACCACCCCCCTTCCCGTTCTCACCCCCTCGGCATCCCCGATGCCGGCATAAAAGCCACGTACGCTTCGACCGCACCTATATCCACCACGCGAGGATGCCCCTTGGACGTGCGTCGCTTTTTCGGGAATTGTAAGAGATCGAGATAGTCCGAACACGCGGCCCGCGTGCGATGATTAATTGGCGGGACTCGCGTGAATGATCGTCGCACGCAAATAATTACACCGAATTCATTAGTTTCTTGATTACGTCCCGGAATCGTGCATCGCATTAACTTTTTCTTGATGCCTCGCTGGACTAATACCTCTGTTAGCGAAAGAAAATTTGAAAAATCTTGTATAAGATATGCGAGCAACTTCGAAGGGATTACCGAAAAATTATTCCTGAACCCGATCGAATCCGCCAAAAGCGATAGGGACTCTCGTCGCGGCGCAGTATAAATAATCACCGGCGACGCGGATGTTCGAAATATAAATTATTAATCCGACCGATGCACCGGGGGGTGGGGGTTGGGAGGGGGTGGTGGAGCGGAAGTTCAACGGCAGGACATTCCGGCCGCGCGTGCGCTCGCCGGGTGACTTATGGCCGCCGGGCAAAACGATCGTCCTGTAAAATTAATAATTACAATGGGCCGTAAGCCCGGGCGAGCAGCGGCGCGCGTTGCTTCTGCGAAACAGATTTTATTGACGGTTCCTGCGTTCCACGCGCGCGCCCCTGTTGTCCTGTGTATCCATCCTGCGGCGAGCATGCGGGTGTGTACGTGTGTTTGTGTGTGTGTGTGTGTGCGTCGATGCGGTGTAGGAAAACGACGCGGTATCGCGAGGCCGGCCTCGCTCGGCGCCGATTCTGAGCCGTGAATGCAATTACGCGAAATCTCCGATATAGCTAATTACACTTCAATTTCCATCGGCGGCTCCCTTCAATCATTCAGTCACGCCGATACAGGACGCTGGCTTTAATTACCCGACGCGCATTCGTTAATAAATTGTCGACGTTCGCCCCCGTACGGCGAGCGCTTATAAAATCTGCCCGAGAATGATGGTAGGAACGGTTTAGTTAAAAGTTTTGACGTTGACGGTTGTCGCGGTTGTCTCGGACAAAACGTATCTACGCGCATGTGTGAGCATGTACTGATCATTGGTCTGATCATTGGCAGGTATGTAAATTACGCCGACAGAACAGTGCGATACGGTTGATTAACGTAGATAACGTTTGCGGCGCTTAACGGTGCAAAATCTACTCTGGCCAGAATCTGTAAAGGGTGGTAGAACGAATCGTCGAGGGTCGGTTCTGTCGGTTTCTGAACTCCCGGTAGATTCTAGTAACGGACACAAAGTTCCGATTCAACGAACTGCTACAGATAATACTGTTCCATTCTTATCAATACATATAGTATACACGATAACTTGCATATAGGTACGCACATTTCTTATATGTATAAACATGCCTTTGGGCCGATTCTGTAAATGAAGAAAGGGAGAAATTAAAGATAAAAAAATTCCAAAAAATAGTATCGTTTCATCCCATTCCTTACATACTTACCTACTCCTTATTTTCCTCTCACGGAAGAAAAGTCGAAGATTCAGACACCCGTATCGAACATCCGGGACGCGGCAGAGGCGTGGAGCGCGCGACGCATTAATTAATTCACGAATGGATTATCATAAAGGACCGAGCAGGTGCGCTAATGCCGATTCGCTAATTGCCGGTCGTTACGCGACATCGATCGGTAATGTTCTCCGTTATTTACTAGGAGACGCTTGTCGCTGGTGTATATGGAAACGTCGCGCGCCAATATTGACTCCGCCGTTTCTGCTGGCTACCCTCCCCCCCCCCCCTCACCCTTCTCCCCACCACTCCCTCTCTGAACCCCCTCTCGGGGATCCTCGTTTCGCGAGAGCGACGCACATATTAATTATTGTAAACAATGACTAAATCGCTCTAATCAAGAGTAACGCGATTCTATCGGGAACGCGGAAACGTGCTCGCGGAAATATTCGCGGCCGGGCTCCGGATTTCGCGAATTTCGGGAATTCGAGCATTCGTCCGACCGATAATTAGGGAAATGAGGACGCCCGGGGGCGCCGCGATTTTCGGACGGCGATTGCTATGTACCGTCGGCTATCAAATTTCCCTGCCGTCCGACTTCCTGCCTGGTCGGGATGTTCGCATAATCGGGGATCGCCGGAAACGGGACGGGGGTGCGTTCTTCGTTAGGCTTCATCTTCGGAATGCGCGCTGGCAGGAGTCGAATGTGGGTCAGATTCGTATTTTCGGAGCGGGTGGCCTTGGGAATTGCTGATTATGATTGGGGTTGATTACTGATTGAAGGATTGAAAAGTGTGACGGTTGAGAGGGTTGAAAAGAGTTGATTGTATGTTTCCAAACGATTATGAAGTATACTTTCATACTTGAAGCATGTTTTTTTTTATTGTAATGTCGACTTCGTAACTTTCCTCAGATTCGAAATGTTGTTAGTATGGTATTTTGCAACATCATCTATGTATTTAGAGTGTAGGAGTAATTTGAGCTCTCTGGCCGCATTTTCAATACTTATGTTTTTCTGTAGAGAGCTTTCCAGTGTAGTTCCGAACGAAGCATTACACAATATCGCGTAATAGTCAGAGTGTTAAGCGTGGGCGGGCTAAAACGCTTCGCGGTAATACGGTGAGTTCACTCTATTTATGAAAATTAGGCAAACACTGCTTTGAATATGAAATTTGTGGACTTGGGATTTGTTGAGATTTTGGGATGCGCGGACTGAAAACAGGATAGTTGCACGGACCAGATAGGAAATTGTAATATCATGCATTACGTTCGCAGTAGAAATGTCGATACAATTATTTGTTTATTATTAAAGTGAGCTGACGATTCAGTGATTTCTGAGACAAACATATTTTGGATAAAAGAAAATGTACAAAGGAATCTATTATTATTAAATGAAATGATCTGTCGATATTTTTTAACAAAGATAATTCCTGAAACGCAGTCCAATATTACTAATATACCGTATATGTTCTCAACAATAATGCTCTCAGTGCTATAAAATGTGGCGGTCTGATTACTTGGAACAGAATTTACCAATTTACACCGAAATTTATTACGCGGCTCGTATTAATATGTTAAATAGTATTAATTAAACCAAATGAGCTTGTCGTATTGAGAAAGGTATTATGTGACGATTTCAAATGTTTCATTACAGTCGTAGGCTTTCTCCAAATATTCATTGATTGAAGAACGGCAGTCGTAATGAAATTTTCATTATTATTACGTGTAAATGCGATTTCAATCAAACCCTGTAATATTAGTCGCCCCAGCCATTAATCGGGATTTTACATAATTACATATTCAATGAACGATGCGACGGAATTCGGCGAAACGTTTCAGGAATTTGGAGCTTACTTTGGATGAAAACATAATCCTTCAGCCTGGACACGTCACGGTTCAAATAGTTTGGAAAACGAAACGTTTTCGTCGTAGCAGGAAACTGTAAACGTTGGATCGATTGCCGACGGAGTAAAAAAAAGTTTGCCTCAATAACGATAGATTTTCCTTCCCTCGCGCTAATGATATTAATTTCATCCCTTTATTCATTCTTATTGCTCGTGCACCGGGCGCCAATCGATTTTGCCCCCACCCCCACATTATGCAACGTGTACCTACTGCACGTAATACGATACAGCATCCGAACGGCATCGATAGCCTTCAGCCATAAATCGAACGGCTCTTTTTCATTTTTCCCCCAAAAAAGGGGGACATAAAGGGGAGGCTGCAGGACGATATTCAGCCTGACTTTTGCGCGGCAAAACGGCGTGGCAGTAAAAGTGACGCCGGGTACATTTTTGCCCAGAGAACCTTCGCCCGACAAAGCGCACTCAAAACTTCATCCCGGCAAACGACGTCAGTTCGCATAATTTTTGCTCCGTCGCAGTGCGAACCTAGCCTAGGCTCGTGCGCGCGCGCGCGCCACCATTTTTTCTGCCGCTCGCGATGGAGAGCCGGCAACACGGTGGCCTATAAATTTATGTTCAACGTCGCGCGTAGATAACAGGAGACAAAATCCGCAAACAGCGCTGCAGATTCGAATAAACTCGCGCCGGCGATCGGTCGCAGCGCGTTTCATTTGTCGCGTGTGGGGGGGAAAGAGGAAGAGAAATGGCGGGCATCGATTTTTCGTACGGGAATTACGAGCGATTTCGGGCGAGAAAAATATTGTTCTCGACCGTGTAAACCCCCCACTCGACGGAGCAATTTTTAATAGATTTTTCAGGTGACTCACGGAAGCCAAAAGGTGGAGATTTCACGTTCCTGTTGATACCATCAGATGGCTTTGATTGTCTTACCTTCAACCTCAAACTTAGTTCAACTGCAGACACTAAACCTTACCTCCACTTTCCATTAGATCAATCATGACTAATCTCTGGTATGTTCAATATTAGAAGTTCGACAAGTTGAAACTACTCTTTCCCCAAAATATCTTTCCAAGAATTCTGATTCTTGCCGAAAGCGTGTCGGACGAGATCGTCGAAGGTCCCGGTACGTGCCGATCGTTTCCCGTTTCCTCCCGCGCGTTGGTACATCCTCCGCCGACATGTTTATCCGTATTGCGGCCCCGCAGGATAATTCCGAATTCCGCGATGCAATTTCGTGCACGACCGTCCGATGGTAAATCGCGGTTAAGCGTCGATACGTTGCGCTCCGCCAACGTGGAAGGAGTTAGTCCGCTTCGTGCGCCGCTTGAAAAATGAGGGCACCGCTCGAAATGACGCCGGAAGAATTCGCTTAGCGTGGGTGGGTAACGTCTCGAGTGGCCAGGATACCCAATCCGACAAAATAGATTTGTCCACGTGTCCGCCCCATTTCGTTTGTTTTGTCACTCATCGTCTACGATCGTTAATGAAAGGATGCAAGATCTTTGTTATATTTTTCTGTGCACTTTCTCAGTGTAAAAATTGTATTAATTCTGTTTTGTGAGTAATTTTCTTTGTTTTACTCTGCTGCTCTCTCACAAAACAGCCTCTTCTCTTTACAAGCACTCGAAGTTCGTCTTATGCAAGACTACGGTAAGTGTAATCGTTTAGCAGACTCTACGTTAGCGCAGAATGCATAAACCGGACTCGCGAAGGACCAAGACAAGCTGGCCTCGAATTTCGACGTCGAAACTTCTGACACACGCCATCGAGCGCAACGTTGTTTTCGGATCGTTACCAATTCACGTTCGGCGCCTGGTTCGGCTGAATACCCGAGTGCTTTCCTTACCCTTCGACTTCCGGAAGTTCGACGTTCGAGGGGGGTTGCCTTGTATCGGTCATTTGTCGGGAAGAAGGTCCGCATCGATACTCGCGTTAATTGTCCGTCACGAGAACGGTGCAGGGGATAGATAGAGAATGAGAGAGAGAGAGAGAGAGAGAGAGAGAGAGAGAGAGAGAGAGAGAAGGCATGGCGCTCAGCACAGGGCGGATAAATGAAAATGAACTTTCCGCGCGATAAGAAAACTCGGTTTTCTTCGGATTAAGTGGATTGGAAGGTAAAAGTTCCGCCGTGAGACGCCTAACGTCATAACAACGCGATGGCGGGGGGCTGCCTCTTCAAACTTTTCCTTTCCATCCTGCATCCGCCTGCTTCCTTCAACCGCCCCTTCCCACTTCCCCTCCTTTCCCTACTCCTCTTCCTCCCTTTCCATCCTCGAAGTCGGATCCAGTTCGTTTTCGCACTTCTCGCTGGGGCTCATTATCATTCAATCAGACTGGGGAAAAGTTTTCGGTGGAATCGCAAAAAGTCGACCGTTTCACGCTTCTCGTTCTCTCTCTCTCTCTCTCTTTCGCTCAATTCGTTCCCTTTTCATTCCTCAGCTTCCTCGTTCGTGTCCCGCTAGACTAATCGCTTCGTTGCGTCATCGTTGAATCGTGCCAAATTCTTCGGATTCCGTCAAGACACGTCTTCGGGTCCCTTTGCCGGGCCAATCTCGAAGGACTTTGAAGTCTCTTCTTTCTCTCTCGCTCGAAGTTTCCCGCGTATTTCCAACAGAGTTCGCCACCGAGTTCACCGAACTCTCCCGCGATGATCGGCACGAATGAGGACCAAAATATCGGGACTTTGTTTACATCCGCGAGGGCGTCGAGTCAATTATCCTATTGTTCGGGAGGATCGATTATTTTGGGATTCGGTAAATATTGTACTTTCCCTTGAAACTCGTACAAATCGGTCCCATAGCGATATCGAATTAACAGCTGTAGGCCCAGAATCCTGAGCGAGGTCATGACAAATTTCAATTGAACATTTTGCTTGCCTCTGACAGAAGCATCGAACGTATGTTTGTTCAGAGTCGTTGTTTACTACGCTATAAAATTCGTGTAACTTTGTACGTGTTTGCCTTTGCTACAAAGACGTGTGTGGAACAAGTGTTTAACGTGGGAGACAATTGTCGGTACGTTGATAATGTTCGTACTATCAGTAACAGGTAACATCGAGATACAACATGAAGCGGATGCAAAAGTGATGCACAGAGAGTCATATACACAATGTCAATACATATACAATCGAACAGAGAACACTGAAAGCTGTTGGAATGTGTAATTACCCCGACGTGTGCCTTCCCGACCAATGGTTTCTTCAAAAAAAAAGAGAGAAAAATTCGGTTAATCGAGGATGTACGTACGACGCCGGATGTGTGACTGCCCACTGCTTTTTTGGCCGGCTAAATGATCGCGAATTAGTCGAGCTCCGATGACGAAAACATCTTCGCATGGAATGAATGAAAAAGCAATATCCGCTGTCGGTGCACGAAATTGTGAATAAAATTGATGGGCAAAAGGAAAATTAATTCGTTGTGATGTCACGATCAATCCCTTCCTACGAGCAACTTTGAAAACGTCAATTTGCGCGACTAATTAAGTTCGTCGGATTACGTAATGTCGAAATGAAATAACTCATCGTAATTCGGACTGGTCCGTATTAATAATATTACTTACGCAGATGGTAGAACGAATGAAACATAAATTATCTCTGTCATCGTGTGAGAGCGAAATTCGAATGTGTGGAATGTCTTTCTGTGTTCGTAGTACATGGAGAAAGAAAAAAAAAAAACGATGGTGAATGTCCGCGACAGAACCGGAGCTAAAAGTCGCACGCTCACAAAAAGTTCCACTGTGCAGGTAAATGAGAAAGGAAAACATTCAGTACCTACGCTTTCGCAAATGACAGAAGGATGAACCTGAATGCATTTCGTGATTGTCGCTATTGGCATACCGAAAACGTGGACCCTTTAAATTCCACGCTCAGGGGTGAAAAATCTCTCTGTCGAACGCACGGTTAACACAAATCAGTCCACCATTAACATTCAGCCACTTTCAAAGCCTCTTTTCATCGCGCCCGCACAAACAGCACAACAAAAAGCCATTTCAGTCAATCTGGCCCAAAACCTGAATGCGCACGAATGCAAATGACAATGTCAATCGTCCGTAAGAAACGAAGGTCAATAGTTAAATTCTAGCTGTAAAGGTGTTAAATTCCACCGCAGAGGTGGAAAACTTTATCCCGCTATCATGCGGAAGCCTGATTTGTGTTAATTAAGAACTGGGGTGCCCCGCGTCGAATAGTACAGGATGTTACGATTTATCAGCGCCAGCCACTGTCTTTCGCGTGACAGGAACTGGCCCGTAATCGCAGTAGGCGCGGCTAACAGCCGAACAGAACGCGAAACGTGGGAGTTAAAGGGTTAATCCCAGTTTACCGGGAGGCATTGCAGTTATTCAACTCTCGAGGCCGAGGCATAAGGAAGAGCTATCGTGCACACCTGGCCCTGTTAAAGTTTGTCTACCTTCTGACCTCTTCGCCACCGACGCTGTTCCTTTTTCATACCTCCCCCTCGGAAGCACCCCATACACCCCTGGCCGTGTCTCATCAATTCCTGAGCTGTTACACTTTTTTTACGGCGGCCAACCGTGTACAGGATACAATATCGAGCGAGATTGACACGAGTTCAAAAAATTCCCGGCTATTAATCGAGGCCGGAGAAGAAAAAAGAGTATACTGGATTTACTAATTTACATTTATCTTGTCTTGTTTCAACCCTGTGCTGATTTGTCTTTTGTGCAAATTTACAAAGCTTTTGTTATGGTAGAAATTTTCTCTAAATGTTTTGACACCTTTCGGTGTTATCAGCAGTCTACAAAATTTTTTAACACATTACAGAACAATGTTCAACGTCTTAGATAGCAAAGCACTACTTCACTGTAGGTGTATTTTTATTCTTATTTTATCTATATTTTATTGCAATTTTGTTGTTATTTTTATTGTTTGTAATTACACATAGTTCTGTAATAAGTTGAAAAATCTTTTAGACCCCCTGAATCATGCAGAGAAAATTGAAAAATCCAGGAAATTTCAACCATAACAAGGGCTTTGCACATTTGAACTAAAGACAAATATACTGGATTTACTGCGGGCAGCGTAAAGCTCGAAAGTTAATAGTTCGACTCGCCGAGGGTGGAAAGAAGTGACCGCCGGCGCGCAATACCTTCGAACGGTGCTTTATTGGTCTAACCGCATTGTTTCGTCGGGAATTTAGTAGGCGGGCAACACGTTAGCGTGAAATAACGTAGCCGGCCCAAAAATGATCCGCCCGATTCGGCCTCGGCCGCCGTATCATGGCCGGTCCAGATGTTTATCAATGATGCAGAGCTGGTCGGCCCCAGCGTCCCTCTCCCCCCCTCTCCCATCGTTCCGTCTCCGTTCCACCTGTTGTCGCGTGATAGGGGCGTCGAGTCTCGTTTTGTTTGGCTGTTTGCCGCCGAACGCGGCCGCGGATGGAGAGAGTGGACGGTTTTGTCAACGGCGACGCAACGTTTGCCGGTGAAACTCGCGAACGAAACAATGGACAGCCCGACCGGCAGAACTGACTGTAATGCTCGGATGAATGTAATTGCGCGACGTAATTTCTTCGAATTTTTTGGCCACTGTCGATGAGCTAGCGGCTTCCCGCCTCTTGTCAAAATGCCGAAGAATAAATCTGTAGAACCGGTCGCAGAAAAATAGTGTAATACGATCGAGTACGTCGGATGCAATAAACTGTATTACTTTCGGATTCATTTTTTACTGTCATCATACTCGGATCGATCGACTAGCCTGCGGACGCGTCGTGGTAGGAACGCGATCAATTCATTTGCTGGACGGTCACGGCTCGAATTACGGATAATTGTCGGGCTGGGGCAGGCGGACCCGGAATACAAATACCGGAAGCGAGCGTTGTAACCGAAAGGAATCATTTATTTTTCACGGGCCCGGTTCGAAAAATCCGATCTCTCATCGGTGGACATTTCGGTGTGAAACTGTTCTGCGGCGAATTTAAAAAAAAAGCTTGACGGCCAGGGGTTGAAGCTGAGCTGCTTCTGGTTCAGCGAGCCAAGGGTCGAAGAGGTCAAAAAGTTACGGTGCTGTTTCTGATATCAAGGTGATTCGATTTTCGAGCGAGATGCGAAACCGAGCTGAAGGTTCGACCTACCTGGCTGACGCTCTTGTCCTTGATCTTCTCGACTGGCAATCGTTCCTTGACGAAGTGCAGATTCAGGATCTCCTTGACGCGCTTCTTGTCCTGCAGGATCTGCTTGACGCCGGGCTCCTCGAGTGCGGCGTTGCTGGGCGCGAAGAGCGTCACGTCCCGCAGATGACTTATGGTGCTCATGATGTCGTCGCCGAAATCGCGGATCGTCTCGTAAAACTTGTACACCGGCCCGTCCTCCTTTTCCTGAATCGGACAGAGAAGACATTCAGTGTCTGGCTTTGTCGTGCCGCGAGCGCTGCTCTACGGGATCTTTTTGGCAGAAGAGACAGGACAGACAGATAGAAGAGTGATAGAGAAAGAAAGAGAAAGAGACAGAGAAAGAGACAGATAGAGAGAGAGAGAGAGAGAGAGAGAGAGAGAGAAAAGTAAACGAAAAAGGATTAAAAGATACAAAGAAGAGAGTTAGAAAGACAGACAGAGAGAGAGAGAGAGAGAGGGAGAGCTGAGGAGAGGATACAGGAATATAGGACATGGAAAATGACTGTTAACGAGCGAGGCGAAATTCGCGTAGGATTTTCAATTTTTCATTCCTCGGCCCTTTGTCCCGCTTGATAACGAGGATCAAAGAGACCTCGGTGACGTCGGCAGGTACTTTGATCGTTCAATGTTTTTCGGGCGCCGGCCGAGTATCGCGAATTTCGCTTCGGGAGAATAAGTTCGGGGACGAGAGGGGTGGGCGCGCGTAAAGGGGGTGGGCGAATTGTAATAAACCGGAGACAAAGGGAGGGAATTCAAGGGCGGCGGGGATCGATGGTCCTCCAGCGGTTTCGGTACCTTTTATCCTCTTTAACGTTGGACGCCCCCGCTGCGGGGAAATATGCGGGAAACTCGCGCGCGCGCGAGCGGAGTAATTCACTTTTTATGCCACCGAATTTTCACAGTCCGACCGGAGTCGATGTCGGAGCGCGCGGGCCCAGACAAATGTATGCGAGAATCGGGCGGTTAAAATCCTTTGTCACGTCCATACTTCGCTTTGCAATTTCCGTACTTTCCGCGCTCGGGTGGGCGGCCAGCTTGCTAAATCCGGGAGATCGCTGTCGGAATGGAAGGCTAATTGAACGCCGCCAAAGGAAGGACACTGTCGCGGATTATCGAATGCCGAACAAATTATTCATACGTGACGGGGACTGTTAAGTACGCGAGAACCGGTAAAACAAGGAAATGTCACGAATAATCCGGTACGTTCCTCGTTACGGATTCGACGAATCTGTACTTCAACCGCGTCATCGCGTATATGTATTAACTCTCAACGAATGTAGATTAGCTACCAACAAATCAATATAGATTAGCTTTCAACGAATGTAAGAGTAGCTCTCAAGGAATGTAAATAGATTAGCTCTCAACAAATGTAAGATTAGCTCTTAACGAATATAAATAGATTAGCTGTCGAACGAGCGTAAGATTAGCTCTCAACGAATGTAAGATTAGCTCTCAATGAATATAAATAGATTAGCTCTCAAACGAATGTAAGATTAGCTCTCAACGATTATAAATAAATTAGCTCTCAATGAATCTAAGCATCAGGCGCAAAAGAAAGCCTCGACCGTTTCCATTTGGGCATCATTCCGTAAAACTCTCAGCTCGCCCTTACCGAAATCCGTATCCGGGACCGGGAACTCCGCTCATTGGCCCGCGGAAGATCGCGCAATTTCCCGGAACGCAAAGACATTCCACGACCGCAAGCCCGGGTAGTCAATTTACATACTGTTAATTCCGAGCTCAAACGGCGAGTAAATCCGGCCCGTGGGGGCCCGACCCGGCCTCGGCCAACTCGATGAACGAAAACGGGCCGAGTCGCGTGGCTTAAAGAGGAAAAAGTACCCCCTCCTCCTCCTCCTCTCTCCCTCTCATCGGGAGCGGCCTCCCGCGAAATTATGCAAACGACATCTTGTTACCCGGCGAAACTTCCTTGGCGACGGGAGCGAATGGAGCGAGATGAAATTAAGTAACGAACAATTTAACTCCTCGACGCAGTCGTTCGTTACAGGGCGCGAGAGGATGTCCATGCGGATAGAGGAGGAGTAGGGATGTAGTGATGGCGTAGGAGAAGAAGGGAAGATCGTGGGCAGGGACTTAAGTGGGACGCGTTGCGGAGCGTTATCCGATCAGGAACAGTCTCCTGGCCAGCCTCCCGCCCTTCTCACCCCCTCGAAACCACCCTCCTTTCCCCCACCCTTCTCGTCGCTCGCCGTGTACTCCGGACGACGGTAACAAGCGGTGTAATTTAAAGGTAAAACTCGTCCCAGCCAGGGACGGACTTGTAACAATCATCCGATCGGATTACACCCTCGGCGGCGAGAGGGGGGCTTGGAGAGGAGAGGGACGAAGGGGGGGAAGGGTTGACTGTCCCGTGTAATTAACGAGACGGCAATTAGCCACTTGCGACGTGGCCTTAACGAGGAACGGAGAGAATGGGAGCGCGCGGGGAAAAGGTGTCGAAAGAGGCTGAGGGCGGACAAAGAGATCGAGGAGACGGCGTGCGCCGTCGTCGCCCGCGGGCGAGGGTATCCCGAGGGAATTTTCCGGGATACCCTCCCCTTTCATCTCTCCTCGCTGTGCGCGATCTTCCTACTTGGCCGACTTTTGTCGCGCGACACTGCGTTCGCGACGGTTACGGACCGCCGACACTCTTTTCTTTTCCACTCGTCGCTCGTTCAGATTTCAAGGGGGACTCCGTCACGACGCTTGTCTACCGGGTGAAAACTGAAAGCGAGAGGGTGACGGTGCCGAGACAGATTGAAAAGTTCGGGCTCTGTCGGAGAAGTGATATTCTGACGCGTGACGCGGCGAGTTAGGGGATTGATATTGTTTCTTTGTTGGGTATTAGGTACAAGGTCGATTACGTTACGATCATTCAAGGTACTCACGTCAGGTTAAATCCGTTATTGAATCGATTTATTTATTTATTTATTTATTTATTTAACGACATAACCACCTTTGAGTACAATTAAAAATACATTGATATTAATACGGTACTATGGTAATGAAATGGTTAGATATAATAGAAATAAGAGTTACTCGGGATATAATCTATAGAGCTGGCTGATTAACTTTTACTTACCATGTGGATTGCAGATAAATTTTTCGCGATCGGGCGATAAATTTCCGGTTCGTAAGGAATACGCGACAAACTGTACGACAGCGATTTTGGCAAACCGCGTAAACGTACTCGCCCGGTGTACCTTCCGTTTCCCATCTGGTCGTTGTCGAACTGTCGAGACGAATCTACTCGTGTTTAGGCGAGCCAATGGGGAGCGCTCGGTCGGGCGACGAAGTGTTCGACAAATTGAAATAACTAACGGGAATTCGAATGATGCGCGCCGCGCGCGGCATGTTTGTTTAACTTGATCGTTTATCGCGTCATAGGGCACGAGGGGACAAATCGATCCCACCGACCGGCCCCATCTATGGCCCTAACGCGTCAAATGTTTATGAAATTATAGCGACGTGTCAATGTTGTTGCGCGGTCGTAATTACGTCGGACCGTAAACGGATCTTCATTGGGAAAGTTCAGAAATTGCGACGTTTCAAAATATGTAACCAACTACATCGACACAGGCGTGAATACGGGCAAATAATTCAGTTTGTAACTTCGCGACACGTGAGAATTTACGTTGTATGTTGACTAGAATTTATACTGAAGTAGCAGTGAACGCGAACGCAGTTTAAACATTCCTCGATCTCTTTTCATCCCCTCAACTCTCCCTTTTCTCTCTCATCATCGGAAGGGGGACAGAAACGTCGGTTAAGGACAGAACAGAGAACAGAAAATAAAATCTAGGGTTAATCGTTAGACTATCTAAGACGCCACAAACAACGGAATTAGACATTGATAAGTTATCACCAAAAATAAGATCTACGGGTTAAACGTAATATTGTCGGCGCACGCCGACGCGTGAGGATTAAAACAAAATCCAGGATGTCAGGTGCGAAGCGATGGGGTTAAAAAAACAACCAAAGGGTCCCAACAGCGTGAAGGTTAAAAACGCGATTACGAAACAAAGAATCGAAAGAAAGACTGAAGCACGACGAGATTCGTCGTCTGCGCATTTCGTTAAGTAAGGCGCAAGAAAGGACGATTCTCGGTTAATAGACGGAGGATCATCAGAGGTTAAGATAGACACAGAGAAAAAGACAGACAATAAGAGGAGCGAACACGAGTCACATCCGCGGTTGCGAGGATCTCGCAGCTGGGAATCGAGATGTGGATCGAGAGGTGGATCAAGACGTGGATCGAGACGCGGATCGAGACGAGGATCGACATGCGATTCGCTCGTGGAATGGGAAACAAAGGGTTGGGTATATTCTTCCGACACGACGAGAATTCACGTTCCACCTTCGAATTGTAAATCCGCAGTCTGCCCGCGCCCTTTCTTTTTTTTTTTTGGCTTCACGTCGGCGTCAAGAATTCATATCGACTATCCGCGATCGACGGGCAACGGGATTCCTCGTCGGCCATTTTCATACGAACGGGGGCATGTCGGACGGTTTCGGGGTATGTTGGACGGGTTCGTGGGGGTGAGGGAGGGGTTGGAAGGGGGTGGATAGCGCGTCGGAGGAAAACGCTCGTAGAATTCTACGTGAGGAGAGAGACGTGTAAGTACAGTCGGCTCGACCGAACTGTCGGTAGTCCTTTCATTCTCTTTTCGGTCGAACGGGCTCAGGCGGTGGCCCGCTCTCTCTTCTTTTTACTTTCGGCAGAGGAAAAAAAAGTGGACGCGGTCGAACGGTAAGAACGGCGGACGGCAGACTTCTCTCGCGGCGGATGGCTATGAAGAAGTCGACTGCGTCCGACCGTTCTAGCTCGGGACGAAAAACAGAACGGCGTGATGGCTTGCTGAACCTGTTATCGTTATTGTTATCAGTTACCCCGACTGATATCAGCCATCGTCTGGACGGAACTCGAAATCGTGGTGCGACCGCGAACAGGGCTGGTTCAGAAAACAAGTCCAGGATGGAACGAGCGTTTTGAACAGATGATTTTCGATCCCACGGAATGTGAAGAATGTGATTGCGGATGTACGTAATTGGGTGTAACGAAAAATCAGGTGTAGAAGGATGTGAAACGTAAATTGATGTGAAAGCAACGTGTATGAGGGGAAAAAAGATACTGTGTGATCGTTGATTCTTCAAGGAGGCTGATCAACCTTACTTGCGATCGTACCACGATACTGGCCGCGATCCAGTTTCGACTTTACTGCAAGCGTGCGTTGATGTGAATTGATATTACAACGATAGCACAGCGAGTGAGGCGTTATTACTGTTAAGTTGTACCTTGGTTTCAAAAAAAGTGACGTGACCAACGGTGAACATCTGGCATGTGCTACATGATGAGCTATATTGATAACTTCGATACCTACTTCACTTTCCTCATTAAGAGCGTTCAAGGTTACGTCTACGCATCGTCGAAAAAGGGAGGATTAAACATTCTCCAAGCTTGACCTCGAACCGGATGTAAAATGTATCGAAACTTAATCGGGTCTTCTATGAAAAATTACAATGCTGAACGCTTACTTTACGGATGTAAAGAGTCATGATCGCTTTACTGTTAACCACTGACGTTACGATGATATCACAATACAATCATGATACACTCTAGCGTCTACGAAAAAATGTATGATGCGTGAAATATCAATAGATCCGCTACAGCGTGTTCGCTGACAGCAAAAAGTCTTATATACTCAAAAGTCGAATGCAGAAGGTACAGTTTTCGGCTAAGGTCACCAAAGTAAAACTTCCCCCAATGGGGGGGTGGCTGGGTGGGACGTTACGAAAAAAGTTGGCACGTCGAAAAGGCTTGCGTCGCGCGAATTTTCGAGCCTAGTTGAAAGAATAACACCCGGTTAAGACTATAAATTCCCTCGCTCGAAAAGAAAAAAAAAAACGAAAAAACTGGGGAAGAGCGAGGGCCTTGCTGGCGAGTGGGCTCGAGTTTTAATTAAAACAGCGGGCAACTTTGAAATCTCTTAGGGAAGTTCGAGCGAAGGTTTCCCCGTCGTATATGGCTCATCGTGTAGAACCTGGTCAAAAACTTTGCCTCTCACGGAACAAAAAGAGCAATTTTTCTCTTTCGACAAAGCGTCGGCCAATCGCTTCTCTCTGCGCGTTTGCTTCGTTTTGTTCTCCTCTCTCTTTCTCTCTCTTTCTCTCTCCCTCTCTCTCTCATTCTCTCTCTTTTGAACATGTCCGATTGCGCCAACAAAATTCTTAATTAATCCGTATTCCGGACCCTCAAACGATTCCGATTCCGCGCCGCCATATCGAGACCGCCGAAATTTTCCTCTCTTCTCATCCGCCACGTCGTCCCGTTTCTCGACCCGGAACCAACAAAAAAGGGGGAAACAGGAGGCAAAGCAAACGTTCGGACGAAAAGAATGGATCGAGCGGCCCGACTGTCCTTACGGGCACTACACGCTGTTCCCTTCCTTCTCCTTTTCTTGCTTTTCGTTTTTCAGGCTCTGCGATGCTTCTTTTTTCGCGAGTAAGAAGAAAAAGAGCGGCAACAACGGAAAAAAGAGTAGGCGAAAAAAGGAAGAGACGGAAGAAGTAGCTATTACGAGACTACCGACGGCGAGTCAGATCGATCTGAATCGCCAATCTCGACCTCCCGTTCGCCTCTATCCGGCGACGGACTTTCTTTCATTCTTTTCTTTTTCACTTTTCTTTCTTTTTTTTTTTGTAATTCTTTCTTTCTTAAAGAGTCTTGAGAGAGTGTCGTGTGTATATCAGATATATATAACGTGTTTATATATGTTGCGCATATGTAAACAGTTATATATACGTATGGATCGTTATTTTCTTATTTCTTTCGAAGTCTCTGATGAGTTCATTTTTAATTAAGTACTTACGATGCCCTATACGACATGCAGAGTCCAATAGAGACATGCAAAGCACCACAGAATAACATCATTGAGTCAATATAAGAGTAGTAAACACATGTACACAATTGAATATTTGAAAATAAAAGGTTCAAACGGAAAGGATAATAATAATAATGTCAATAATAATAATAAGTAATAATAATCGCTCGACGACATAATTAGAGAGAAAGAGAATTGACAAAGGGCCAAGGGACTGACCTTGCGTAGAGAATTCTTTGCATTTTTCTCTTTTTTTTTTTTTTTGGCTATACGAACGCTATCCAACCGCGCGACAGAATCGTGTTCCGCAACGTTATCTGATACGGTATATTACGGTTTCCAAGGATTACCCAAAATAGACCGTCGAAATGGGTTGCCCTACGTTTAATGCATAACGCTCGCCGGCTTACTTATAATTGAACAACATTTATCCTCGTCGTTTCGGCTAAAATCGGGAACGGGAAATTTGTAGCGCGCGCACTCTCTCGTCAAGCGTTATCGGTAGTATTTTCGAGTAATTCACGGCAGTTTATTCGTTTTTTTTTTCACCCCCCCTCCTCACCGATTTAATAAACGCGCAAGCGGCCTAAAAATACATTTCCGTCACGCTCCACATCTTCCGCGCGGTAAATCGTAACCGAGCCGACCATGTAGAAGAACGTTTGTCACTGATTACGATGGCAAGCTGATTTAATTTCGATCGTTCGAATTTCCTTCCTCTCTCTTTTTTTTCGTCGTTGGTTCGGAAGCTTCGGCACGAAGGTAGGCGACCAGTTTAAAAGGGGGGGTCCAAATAATTGTAATTATCAATAACCGCGGCCAATGCCAATTACGTTACCTCGTTCGTAGAGGGGTAGCGAGGGTGGTTACGGGTAAAAAAAGAGAGGACAAAGAGACAGCGACGGTGCGGATCGGTTATCGAGAGACGGACCCGACGCAATTATTGTCCCCCCCCCCCCACCCCCCTTTTCGCCCCTCTTCACTCCTTTCGCTCAAGCGGCGAGCATTAAGCGAGCCAGCGGCACGGGAGTGTCGTAATATCGTAACGTTATAGGGCGGACACGTGGCCGATAGTAATTTAATGCCGCCGCGGTAATTAAACGCTCGATTACCGACTATCCCCGGCGATGGAAATCGTCTCTCAGGGTAATATTCGACGCAATTCGCTCGCAATTGAATAGATTCTATTCTGCGCCCCTCTGTAATCACGGCGTCGGCGTGTACGTTAATTTGTTCGCGATGCACGACGAACGTGGATATTATCCTTCGGACTTAGCGTCGTCGATCGAGCAGAATCAGGCAGGATCGTCCCAAACGCGGAACGGCGGAAAAGGACGGACAAGAATGCGAACGATAAGTTTTATACGAAGAAAATGTAGCCTAATCGCGAGAACGCTGACTTCGTGCGCCGTTTGAATGACAGGAACGATTTGTCAGCCAACTTGTACTGTCGGTTATACTACTGATTCGGCCCGACGAACGCGTGCCGAAGCGACGTAAGTTGAATGGAGGGACCTTATCGCGAGGTAAAAAAATGATTAATAACGAATCCCACCTCGAGCCACAGTTTTAAGCGAGCGAGCGAGCGAGCGAATAATTACGACAAATGTCAGTTGAGCAAGGGATAACGACAGTGGCGGCTCGTTACGATACCATCGTGAATAATGGGTCGGGGAAGACTCGGGTGTACACTATATTTCGCATTTACAGAAAAGTCCATTAGCGGCCGTGGGCGCGCGCGCGCGCGAGCGTTGCGCCGATATACGTATTAGCGTCGCGCCGGTAAGCGAACGTTATAGCGCGTTATACGTTCGGGGGTTATACGTTCCTAATTGTGATGTATGGACCCCCTCGAGGTTCTCTATCGAGGCCTTGAGCGCCTCAGATCTCATCCCTCAGCGTTAGCTGACGATACGCGGGGCGAAAAAGAGAGGAAGGAACCGAAAGCTAGCCTGCACTCCGGCCCTTCTAGTTTTGGCGATCACGTGACTGGAAGCTGCTAACCGAATTTCGTGCCCGTAGGTCGAGTATCGATTGCCGCGAGGTCGGCCCGGCGAATAAATCAGCGAGCCGGTCAAACGATAATCGCGGAATCCTGACGTCATCCCTACCGAACTTCCGCCATCTTTCCTACTGTTTTTTTAGTCTCATCTCGATCGCGTTCGATCCGATCGACGGTCGATCGCGTTCGATCCGATCGACGGTCGATCGTTCTCTCTCCGCGTTGCTTTTCGTTCCCGTTCGTAATTCGTTTGCCTTTTTTAACGACCTAGCCCTCTTTCGTTTCATCCGCGCTTATATCGTCCCGTTATATAGCCCGGAATAACGACCTGCAAACAAGTCTTAGATAACGGTGACAGCCTTTCTCGGGGGTGGGCTAGGTTCACATCGTGAGCGCCGAGGCGAGAGGAGAGTCGTCCGTGCGGCGAGTCGGCTGTCCTTTTTCGAAAATTGGACCGGGCAAATAGAATGTAGCGCCGGAAATGATCGGCAAAGAAGTCGCGGCCCGAGTCCTCGCAGTCGAAGGGTGGAGGAAGGGGGGGGGGGATGGTGGTGGAGGATGTCGAGTAACGAGGCGAGCGACGAAGACCGCGTCGAAAGCGAGACGAAGTGTGGGAAGGGAGGGAAATACTCGATCGAAGTACGGATGAGTAAGTAAATAGAGAACGAGCAGAGAGGGGAGGAGAGGGGAAGGGGAAAAAAGATCTTTCGGGGCCGAGATCCTTCGAGAACTCCGAGCCATAATTTCCGGCAGCGATTTAAGCAAGTCCGTCCGAAATCTCCCCCCCCCCCCCCCCCGCCCCTCAGGCGAGAAGCCGGTAAACGAATCCAGACTTCTGACTCAAAGCGGCCGGAAAATTATTGTAACTCAATGAAATCGCGCTGCGAGCCTTGGCTGGCGATTCTCGCTTTCCGAATTCGGAGATTGGGAGGGGTCCTGACTTCGTCGATGGGGTGGGGGAGGAAATACGCAAAATTTTCGTACGTTCTCGAGGATAGTGCGCCCGCGCGCGCTTCTGCACGTAGAGGGAATAAATTTCTGGCGACGAAATTGAAATCCCGCGGTAGGAGTTGCGCGTTTCGTTTGGGGGGTGGGGGAAGGACGAAGTAACGGGGGGTTGGCGGACAATTTTTCGTCTCGCGATCGGCGCTAGGGAGGAATTCCGCATCGGTCGGCTCACGATCGATCTTTATGAGGAGACATTCTTGGTAGCGACGAATTTTTTAGCCGACGCACTGCAAGGACTGTCGATTTTCTCGCTTCGACGCTCTACTCCTGTAATAAGAGATTCTGCTTTTCTTTTCACTTTTTTTTTCTTTCTTTCTTTCTTTTTTTCTCTCTTGCTTTCCTTTCGCTTCTAGAGGAGAAATGTGACCTCAGCTGTCAAACAACCTTCTTTAGAAGGGTTGCTTAGGGTTAACACAGATACATATATGTGTATACGGATGAGCTGGCTAATGTCAAGATTACGGTATACACATATACGCGCATTAATATATATATATATATATAAATGTATAGCTGATTACTAAAATACACTACGTAATCATTAAACGTTAATTTTACAGACTATTAGCGATAGATTAGGGCGTGATGAGATGATTCATAAAAGGGGGTGGGGAATGAATGGTATACAGCATTCATGATTATCTGAATGTCATTGATGTCTCGATGAATCGTGGCTATGCCGATAAAATGTGATTAATGTCGCGCCTTGAGAGATGCTAGATAAATGGCCTAATATAAAAAGTCGATGACTGTGAAGAATATTCGTTTGGAGATAAAATGACAGTCGCGCGTCTCCTTTTTTCCGAGCATGATCGAGAAAGGATATCAGTGTATTTATATTTTCCGGTGCTCTCGTCTTTCGTCATAACATGCGACATTCAAGGGACTAAAACTTATATATATATATATGTAGAATATATATACATATAGAGAGACATATTGGTATTTATATATATATAAATGTATGGTAGGCTAGCAGTGCAACGTGCAGTGCAAGTAAACTGTCTCTAGAACACTGGCGATTGGTATATTACAAGGAAGATTTCTTTCAGTTGACGATTCTCAGACGCTTCACAGGCGCTTCACGATTTTTAGACTTTCCTGATCATCGTCAACTACCGACTAATCACTCAGCTAATTCTTCCGCGAGCATGCGCATTGGACTCGCGATCGGAAAAAAACTATCCAATGACCTCTGAAACCGAACGAACATGGTGCGGATGGTCGATATGTCATTGGCCGAAGTAACGTAGCTGGAAGACACAATGAACACGGGGTAGGGCACGATGTTTAGGCATGACAGCAAAAAGTGGGCACAGTATGCAGCCAACGGTTCGATGGAAAAAAGCTCGGCACACTACTTGCACATGTGTCGTACAGAGCGGCATAACGGGCGAGTAATTACATGGCAATTCCTCCGTATGTATGAGATTCTTCGTTCCGCTTCCGATCGACATTGTGCTACTGTCCCGAATGAAAGAAGCCGCGTTACGTACAGAAAGCGCGTGAATAATGGCGGCTTGGCCTACTGCCTCGAACCCTTTCAGAAACATCGCCATCAGCGGCGTGCCGTCGATAAAAAGAAAAGGCTAAAGCAAAAACTCGAAAGACTCGGCTAAAAATCATGAAGCTCCTCGCGTGCAATGAGAATCTGTCGCAGTTACAAATCTTCCTTGTCAACTGAATGACGGTACATTCCTCAGGCAATAGCTAATAATTCATTCGAGCGTGGCGTTTCCTCATGTCATCGAGAAGAGTTTTTAGAAAACAGTGGGGTCTCTTGGGGAGGGCTGGGTATAGTAAAGAGTAAATACATCTCGTCGCGCTTTTTACCTACAACCTACTCTCCGACTTCGTTCCAACTATGATTAACGCGCGAACCTGCGCTCAGGTTGACCTTGGACTTTACGAGAGTGCGTAGCTTAGGTCTTAGACGGCGCGCTCGAGTGCAGGACTCGCGAAGTCGATTACATCTATGTCGGGCTAATAATAAGTGTACCTTACGATCGGCCAAGGTGCATTAAAGTACTGGGACGGTTACAAAGGCCGCGCAGACGTCGCGATAAGCGAACATTTCCGATACACATTCGGCGGGAAATACGCGTCTGCCGGGCTCGCCGGAGTTGCGGCTTGGCGATAAGAGCCACCAATAGGCGAAATACAGTAAAATTCCGATAGTCCGGTGTCATTGCGAGTCGGGGGAGGCCGATCGGATTATTGGAAAATCGGACCTGCCCCGTTACATCTACTCGCACTCGAGAGCCACTCCCGTACCTCTGCACATTTCGCACATTTCGCACATCTTATCCGATAACAGGCTTGAGTGCTGCCGTAAAATCATTAGCGCGAAAATAGCCGACGGAGTCCTACTTTCGGCCAAATGGGTGACGTCGATCGATGCTTAGTTTCGGGACTCTCGAGAATTTAGGATCGGGACAGAAAAATTAACGCTAACCGGTTCTGGAATTAAACCCGCAGGTTTTGGGTTCTCAGACCAACACCATACAAACTAAGCCACCGAGTGCTCTAGATGTTGATCGCCTAACACGTTCCGTGCCGCGTGGGGCGTATGCGACCCCCGCTGAACTTTCCGCTCGGGCCGCTTGCAACTCGTCTGGTAGAGTAAACGTTCGACCATGTGTTTCTTAAAATAATTCCTTAAAAATAAAATGTACTGTTTGTTGTCCAATGCATATAAAAATGTATACCCTTTTCTTGCTAATTATGGCTTTGTATTATTGAAAAATTGTAAGCCGTACGTCAAAGTCGAGTTTATTTAATTGTAAAAGTGTGGGACGTATACGCGGCCTGAACGAAAAGTCTTCAAAAATTGGTCCGGCACGGAACGTGTTAATTATGGCTAATTGTAAGCTGTGATCTTTACGCCATTTCTCTGCCCGATCCATTCCACAATTATTCTCTCTCTACAGGAGACTGAACCCTACAGGACTATCGGCGTTCTACCTTACTTCCCCGCCGCTGCCGGAAGCTCGCGTTCTCGATAAACGTCGCGAGCGTTAAATTTGCGACCTATCCCGTCGATTCCCGTCGATGCGTCCTGCTCGCAGAATCCAATCGCGTCTCCGGCCTCTCTTAAACACGGCCAAGCTCGTCCCCGCTCGTCCTTAAACGTTCGGACGCGGCAATTTAGTTCGGCCCGCGGGGGGGGGGGGGGGGGGGTGGCGGCGAGGGATGGATTGCCGTGGGGTAGATGTGTTTGTGGGCACTTAGAGTCGTGATAGAGGCGCCAGACGAGCGTTTAAGGCCGAGTTTAAGGGAGCTCGTAAAGCCTCGGACGGTCACGCGAGAATGTCGTCGTTACTCTCTTTACACCGGTCGCACAAATGACTGTATTACGCTTTGATAGTCAGTTATGCGCCCCTGGGACACATTCGCGGTGCTCCTCCCACGCTCTTGCAGCTGGCCTCCTTTTCGCGAATTTTCTTTCTACCCTTCGCTCCCCCTTCAGTTCTCCACCTTTCCTTCTAACGTTTCTGTCCTGCGAACTCTTCTTTTTTGCTCTCGCTACCTTCAGTTCTCCGGGACACACGGTAGATCTTTTGAAGTGGATCGCCTGCGCTCGTTTCGTTTATGACGTTTCGGGCTCTTTTTACCCTCGTTCCGAGCTGTGCGGTTTAAGCGTTGTTCACATTTTTGGCCGGCGAGCGCCGTTACGTGCTCTCTCGGACGACGCTCCTTCCAACATTTTACTGTGTCACGAATCTCTTTAAAGGCGTCGGGAATGCAGCTGCCATTCGAATGCCGCACGCCATCGTCTCCATTCTCCATTCAACTTTGTTCTATGAATAATAATCGCTGCCGCATTACGGCCTGGGAGTAAAATAAGTTTGACGGTTACGTGTTTATAATGGGACTTTAAGCCTGGTTTAGAATATATACGAAAAGAAAGTATAGACTTCCGGATGGTCGCCGCGTTTATATATATATATTATATATATTTATAATGGCCGCGAAAGCCTTAAATTCCGAATATACGAAAAGAATTTGTTACATCAATTACGGATTACGTTACTTTTGTGGCAGAGTGCATAATTCTAAGTGACATTGAAAGTATAGGTTTCCGGATACTGTACCGTATCGGAGGAACCTGCCCTGATGATGCAAACTGTAGCGTTTGCGAAACTTCGGCAAGCAGCTGATCCCAAACGCGGCGACCATCCGGAAGCCTATACTTTCAGTAATAACGGCCGCGAAAGCCTTAAATCTCGAATCTAAGTGACATTATTCGCGTATGTTCATCCTTAATTCCTCATTCTCCCGGCAAAGAGCCCTCGCACCCCCTTCGGCTCTGCCTTAATAAGGAAGGTTTTAGACCGGGTTTCATTAGCGGCGTATAATCTCGCCGCCGCGTTCGCCGCTTCCTCTCCGTCCGTCCATTCGTCTTTGTTCTTCCCCGGTCTCAATGTCCAGGCCGTAATGGAGACACGTTCCTCTATCTGGAGGTCCATTTCTACGTGAGATTCAATTGATAATCCGCAGCCGGTCCGCCCCGGCACTGTATACCTACACACACGCATCGCCCCCTTCGTCTTTGCCAATTCAATCGCGCGGCTCTCGCAGACGCGCAAGAACCTCGTTACACTAAGTGACTAAATTATCACAGCATCCCGCGAAACAGTCCGCGATAACGGACATTAGCAAAAGCATTCCGTTTCAATACCCGTTGCCGGGCTTCAGTATACCGCAACGTTCATATTTAATATTCCGATAGTACGCCTATTTAAGTATAGTTCGAAGCCACGCTTATCGACTCGGCAAAGAGGTTCGTTTCGCAGAATCTGTTCCATAATACATCCTCGTGCGGCCTGTTAGCGTGGCCCTTTGTCCCGCTTATGAATAATTGCGAGGTAGGGGGCAGAATCGGGCGATGCTCGGATGAAAAGTCGAGGCAGGATGAGGCAGGACGAAACAGGATGCGGCAGGACGATGGGAGGACGATGGCAGGACGAAGACGGGACGAGCTGCCGACCGAAGGACGGAGAGACAGGCCTGCGAGAAGTTTCCACGGCGTATCGGCTAACGGCCTCAGAAGGGGCGGCTGCATCGAAATGAGATTTTTTCCCGAGGCTTTTAAGCCGGCCCTTTCTCGCGGGCAAGCAATAAAGGTCGGCGTTCTCTCGCCGTGACGTCAGAGGAACGTCTCTCTCTTTTTCCCTCTCGCGCCTCTCACCTTCGTCGTCGGCTCTTCCCCTCTTTGTGCCTCACACTCCACTCACGCCTCTTGTTTTTATCACGCCCCAAACCATCGCTCCCCTTTCCGCTTTTTAGATCATTCATGCCGCCACCGTTACACTTCCGCACATTTTTACCCTCCGACTCTCTCTCTCTCTCTCTCTCTCTCTCTATCTCTCTTTCGTGCTCCAGTTTTTCTCCCTCTCCCGCTTCCTTCTTCGCGGATCGTTGTTTCTGCGAAATTGTTTACGAAAACGATTTGCATTCAGGCACGCGGCAGGGTGTACTCGACCGGAAGCTCTTCCCCGGACGTCATTAATGGCTGGATGGCGAAGTGATCCGTTTCCCCGGTAACGGATCTTGCATTTCGGATGCCTCATTCATTTTTATCCCACGGCGCGTCGCAGTTTGTTCTTGCCGGGGCGAAATCAATTTCTCGCCGCCTCGTTACCGTTTTCGAGCCCGAGAGGCCCGCTGGGGTTGTATAAGCTCGCGGAATACTTGGCCGGCATCGAGTCGAGGCTCTCCGCGGCTCAAAGAAACTCTTCCGACAGCTCAGTTTTCAGCTTTGCCGGAAGTGCGCGTCGGATTTTTAATCGACGCCGCTCGATCTGTCTAAACCCTCCTCACCGAACTTTCGTCCGGCAGAGCAGCGAGAATTCCCGCCTCCACCCTCCATCTACCCCCACCCCTGCTTTTCCGTTTCGCCCATTTACCGTTCCTTAGCCGTTCTCTCGTCGCATTCCCAATTTTTTTTCTTCTTTTTTTTTCGGGAAACTCTCGACTCTGCGGCGAGTAGTCGACGCACACAGTTTTACTCACTGCAGTCGAATACGTAGCAACTGGGACATAGAGGCCACAGAGAAGCTTGAGGGGGTGAGAGAGAGAGAGGGGTGGGATGAGAAAGGGTTGAGTATGTGGACGAACGTCACGTTCCTGCGATTGTTAATTACAAAGGAGGAGTGCGGTCAAACAACGAAATATTTACGTACTCCGCTAGCAACGTGAACGCCCCCTTCAACCCCCACTTCATCCTCCCCCTCGTTACCTTTCTCCACCCTGGCGGCATCGAGCTCGGGACACACTGTTTTTTCGGGAAGTTTATTTCGGAATTAATTTCCATGGCCGCGGGAGCACTTTTAGATAAACTTTCGCACGCGCGCTCGCGCACGGCAAATTAGTTTCTTCTGGGCGATGCTCGGCTCGCTGAGAAACACACCCCCTGCGCCCCGGGGGTGGGTATGCACGGCACCGAAAACGTTTATCCCGCGACGCTCACGGCCAGTTTCGCTCGCCGCTTCCTCTGTTTTCGACAGTCCGGTTCTTTCGCAGAGGAATTTGCCTCGGACGGGGCCGAGCATGGGTCGAGTCTCGAATTTACGGACGGTTCGATTTTCGAAATTTTCCTTGCTCGCCGTTGCCAGCCATGGCAGCGTATACGTCGGGTGTACCTAGAGTCAACGTCGATTCTTGTTACGGAACTTTCGGTACGTTACAAAGTACGTACGTAGTCGAGCACGTTTTATGAGAGCGTGTACCGCCGCCTCGGCTCATCATTATGTATCTTGACAAGACAGACACGGCTTCTCATTATTCGAGCCCTTCCAGCTTTTTGCCTTCCGAACACCGAGTCCGAAGTTTTCGATTACTGCTTCATAGTTCGACGAGCGTCTTCGGGTTTTATCAAAATGTGCTTGCATGATTCATAGGATGGACCGTGCGAGTATCATGAGAGACTACTCTTCAAGAATAGTTGTTCCAATCCTTTCCCGTCGTCCACCCTTCTTCCTGTTTCTCAGCTTAGGGAGTGCGGACCAAACTTTTCTAAGAAGCCTCCCAGTGGCGACACGTCTTTTTTCTTTGGCCACCTCTTGGGCGGCAGATAAACGTACCGATGCCGGGTGCCGGTAGGCTGGCAGGAGGGTGAAAAAAATGCTGGCGCATCCTCGCCCCCGATGAGGTACGGCTCCCGCGGGAGTCCGTTCAGGCGCGGGAAAAAAGAAAAGCGTCCGGATATTTACGAGGCTTGTTTGCCGTCGTCGCAGCGAGTCCCGGAGAACTTCGGAAAGCCTTCCACGCCGGGACCACTCCCGCGCCCCCGGTCTTCCTTCTTCTTGCCCGGCCCATCTCATTTTCCGGTTGAAGATCCGCCGCGAGCCTCCCTTCGGCGAATTTTAATGGGATGCGGGCCAAAAAATTGATGGGCGAACTTTGCGGCCTGCCGGATTTTCGCCCGCTCGCGAAATAGGTACATCCAAAGAGAACAAATAGTAAAGGGCATAGATGAATAAGACAGTGAAATGTGCCCCCAAACCGATTGAAATTCTGAATGGGCCATTCGATAGCTTATGAAAAAAGAAACATTTTTCTGAATTTTCAACTTTGTATCTCTACCGTGGGGGGCGGGGGAGGATAAAATGTACTGTTCGCTTCTGCTACGATTATCTCGGAATCTATTGGATAAAAAAAATTGAAAAAAAATAGAGTTACATCTGGTAATGGTGCGCACATTTCAGATTTTTTTCAGATTTTTATATAAAATATCCACCGAGAAAAAAAATAAAAACCAAAGAGTGAGTCAGAAAATTATTAATTTGACAACGAAGGAGGTCCGGATCATTGATGCCGCTTTTACCTGTGATGTAATATTAGAATTAACGTCTCTCTGATTTTTTTCATAATTTTTGTTTTGGTGGAACAGTGTCGGAAAAATCAAAAACCGCGTCTCTGGTCAGTTTTTGCCTGTCAGAACATCGTATGAGATAAACTTTGGTTTCCTTTTTGTAACATTACTATTTCATAGGATATTTAATGTTATTAAGTACATAGAACAGTCGTAAGAGTGCGAAAAAACTAAATAACTGGAAAAAGTCAATGTTACAGTATAGCCTTATATGCTAAAAGATTGAAGATCAACCCAAGAACGTCGCTAGCGCAACTGACAAGGTGTCAGTCTTTTAAGCCGGAGGGAACTTTTTGTCTGGGTTCGAATCCTGTTAGATCTATTATTTTTTTCATTCTTTTTTCCTTTCTGTGCAACAATAATTAACATTCACAGATATTACGTATACGTCAGCTATTTTAACAATGTTTTTGTCAATATTTTAATGTGTAATACACGTGCACGTGGTGTGTCGAAAAACGTTTTTGACCGTTAGTTCAACGCAACATTGTATTTTGGCGTAGTGGTTCAGTAGACCCGATTAATTCACTGTGCTTACAATTCTTGACTGTGAGTTGCAAAAATGTTGTGATAACGTCTGACAGTAAATGTTAATTATTGTTGCACAGAGAAAGAAAAAAAATAATGTAAAAGAAGAATGGATCTAACAGGATTCGAAACCCAGACAAAAAGTTTCTCTCCTACTTAAAAGACTGACACCTTGTCAGTTGCGCTAGCGACGTTCTTGGGTTGATCTTCAATCTTTTAGCATATAAGTCTATACTGTAACATAGACTTTTTCCATTTATTTAGTTTTTTCGCACTCTTACGACTGTTCTATGTACTTCATAACATTAAATATCCTATAAAATAGTAATGTTACAAAAAGGAAACTAAAGTTTATCTCATACGGTGTTCTGACAGGCAAAAACTGACCAGAGACGCGGTTTTTGATTTTTCCGACACTGTTCCACCAAATCAAAAATTATGAAAAAAATCAGAGAGACGTTAATTCTAATATTACATCACAGGTAAAAGCGGCATCAATGATCCGGACCTCCTTCGTTGTCAAATTAATAATTTTCTAACTCACCTTTTGGTTTTTATTTTTTTTCTCGTTGGATATTTTATATAAAAATCTGAAAAAAATCTGAAATGTGCGCACCATCACCAGATGTAACTCTAATTTTTTTCAATTTTTTTTATCCGATAGATTCCGAGAAAATCGTAGGAGAAGCGAACAGTACATTTTACCCTCCCCCGCCCCCCACGGTAGAGATACAAAGTTGAAAATTTACAAAAATGTTTCTTTTTTCATAAGCTATCGAATGGCCCATTCAGAATTTCAATCGGTTTGGGGGCACATTTCACTGTCTTATTCATCTATGCCCTTTAGTGTAGGCAGGATTCGACTGGAGACCTTCAACGGTTCGATTATCGCTAATTTACCATTTCTTCTTTACAGAGATATTTCGATGTCTAAGGTTAGATGTAACAGCCGTGGAACGCTATTATTAGGTTTGGTCGGAGATTGGAAATTAGCTTAAGAAGAATTGCGATCTGATTAAAATCTTTGCCTTGTCCTAAGCAGGTTGAAACTGCGCCGTTTACTGGGATGCGAGCCAAAAAATTGATGGGCGAACTTTGCGGCCTGCCGGATTTTCGCCCGCTCGCAAAATTGGTACATTGAAATAGAAGAACAGATAGTAAATTTAGTGTAGATAGGATTCGACTGGAGTTCAAGGGTTCGATTGATTATCGCTAATTTACCATTTGTTCTTTACAGAGGTATTTCGATGTCTGAGGTTAGACGTAACATCCGTGGAACGCTATAATTAGGTTTGGTCGGAGATTGAAAGTTAGCTTAAGAATAATTGCGACGTGATTAAAATCTTCGCCTTGCCCTAAGCAGGTTGAAACTGCGCCGTTATAGAATCGACTGTTCTATATCCGTTATATCGGAGTTATCGGAGCTATCTTTACTTTCGAGCGGAGTTTTCATTAGACTGCGAATGATCACACGGTTTCACGTCCGAGGACCGGCTTTACATTGGCTCTCCGTTTGTCTTATCGATTATCAGCCACTGTCGAATATAGTCGACCGACTTCCGTTGCAGTTAGTTGTCAGAGATCGATATAGATCCTGAACATCCTCGTTTCCTGTTCTTCGCTACAAATACGCTACTTGCGGCTTCAAAGTAAAATTCACTCCTGAATCGGGAGACATACCAACGAATAACGTAACGAAACTTCTCAAATACGGACATCGAGCGTGTAAAAATATTGAACGCCAAAGGTGGGCAAACCAACGCAGACCCTACGTGGACATTTCTCAAAATATATTCTACGTCATCATTCGTAAATGTGGAAAACGTTCGGAAGTGGGGATCAAATTCACATTCTGAACTGCGTACATGCATACTGTTCTGTGTTTCGAGTATCGTGCGTGTCGCGTGTAACGTGTGTCACAGACGTGTGGGTGCGGGACATCGGGTCTAGGTAATACGTGCATCGGCTACGACCTCCGAGGGTCATCTAATTGTAAGGTAAACATCGATCAGGCGTATATGCGTGTTCTGGGTGCGAGAAATATCGAAAGTTGTACACTTTCTGGGGAACTTTTCAACGTGCGCCACATCGTGTGTAACGTTTCCGTCCTGAAGACCGGGCCCACGATTTTTTTCCCTTTTCCTCTGAACTCCGTATCCGACTTCATTGGGGATGTACGAAAACATGAATGGCATTAAAAATGTCGGAAATTTTGAGCCGAGACGCGAAAGAAACGCGACCGATGCCAGAATCGCTTTGTCCTCGGGACAAAGCTCTCGAGGAGCGTAAGTTTCAGTCGCAAAACAGTACTTCGCGCCCGTTTCCGAAAACGTTACCCAACCCCAACCTCCCTCCTCCTTCTCCTCCTCCTCGTCCGTTTCGTCGCGAAGTTAAAGTCATCGCGGAAACAAGTTCGTCGGTGCGAAGTTGGCCGCGGACGTTCTCGCGAACAGACGCCCGCGTCGGGCCGAATTGGTTTTGATACAGGAATTTCAAGTTGCCGCCGGAGCTGCCGGAACTTTCGCCTCGTATTACACCGAAGAAGTTACGCTTTTTCAAATTTCCTACCTCTCCCCTCCGTGCGCCACTTGCCGAAAAGTGAGGAGACATTTTGTCGCCTCTCGCCTGAAGACCGAACTTTTTCATTCTCGAAGCTTCGAGTTCCGCAAAATCATCCCGTAAGCGAATCAAAATTCGAGCGCGAACTTCGAAAAACGGAAGTACTTCCGGTACTGAATGACTCTGAGCGGCCGCCAAAGAGAATTTGGAATAAAATCGAAACGTTAATCTGCGGTCGATAAAGTTCGCGACCATTCGTATTTGACTAACTTTGCGTAAGGACGGACTCGTAATGTTTTTTAACGATAGCAAAATTTGCGCGAATCACGGAAGTACTCGCACGATCGACACAAGCGATTGTCAAGAAGGATAGCCTGCCAAGGTTGCAACTGCGAACGTGTAGCTGGCAATCTTCGGCATCGCGAGTGGCTCGCAATTTTTTTCCCGCCGAAAGGTAAAAGTCGACCGGCCGGAAGTCCGAATCCCGAGCTTATCGGTAGGCTTATCGGCACCTTATCGCCAGGCTTCGCCGACCAAGCGGCCGTACAACGTTGGAAACGATAAACACCGCCGGTTATGGCAATTTCCACGGGAGCGTTGCGCCTGGCTTCGCGCGATATAAACTGGGCCAAATATCCAGGCGGCCTTTCGTGCGCGCGCCCTTACCTTATAAATTCAACCGCGTAAACGTTCGCCCCGGCGTTATCGCGCAAATTTTTGCCCCCCACACGGAACTCGAGCCGCTACCGAGGAAAGAACAATCGGCGATAAGATTTTGCCGGCAGATTCGCGGGCGGGTCGCAAAATTCGAAAATGGAACGCCCGCCTCGCACGACACTCGAACTTTTACGAACGCGAGTATACGACTGAATAATCGGCAAGTAGATGAGTAGATCGAATAATTGGTAAGTAGACGAGTAGACTGAATAATCGACAAGTAGACGAGTAGACTGAATAATAGGCAAGTAGACGAGTAGACTGAACAATCGGCAAGTAGACGAGTAGACTGAATAATCGGCAAGTAGTCAACTAGACTGAATAATCGGTAAGTAGACGAGTAGACTGAATAATCGGCAAATAGTCAACTAAACTGAATAATTGGCAAGTAGACGAGTATACGACCGAATAATCGCTCACGAGAGCTGTTCGACTTTCGTTTTAAGGGCAGTTCGCCTTGAAATGTTCGGAAGCTCTCTCGTTGCGTTGCAATATTGTCCGCATCGTTAATCGGCGAGCCTTCGCGCGAGGAAAAAGGCCTCAAAAATCGCGTACCCGGTTCAGTGTACCCTGGCTGGGTCAGGTTCACGTGTGTGTACGTAACGCGCGCGCGCGTGTGTGTATGGTACTGGCGGTGCGTGAAAGAGAGGAGGAAAAACACGCGGTTTTGCCGTGGCGCGAAGCGTAAAAAAACGCGGAGGAGCGGGATGAAAAGGAGGGGGAGCTATGGTGAGAGAGAGTGTGTGCGGAAGAGAGACAGAGACAGACAGAAGGTAAGAGAGAAGGACAGAGAGAGAGTAGGCGAAAAAACATCTACTACAAAATGCAAAGTCAGCCGCTCTCCCCGCTCATGCATTCATTGTGTCGCTTTGTACGACTCCCTGTATGTATGTACGTGTATGTGTGTACACTCGTACATGTAGGTATATGCCGTTGGCCTGCGCGCAATGCGATGTCCAGTTTCGACGCTGGCAAATGTCGAAAGTATCACGAAAAATCCTTACCCTACGTATCGCGGAATGACGCACCCTGTCCGCCAAATCTTTGAACGGACCTCGAACGGTCGCCGATCGAAAATTCGCGCAAGATGTCGCACGACTGTAAGTTCGGGAACATTTTTTGCAAAACAAATGCCATACATGGAAATTGACAGCGTTTGACTGTGACAAGCAATGCGCGCAAGCCTGTGCGCGTCAAGCCTTTCATTCCGCACCCTGTCGTTTTTGTCGTCGCACGACGGGGCGCGAGGGGTGCAACGGGAGAGAGGGTGGGGTGAGAAAGAGGGTAAGAGAACGAAAAACGCACAGCGAGAGAAGTGAAGAGAGACGGAGCGAGAGGAAGAAAGGCCAAAAAAAAGAAGGGTAGTCGCAGGCACACACGAAGCCTCACGCAAAAAGCAGCAGTCGTCGGGGTAGTTTTTGCATAGCAGGCGGCCTTCTACGGTGTCGTATGCGCGCGTGTGGGTGACATAGGAGGGATGCAGAGAAAGAGAGACGTGTACCCTCGGCGTAACGCCCGTGTATGTAAACTGACCTGTATGAGCGTAGGTGAGATAGGCGCGAATGCGTCCGTGTGTAATTTCGCGGGGAGTGGGGGGGCTCAGCTCTAATCAAGGCTAATTAAGAAGTTTCAAAATTGGCGCCGCACCGTTTCTCGGAACGAGTATGGCAGTCGAAAGGGTTCGTGGTGGATGAGATGAAACTTGCCGGGCAGAAAGCTCGTAAAGATCGTGACGTAGGACTCTGCGTAGACAAGTTCCTAGTCTCGGCAACAATGTAATTACATTTTTTTCCATGCCTTTCTATTTCTTTTTCGTTGACGATGTCGAGAGACGCATCCCGAGCCGGACGTTCAAATTTTTTCGAACGAAGATCGTAGGTGGGGGATGCGGATTCGAAAGGTTGAAACGGAGAATGAACATTGTTTCGGCCGTACAATGTCAATTGGCCCATTCTGCCTGTCCGATCAACGGGACGCTTTGTACGGGATCTGACAATATTCGGTTCATTAAAAATTCGCCATTGTTCCGGCTCGTATAATGAAAACTACGCGGAGGCCTTCGCGGGGTCCGACTGATTAAATTTTCGGCGCATGTTGGTTTAACAATCCCATGTCCGACTTGTGTATCCATTTTATTTATTTATATGTAGGATATGTTTTTTTTTTTTTTAATAGATACCCGTCGTCGATTGAAATTTCGAGGCGTGTAGGTCGAATGTTCGAAGCGTATAACGGGTACCGGCGATTGTCGTGGTTAACGATTTCACTTTTCGAGAGTCGGACCGTCCGAGTCGGAAGTAACGAAAGAAGAAACATAGCTCCCGCGATGGGAAAAATTCCGACAATGGGCATCGGTAACATTGATAAGAAGCTTTCTGCCCGGCCAGGAGGAAAGAAATCGCGCGTACGCAATATCTCCTGCCAGCCGCCGACGATAACGAAACATTTACAGTGGCGTGGAAACTTCTTCCGTCGGTCCTCATCGTCTGAATTATGGAGATAAATGTTTCTTTCAAGGCCGTACTACCCGCGAAAACGACAGACGGACGCATTTTCGGTGCTGGTGGATCGTCGGTGAGCGAACAAATGTTGCGGCGCACGAGAAGGCACATGAGATTGAAGAGAGAGAAAGAGACAGAGAAAGAGAGAGATAGAAGGAAGGAAGAAAGATATAGTGGTGAAAAAAGAATGAAGCGAAATATAGATACGGATAGATCGACAGGTAGGGAAGATTAAGATACTGTAAGAGAGAACGAAAGAGATCCTTCGAGTGATATGTGTGTGAATGATAATAATGTTTAGGCAGATTCGTCCTGGCGGTGTGGTGGTGGTAGTGACAGTGACGGTGGTCGGTGGTTAGGTGGTGGTGGCGGTGGTGATTCGTTCGAATGGAGAAGAGATAGTGAGGTGGAATAAGAGAAAAAACTAGAGAAAAAGCCGGCGGCCAATTACCTTGAAGGACTGCACAGAGAAACCAGAAACCAGGGTTGGTCCGTAACATAAGAAGCGAACAGAAAACAGAAAAAAGGTAATCTTGTAATTAGGTCGTTCGCTGTAAGAGACACTGTTGCGATATGAGAAGACGGTTGACTCTTTATAAGGGGGTACTGGTATTTTGGGCCAATAGGGGTGGGAAAAAACGTCCCGATCACTTCGTATCCGTCCACAGCGACGTCTCGCGACGCTCGACGTCGCTCTCAATAATTTCGAGGCCTTTCGTGCACCGACGGTAATCGTCGTCCCCGGTGAGTTTTCCGACTTCCGGGAATACTCGCCAAAGAGGACGACGCCGACGGGGCCGCTCTTTACGACGAGCGTCGAAGAGCGTCGAAGAGCGTCGGCGAGCGTCGGCGAGGGCGTCGTAAGTGGGAATGCACATTGGAAAATAACACTTTGATACGGTGCTGGGGATCGTTCGGGACGTGGGTGGGCGGGACAAAGAGAGAAGATAAGAGTCTTTTTCGTGTCATACTGTCCGATCGATGGTTTCCGATGTGTGCTACTGGGTGCTGCGAAAGTTCTCCTCCACCTGCACGCACACCCACGTACGTACACACTTTGGTACGTACGTAGGTGAGCGTACGGGCAGCGGGAGAGATCAATGAGCAAAATGAGTAGTCGTTGTTCTACATGTAAAAAAATATCCTGCCGCCGGTGCGCCGAGGGCTTCCGGGAGAGAGGTATGGCATCGATTTGCGTCGCGACGCGAAGTGGAGCCCCAAACGTATCCGCGCCCCCCTGACAAATCGAACCCCGATAACGTCCGCTCTAATGATATTTCCGGTCAATCGGCCGTTCGTGCCATTTTTCTCCCCGGGCCACCCCTCGAGCGCACCTCGCCCAATGGCACTGGCGTAATTAAAGATTCCGCTGGCTACTGACGCGAGATTATTTACAGGTAGACGGGCGAAGACTATGGTACAGGCAAGCGAGAGTGCGAAGGTCAGCCGCGCTCGGTTCACAGCCGGATGTGAGAATGAACCGTAACGAAGGTTGATGCTGAAATCGTGCTTAAAATGATAATTACGCCAGTGCGGCAGAGAACGTATCATAGGTTTCTTTTCGCAGGTGTCGCTTCCGCGGGTCGCGAAGGACCCGACGCGATCGTGATAAAGTGTCGGAGGGGGTCAGCGACATCTGCGAAATAGAGAAGAATGAGTATAGAGGAGAATGTATCGCAGTGATAGAAGTATATACTGTAAGAATGCGAGAAGTTCCAGGGTGAGTCGAGTACCAATCGTAAGTGAGCGTTCATCTTCATTCGCTGAGAGACGGCAGGGACGTTTCGATAATATCCACGGCCACTTTTCAACATCGTCTGCTATGAAATTTTGAGGCTTTAGTCGCCTCAATTCTGCCGGTCGCCATTCTTGATATCTCATCGGGAACAAACGGCGTCAGCAGTCGAACGGTTAATATTTGTAATTCAGATATTGCTGACGAGGAGATATTCGAGGCCGACCGAGCGATTAATACGTCCGCCAGTCAGCGCGAGTGTGAGCGCGCGCGCGCGCGCACGCGTTATCCGGCATTTTCGCGCATCCGATTTTAATTGGCGCCCCGCGGAGAGCGTCATTTCCGGACAGAAAAATCGTCGAGTGAATTTTTCATTCGTTTCTCTCGCGACCCTGTTCGTTCTGGCCGAGTCGTAAGTATATAGGTACGCGTTCGTATGTGTGCGTTATACGTCCCGTACGGCCAACGGCGCCGACTGACATTTTCATCGTGACGGCCCGATAATTAATTATTAACCGAGGATTGCGAAAATGTCAGCGTGTCTGCCGTATTCGATTGTCGTCGTCCGCCCGACCTCCCTCGTCATTCGCTGACGCGTTCAGTAGTGCGTGCTTCCCGTATGTCAGGCACACGGGACATACCGGGTGACTACGTTGGTTGATGCAGGTCGGAAGACCGTGTGAAATCGGTCCTGAGACTGAAGCGTCTGTCTCGAAGACGATGTCAACGAACCAGAGTCCATTGACAAAAAGTAGTGCTTCCAGTAAGTCAGGCACACGGGACATACCGGGTGACCGGGTTCGTTAATGCAGGTCGGAAGACCGTGCGAAATCGGACCTGAGACTGAAGCGTCTGTCTCGAAGACGATGTCAACGAACCAGCGTCCATTGACAAAAAGTCAAGATATGAACTGCGTAATAATATGCTAGGAGAAATAGATCAAAAAATCATGACGTCAATTAATTACTGGCCGAGTCGCTGCAGTCGCTAATTGCTTAAGCGACGTGACGTGAACGGCTACATTGCACGGGATGTAATTACGAGTTCAGCGAAGTGACGCCTGATAGCGGGACATTTACGGTGCATTATTCCGTTATTTATTTACCTCCATTATGTCGGCGTACGTCGGGCAAAGCGGGTTATCGTAATTGATAACGTCGGATTAAATTGTCGCGATCGAAAGAAACGTTTCACTTCGGCCGCGCGTATGGGCCAAGTAGGTAGTATAGCCACGCGACAGGTCCGGCAGTGGAATGGCAAAGTCGGACAGGACGCAGGCGTCCGACGCAATCGCGTTCGAAACAGTTTGCGGCCCCCCGATGAATATTTATCGTCGCGGCCAGATGATCTCTCAACGTGCCGATTTCGTATGCGGGAAAAGTTGAAAAATATTGACACGCCGCGTCAGATTAGGATTTTGACGAATCGGTCGTCGATCGCGTCCAATTCTCGCGCGGAAACGCAGTGACGTCACTGCGGCGATCGCTAATGATCGCGCCACACGTTTCGTTCGTTCTTTTCTGGATCGCAAGCGAACTCACGACCCTCGCGTGTCGTCGAATGGACAATAATTATCCGGCGATCTTTTCCGCAAATCGCACGCGACAGAAGCCCATCTCTTAATTGTAGGGCGGTTGAATAAATTCGATCAGATCGGCCGCAACATACGGCACTGTCATTCGTCAGACGCAAACGAGCATTCTTCGACTGCAAATAAAAGAGATGTAATTGAAGACTCGAGCCAATTTCGAGATTGCACGAGCAGATTTTTACACGGAGTCGTGTTCATAATTAATGAGATTGAAATCGAAGTTTTACTCTGCTTTCGAAAGCAGCCGGAAGTTGAACGCCGAACGTTGAAAATTGTAGTCCGATCTTGCCTGCGCTGTCGAGTTAATTTTTTCCCCGACTCGCCGCGACACAATTGGCTCAGAAAGAGGTCGGCCTGTCAGCGTGACGGGCACGTACTATCGTTAGCGAGCCGTGTTTATCGTCGAACAATTCCGCCGGACAAAACCGATGTCAATTCTCGCCGAGCGGTTCGACCGCGGCGCACTATTTCGCGCCCGCGAGGGGTAGAGGAGAAAAAAAAACAGAAATGAAAATCCACCCGCTGTTTTTCGAGGCCGCGGGCACACCGCGCGCGCTCGTAATATGCGCACACCGTTCCTGCGCGCGAGAAGCGTAAATCTACTTCGCTATAAAGCTGGGCTAATTTCGTTTCCATTACCGCTGCTCCTCTTCCGACGCGAAACAGTCCTGCCAACCTACGGCGGTTGTTTCATCGAGCACGTAGAACGGAAAATAGTTGCAGCTAAATTTTGCTTGTCCCATCTACGACGTAATGTTGTGCGGTGGTACTATCGAAGAAGAGGGCTGATCGAACAAACGGAAATACGAATCCTTTGTCGGCGAACCAGACCAAAAAGCCTGCAGTACACGTTTTTCGAGCCTGTTCGAATGTTTCTTCCGCAGGCCGATCAGGAACGAATATGGCGCGGATCAGGGACGTATACGGAAGGGCAACGGGCGGTAATTCGATTTCGGCCGATAGCGGATCGAACAATAATACGCGTTCGAACGCAAACCCAATCCTTCGCAACCTATTGTCAGTCGCTGCCTTCCGAATTTCGAATTATTTTCCTCGTCCCGTCGATGACACTTGCGGTCGCCCCGACGAATGGCCCGACCTCGCGCGTCACAGAGACATCGCCATATTTTTTTCATCCCTGTTCGCAAGCTGGTCCGCTCGCGCGATGAACGATATTTTGTTCCGCAACGACGCGCGTTACGTGGCGCGAACAAAGGTCAAAGCGCGTAGGTCGAACTACAAAGTTTCGCGAACCGAGTGATTTTGAAAAAACTATGTTTATGGGCAGTCGTTATTAAAAGTTAAAGTCAGCCACGTATGTCTTTCGCGTACGGTGTACGATTTGGCCACTCTCCCAGCGTGATCATTCTATTTATTTTCGAAACGTTCGAACTTCCCTTCTCTTCCTCCTCCTCTTATCCGACATTACCGTACTGACCTTTGACAATGGCACACGGCCAATGATAATCCGGATTCCGAGCACTAGGCGCCAGAAACGTTTTCGCGCGCGCAGAGTACAAAAATGACATCCAGCAGAGACAACGGAATGTACAGATTTACGCGTGCAGGTCGAAATTAAACTGTAGATCCGAATTTTTGCGGCGGTGGTATTCGACGGTGAGTGATTTTTCCTATCGGAGCCGCTTTTTGACGTGGCGCCGCGTTAATTCGACAATAAAGTCGAATTAACGTCATCGCCGCCGGCGGCCCCGGGACGGTTTGCGAAATTGAGAGGATATTAATTGACGACGGGACGATGAAAAATGTGGCTTCGCGCACTTCGACCGGATATATTTCACCTGCTCCCTGGTTGCACTACGCGATTCCTCGCGCACTTACGGACTTCCGGCTATGCACTCCAGGACGCTACAGGATTTTCGGAAGTCGCCTCGTTATAATTCAGGTAGCCGGTGCGGAAAGTTGCAATTTTAAAGGGCACGCGCGGAATTTCGCGACTCGAAAGCGGGAAAGGCGTCAGGTGGGCGACCCAGTTTTGGTTCGTAGACGCCGAAAATCGTGGAAGAGGCTCTTGGCTGGGCGCAGAAGTCGGATGACGATGGCGACTAGAAGGAAGGCGAGCGGAGGAATTAAATTGCGACCGAATCGGCCATCGCGATATCGAGTGTTTGCGAACAGGCGAAGTTAAGTCGAGTAGCCTCTGTCGAGTCGAGTGCGAGCGAGGCTACGAACAGCTTCAGAAATAAAATCCATCGACGCTCTCCGAGTGCACTCCTCGCGAATGTTGTTCTACGTAGTCGAGAGCACTGTAGATTTTGGCGTCGCTGTCGTGCCGCCCTGCGTGCGGACGGAACTTGGACGGCTTGCTTCGGAACATAAAAACGATGGTTTTGACAAACCGAGTGTTCTCTGTCAACGTAGTTAGATGGGGCAGGTTGAGATTTTAGTCATTTTTTATCTTTCTCTTCGCGTTATAGAAGGTTAGTTCGATCGAAGTGGTAATGCGGTGCAAAATTTACTTAATGTCGATTTTTGATCGTTTTATTATTGTTTTTTTGAGAGATTTTTGACCGTAACTCGGAAAGTATTGCACTTAGAAGGTTCCGGTTTAAATTTTCTTGAATGGTTTTTATAACTCTTTCGCCCTATGATAGTGAAGTTTAAGCAAAAAGGTTTATGTAGAGTTCAGACGAAAATTAGTCCGTTTTTCACCGGTTTTTAATGGATTTTTGACCGTAACCCCGAAAGTATTGCACTTAGAAGGCTCGGGTTGCGATTTTTGTGATCCTCGTTTGATTCTCTTTCGATATGCGTATCCGCAAGTCGATCGGAACTCTTTTAACTTTTACCCATTTTTCGACCTCCATACAGTACTTAAGTCCTGTTTTTGTGCGGTCGGTTTTAATGCGATATTTTCTTGTGCGATTTATTTTGTGCGGTTTCATTTTTTGTACAATTTTGTTAGGGCACAACCAACATCGTACAAAAAAGAAACCGCACAAAATAATATCGCGTTAAAACCGACCGCACAAAAACAGGACTTACTGTATTTTCGACGGTTTTTTGGCTGCATCTTCGAAACTAATGCGAATTTCGACCAACGGCAAACGGCTCTCTGAGTTATTTTTGACCCCCTACCAGGTAGCAAAAGGGCGATCCGATTCGCCGACCTTCGATTTTTCGCAAAAATGAGAAGGGGTACCCCTTGAAAAATTCGCATTTTTTTACATTGTCTGTAACTTTTGAACCGGCGAGCAAAACCTATGATAATCATACATTTTCTTGAAGCTTTTGATGCGTACTTTAAAACAGAACTATCAGCGAAAGTTGATCTTTCAAAGAAACTTTTTTCGAGCTCGAAAAATGGCTGTATCTTCGAAACTATTGAGAATTCGTAACTTTGCTTGCGAGCAACTTCCATGGCGAATTAAAATCTATGGGATAGGGTGGTAAAGAATCGAAAATAAGGTCAAACATTTTTTCGCGTTTTAGGACGATTTTGAAGGTTTTATCACGTTTAGATAGGTCCAAATGATGCCAAAGTACCCTCAGTTGGTCCTTCATTGCGATACAAAACCGATAACCTAGTAAAAACCCTTAATATTTGGTCTAAAATGCGCCATTTTCGGCTAATATCCACCAAAAAGTTGAATAATGCCACAACTTTGTATAAAATAACATAAAAGGGGTTACAGAAGAATAAAATAATAGTAGAAGCCCAAAAAAGTAAAAATACATAAGCCAAATATCTCTGAAACCCACAGAGAAAGTATCTTCAATAACGTATAAAACACTGAACTGATTATTTCCGACCATAATTTGGATTGCATTGTATTTCTGACGGCGCAAAATGTTCCCTAGTACATTATTTGATACTCCATTAACGCATTTGGATCCCCCACTGGCAGAGAAAACTAATAAACCGCACAAAATATCAGTGAATTTTTCATTTATGTGGTACTCACCCTATTGCCAACTTCAACGAAAAGACAGAAGAGGTAAATATGTACAAAATATTCAACAATTTCCAAGGTAAATCATTGATAACCAAGGATAATCAATGAAAATGTTGTTCAAAATGTAATCTACCCACAAAGTTCCGAAGAAAATATGCTAAGAACGTAACACCCTAAAAGCTATTATTCCACTCTGGTCTCTCACAAAGTTGGTATTTAACTTCCGACGCCAGACAATGTGTTAAGTAATTATTTGTAAGCTGAGTGCTTATATTGCCGTTTCTCATCTCTAAGACAATTTGTGCACCGACTACGCAAACGAAGTTACACTCGGTCCACCTGAGGGCGCGGTCCATTTTCAAAACGTTTCCGCGTTTATACGCGCGCGAATAGTTCAGCTGACTGGCCACGATACAAAGTAGATCCATAAGCGTTCGCTTAGCGGGTCGCAACATCGGTCGTGACTCTCGTCGTACGCAATTCCTAATGAAATTATTTTCATTAAGCTCGCGCAGACCGCGACCGAACAAAGCACTCCACGAATGTGCGCCAACTAATACAGAGCAAGCTTTCGTATGTGAGAAGACGAAGAAACGCGAGTCTTCCTTAATTATCCCGCCAGATGCTGCCGACCGTATAAGAAAATCCTTTAAGACGGAAATGTACAAGGGCCAATCCCAACCATATCGCAAAACCACCCCTGTTAGTTTTAGCGAAAAATAATCAATAAAACTCGACCTAACAGTGTAATCAAGAATCTAGATCGTTAATTACGACTCGATTTGACGCTAACATATAAGACATTTACGTTGAAATTGACATGAGACAGTTTGTTTCAAAAAGCTACATTTTTAAGAATGTTCACGCTGTCACATTATCACTACTCTAATCATGAGCCCAATTTTCTCGAAAAACTGCCTTATATCACTGAAAAATGAGCATCATTTTCTAGCATAGACGCGAATCGTCATAAATTCAATGCCAATGCAATAATACGTTTCGATCGGCAGCTTTGAACCAATCCCACACTGCACACATCCTAACGTCCATTTCATCAACCTGAACTGATCTGCAACCCTCGAACGCGCTCGCGGCGAACAATTTTCCGCAATTCCACGGAACAAAAGTAGCGTAGGCCTTTAATGGGCCCGCGCGTCGAAAATTAATTTAATTGGCCGCCCGGCCGGCGCGGCGGATAATGCGGCCATTGTAATTAGGCAATTAAGCGGTGCCGGTAGTTATTTATGACCGTCAGTTACGGCGCGAGTCAAGCGAGCGTCTACTCTCTGCCCTCCGGCGTTCAGCTTCGCGCAGCTTCAGTCCGCTTCGCTTTGTGCCCGTCTCCTGGTCTTCGGCAGCGGGGCACGTGTGCCGGTCATGTGAGAGTTCGCGAATTAAGCCAGCGGTGCGTTCACCATCGCCCCCTCCCCTCCCCCTCTCCTCCCATCGACCACTCCCCGGAACCACCGAAGATGTCTTCGTGCGCGCAAAGTAGACGCGTCGGGCGTCCGCACTTGTGATCTTCCGCTGTGCTGGGCAACTTCAAAAACGGACCCGGCCGATTCTCCTCCATTAGCCTCCGGTAAGCCGAACGCACTCGGAGCTGCACCTATCCCTAACGCCGCCGGTTGCAACGTTGGCGGCCGTGCCGTCAGCGTCGTCGGAATCGATCGCTTTGATGCTCAGACGCGTTCGGTAATCGCGGCGAGCACGGGGCAGAAATCGTCACTGGCTCGGTTCGCTTCCGTGAAGACTCATTTTGTCTGTCCGAGTAAAAGCGAAAGTGTCTGTAGGCGTCCATGGCCTTTCCGTTAGACTGTCATTACGAATTTTGACCGACCGCGTAATTAAAACCAGAATCCGTTTCGCGCGATTCTTATTAGAAGGTATTGATGTTAATCTTACGCCCTCAGGGGTTCCGTCATTATGGACTGTTATTTTGACAGCTGATAAAATGATAATTGGCTTACACCTATCGTCAAAGAAATCGTCACGGGCTCGGTTCACTTCCGTCCGTTATTCTGTCTGTCCGAGTAAAAGGGAAAGTGTCTGTAGGTGTTCATGGTCTTTCCGTTAGACTGTCATTACGAATTTTGACCGACCGATAAAGAATTTCGCGTAATTAAAACGAGAAACCGTTCCGCGCGATTCTTATTAACAAATATTGATGTTAATGTTAGCCATACATCCCCTGATTATGTACTGTCATTTTGACAGCCGATAAAATGATAATTAGCTTTCAGCTCATCCTACTCCGCGAATCTGGTTCTTACATTCGATCCACGGCAAGAAAAGACTCCCTGCATTCTTATTAGTATCCACTGCAGAGTCTCCGGGGGAACTAAAAGGTACGTTCCATTAGGGGCGGCGCGAGGAGGGGTAGAATCTTGATTCGATATTTCCCCGTTCGCCTCGGTATCCGCGAAGGGTGGAATCTTACTTTCGGCCCCGAACTCGGCGCGCGGACGGAGATTGATATTTAAGAAGGATTTTGCGCGAGAGACGTCTCGCGCGAGAGGCGATCGGCGGAAGATGGAAAATGGCAGGACGCCGAGGCTGGGATGGGGGCTCAAAGGAAACGCGGAATGAGGGTGGAGACTGGAGAGTTGGGATCCACGAAACTCCGGATTGTTCTGCATAATTTCCGATTAGCGTCTCGTTCCGAGGCATTACAGTTACTGAGCCCTCGCCCCGTCCTCTGGCACGCCGGAATTTCTTCGACGGCTCTTTCGACTCGATCGCGATGAAATGCCAGTCCGAATATTCCTTTCCCGCGTTCTTGCTCGGCAGGGAAACTATTGACCGTTACGTTCGTTTTCCGCTCGGCACGGTCGGAATTAAAATCTTTTCTACTCACGAGTCTGTCTGGTAGACCTATCGAACGATTCGGATCGCAAGACTGTCGGAGTTGAGGGTAGCAATGTTGACGTGCCCCAGCTTAGAACCAGGGGTGGGATTGTTTATGATAGCATCAAATCGCACCGTCCTGTTACTTTCAGTCATAAATGCTGAATGCAACAAAATGCCAGATCGAATATTCCTTTTGCTCGGCAGCAAAACTATTGACCGTTATGTACGTTCTCCGCTCGGGGCGGCCAAAATTAAAATCTTGGCTACTCACGGGTCTGTCTACAGACGAGAATGTCGAACGATTCGGAGACTGTCGGAGTTGAGGGTAGCAATGTTGAGTTCGAACTTACAATTAGAACAAGGGGTGGAAATGTTTATGATAACATCAAATCGCACGGTCCGATTACTTTCAGTCATCGTATTCAGATCGACGGACGATCTCTTTCCGGGACGTCGCGGACGATATTTCTTCGATTCGCGCCAACTTTACGGCGAGCACTCGGCATCCACGGTTGAAACGATCCTCGGGGGCATGTGAATGTTTGAAAAAGTTCGCGCTCCAACCGGGCGAAGGTATGGCGAGTCCATGGAGAGTGTCGGAGGCCGTGAGAATGCCGAGAGACGCGTCGTTCGTTTCCGTTTTATCGTCGTCGGCGAGCTGGGCCCGATGCTCGACAGTCATAAACGAGAGTGCATCGATTCGCGGAGCCGACGATGAACTCGCTCATTCTATGGAGCGAGATAAATAAGTTCGATACTTAAGGAGCCCGTGACCGTAGCGAGATGCGAACCGCACATTATAATTGACCCGTTCAACAATCGATTAACTTCATAAAAAAAAAAATCGAGAAATTCGATGAAATGATGAACATTCTTTTTTTAAAATTCTATTCATAATGTAAATTGTAGATTGCATATATACTATAGCTTTCATCTAACGGTATATAAAATTAATATTTAGAATGGCCAAAAAATAATCGTCAGTAATATTACAATTTTTATGTGACTGGAGTTGATCGATTTCTGCACTGAAAGGTGAAATTGCGGAAACTGTGCCGATGTTTCGGCGAGACAATCGATCGCAATCGGTTCGCGATTTAAATAGCTTTCGCCTGGGAAGCGGGCGAACTGCGAGTACTCGACGCTGACGACGCGCAAAGCGTCGAAACAGTTTGCCGAAGTAAGGGAGAAATAGTGGCTGAATGCGTGGCGGCAAGCGACATAAAGACATCTTCGAGCGCGTTCGACATCGGCAACTTATCGACATTCAACTCGTTGCCGGTTGTGCTGGACTAAATACCGTTGTCGGCCGTTTCCGAAACTTTTCAGCCTGAAAGCGGTGCGCGCGCGCGCGCGCGCGCTGTTCCGATCGTCGGAACTTTTTCCGCTGCAAACTTTGCAGAGGCGGATATAAAATTCGACCACTTTCTCGTTTCATCTCATTTCTCTTTTCTTACGATTGGTATCATCGACTCACCGCTGCATTCTCCTGTGACGCTCCTAGTAATTATATACAAATACATACGATGAGCCTTTCTCGTGAATGTGGTTTCGTGGGGGGGTTTCAATAGGTCTGGCAGAATAATAAATTTGAACAGTGTCGTGGAACGATGCAAAGAATGAAGAGACCGTGAAAGAGCCTCGAGAACTTGAGGTAGAAACAGGCGTGAACAATAATCTTCAAAAAGTTCTATAAGCATAAGATGCTTACTAAATAAAAAGATATATGTATATATATAAGTGAGCACAAATCTCGAGTATAAATGTAATATAATATAATAGGCAAAAGGGGGGAAAAAAGTATGTCTTTCAAAGGTGCGAGATAATCGCGGGGTAATCGGTATCCAAAATATACGTGGCATGTGTACAATATACTTCGTATGTATCTATATACAAGTGTGCTGTCGTGAGTTAATATTATGTATTATATTAGTCATATGCGCGAAAGTACGAGCATCTGCCATTTCTACTGCCGATCATACTACGTTTCCTCTTCAATCAAAGCAAGCAAAAAATGAACAAAAAATATTGGCAGATTACCATACCGAATTGGCCAAGAGAAAGAGTTTTTTCACCAAACCACTCGCTCGTACTTTCGCAGTGTTTTTGCTGTGGAACTATAATATATGTATAATAACAATGTCATTGCACGTGTCATACGTGTCCCTCTTCTCGAAAGAAGTGTAAATCAAAAAGGCAAGAGAGCACAGTCCGAGGGGTGGGGTGGAGTGAAGTCGTATCTAAAGAAAAATACGGTGGGGGTCGTTTTGGGGGGTGGTATAAAAGGGGGGGCTTTTGTCGGAAGAGTATTGCGGGCAAGTAGGCGAGAAATATATGTATATATATCTGCGGTGAGACACAAGAGGCGGTGCAGTGACGGCAGAACACGGGTTATACTGTGCTCCCCTACACACCAATCAAGTATACATTATGTCTTTTCATGTTGGTTCGACCCCGTATTATTTGTCTTTAGAGTCTTTCTGCTTTTTTTTTGTCTCGTTCTCAGTGTCAATGCGAGTGAACCTGAAAGTAAGTGATTAGTAAGATGGCGTCCGATCGGCAATCGGGATCCTTGACTCGAAGAAGATCGAACATTTGCCTGGAACTTTGTCCGCGACGCCCGGCGTCGATAAAGCGGATCGTTAATATCCGATCCTCCCCGAACACGGACGAACTCTAAGAACTTTTTTAATATCGCCGATCGCAATTGCCGCGGACATCGTACGAGCACAAATACACAACACAGATGGGCACGCTTGGATCAGAGGATACTTGGCGATTAATATGCATCGAGCCGAAAAAACTTTGCGCCAAGCTCTGAGAAATACCCGTTCTCCTGTGATCCAACCTTCAGCCCGAGAGGATCTGGTGCAGACAGTAGGCGAGACGTGCCGAGGTTCATTGCTGAAAAACAATCGATATCGCATGTGACAACAGCTGTCACGTGAAACATTCCATTCTTGTCCTGTGTGAAAACGTTCTGTATACAAAACGTAGATATAGTATACATGGTATTTCATATATATAATGTGCGAGAGATGTATATGCCCGGCGTGCGCGGGCGTCGATGGACGTCTGGCGTCGGATCGAAAGTAAATCAATCGTCCGTAATACGCCGTCGGCGTCCGCGTGCGCGCGAGCGCGACGTGTGACATGTACAGCGATGTCTATATGGTAAACAAGGTTAATGATGATATGAGAGCTCTGTGTGTAGTTCGCGTGCGATAGTGTGAGACTTCTCCGGACGCGGAGTGCGACGTAGGTGGGCGTGCGTGTACGCACGTCCGTGCACGCTGCCGTGCACGCTGCCGTGCACACTGCCAGCGTCCCACGCGCGAAAACGTGACGCAGCGTCACGACTCGACTCTCTCGAGTCTTCTGCCGAGAGGCACGGCTACGATTATCGGCTGCACGCGTGACAATGACGGAAAGCGGGGCAGTTAACTGTGAACGGTCCGCGATCCAAAATAACAGTGGGGGAAGTGCGAGTGAACGCCGGGAAACAAAAAACCGAGCGCGGCCGACTACCGAGGGTACCTTCAGCTCCGCGTACGACAATGAGTGACGTCATCCGGAGGCAGCTTCGTTCGGGACTTCAATCGTCGAAATTGCCTGCCTCCGAACTTTTCCCGTACGCTTCGCGTCCGTACCTCTCGGATACGTCGAACGCAAAGGGAGGGAAAGATTTGTTCCGACTAAGAATACAAAAAGAGGGAAAATAATACCTATATATAGAAGAACGAGAAGTAGGGAAGCACGCGAAGAATCGTTGGGAACGAAGCGGAAATCGTGCGTGGATGCGCCTGACGAGTTCCGGTGCGCGCTATCGAACTCGAAAAGCCGATTTTCCTCTCGGGCCGCCTTCAAGCGGTCAGCTAAGCGAGTTTCCAGACTCTGAGACTCGAAACGAAGCTCAGAATCGAACGACCGGCACGACTCATTGCACTCGCTGGCGTCGGATATGAATTAAATAGTAATAATGTCGATTAAGCATCGTACTCGTTCAATTCCAGCTTAGTCGTTCGCTTTTCTCATATAAGCGCAAAGAAATCCTCACTATTACGTAATTCATCATTTTCCGGCGGTTGGCAAATATGGAAATGACCAAATTTAATTCTCCGCTATTAGTTTCGGTCAGACGTGGGCCAGTTTTCTTTGCATTACGGTTACACTTGTCGGACGATGCAGTGACGCAATAATACGCACGATGCGCTCTATATATTGCGGAAGGACTCTCAATTGACAGGCCGCGCACTTCGCTTCGCACAATTTCGACATTAACAACAAACGTCACAGACTTCCTGCCGGCGTACATTATAGATTCGGGTCGATTGTTTGCGAAACTCGCGGGCGCAGCCTATTGCGAGCCCCGTTGCATGTTTGACGCTAACAAAATTTCTATTGAACGCATTGCGCGCTAAACCGGCCGATATCGAGTTTCATTCCGGCGTACGCGCGCCAATTAAATATTATGCTCGCGGATGTGTTGATTTACTGTGACGTCTAAACGACACATCGTTCGAAATGTAACGGGCGTCAAAGGTAATCATTTGCAAAGTTAACGCGCTCGTCGACGTCGGCCGCAGTCCATTCGAATGAGTTTCTGTTCGTCTCACGATGTCGATATTGCCGTTCGCTCAATTACGCTGATTGACGTCATCGTTAATCGGTCATCGCGAGCGCATTAATTCAATGAAATTGGAGTTACCGTTGCGCGAAAAAAAAAGAAGTGAGATCGGGAGTATAAAGCTGCAGGCGAGGACAATTCGTCTTCGGAATTAACACATTTCCATATAGCGCGTAATCTGATTTAAGACGGAAGTTCAAAGGCACGCGACAATTTGCCCGGTTAACGAGCAGTTTACAGACTGCCGCGAGAGAAAAAGGACGGAAAATCCGTAGAGAGTCCGAAAGAGAGAGAGAACGAGGAGAAATAAAAGGAACCGCGGCTTGAAAATGTCTTCCGTGAAAGTCGGTAGTCACTCTCTAATATTTACACATTTTTATACCGCCCGGGTGACGTAATTTCCAAAGGATCGCATAAAGATAAAGTGCGACCGGTTAACGAGCTCACCCATACAGCCTGGCAGCTAGTAAGAGAAAGAAAGTGCTCTCATCCAATGTGCACACAAACATATGCGTAATATCGTAAAGAGAGATAAGAAGAAAAAACTGTGATATAACAATTGCACGAAAGTGAAGAGAAGATCATCGAGCAAAAAGGACAGTGTTTTGCCAAGATGCATAGAATTCGCGTGAATGAGACAGCACTAAAGAAAACAGTTCACACCGACAAATGGAAAATCCGTCCGAAAACGTTGAGAATGGTGGAATGAGGGTGCGGTTAGATTTCGCGGTGAAGAGATCCGGGATAAAATGGCAGCGAGCGAGGACAATCGTTACGATCTCGGCATTCAGGAATGGCGTATTCAGCCGGCCACGTGCCTCGGAACATATTCGGGCGAGAATCAAGCTCCCCCGCAAGCCGAGGACTACGAGCTTTCCGGTCTCGCTGGCCTTCCGCTTCTGCGGCCACGCCGTGACGTCAGCCGCTATTAACTCGTTTTTACGCGCCCGGCGCGGTAGACGCGACGTAAGAGTCTAATCCGATTTGCCAAGGAAGTACAAAGGTACACACGGGATGCCGCAGTGGGCTTCGTGTCTCACCCTTTACGTAACACTCTCTCTTCTACTCTGTGTATCTCTCTTCCTCTCTCGCTCTCTCTCTCTCTCTCTTTCTTTCTATCTCCGTCTGTCCCTCTTTGTTTCTCACTCTTACTCCCGTTCCTCCCTGTCCCTCGCTCGAGGATCCCGCTCTTAACCAACATCTAGCCAGGCACGAGGATGAGGCGAGAAACGGATTACCCGCGGAGTAAACCGTTAATGTTAATGAAAGCGGGTAACCGCGAGCACCGGTGTTATATCCATGAGATGCATTATCACGCATACAGCGTGCATACACCGGTGCATACAGTTTTCCCTTCCTCGGGCTCGTCCGCTTTCCGACCCTGTTTCGCATACGTCCTACGGCCCTCCCATCCTCCCATCCTCGTCCGGTCATCCCTACCGAGGCCCTTACCCCCCTGCTACCCTCTTCTGACCGTACCCTACCCCCCCCCCCCCCTTTACATACCGGCAGTAAAACGTTGCGAACCTCGCCGAGATTAGAATCATTACGATACGCCGGCCGTTATAGCGTTAGGCGGATAGAATCTTTACGAGGCTCGTAAAGCTCGTTCTTTTTCTCATTTCCGCGCGGATAACGGGCGAGTGCCTCTCTCTCCCTCTCCCTCTTCCTCCCTCTGTCTCGCTCGGAGGAACGAGCTCTTTACTTTCAACGCCTCGCTTCGCCGACCTTGCCCCATGGTTTTTCATCCTTGTCTGGCCTGGGTCAACGGATGGGAAGTGTGTCGGAGGATGTGGCGTGTCTGGATGTTCAAAAGCGGTCACTTACGATGCGGCCTGATACAGATTGATGGCGTCTCAGGTGTCTATTACGGGGTGGGGATACGAAATTATTGCCCCGGCCTCCGTCGTCAAATTTGTGACCTCGTCACGGTACGTTTACGGGCTGGCTTTTCGTTAGGTCCATGCAAATTGGAAACGGCCGGCGCGGGCTGCGATAGGTGGACTCCTTCGACGGAGTGGCGATAATTCGGGTTGAACGACCGTTTCGGGTATCAATTTTATCTACCAACCGAACATCAACCCGGCATGTTCGCTCAAATAATATTCAATATAATGAAATAAATACCTGACAACACGCGCGCGAAATTGATCGCGTCTCGAACCGATTAACGGGAAACAGCGGGGTGGAAGAAAAAAAATGTGCCCCCGCCCGCATTTTATCATATTCCGCCATTCGGGGGATGAAATTCTATCGTTGCCGTCGTTACAAAAACGTGTCCGGTCCGGATGATTGTAAAATACGCCCATGTTTTTTGCCCCGCGCGTTTAATCGTCGCTCGGTCGACGGAATGAGGCCCGCGATCGCCGAAATTTTGCGATATTCCGCTTGGGGGGGGGGGGGGGGTGAAATTGGAGAACGCGTCGGATATAAACCAGGCCGCTATCGCGCCCATTCCTTCCTTGCGGCAATTGATTGCGCGCACGGCCATTGTTGCGCGACGAAGACGGATACGGAGTTGTACAGCGTGGCGGTCGACCTATCTCGGAAGGTGTTCCATTTTCGATACGGCCCTGGCTTATGAATTCACGGCACGCGACCGTATTAGGGGGGGCATTAGTATTCGCCGGTACTCGATACCGCGACGTGACGTATTTCAGTTAGCGGACGCGTAAGCCGGCATTGCCCCGCTCGGATGTTGCGATCCGACGTATTACGTCATGCCTGCGTAATGGTGTCCTCGATGTGGAGCATCCGCGTGACTGAAGAAGTCGAGGGCCGTAAACGTGCACTAACTGCCGCTTCGATATTTTACGTCCGACGAATTGTTTGGAATCAGAATTATGAAAATAGAATTATAATATTCGATTAGATAATAGAATTACATCCAACGAATTTTTTACGAATTAGAAGTATGAAAATGAAATTATGGAATTCGTCTAGAAAATAAAATTAGCTTCCAATCGCTATGTCGAATATGTTAGGTCAATAGAAAAGTGAACATTCTCGAATCGAAACGAACATCTTGACACAGCCATGAAACATGAAAGGATGGCAGTGTGTCGCGAGGGTCGTCGGTTAAGCTTCTCGAAACATTACACGGTCCTGAATCATCTTACATGAATATGTATATGTGTACGTTCGGATCCGTACGTCATGCCCGCGGCTGCGGTCGACTATGCACCGTTGCAATACGTATGTTAACCCGGATCGCGGTTTGTGCGTGAGTCTTCATTTAACTGTATAACAACAGCGCGCTTAAACTGAGCGAATATATGCGCGGAATTTGCATGTAAATGTGTATGCGCGTTTTGACACGTGTTAAGCGACCGCGAGCGTTGCCGGGACACAGGGCGGATCAGGTAATTGCCGTTGCCCCAAGGACTCCTGATTCATGACTGAAGCGTTCCGGAGCACCTCTTGCAGGACTGTACTTACTTCCCACGAGCTGTACGCGCGTTGTAGTCGAAGGTTTACTGCCAATGATAATTGTAAATACAACTCTACACCCTTCATGTGTCACAAATGTCGAGTCGTTCGCATTTAAGTACATGTTCGTTTATCGTCCTTGAAAACAAGCAATTACACAAGAATGAACAGTCCGAAGCTTCACCGCGCGAGTACGCGATTAATTGCGCAATCTGGAAGTTTTGAGTGTATGAAGAGGCGGACGTTTCCTTCGACGGGTTCGTTATTTACTAGAGTGTGCAAGATAGTAGGGAGTCCTCTGTTATTTTCCGAGCCGCCGGATACCGATTTCGTCGATGAAACGTAATCCGGCGGCTGTACTTGATTTTTCGCCGAAAAAGGAGGGGCGTGGAGGAAGGAGGGCGGTAGCGAGAGGGTGCGGAGGGCCACGCAGAGATAGAGAAGGCGGAGAAAGGGCACTCGGCGTTTCTTCGGCCCACCGCGGGCGCGGAATAAAGCCTTTTGTGCGGATATCAAACGGACTTGGCGAAAAAGCGCGCCTAACAATGGGGACTTTTCGTCGTCGTTCCTCGGCCAGTCTCCAGCGAGGAACAACGAGCCGGAAGGTTGGCGGCGGGCTAGGGTAGAAACAAAGGTTCAATCCAATCCGAAAAGAAGCTTCCACCGCGGAGCGCTCTCTTTTAAACGCGACGCGTTACACCTTTGACATTTTCCTACTTCGACGCTGCCGGCAACTTTGACCGGCCAAACGTCGACTTATCAAACGAATCGTCATACGTTCCGCGTATGCGTCGCATCGACGAACCGTATCTTCAAAATCAACATTCATATTTTTTGCGAGTACACGCAAAAAATCCACTGGCCACCCGAGAGAGGATTTCTTTTGGCTTTTCGAGTTCATTTTGCGCCTCGCAACTGCGTCGGCGTCGAAAAAAACCTGATATTAGGTTATTCCCGGTCGCGGCGGGGGTTCTTTTTGACGCACTGAAATCGGAAGATGCGATATTAGTGAAGAGAGGACGACTGTGAGCGCGGCAGGAAATTGTAGAAGTCGCTGATGTTTCGCCGCTGCCGTCAGATAGGTGAGAGTCTACTTTTTCTCGATAGAGTCACAGAACGCGGAATGGAAACGTGCACTGACCTCGAGGAAGTCCTTCACCGTCGCGTCGACGACCATGAGCGGTCGCTGGATCAGATGGACGACGCCGTTCTTCACCGGGATGTTGGCCTTGACGATCTCGGCCAGGACCACGCCTCTCGGATGATTCGCATCGCCAACGAGCGTGTCGGATTTGACGTAGACTGAAAGCAGAGTAACATTCATGTAATTAAGGTCCACTGGGTGCCCGATATCGCGGCATGCGCAGAAGGCACTATCCCCGCTAATAACTTCCAATTTTAAACGCAAACAGACCGTACCGCTTCGCGAGCCACGCTTCAAAGTATGGAACATAATTTAAGTCACAATTTAATCCACGATAATGCAAATCCGCGGAGTTCGTTATTACATACATATTCTCTAACCTGTATACGTTCGACGTGCTTGCTTTCCGGGGGGGAGGGGGGGCCAAAAGCGTTCGCCGAAATTGGCCCGGATTCGCGTAATTACGCGACGCGGTGCAATTCATAAGAACAAACGCGGCAACTTAATCGCGAGCGCGCGCGCGCGCTGGCTGCACTTATGCGCCGGATTCAAATTCACTCTGCAGTAGACGAGAAATGGCCTTCTCCCCCTCTCAGTGGGGTAAGCATGACAAAACGGCCATAATAACTGCCAACAACGTGCGCGCAAGTGCAGTCCCGGCGACCGGCACGGCAGATTTGAAATATCCCACCGGGTGACAAATTTCGAATCCACTAGCGGAACGGGCGAAAGCTCTTGTGCGTTTGCCATCGCGCACTTCCAACGTGCCTTCCACATTTGTTGTAAAAGCTTTATCGCGTGCGCGCGCGCGCTCTTTTCCTCTCTCTCTCTCTTCACCCCGCTTTAGCCTATTCATTCCCCTTTCCACCAACCTCCCCGTTTCTCTCCCTCTGTCTCACGGTGTACGCGTCACTGCGTAGGGCAATAAAAATATTCGCGTCGGTTACTCTCTCGCGCGCGGCGGGTAAATAAAAACAATGAGGCGAGCCAGAATTTGCATGTTACAGTTAACGCGAGTGCGCGGGTCCGCACACAGACTGCTGCCCAGTCGTATAACTCCGTACACCTGTGTACGGCTCTGAATACATCGAGGGCAATTGAATTTTTTTTACCCACCGAGCGGCCGGCACTGATATTCGCCAAAGAAAATCTTCGTCGAGGTCGAAACGAATGGCGCCCGCGGGCATGAATTGTTTTTCACCGATGAATGTCGCCGCGGATGAAGTTATTAGAATATCGCATGAATCGTACGAATAGGGGAGACGAACGTCGCATATTAACCTCTTAAGCGCGGCCGAACTTTTCGCGATTTCTATGCAAGTACATTGGAATTAAGTTTTTGACGATTAAATTATGATTTACTTTAATAATTAATGATAACAATTGAGTATGATATGTCAATTTAAACGGCGAGCGAGTACTATAGTGGCGCATCGTTCAAAAAGATGTCATCCGCGAAAGCAACTAGCGTGGCGCATTGTTCAAAAAAATGACGTCCCCGAAATCCACTATAGTGGCGCAACGTTCAAAAAAATTACATCCGCGAAATCCACTATAGTGGCGCATCGTACCTAAAAGGTTAAGGTTGATTCTCGAACCATTCCGTTATGCGTAAGTACGAACGATTGATAGTCGAATAGTCGAATAATCTTACCTTTGGAATGTGTCGTTTCGAAACTGACGGTGACCTTGAGGTTGTCTGAAAAAACAAGCGTCTCGTAGGGCACGTCGCTGGGGGTGGGTGCCGTGAAGAGGACGTGGTTCGGGATCACGTGGCCGTCGATCACCAGGTGGTCGATCTTGTTCGGTCTCGGCGACGGCTGAACAGATGGAAGGATTATTAATACAATCAATTAAAAAAACGATCGAGTTGGACGAACGAACAGATTCGTACTGCTAGCATAAAAATCGCGCGGCCGCGTAGCTTTTCATTCCAGCCCCGGGGGCGAACTCAATTAGCAAAACTGCAGTGAAAAAATAAGCGCATCGCGCGGAACGGGCCATAAGTTGTTCGCCGAAACGAAAATCGTGTACAGGGGGCAAAAAAAAATATAACGCGCCACAAGTGTTCGCTCTATGCCTCTCTCTCTCTCTCTCTCTCTCTCGTTCCGCGTCGTGCGACTCGCAGGGAGTGGCCGATAAAGGCAATAACATTTATCTCGGCAGCGCGGGGAGTGAGACGGACGGACGAGTTAGCGCGAACAGTTTATAGGACGGAGAAATTTGTGGCTTGTCTCACGGTCTGGCCGGGAAATGTACGATCTCGACTCTTCGACTCTGCTGTCCGCGCTGGACAGCTTTGCCGGAGTTTGCCTGCGGGCCGAAAAATGATTCTCGCTTAAAAGCCGCGCGGGTGGCGGACGTAGCTCGAAAAAAGGAAGACCACCCTTTTACCGTGGAGGCGGACTCTCAATGAAAATATTTAATTAGCTTCCCGACAAGACGGGACCCGCTAATTACGCGCGTGATTTCCAACCTTTGCTCTTTGTGCATTCTCCTCCGCGGACTGAAATCGTTTGACATTCGTCGTGTTCGTTGAATTTTCTTCCGTCTGGCCACATCCTTGGCTCTCGTTACCGCTTTGAATGCTACATATTCCCATGCCTTCGAGGATACGATCCGATTGTTCGTTTACGTCCGCGATCTTTTCCTTCGACTCGCTTCCTCGTCTACACGCTTATCACGTTCTCCCCGCTTTGCGCCTATCCATGCGTATCTCGGAACCTCCCTCCGCTCACACTTCCCTCTCCCCGCTGGCAGCCCCCTCAGTTCGTAACCCTTTTATCGTCGACTAAGTTTCCTGCCGTGGGACGAGGCGCATTCTGGCTTTCCGCTTGAGCCGTGTCTTCTGGCTGGAAGTCGACTCCGGGGCCAAAGTCTCGCCGCGTAATGCGGTGTAATCGTGTAAACCGCGCAGTGCGCCTAGCGTCAAAGACGAAGCGAGGGGAGGGGGTAGGAGAGGACGGTGGGGAAGGACGAGGGAGGTTGCACGGCTGGCAAATTAACGGAAGTAACGAGCCGGCGGAAAGGAGCCGGGCCGCCGAACCTGACGCACTTCATTGGCCAATTACGCGTCACTCGGCTCTCGTCTTGCGCTCACGCCTGCCAACCCACGGTCAGAAAAGGTTCTCGAGAGTCAATTATCCGTCGATTATGTCTCGCGACGCGGCTCAAAGACTCGCCCCTCTCTCGTCGGACTCATCAGCGACGCGATCCGAATGAAAATGTAGTCTCGCAGATCCTTCCATCTCATCAGATTTGCTCCGCCTCGAATGAGACTGTGAGCGTAGAATTTTGTCGATATTCGCAGGTACAGGCGCGCTCCCTCTTGCCAATGCCAATATTGACGATCGGAAAGTAGCTCTGAGGTCGGCCGTTGCGGAGGGAAATTTGTGAAAGAATCGGTCGGGGGAGGGAAATTACAGGCGAGGTCCTGGCAGAAAGCTCTTTACCGTCCGCCGATTCGTCCTGGGAGACCACGTTCTCTCTTTCTTTCTTTGGTTCCTTCTTTCTCTGTCTCTCTGTCTCTCTTGGCTTTCCCGCGAGACTCGCGGCCGGATTGTAATATACAAAGGTGGGGTTTTTTCCGAATAAAAGAGTTAACATTAAAATTGAGGTAGTATCCTGCCGAGCGAACCTTCCGACAGGCTCCGCCGATTTCCTCCCGCTCGTCGGATAAGAACAAAATCCTCTTCAACCGAATATCAGCCCGGAAAGAGGAGAGAAGAACCTGCAGTCAAAGCTCGAAAAACCCTTGAGGCGAGGCAGTTATCCACGGTATTCCGCCGTATATACATCTCTCGAGCCTCTTTTCCGTCATTCCTTCCTTTCTTGCCGTCTATGCACCGCCCTTACCCGAATCTCCTCTCGCCTCCTTCTGCGCACCTCCGATATAGGATATCTATTTCCATACTTTTTCGACATGTCCCCAAGGATCCAAACCTAACATAAGTATTCGAAAGGTTACAATTTTCGTAAACTATTAATAAACCCTACAACCTCAATCGGACTCACCAAAATATCTCTCGATATTACTAAGATTTACTCAGTTCCCCGATTTCATGTAATGCATCAAGTTACTTTAAGCATCATCATTTCAGACCGAACGAACTGAACCTCGAAACATCCCTTTCAGAAGGTCGAAAATAACTGGAAGGCAAACGTAGACATCCGGCCCGTTAGCGGATGCGCAGCCCGAGAGTCACGATTTCGAGACTTTACGTTCCATGGCTAACTCTTCGGCTTCCAAGATTACCTAACCTGAGCTTTATCCCGGTTACATCAACATTCCTCTTTCAAGGCCGTTCTCGCGCTGTGGCGGTGGAAAACTAATTCGCCGCCCCTTTCTCACGCGGCCGGGTGGTAATGGCAGGGCTGACGAGCGTACATTCGATAGAAGAAAAGCTCCGGGCTCCTTACAGCCGGCGGCGCATTGAGGCGCCGACGTCGTCGACGTCGTCGACTTGGAAAAGCTTCGGCTAGGAGGTGCCGCCCGCCAGGAGTGCTTTCCGATACGCCTCAATCGTTCCTGCCGTCAATGAAACGAGGCTTTCAGAGGTACCCGAAGTCGATTCTCCCCCTTTCTCTCCTTCCACCCCTCGCCCCTTCATCCCCACCCCTCATTTTTTTTCATCGCACTTCCACGTATCCATACGGCGTCCATGGCCATGGAAGCGCATTATACACAGGTGTACACAGCCGAATCGCATCTGTAGTGCTTCGACGAGCCTCCCCCCACCCCGTAGTCGCCACCCTTCGCGGAGGGGGTGAATTCAGCTCTGTCGTCCACAGGGAAGCTCTGCAATCGCGTTGTCGGGGCAACTCGATTTCTGCGGACCACGAAGTTTAAATCCCTCGCTCGAAGGACCAACTTTAACAAAAGTCGTGGCGAGAGGGGGTGGTGGGGTGGCATTGGCCAGGAAGGGTCGGACGGCGGTCGAAAGTGGGCGGTCGAACGGGGGAGGGTGACGAAGGCGGGTGTGGGCCAGAAGGGGGTGGGATTCCCGATACTCGCCAAGGAAGCCGGCGCGAGTCCCGGTCGCGCCGAGGCACGGGAAAAGATGACCTCGTTGAGAGGAAACTTTTTCCGAGATCGGAAACTCTCCAACTCGTTCGGCCCTCTCCTTTTTTCCCGTCGGGCTCGCGGTACCATTCTCTTCCGACTCGGTTATTCCCTGGCCTTCCCTCCTCTACCTTCTTTCACCCTCTTCTACCCTCTCCTTTCCTCTCCCAGCCCCTTCCATCTATCGCGCCTCTTGCCGCTCGGCCGAACCTGCCGGCACTGACCGAAGTCCAGTTTTCGATGTAAGCACGCCGTGGCGACGAAACTTTCGGCAATTCTTGCCAGACTCCGGACCGTTCGCTACAGGGCCCGCGGCCATTTCCCGCAAGTCGTACCGAGCTGCCCGCCAACCGACTCTGACGCGTCTCTTTTCCTCTCCCCTACTGCCCGATGCTCCTCGTCCAGCTTAATTTTCCACGTATCTATCTACTCTCTAATAAATATCTACTTTCATCCGTAATCCGGCAGAAATTTTTGACGCCGAATACGTCGACGGATAGGGCTTACCTTAAAGCCGTCGTCGACGGGGATGAAGAAGGTGTAGCGTCCCTCGGCCTTGAAGACGTCCTCCTTCCTCTCGATGACGATCCGCTGACGGAAGGTGCTGAAACGAAGACAATGGACGGCGTTCGCTCAATTATTTCCAGCCGGCGGATTACCTTCGATCGTAGTGAAGCGCTGCGATGGGTGGAGGAGGGGGGTAGGTCGATCGAGTGCAACGTACGAAATAAGCCGATTACGCTGGCCCACGACATTGGCCCTTACCGCGACGCATAAAGGAGCCCGGCTCATATTGGACTGTTCATAATGCAACGCCGGAGATCGTAATCTCAGCTAAACACGAAAGCCCCCCACACGCGGCAGGGACCTCGGATGAAAAGGAGGGAGGGAAAAAAAGGGTGAAGAAGAGGGGGGCGGGGGGGTGAAGAGTTCGGCATAGTTTTCGCGTGTAATCTCCTTAGGCGGAACTTACGGCGCGTAGGGCAGAGGCCGAGATTAGAGCGCAACGATGAAAGTACGTAAATCGATATTACCTTAGGGAGGCAATATGGAATGCCTTCTATGCCCGTGATATGAACAACCCCAAATGGCTCCAAGTTACGCTCGTTCCCCCCACCCTTCCGCCCCGGCTCGTGTCTAATCGCCGACGCGGATATGCGGAACTTTGTTTTTCCGAATAGTGATGGTGCGATAATAGGTTGTGAGGATGGCGAGTATCGCGAGTCGCCTTAAAAGCGAAAGTTTTGATCGACTGAATTCGACCTCGGGTAAGGCCGATTTCCACGCGGGTTGCTGTATGCTTATCAGTTGTGTAAGAGAACTGTCCCGGACGAGCTCGCGATTGTAGGAAGAGAAGAAGAAGGATTTAATAGAATGGAAATAGAAGTACACAGAACACGCTATTCATTCAATCCGTTTCTATCTTAGTCTCAGTTCCAAAAATGAACTGTCCTTTCTCGAAACAGATCGCCAGACACGCTTCTCTTTTGTACCAGCCTGGAGCTGCACTCAATCCCTAAACACTCCTGACTACAATATCTGATGCTGGTATACCTTACATACACTCTCATTCGCACGAACGTTTCTACTGATGCCAAATCTATCCCATTACGTCACCGAGACGCTACTGATATTTAATGAAAGTTTTCGCGCTCGATTAAGGTGGTACGTGCTGGGAGGCGTGCGGATCGGCGCGAAGGAACGAAAATGGCCGTTTTGCGATTCCTGGAGCCACGGGAGTTAACCTAACGCCGATTTACGCCCGCCGAGACAATCGACGTCCCGTATTCTTCTTCCGGGTCGTTGGCCGCCCTGGGATCGCGGCGAAGTTTCTCGCACGTACGCCTAAAAATGTTAGACCTCCCCGCTCGGCGATTTCGTTTCTAGTTAAATCCTTCCTCGCGCCGGACGTGCTCGGGACCTCCTGGAGGAGGAGGAAGCCGCGTGCAGTATACATGCGCCACGGTATGGATTGCCTAACCTGTGATTCGAAGCCGTTAAACTTTTTCCGCGTCGTCGAACAATGAACCCTCTCGTTAATCTTTTCCCCACCTCCAAAACTACCCCATTTCATCCGAAATATCGTGTGAGGAGGAGGAGATAAATTTACATTCCTATTCTGATACTTGAGAAAGAACAAAACGTTGCGTAACACTGGTCCTGAAGTATTTACTTGAACTAGTAGTTTCAAGGTCTACAGTTTTTTTTGGAGACTGGCTTGGATTCAATTATTGATTGTGAATGGATATGATTCCATGGTGTTGGTGATGGGAGTAGACAGATCGTGTAAAAGTGGTATGACAGGGTGGGTCGGTCCGCGATTAGGAATATGCTTGCATTTTGAGCATGAGATAAGTGGTGAGTAATAACGAGAACGACGACAGCGTCGATAACGACGGTGATGGATAGGAAGCCAAACGGCGGGCAATAATTTGTCACGGCGTACCGCGCCGGGGCTGGTATCGTCGTATGTACTCACCGAACACGATGATCGCCCATGTTCAAATTTTCGCTCTGGTTCAGGAACTGATAAGCGTTGGGGTTGTAGATCGGCCAGTCCGACGAGATGAATCGCACCGGCTCGAGGACCTCATTTATGATATGCAAGACCTGAAACAGAAAACATTGCCAACCGTCAGTCACCGCTCTGGGATATCTTAAAACTATTTGCGACATACGCTTAATTACTGGAAACGTAATATAATTTCTCTTCGCATCTCAGCACCGAGATTCGAAATAAAAAGCCGATACCGAGCAGAATGAAAGGTAGGTATATATCCTGAGGCGGGGGTGAGACAGAAATCGCTGAACAAAATCACTCGGTCACCATTTGGGAAAAACCGCAATTTTTCCCTCTCCCCGAAAATGTTCGTCCATAAATTCTGGCCCTTCGAAGCGGCGCTAGGCGTCGCCGGCAGAATGTCAGATTTTCGATAGAGCGCACGGCAGCGGCGGCGGGCGGGCAGTGGCGGCATTTTTCGACATTTTGCTCGTTGATAAATGCCGCGGGGTGAGATTGTCCAGAAATAGGCCGACCGTCTCATTGAAGTCCGGATCGAACCGAAACGATAACCGATAACGGGTACACGCGTAATCGTCGGGCATATAATTGATAAATTCGACCGGCCATTGATACGTAGATGGAGAACGCTAGAATAAAATGATAAAAAAATCCCGAAACTGGGTAAAACAAAAGCGATAGCCGAACGAGCCTTTGTTTCGCATTAATAGCGAGCAAAATTGCTACCACAACTCTAGCTCGACTTCTATCACCTACGTGCAGCCGTGGATTGGTGGATACAATGCAGGCGGTATAGGAACACTGCCGATAAAACGAACGACCGGTCCCACCCAACTTCCATAAATCCGCCCTCGCCCATCGCCCAGCAAACCTCAGAACTCCGTACAACGAGGAGCCCGCCCGAGTGATTCGACCTTCAAGTCGGACACTCAAGCCGGAAGTGGCAGTCCATCGGCGCGGACTCGTTCGCGTAAGGAGCAGCAGCGCTAATTTTCGTCGAGTCGCCGAGGACCGGGACTATCCGTTCGGCTCCCTCGAAGGGCACGGAATTGGGAGGGTGCGGAATGGGTTGGAAGACAAACCGACGTCAGGCTCGAGAACGGTGTTTCGTAGAAATGGCATCGGGGAAGGAGTGACGAGGCAAGCTCCGGGTATTTATTCTGCGACGAACGCAGCTATTTCGTGGTTGTCGGGACGACGGAAAGGGTTCGGCAAAGGGATACAGGAAGGAGGGCGAGGAACAGGAGGAAGAGGAGGAGGAGGAGGAGGAGGAGGAGTCCTAGGAGATATCCTGCAAGGTGGTGGAAGGAGTTGGGGAGCTGGAAGGAGCTCCGACGTGAACTGAAGGAGACGGGAAGAGGAACCCAGAGAAGGTTCGCTAGCGACCGCGCGTCAACCTCAACTCTCCGAGCACGCCCTCATACCATACCCATCCTATACCCATCCTATACTCATCCTATACTCATCCTATACCCATGCCGTACCCATCCCGTACCGAAGCCATCGCCGTAGTACGCGATCCGCGTCACTGGATACCTCCGGCAGCTTCGAAACGCGCCCGACCATTTACCATCCCGAGTTCCGCGACTAAAGTGTCCTATCGCTATTTATCCGCCCTCCGCGCTGCTTCTGCAACACCTCCCGCATCCTCCCCCGGGCCACCGATCGTCCGCGACTCTTTTATCTCGCGGCAGCTTCCACCGACCCCGTTCCTCCTTCCCGGCCTCGTTCCCGGCCTCGTTCCCAGCCTCGTTCCCGACGTCGTTTACTCGTGTTTGTACGTCGCAGGAGAGAGGCTTTCAGGGAATATTACCGGGCACGCGAAAAATGTTCAGGTTTAAACCCGTTTGTCGTGGCGGCTGGCGGCGAGCGAGGGAGGGGGGGGGGGGGTGCGGTCCGCCGGTAGATAAAAGTGAAAAATGCCGGAGACTGAAAGGTCGACTATTTGCTCTGTTCTGCAATGACGCTCCGGGGATATGTAAAACCAATGCAGGGATGGGAGGATCGGGCTCGCGGCGGATAACACTCCTGTTTGCAGGAGGTTGATTATTACCTCGGCGGGATGGAGAGTCGTAGGTTCTCGGGTGGGGGATGTCATGTAACGCGATTGGGAATGTACTTGTCCCGGATGCAGAAGGGAAAGGTGGAGTCGCTCGGTTGGGAAGCGTACGCGGAACGACGGATTAATCCGGCTAATTTCAGGCGCGATTGCAACGTCAGTTGCGCGCGAGCGTTCAATTGCACGCGTCTCCGAGCGCGAGTTAAAGTGGAGAGGTCTGCCGGTGACGCGGAATCATGTCGACCGTTCGGTATTCTGGGTCGGTATCGAATTGTCGAGGCGCGAACGTTCATTTAATTTTACCGAGCCTCATCGCGTCTGAATTCGCGACGGAGGAATTGAGAGAAAGGAATGAGGAATGGGAAGCGGGAGGGAGGCTGATAAGACGGAGAGGGGAGAGGGTGAAGAAGAAACGCGTCCCATTTATTCGAAGGGAGCATGCTGCCGCGGACTGAGACGAAAGACGAGCGGAGAAGAAGGATTAGAGAGTGGAGAAACCCGGTGACTAGATGGCTAGAGAAGAATCGCTTCACTGCCGTCCCAGCTGAGAGAGAGAGAGAGAGAGAGAGAAAGGGAGAGAAGAGTTGTCGTGTTTCTTACGATATAAGGCATCCGAACCACGTCGGCCATTTATCTTACTCTCCCAGACCGCGAATCATCAGTGCCGGAAAAGAGATCGAATCGCCCACGGGACGAATTCTTAATTTCTTCCGGGATCCAACGTTGTATTCCCATTCTGATCCTCCTTTATCTCGCCCACTTACGAAAATATCCAGGGCGCGAAAAATATCTTATCCTACGTAACATTTGCTAGAAGATAATCTATCGACCGACAATCAGCCTCGAGAATACGAACGAGAACGAACTACCTTAGAACCTACACTTCGACAGTGCCGATCGAAAGGTTACCGTCGCGAGAGTTTCGTAGGTCAGTGGTAGAAGTCGAGTTCGGGGTCGGTCGCTGATACGTTTGAGTTACGATTCTTTTTTCGACCCCGCTTCCTCGCCCCCCCCCCCCCCCCTCTCCCAATATTTCGAGCGGGAAGCGTTTCGCGTGGCTCCCACGATATGATCGCGCCGAGAAATCACGTTGCGGATTACGTACTTCGTTTTCGAACGTCGCTCCGGGGACAGGTGTGAGAGAAAAAAAAAACGAGTCACACGAGACCGGGCCGCATGTATCAGCCGCTCGTCACAGATAGCGGACGACGCGGTCGCGGTCGACCAGTTTCTCGCCCCGTTTTTATAAATCCGCCAGCCTACCATTCCCCTGTCCTCCCCTCACTCTCTAGCTCGACTACGAATGTTTGTCACCGGCGACTGTCACGCGCCGTTAGCTGAAAGTCGCCAGCGCGTTCCACTAACTTTCGGACCGTTATTTCCCATGTTGATAAAGATTAATCAGGAGGGGTTCTCAGGGAACTGTTGTGGAGGACTGATGTTACAGTGTAATGGGTGTAACGGGTAGTACGGTGATTGTGACTACATCGGACGGACGATTGGCTCCCTTTACGGGAGCTCTGACGGCATGGGCGTTCTTCATCAATTTTTCATTTATTTCTGGACATCTACACGAGACTGTGGTCGCGGGGAATAGTCGGGTTATGTTGTTTTGGACGGACAGGGTGAGTATTCGTGGTCTTACGATGAGGTAAAGTGATCTGTTTACAGTACAGACGATGAAATGGTCATTTCTCCTTTGTTTTTTCACAAGTTTTGCTCGTAGCTCGGAAAGTAAGGCACTTAGAAGGCTCTGGTTACGATTTTTATGCGTATTTTTTGTTTCTCTTTATGTTGTGTAAACCACAAATGGCTCGGTAGAACCTTCTTCGCTCGCGACCGGAAAATGCCAGATTTTCAGCGTTTTTGACCAGTTTTTTGGTCGTATCTTCGAAACTATTGCACTTAGAAGAGCCGGGTTGCGATTTCTGTGATCTTCGTTTGATTCTCTTTCGATATGCATATCCGCAAGTCGATCGAAATACTTTTAATTTTTACCCATTTTTCGACCCTCATTTTTTCGACGGTTTTTTGGCTGTATCTTCGAAACTAATGCGAATTTCGACAAATGGGAAACGGCTATCTGAGTTATTTTCGACCCCCTACCAGGTAGCAAAAGGGCGATCCGATCCGCCGACCTTCGATTTTTCGCAAAAATGAGAAGGTACCCTCAAAAATTCGCGATTTTTTAAATCGCCTGTAACTTTTGAATCAGCGATGGAAACCTATAACTATTATACATTTTTTTTAAGCTTTCGACGCGTACTTTGGTATAGGATCATCAGCGAAAGTCGATCTTTAAAAAAATTGTTTTTCACCTCCGAAAAATGACTGTATCTTCGAAACTATTAGGAATTCGGAACTTTGCTTGCTACCAGCTTTCAGGGCGAGTTAAAATCTATGAGAAGGGAACATACGAATCGAAAATAAGACCAACAAATTTTCGGCGTTTTTTCGCTAATTTGACGATTTTATCATGTTTTACTAGGTGCAAGTGTTGCCAAAGTAACCTCCCGTGGTCCCGCATTACGATACAAAAGTGAGAAGACAGTCAAGCATGTCCATATTTATCGCCAAATTGCCCTCATTCTGTTCCCTCAGGACATACATAGACTGCAAAGCATGACGCTATGTCGACATTCCGCTTTATCATGTTTTTATATCCCAAAACAATAATTAAACCAGAGGACACCCACTTTTTCTCACAAACACGTTGGACCCGCAAATATTTTTGGATTATTTTCAGTCAATACTCATTTATCATTAAACGTAAACCACATTGAGCACGGCAACCCTGTGTATTTTCAACTACATTAATTCCTCAAAAGAATATCAACCGAGATAACAAACATTTAACGCACCTATCAGTTTATCAAACATTCACGATACCCTCACTGAAAAAAAATATCGGAAAGACAATATTCCCAATATTTCATTACTTAGTTCTTTTTTTAACACAGATATCGGTCATATTCTTCAACGCCTCAGATTCAATCTACATGTGCTATTTTCGTTTCCTTTTGTTCGAAAACTTTGATCCCCTCCCACCTCGAAGAATTACGACTGGCCGACATTTTTCAATTAGTATCCCAGTACGCGACGGTCCAATCGTACTTACCCTAGTACGATTCTGCGCGGAAGTTATTATGTGGCGCGTTAGTCTGGATTACCTTATCTTTAAATTAACCCGCGACGATACCATCTTCACCCTCCGCCTGTTTCACATGGCTGCAGTCAAACGTATGTACACGCGCCGCGGTTCTCATTTTCAACCTCCGCAAATACCGTGCGAAAATTGGATCCAAATCGAGCTCCCTCGCCCGAAAAGCTACGCCTAACATTCATCTCGCGAAAGAACGTCTGACATTCCAACGTTCGTGCTACTTTAACGAAGAATTCTGCGTCTCGTCATCCTTCGAACCTCAATCTTAACACATTGCTGATGTGTGTGGGCTTAAGCGTGTAGCAGCACGTGGATTCAGAAAAACCGACATATTGAAAAGATCAATATAGAATAGTGTAGTTGTATTGTATGTTTATTTATGTCTCCCTTTTAGGTTGCATCTACATTCTTGCAATTCTCCCTTTCTTCTCTCTACATTAGAATAGTGTAGTTATAATACTCTATCTATAAGGGTGTCTATGAAATATGTACTTTTACACGATCCCATGCCACAGTCTGTAAGAAACCTAAAAGTACAAGTACCCGCATGCGTTAAGAAGACGTCTTCCGAGAACACCAGCGAGTCCCGCAGAATTTTCTGTACCGCAATGTTTTTCCCGACAAAGCGAAAGCTCCCTGGCTCGTTGTTACTTCGTCCCGGTTGGGAATGATTGGTAGAAACTGCCCGGCCGGCGAGTACGCGCCCCCGACACCGTCTTCCCTCCGCCCCTCCCCCTGGTGGATTATAAGGCGAGAGCGTAAAAGTCTCCTTTCTCGGGAAACTTCGTCCATTTCCGCGGTATCGTTCGCGCCCACGCGGCGATATCGCGAGAGGTAATCATACGTAGCTACGTACGTAGGTACATCTACGGCGGCGGTCAATTACGTCGAAAGTTCAGCCCAGTTCCGGGGCGGGCACGCGAAGTGGCTCGCGTTACAATGTGCTTTGTTCATTTATCGCGTCGTCATTCGAGCATAATTGGAATTACGCCCGGCACGGATGTTACTTATGCCCCGAGCCGGCCAACTTTATCCCCTTTTGTACGTACGCGTTATCTCGCGAATACGTTACATCAAGCCGACGGTGGTGGGGAGGGGGCGTGCATTAAAGCGAGTGTTATCGGCCCGGCCCGGTGTTTGCGAAATTTCGAGCGAATTTCGCTGCCGCGAAAAATGAGAAAGTTTCAATTCTTCCTGCGCGATTCGAGCGTAATTCATGTACGCGTCACGCGCGCGCTTTCATAGCGAGTAGGCCGGAGACATTAATAATAAGCTCGGGAGAAATGGATCGTCGCGTCCATTAAATTCGCGGAGGTCGGCATTGATTCTTAATTAGATTTCATTTGCATAATGCCCGGGCAACGGGCGCGGCGGGCCACATAATGCGAGTGAAACGTAACTCGTTCCGGAATGTTCGCCGTCGTTTCGGAGTTAACGGGAGATATGATGATTCTGAAACAAGCGTACTGCGCAGAAATTGACACGGCGCCGCCCGTCGATAGAACTCTATGACGTCGGCCGGCCCGTAATAGGCTCCGGGACAGTGGCGAACGTATCGGAATAGCGAAACGCTTTCGCGCACAGTAGTAACGATGTATCGCTGGTCAGACGGTACTGTACGTACGCGCAGGCCGGAGCAGCTCGACGATTTCGAAACAACCGTGATCCGGCGAGCGCGGTTTTGTCAGACGCAGCCTGCAGAATCCGACAACGTTACAATCAGATCGAATTACAGCACTATTACGCGCGACGATATGAACCATCGGAATTGAAGTAAATCAGTTCTCATTGCGTTCACTTTTGCCCGCTGAGCGGACCCGTATATTCTCAATTTCGAATTTCCAACGAATCCCGGACCTTCAGCATTACGTCCGATATTTTAATCCCGATATTACCCACTGCAGAGTACTCTTCGTTCCTAATGTTGATCTATTAATTAATTCGCCGCTCGCGTTATCTATCTTCGTATGTTTGTGCCTTATCTTCGATCTCGTTTCATCAAACGCGGATTCAATGCCCGACGTTCGGCCAATCAATTCGTCACTTCTTCTCCATGAGCATTTATCATCGATGTTTTACCCCTCAAGCCGGCATTCCGCTTCCAATCTTCCGAATCACGATCCTCCGATCTCCGAGCGAGATCTTGTAATTCTCGGCCGGTCGCTGCTAAGCGACGGCGAAAAAGGAAGGGGGGAAGGCGATCCGAGTCGGAAGGCGTAAAGTTCGACCTAACGAGCCCTTCGAGATGTTACTTCCGAGGAGTCCCGCAAGGTGCTCCCTCAATTGTAAAAGCCGCTACGTAACGTTACTCATCATTAGCCGCACGTGCGGGCCGTGATTATCTTACATCCGGCCGCTGGGGAGGAATAAAGCGACAGGCAGACTGTATCGTATGATTACTCGCACCCCGGTGGCCGTATCTTCTTTACGAGAGAGAGAGAGAGAGATAGAGAGAGAAAGAGAATGAGAGAGAGAGAGAGAGAGAGAGAGAGAGAGAGAGGACAAAGTCCGGTCGGAACTGATTAAGAAGGAATCCACTGGGCGAATTCGCGAATGAGTTGCGCTAAAGTTTAATTAGCGTGTTAGCCTCGGAATGAGAGGGTGACCTAACAGGGGTGCGAGAACTCGGCCGGTACGGAGTCCGGTAGTTTCTGCGTCGTAAATCGCGAGACAACGTGCGCGATCTTTTTTGCCTTAACGGTCGAGGAGGTTAATTTCGGTCAGCGCGCTCGTTCGGTCTTAAATTTCCTGCCCGACAATTTTTCCGCCTTAGGGGCGCGTAAAAATGCTCCATCACTCCACTTTTTTGTGTCCACCGCGACTTCGTCGGTCTGCGGGAGTAATTTGTTGTTTAGGTGAGCGGTCGATGTGCGCGGCGGTGCTAAGTGGTGTGACTTTTATTGCTACGCTTCAAGGTGGAATTTGGTATTTTTCGACGGTTTATTCCTCGAAATTAACCAGTGAGTTTTAACGCGATTATTTTGATCCTTATCATTCCAGTTTAGGTCGGTCGTGGGATCCTCGGTAGGCAGTCATTAAACTGTTGCCTTTCAGCGGCGAGCGACTTGAAATTCGGAGCGGTCAAAACCGTCGCTTCCTAATTAACAATCGTTTCATTCTCGATTCTGGAAGTTTGAAGCGGCTCGATCTGGGGCCGCTCAATTTCCGACGTTGCAGTTTGAAAACGGCAGTGGCGATCCATAAAATCCGAACTGGAGCCAAAAACTGGAGCAGGGCGCTCGTCATCGGCTGGTTGTGATACTTTTAATTAAACAAGGTTGAATATTTACGCATCCTACGACGCGACAGTTCAACAATAGTGTTCTATTTACGGTATAGCCAATGAAATGCTCATTTTTTATGGTTTTTGATCTATTTTTGACTGTAGTTCCGAAAGTATTGTACTTAGAAGGCTCCGGTTTTGATTTTTTCGAATGGTTTTCACTTCTCTTTCGCCTTATGATAAGATAGTTCAGGCAAAAAGACTTATGTAGGGTACAGACAACAATAAGTTCAATTTTCACCGATTTTTAATGGATTTTTGACAATAACTCCGAAAATACTGCACGTAGAAGGCTCCGGTTGCGATTTTTGTGTATGTTTTTTATTTCTCTTTATGTTGTATAAACCACAAACGGCTCGGTAGAACCTTGGCCGCTCACGACGGCAAACACAATCCGCGAGGACAGTAGTCAGTCAACACATACCACGCAACCAAAGTCCATATATTATTTTGCTCCTCATCTCAAGCACAGAAATTCCCTAATACCGATCCTTCGGCCATTTAGAACGCTACTTAAAATTTTCCTTACATATCTATTGAAGCTAGCACACAAATAGTACCTATATGATTTATACAATATCTTGGCATTTTATCTTTTGGCCATACTGTGAACTTAACAATACGTATATACGTTCTCGATTGAAGTCATCGACCCTTATTTGCGATACAAAAGCGAGATAAGACAGTCAGAGATACGGTTCTTCATCACCAAAATTGACGTTATACCTCTCTCTACAAAAATACATATACTCCAAGACATAATGCTCTAACAATTCTCCTTCATCATCCCTTTATTTCTTAAGACAATAATTAAATCAAAGTCTATCCAGTTTTACCCCAAAAAAGGTACACCCGGTCACAATCTTTCTTTTATTCCCAGCAGTAGTCCTCTATCGACAAGCGTAAATCACAAAATAATTCAGCGTCTTCCCAACTGTATCCAAAAGCGCTATTCTGCCTCCGACATGTACAGGCTTGGCTCAAGGAAATAACGTAAAAAAATTCGAATCAAAACTGGGCCGCGACCGGAGTCGAAATAATGGCCGAATTTAAGCAGGGATCGCCATCGGTCGGACGGAAATTATGCGCGTATTAATGCTCGCGGTTATTCCGCGTCATGGCCCGCTCCTGCTCGCCGGACGAGAAGAATCCGCACTTGGATAAAACGGTCGGCTTTTATTAAGCGGCGATTCGTCCTGCGGGAAGGACGAACAGCCCGCCGGGATTTCACTCCGCTCAGCCGGTCGCATTAATCTTTCCGCTCGGCGTAAGCTTTCGCGTTTTGCTGGAACGAACGACGCAACGCTTCGCCGGCTTGAGGCGAGGAGGGGGAGGGGATGGCACTGTATAAGACAGTACTCCAATTGCTAAGAACGGGGTTGAAGTGTATTCGATTCTTGGCTCCGGGCTATATTTCAATAGCGCATGGTTGCGTGTGCAGATATATTCCAAGAATGCGTTACTTTATTCGACATTCTGCATTAACATTGGAGTTATGTAGCGAGCTTTAATCTGTCAAAAAGCAATTGTTTATTTGTTCTACTGTCAGCCAAAGTTTTCGAATAATACATTCGGTGTAAGATTGTTTTTGAGACACGTAAATAACTTTGGAATTCGCTGTTAAAAGGTAAGACAGAAGATTGTCCGACGCTTGGGCGTTATGTCGAGTAAACGGCGTCTCGGGCTTGCCTTATTACTTCCGCCGTCGCGAGCGATTTTTATCCCTCCCCCCTGTTCTCGCGATTAGGTTGAGGCATCGGTTAAGAGGACGGATCTGATTTACATCCCTTCTCATCACCGCGACTTCTGGCGCGCGCCTTTGATCAACACTCTTCTTCCCACCGGCTCGCATCGCGCTGCCGGGAGTAGAATAGTGACGAGCCCATAAAGCGTTAACGACCTTCAGTACCTAATTTCTTCGGGAAAATGGGTAGCGGCGTCAAAGGCGCCGCTTTCGTCAACAGAATCCGCGCGCGTGCGCACCAAAGCAAAACACTGTCCGATTTTTTCTCACCTGGCTGCCGTTCGTTTAAAATAACGGGACTCGCTAGGTAATGATTTACAGACGACTATGATTGGCATCTTAGAACATTCCGGCTTTCATCCCCATCCCACGGAACGTCGAGAGTACTCGAGACACAAAGCCGTATCGATCCGCTATCCTCTTCGTCGATTTTTTCCATCCCTGTCGCGCGGCGTCGCTGGAATTTCAGCTAGATCGCAAAATGCGATAATAACGTTCAGGTTTTATTCTCTGCCTGCCAAAAGGTATACTTCGAGAAACGTACGGTAAGGCTGCTTTCAATTCTCGCGGAATCGACGCTTCAAATTTGTAGAACGTCCCGCGCCGAAACGCTCCAACTACGTTTATTAAACCTTGCTCAACCCCCTCCCCCCTTAACCGCGGAGGAAAGTGCGATTCGGGGACGCTGTTATCGGGAAAACGATATGTCGTCATTGGCTAACGTATACGCTGTCCTTATCTTTCGCATTAGCGGCACGGTCGTCCTCCGTTTTACGACGTCGTCCGAAGACATTGATTAGTCTGCGGGATGTTACCGCAGGATGAGCGATCCGATATCCACTCGAGGCAGAAACAAAAGCGAGAGCCCGGCTATCAAGACGCCATGGCGCTAATTACCTAACGTTAATTTCGACCAATTGCGAACGATCCAGCGTCATACGAGCGATAATCTGCATACTTCGCGAAATTCATACGAGAGTCAATAAGGATGTTGAATTTATGCAAATTATATTATATCTGATCTATAGGAGACGTCTATGAAAACGGCCGCGAGAGGCGGGATGGTAACGGGTTCTTTCCCGATTTGCAACGAGCGAATTTACGAGGAATATTTAAAGTGGGTGGAGAGGATGGTGGGACGAATTAATCGTCGAGTAATGCGAATCAATGTTGCGAGAGCGCGCGCGCGCACGGTGACGGTTCAATTTCGCTCGATTACATTAAAGGCCGTTTTCCGCCCGGCGTGGCGACCTCGTAAGCGGTCGAGAGGGGGGTGGTCGAGGGGGTGGTCGATAGGGTGTGGTGTCGAGACACCATGGCGCCACCGAGTGCGACGACATTCTCTGCGTTTCCCTCTTCCATCCTCCATTTTTCCTTCCCCGCCTGCCACGTTCCTTCCCCCCTTTGTCTCTTACCCTCGCCCTTCGTTCTCTATTTGTCGACCTCCTTCTGTTCCATTGTTCCCCTTCTGCTCGCCCTTCCTCCGCTTCCTCCCTCTCGGCGCCTCTCGCTTCAATTTGCTCGCATTTTGCACTTTCAGAGCGCGTCCTCTCACCTTGCCGCGCACATTCTTCCATATTTTTTATTTCAAATTTTCTGTCTCTTGCCATTTACATTTATCCGTGGCTTCCTTCCGCTCTTTCCGCGGAGGGCGTTTACCGCTCGAAAAATATGTAACGATTGTTCCCTTCGGATTTCCATTTCCGGTCCGCGGCTGGGACGACTTTTTTTCCCACTTCCTTCGCGCCGTGCCTGTTGCAGTATCTTCACCTTATTCTGCGGGCTCTCTTTACCGGGCTCAACCTTCGCTCGCCTCCGAAGGCGACGGAAGGTGCACCAGCGGCCGCGGTCTTAATTTCCATTAAGATCAAGATTTGCGATTCAGGCGACGACACGGTTTTCCGCGCGGTCGACCCATATACACCGAAGCCGGAATTGAAATTCGTCACGTCCACCTCGGACGGAAGTCTATTCGACGCGTCAACTCCTCTCGCTCTATTTTACCCCAACGTCTCCGGGAGCCGTGCGAAATCTAATTGAATTAGACGAACGAAACCTCGCGCGCGATAGTTCATCTAAATTCTAACACCGATCCGCATGCTTTACGTCCGAACGCAGAAAGTATCAAGAAATCTATATTCACGACCGGCCGATGCCGTAAACTCGTCGGACAGATACTTCGAGCCGATCGCGGGGGAGGGAAAGCGGAAGTGAGAACATCCTTATTTCAGAAGTCGCGCGCGTACCGCTTCCGGCTAGGCGAGCGGAAAGCATGAAAATTTCAATTCACGGACAGGAGAAATCTTTGACCGCGATCGCTCTTAAGGTCTCCCTGGGATTCATCGAATCGGTCAGCGGGAAGAAAGAGGTTCCCCAATCTTCTCTCTATCCATCAACCTGTACGGGATTTTTGTTTCGCTCCCCTTTGTCGCGCTCGTTTTATTTCCATTTTACGTATGTGCCTCCCCTACTCTTTCTCTCTCTCTCTCTCTCTCTCTCTCTCTTTCTGGAGCCATCACTATCCTTACTCCGCACACAGGCGCTGACTTTTTCTTCTGGCCGCTTCTTTTTTCCAACCATTCTTCCGGCCATTCTGCTCCACCCCCTTCTGTCTCTCGACTCCCTCTCTTTATCTTGCTTCCACCCAATTCCGTTCTCTTCGCTCTCTCTCTGCCTCTCCGTCACTTTGTTATTCCAGCCTTTCTTCCACGCTCATTCTCTTCACATTCACATGCGCGCCCGAGTTATTCACCCATACGTGGGAGGACGCAGACTACGAACGGCGCGGGGTCCTCAACGGTTTCCCGGTAGCCTGTATTTTTAACAAGCTCTGACCTTATTTTGCCTCCCGACCCCGAGGTGGAGGGGGCCTGCGGAGGATAGGAAACGAAGCCAGGCGGCGAAACGGCGTTTACGCACGTAGCGAAATCTCGGCTTTATTTCGTCTGGGATCGAGTTATCGCGGAAACGAACTTTCCTTTACCCGGACTACCGACTCCTTTCCACCGTCGGCTATCGTATTCCTCCCGAAGGCGAAGCTTTTTACCGGCCTGCCCGCAGGAGAGGGAGGGAGAGAGAGAGAGGGCGGAGAGTGAATCGTAAAGAGGAATTGTGTCATAAAGGGGATGGAGGCGATTACGGCGTAAACGGATCGTCCGAAGATACGAAGGACTTCACGCACGTAAAGCGACGCTGGGGGAGGAGGGGGTGGCGGATGAGATTCGGGGAGAGAGAAGCTGAGAGGGTGAAATAGCAAGATTCCGACGCTATCGTCTAATTTATGCATACCGCGAGTACTCGCAGACGGCTTACCGTAATTCACCGGCAAATCTTCCCGGTATTATCTACTCGAGCTTAACTCGACGTTGTTCGACGCGTTCGTTCGATGTAACGCGTTCGAAGGATCTCGAGTCAATGTTTACGCGACAGCGGATTTTTCGACGGTCGAAGTGCTCGAATTTCAAAGTTTGGGCAAAAGTCGTGTCATTCGTTGAGAATCCTGAAACGGAAAACGTTATTTTTCCTCGGAGTTCCGTTCGTTCGCATGGTGAGATTTTTGTAATGTAAATGACAGACTTTGGGCCGACTGAGCGTAGTCGGACGCGGAACGAGCGAAATAATTTGTTTAACGAGAATAATTTCGGATCGATCTAACGACGCCGCAGGCCCGACGGCGCCGCTTTCAGGTCACGGGGCGGCGCATATACCCGCGATACACATTTTGCATATTTATCGAAGAGCGGATTTATGCCCGCTTCCCTCTCGCTACGTGCATCCGTATTGAAATGTTCCGGCGACGGCGGAAGAAAAGGGTCCCGACCCCCCGACGGCGAAAATATTTCTCCGCGCTGAAATCTTCGTTTCCTTTGAGCTCACCATTGTCGCGGACGCAATATCTGGACGCAAGGTCGGTGGGTGGTATAGAAAATTTAATAATAAATTCCTTGGCGTAAAGGAATCTATTCTTTCAACAGCTCCTCGCCTATCCAATCCACGCATTTTTCCTTGCAAGTCTCTTTCGCGAAGGCCAGGAGTTGGACGTTTCCCGTAGAGTGACAAAAGGAACGACAATCCTCTCCTGTGTGTATGTGTGTGCGTGCGAGGCACGTCGAACCGTCGATCGTCTGGCCCGCAAAATTATTCTCCCATAACCGTTCGCGTCTTCGAGCACGACTGGCGCGTAAACGGATGTCGTATTTTAAAATGATCGCCCGAACGTTCGTCGAGCACGTAACGAGTTTACGTCTTAGCGAGCGAGCAATTCTCGACTCTGCCAGTGGCACACACTCCTTTCACCCTTCCTTCATTCCTTACTTCCCTCCTTTATTCCTTCCGCGAAGGCCGTCTCCAGTCCGGGAACAATCTCCCGCGTTATGTCAGTCTGTTTCGAACTTTTCGGATTTTACGTTCTGTCACCGGCGACGCTCGTCTAATAAAACGGGTTATCGGCTACGGCCGCGGACGGAAAAGTCTCGCCGAATATTCCTTTTCATATATTTCCCAGCCGCACACCCCTCCCTTGCCTCTCTCCCCATTCCGCGGATCTCGCGGCATGATTTTGTCGACTGGGCGAAATGCGAATCCTTCGAGATGAGAGAATCCGGGACTCGCCCGACGTCCGACGTTCCCTAATTCCGTTACACTCTTACGGACTCCACCTTCTCCACCCTCTCCCCTTCATGGAGGATGAAAATAGAAGGAGCTGACTTTCTTACCCGCGAATGAGATTTCACTCTCGCTCCTCGACCATTCGGCGCGCGACGGATTAGCATAGAATTCCTACCGTCGGAATATGTGTGGACCCGGAGCTGCTGCGAATTCGGCCGAATCTGAATATTAGATTCCACGGTTGAAATTTAAATAGTACCCTCTCCAATCCCGCCCCGATCGGCGCCGTTAGAAACTTTCGGTCAGAACCGTGGACTAGGTAAGAGATGATTCGATCAAAAGGGAAACAGAAACGATTAAGGTTTAATAAGGTAGTATCTTCCGCTTCTATTCAGCTGGCTCGTTTAACAACCTACGCAGAAAGATCATGAGATTCAAACAGACTGAAGAGCAGTTCTCTGTTTGCTCCTGCCAACAACGTTATGTCCAAAATATACCGAAAAAGGCAGTTCTGCCTGTACTGGAAACTTCCTTAGTTCAAGGAAGAGACTGACTGCAAAGGATGGAAGACAGGCGGACGTGTGCGGACGAACGGGTTCAAACGTTGTACGGAGCGAACGAGGATGGAGTGGGCCGAGTTCAGCAGCATAAAGTGCGCATTCCGCGAAGCTAGCCGAGTCTAACGGATCAAGGCGGTTTTTAATATCGCGAGGTTCGCGGCCGTTTTGATCTCATTATGCGCCGGCGGAAGGCCGGCGACTAGAATGCACACGGTCACCGGCCGACTGTCTGGCCCGTCTCTCCCCCTGCCCGTCTTCCAGGCGACTTCCAGGAGTCTCCCGGGCGTCTTCTCGTCGGGCAGTCGCTTTTCTAACGATCCAAAGAAATTCCAGTCCGAATAACTGCACGCCGCCGGGGCCAGCGTCGTTTGAGAGTTACGCTTAATGGAGGGGAAAAATGCTCAGAGGGGGAGTTCCGTAGGCACACGGGTGAAGAGAGAGAAAGAAAGAGGGAGAAAGAGAATAAAAAAGAGAGAGAGAGAGCAGAGAATGAGATAGAAAGTATGAGATACGGCGAACGGATCGCCCACCGAACGCTGAATTGAAAATGAGCCGCGGGCGAAAGTCGAGGGGCGAGTACTTTACGAAATTGTTGCCTGGCGAAAGGGATGAAAGTTCTAACCCCCCTCCTCCCCCCTCCGCCTCCCCTTCTCAGGAAGCTCGTATCGGCCGAGTTTCGTCCCGGCCGATGGAGAGGGTTTAGTCGGCGGCACAAAGCTGACGTATGAAAGCGCAAACGATCACGCCGATAGACTTTATCGTAACTTCGGGGCAACCGGGGTAGAGTTAACTCCTTGAAGGTCGGAGTCGACGGACGCGAGAATGCTTTTTCCGAGGGGAAAGCACTGTTGGCCGAATGGCACTCGGAGAAACGGTCCGCATTGTCTCGGGATTCGTAAATCGCTTGACAATAACCGGCTTTTAGTCTGTGCGCGACTCTATGATAATGGAAAATGGTTTCGGGACATTCGCAGAATTTTCTCCGATTTGGGATTATGAAAATTTTATCAACGGAAAGCTGGAATGGGAAGAGCCTTCCTGTACGCTAGCAGCATCACGTTCGACCGTTTCATTCGCCTGACTCGGTGTGGATTGTGTAGTAGGAAGGTAGGTAGCCCGATGGAAAAATGTTTGTCGTTAATTTTTGACTTACCGTCTTCCACAGTGGGAAAAGTTTGAACTAGCCACACCGGCAATTTTATCGTTAGCTCTCTACGATTCTCTATACTTGCGGATTGTTTGCTGAAATACTTCCCGATTATGTACGTACATTATGCTCAGGTATTTCCGCGCTTCGGTAACTGGCAGAAAGTAGGAGCCGTAATAGAACTTGCCGGTTAAGTGGATGAGAAAAGTTTTCCGTAATATTACCCTGACTATACAGAAGCGATGAATGCGTCTGCACGTATCGGAGGAAGGGAAATTATTAAGAGATGGAAGGGAAGAGCCTCTTCTTCGTTCCAATCTTGACGAACCGATCCATTCTGGTTCGGACATTTAAAAACTTTCGCATCGGACATTGTTTCGCGAGAAAGCGGATTCGAGCGAATATATATCTGATTTCGATTTGTCAGCTCAAGATTCTCTGTACCGATACTCCGCTACCTTGGTCGGTGCCGCTAAACCACAAATTCTATACCGCGATATTCCACTCTATTTCTGGTCTCCTTCTTCATCATTCAATTTCCTACCCCCTCCAGCCCCTCTATCGCTAAACTCGGTTCCGTGCGATTTTCATCAGCTGATGGGTACTTTAACTACAGATTAAAGGATTCGTTTGGCAAGCTGAAATGAGATCCGCGCCGTCGTTGGCGTGGATGAAGCCGAGGGTGAGGCAGTACAAGAAGAGGAAGATGGAAAAGAAGAGGACTCGCGGTATATCGAGCGGCAGCGTCGCGAAGGCGAGATAAGGATGTATCAAGGTTCCGAATCGGCAAGGACTCGAAAAAGGTAACCCCATCGGACTCTATGGCTTTCCATCGGATCTATCGTCCTTGCATGTCTCAAGGACGAGCGCCGAGGCGGAAATCGGTGGAAGAACGAGATGGCTCCCAGCCTGACAGGATTTCGCGTTCGGGCGAATCCTGCGCCGAGTGGATCGTGACGAAGTTCGGTTAATAAGACCGGACCGACACCTGATCATTTTCACTCGGATTCGGTCAAAGTTCGTCCGGGCGCCAAGAGGATTACGCTAAATATCCTAAGCTGGGTGTGCGTGTAAACCATTGTGGGAGCTTCATCCGATCTGGATCCTACCCGCCGACGACGGTACGGTAAACTATGAGAACGTACGATTAGGTGAATGGAAGCACGAGGAGAGACAAAAGTAATCTTAGAGGCTGTCGCATAACTGCTTATGAAACCGTATGATTTCACACTTATATACTGATATATTGATTCTTTCTCAATTCAGTTCTACTTCTTCAAATAAGTATGCGAATTTCAGTCATTCTTCCGTAGCTGTTAACTCTTGTCACTCGTTATATTTCGAGATTGAACAGTGAATGTTTCTGATCCAGAGATTCATGTCTGTTAATTCCACCCAGGAGTTTTTATACCGTATAATTTGTACTAAAGATGCTTAAAGACTCGGTGGAAGCGCTTTCGAGGCTCAATCAAATTTTATTGCCGCGCTTCAGGAGGCGGCCGATGAAAGAGCGGCAAAGTGGAAGAAAAATAAACGAAATGAGCCGCGATAATTCGGAACGATTTCACGGCTCGTCACCCCTGGCTCGGGGTTATAATAAATTGAATCTTAACACGGCCGCTCGTTTGCGATAAGCCACGATGGCTCACCTGTCGATGATAAAGCCCCTCCCGAGGGAAAGACCGCCTGACGGACGTGACATCCGGTTTGTTCGACATTATCGGGGGCCAACGATATCCATCAACCTAATAGTCCCGCGGCTAAAGCGGGCTTATAAAGCTCATTAAAAGCTCGTTAGAGGCCTGCCGCAAATTCGCCACGGCCAACCGGCGACACTTTCCCGAAATAGTTGAACAGAAATCGGGCAGAAACGCTGAATGCGACTACCTTCGCGGCCGAATTCTAATTCCGGGTAATTAAGGCGTGCTAAATCGTGGAATGCCTCGCGAAAACGTCACGGATGATGTACTCCGAAAGTTTCGTTCGTTAACTCGCGAGCGTATCGATTATGCTCGAATACAAACGAATCGTCGGTATTCGGTACAGCTAAAGTAAACGATTTCTCGGACGACGTAGTAGATTCGATTGAATTTGGAAGATTGACTGACCTGTGTCTTGACGTCGCCATTGACTTTGACCTTCGACTGGAAGTTGCTCTGGTCTCTCAGAATCTTGGCATTGTTTATGTAGACGTCCTCGCCGTGCGCGCTTGGTCTCCTGGTCACCCATAACGGTGGATTCCCTTCCAATTCCGATGAAATCGAATCGTCCAGTTGTTCGATCGTCTGCGGTAGGTTCGCTGTAACAGAAAAATAACGTCAAATTACTATTGCTGTCGATCTCTTCGGAATATTAAAATCGACGCATTTCAGTAACATCAGCACACTACAATTTTAAAGATGATTCTCGTCCTCTCACTGAAATTATTCCGAGAAAGAAGGCGACTCGAGTTTGCATAAGGCAAATGAGAGTGTGACGACGGGTCGTGGGACATGGGAAACGTCGACTTTAAAGCCTGACACGTTTCTTAGATGGATGACGAGCCGAGCGCTTGTAACATTTCAACGTTTATGTTCCATTTGCATCCGTCTCGCGGATCCGTCGAATAACACTCGCGGAAGCAACCGACGATCGGCGTAGGAATATCGAGCGTAGCCGAGTAGAGCCGGGGCGTCGTGTGTCATGTTAATCTAACCGCGGGGTACCTGAGTTTCCCTCGTCGACGTGAATTTTATCGTCGCCGGTATAAAAGGAACCGACGGCCGCGGCTCGGAAAAGAAACAACGAAGGGCAGCGGAAAGATATAGGAACACGGCGGATGCGGGACGGTGGGAGAGATGAACATTGAAGTTGAGGCGATGGAAGGAGAGGCAGAGAAAGAGTGCGCGCGAGAGAGAGAGAGAGAGAGAGAAGGAGAGGACGAGGAAGGAAGAAGAGAGAAGACGGAAGAAGGAGGAAACGGAAAGAAAAAGACGCGAGTGACACGAGCGAGGAGAGCAGTGCGCCCAGTGGATCCAGAAACTTTTGCCGCGAAGCTACAAAGCTCGTCGCTTTATTATCCCGTTACCGACTGGAATGTCCTCGTAATCCAGCGCCTTTTTTCCCCTCGTTTTTCACCCCCTCGCCCGGCCGGTGGAGCGTGGAGCGGCAATAGGTGCCCATTCTGCATCCTGCGCGCCGCCGGAGAAACTGCAATCTCGAGTTTCGCGGTCGCCCGCCTCTGCCAGGGAAGCGAGTCCGTGGAAGGACGAAACAGGACGAAGCAGGACGAAACGGGACGACCAGCAAGACGGTGGCGACCGTCGAGGAGACTGCCGACAATAGCGCTCATTACGAAGGCCACGAATTGGGTCCCGTTTCGTAAACTACCGCCAGTTTTCCTGCCCCGAAACTTTCGGACGATAAACAAGGCCAGGATCGTTACGACTTAATGCGAAAAATTATTACAGCTATTCGCTGAACCTTTCCTTCGAGGCGAAGGTGGAGCTAGACGTTAGAGCGAGATCCTCGCTTTCTAGGTTAAATCGGGCGAACCGATGAGGAGGGCAGGGGGGGGGGGGGCATGTGATCGGAAGCTATCGTTTTTCTAGGCGCCGATTTTGTTCCCGAGCGAAGGACGGCCATGCCTTTCGGGACTCGTCGCTTATCTGCGGGTAAGCGCTCGGGCTCCTGACGAGGAGAGATCAGGCCAGAGTCTGGGCTGGGGCTGAATTCGCATGCAAATGCTCGCCGTGATTGACGAGCCGTCGGTGCAGGAGATAAAAGCGTTATATGGGCTCGCCTCGATACCGTCTCCTGATCCACGCGAACGCGCGCGCGCGCTCATCTCCTTTCCGCCCGAGCGGAGGAAGAGGAGGGGGAGGGGGAGGGGGAGGAGGAGAAGGCCAGACGTCCTCGGATGTCGTGCGATCCTCTGCATAGATCGACTGCTCGGGTAGCTCTAGCTAGCTTCGAACGGCGGGTAGACGCGCGGCTGTAAAACCTAACAGGTTTCGACTTTTACGCCTTCCAGTCTTGCCGATAAATGTTCTCTCCTCGCCGGAAGCGGAACGAGCGTCCTGAGGAGCCGACGGCAGGCAACCGCGACATAACGTAAGCGGGGTCATAAATTTTCGGCGCAAATTTAGACTCGTCTCCGTCCCCCCTCTCCGCCCACCTCACTCTTATTCTAGTCTAAGGAGCTGCGGAGACATGTGGAAGATACCTGCGGGCTGATCCGCTCGTTTCGCTTCGTTCGCTCGCTGTATTAGGTGCGCTTATCGCGGAACCGCTCGAATTTGCGATATTGGCCCAGGGTGGTTCGAATATTCCCCGGAACCGCTCCCCTCGATGGGGAGTGGGTGGGGAGGGACGAAAGATCGAGTTGCCGTTCTCTTTCATACTGTCAAATAGTTGTCCGAGAGGAGAGTCAACAATGGGGAAGATTCGATTTGGCCGCAGGGCTTTTGAATGGCGACGAGAAACAGCTGAAAGGAGACAGAGTGCGAGAAGGAAAGAGAGGGGCTGAAAGGGTCAGGATTCGAGTTTACGACTGTCGTACGGTCGACGAACGTCGCGGCGATAATAAACGTTGCGCGCTCGCATTCTCGATTACGTCACGGAATCCGTTGGCGAGGGACGCGAGTTCCGTGGATATTCGAGAAAAAGTTTACGCTTCGGATTTCAGGCGTAGGCCGACGGACGGGCGTCGTTATTCCGATAATCCGGAAGCCCGGCTGGGAGCGTCAATTGGCGCGCGTACGGGAATACGCCTGGGGACGCGCGCGCGCGCACGCTCGCGCTCTGCCCTGAGACCAATTTCTCTCTTTTCGCAGGCGGTCTTTTTGCCGGGCACGTCCCTTTCGCGCAGCTTTACCACCCCTTCGCCCCCCTCCCGCCACCCTCCCTCTTTCGCTCTTTCAACGGGAGCCGAATGATTAAGCTGCCGATCGATTCGCATTTATTTTCTCCCGCGCCTTCCCCCGTGGGGCACAGGTGCGAGGGCAGACCACAAAACGAGAACATCCGTACAAAGCTGCTTGCGCATCGATTTATATTCCCCCGCCCGGGCGAATATCCCTTTTTCTCTCATCTCCTACCTCTCCTCATCCGGTCTATCTCGCCGACCCTCCCGTCCCTCTCGCAGCCCATCCCCCTACCACCGACCACTTGCCATTCAACTTCCTCCGTCCACGCATCGTTCCCTCCGTCCAAATCCGTACTTTCAAACATGCCGGAGAACATCACGAAGCGGTTGCGAAGTTGTCTGCTCTCTCCACTCTCTCTTCTTTTTTTTTTGGCCGCGCGCAATGAAAAAGCGCGTCTCGCGAAAGTCGGATTAGGTTCAGCGCGTTAAATTGGCGAAAATTCGTAACGCGGATGTTCACGGTTTCCGCTTTCGGAGAGGACGTACGAGCGTGCGGGAAGCGGTTAACTGACGCGGGACTGTGGAAATTGCGTCGGCTTTAATTGAATTCGGCAAAAAATGGGGATGGACCGATATTAGGAAAGTGCGAGCGGCGGTAAAGGAAAGGTGGGTTTAGTTTCAGACGTTGTACGTAACGTTGGGGTCGATTGTGCGAGAAGCTGCGATTTCGGCTGACGGCTTCTACATGCGTCGTAGAAAGTTGGCGAGAATCTTCGAGAACGGTCGAGAATCGCTCCTTGGATAAGAATAGGGTCCATTGCGCGTGTCATCCTCTAGTTCGGATCTATCCGCTTTCAGGAAGCCGGATAACCTTGGCTCTCTGTTCCGCGCACGTTTCCGCAAACGAGGCACGGCGCGGCATGTTGTTTGGACACCTCTTTAAATCAATTAGAACTTCCCGGACTCGAAGTTCGCCCCGTCAAGTAGCTACCACTGTCACGACCTGTCCTTCCTTCCTTCCTTCCGTTCTGGAGCCAACCTTCTCCTCCTTCTCTCTCGCTTCCCTCCAGTAACGCTACGCCATTCGCTTCTCACTCTTTCTCATCCCGAATGCCATACATATATATATATATATATCGTCGCGCCTTGGCATCCAGTCCGAACCTTCGCGGCGTAACTTCCGGCATCGTCTCGTGCCGAGGCCGCGGCGACGTCAAACTCTCGGTTTCCGGATTGTTTGCTCGCAGTTGGCGAATTCAATTGGCGGATTTGCGATTCAGATGGCGATCGCGAACGGCGTTGCGGTACGCGAAATTCGAATGACGCGATCGTTTGCGCATGTGCAATTTACGTAGGTGCACCTGTGCGCGTGGACCGGGAATGCGTGTGTACATGGAGGCCAAATTGTGAGGATGAACGTTCGTGTGAAGTGGCCACGGTTAGAACGTACAGGCGGACGTCGTGTACGGTCCAGGAAGTGGAACGTTTCTACCAAAGAAAGTTTCGGACGCTGTGTCGACGCTGGAATAATGCTGTTAACTCGACAACTTTGTGTCGGTACGTTTTTTCATTGGGGCGATGTTCGATTCTTTCTAGTTTCGAGAATCGACGTGGCGATTTGGTTGGGAGTTTGAATTTGTTTATATTTAAATTTTACAGTTTTCAGTTTTTGGGTCTCAGTATCACCGTGTGTGTATACTGTCGGTGTTGAAGTTTCTAAATATAATTTGCCGTCTTTCACGCCACGTTAAAGAGAACTGTCCATATTTCGGCAACTTCCAACTCCATTGCGGTATTGTAATATTCATCATTACCGCGGCAACCAATTTCCCGACCGGGCACGGGGGTTTATCGCGGTTGGCGAAACGATTTTCGTTAACAAATATTGGCGCGAGTTCCGCGAGCTGACATTTCAGCATTCAGTGTAAATTGAATTTCCAAACTGCCGTTCAAATAGCTACGTTCCCTCATCCAAGTTGTGTACATGGCCGCGGATAATCCGAAATTCAGGTCAGAAGAAAAAAGTCTCGTATACGAATCTTTTCCATTTAACCCTGGTCAAACTTAACCGCACTCTGTGACGTTGACTCGTAAACGTCCGATTTCGCGACGGATTCGTTAAAAGTTCGTCGGAAAAGCTCGTACGTCGCCGACCTGTCTGATTTAGTTCAATCGAAAAATCCTGGAAGTCGATGACGAAGTTTACTTCCTCAGCAATTTAATTAAACTTGCCGCTTTCGATCGTGTCGTTCGTTCGCGTTCGAAAGGTTGGCACTAGATTGGCATGTTGATGACGTCACATTATCTTGGCCAAGTTCTGCCCGAACGTGAATGTTGAGTCGAAAATCATTTATTTCCCAATATGCGCAACTATAACATTTTGTGTATTTACTGGACGGCCACAAATTTGTTCACGATAATAGATTGGCGAGGAGATTTTAATTGAACTTGGAACGTATAGGTTATCGAACTCGGTTTACTCGGTTTGTATACGCTGCCGCACGTGTTGGCAATATTTTATAAAATTGAAATTTGCATCGTTCAACAATTTATGCCTCCACCAGTTTTCCATCGTACTATACCCATGTCCAGTTTTATCTCTCTCTATAGTTGATGACAACGAGCCTTCAAAGTAATATCAACATTAAAATGTCCTATCGTGATCATTTGAAACGTTCCCAATGTCAACAAGGTTGAATGTAGCAATTTAGAATCATGAGTGTCATAAAGCGCAACACAGTACCTCCTTTACCAGTCGCAAACAGGTAGCAATGACGGTGACTTATATGACTAATGTTTGTTAAACAATCAAATATTACCTGAATCAAACGCTACGATGAAAACAGCAAACACGGGGAACAACACAACACACAACTACTTCGCGCACTAATTCACGATTTACTAAACGAAGCTGATTCAAACGCAGCAAGTGTCGCCATCTACACAGGTTATTCTCGAACAAGAAACAAGTGACAGTGATCTGTTTTCGCGCGCTGTTCGTCCTGTTGCGTGTTTGTGTTCAGACGCCGGCCGTCGGTGACAATTTTCATTTATTTGTTGAAGATACGGCAGTTATTTTGTGCGTGTTACAACGAGGCTGTCCATCATTCCGAAGAATGGAGGAGAACGTCTCTGTGTCGAAGGTAACTGACACACGTTTTGCTGGCAACCTGTTGCTTCTTATGCGTCCCTAACCTCAAATGAATTTTGCGACTTAAACCTCACGAATGACTGCGATTGGAATGTTTTATTCGAACATATCAATATCAAATATTTGAAATTTTGCTTCAATCGATATATTGTTTATACAATGTACATTCTCATTTCCTGTATTATTATGGAATATGCAGAAAAACATTTAATATTTTTGTATTCTTAAACCACTTTATACACAATCAACAGCTGCTTTTTATTTGACAGCATGTCAAATATTCTAGGATTCTATTAACTGATTTGTTATCAAGAGAATCATTAATTTTTAGGGAGTGTTTGTTCACAAAGGAACTTATAAAATTGGGCAGAAGGGCAAAAGATATAAGATTGTGGGATATACTGATGAAAGATGGTATCATGCTTTCACACAAACATGGACAACAATTGACAAAATAGCGGAGGTAATATGCTAGTCAAAATGTAATTTAAGTTGGCAATAGCAGCCAAGTGTATCAAACAGTGTAATTTTTTATTGAGGTGTTCTGATTCTCTATATAATGCTGACTAATTAAAGCTTTCACCTCTTTATATTCAAAGTAGTTAAGCAATCACTTTGATCCTACGTATAAAATCCCTTCAATGGAAAATTACAAGTCTGAAACATATTTTGAATAATGGAATGACATTAAAGCAATCAAAACCATTTTTCATAGGAAATACGTTCTAATATGGTCTCTCAAGTTATGTCAAATTTAATTACATTAATAAAGAATGTAAAGGAAAATAAAATACACAGGTCCGATGATGAAATACCTACAGGAATTTTGTTAACAGGTGATTATAAACTCATATAATTGCGAATACTTAAACATTCTAGTATATAACGTTAGTTTCCTTAAAGGGGTTAATATTCCTGATCATGACGCACTTTTTCAAAGTATAATAACACAAATTAAAGAGGTAACGCCTCACGTAGTCTTGATATGGAGCAGGGATTATAATACAGCAGCACAATTAACAGAAGATGCAATTCATCAGTTTACCAACAACAAAGAAATGGTTAGATCCATGAAGTATGTAATATATTAGTATTAGCAGAATTCTGCTTTATGACTTATACACTAAGCCGCCGCTTTCAGGAAGACGCACCGAACTTGAAAAAAAGTCAGTGCTCGATGCGAGCTCTAAAAGCGTGGAATACAGAATATTGCGATGAATCCGATCCCTTGGTTATTATTTTACCTGATTTCGAAAGTTTTTCTCCTGATGCACTGCACGATTTTGTGTTAATATTAAGGTACTCATTGGTCCTAAGTTATTCATGATCACTGCTTTTATTATTATCAATTTATTTATTTTTTTTCTTATCGCGTGCAATTTTGACCACATTATTTTAGTTCATATGCAAATGACATGAAGTTTATACTTATTTTCGGTGTCGCAACGAGTTTGCATTCTGTACATAGATCTCTTTCATACGAAGTGTCGTCAAAGCTAATAACTCAGGCAAGTAGTTTGGAATGTTCGGATTTTAGTTCTGACAATTCTCATCGTTAATAGATAGTTCGTTCTAAGATTGAAAATTATTTTAGGTGTTCCATACTCAAACTCAAGTAAAAAGTTTGACAGAAATCTTTGATGGCATAATTATTTCTTCTCAGACGCCATTTAGATTAACCGGAAAAGCATTTCAATTGTTGATAGATATCTTTCTTTTTTATGATTTTTCAGTCGACAATTTTCTTCAAAATTATAAGGTACTTGGTATTACAAGGTCTCTAGATTATTGTTCTGGCCAAAGAACGGAAACTATGAGTTGTTCTTTTACAACTGTGTCGTTTGTATTTAGGTGTGTATGATACAACATTTTTATGGTAACAATGTAAATGCGCTTTGTTGCCCGCGTGAGGATTTACAGACTCGCATAAATGAGCTGACAGACGAAGACATTGCAGAAATTAAAAAGTTACCCTCTGTCGTAAAATATTTCAAAGGGTTACCGGAGAATGCGAAGCAGATGAAAGATATGAGTAAAGAAGAATTCAAGGTATTAAGAGTGTCGCTTGAATGAAATTCTTTTGGATTGGATAAATCTGTAACAAGGTCACACTTCTACAGGTTCTTCTGAAGAAATTGTTAAGAAACTTTCATAAATATATGGGACAGTTTGTGACGCTGCTGAGGTGTTTGCATTGTCTCACTGCAGAACTGCCGAATCAGCCTCTAGGTAAACAGGTACGCCAGAGATTTTGAGATATGAACTCAATTACAGTCACTATACCTATTATCAAGAATCCAGTTCCATTCAAAAAAAATTTTAGCTACGTGAAGTGTACACAACAGCGGTGTGCGTCAGCAAAATAACGGAAACACCAGAATATAAGGAGTGTTTACAAATGTTAAGCTTTCAATCGAAAGAAGAGCTAGTCAAAAAGATTGAGTCCGTTTTGGAGATCATGGCAGGCACACAGGATTCCGTTATCGACAACATCAAGGTGGAGCTCACAACTCAGCTAGACGTAATTCGTGAGGCCAGCCTGGAAACCGCTAGCGAGCCCAGCGAAATAATTAACGAGAATGAGAAGCTCAGTCGCACGCAACTGAAAGAGGTTTGTGCGAACAGACCGATTAGCTCGTTCGTCGTTTAGCCCTCGTTGAGTCGCATTTAGCGCATTTCGAATTCATTCATACCTTTAATTACACTTGTAACCGCGTTATTCATTACACCACTATTTGACACGAGTATTTATCAAGACTCGCGTACGATCTCGAGAAATTCCGTTTCCCTTTGATTTCGTAAACTCATGCACGACTTCTGTCCACCGTTTGCCACCGTCAAACGTGAATCACCATGTATGTATTACAAAAAATGCATTTTGCGTCGACTCAATGAGGGTTGGTACGGGTGTAATTGCCGGGCAGAGCCGGTAGGAATGACCGTGGCTGGGCTGATATTGCAGAAATTGCTGAAAATGAGCCAGAAGCATTCGCGCTCGAAGTTCAAACAGGCGCAACTGGAGCTGATCAATTATTTGGATCAAAAGGTGTTCTCTGTTCATCTGGCGAATCCGAGCGCGGTGCCGACGAACGAGATATTCTGCTACAGCGACGCGAATAGGTGCAAGCATCACATACGCGGATCGTTGAGGGCGGCGATGCACTCGGGATTGAACGATCCGCAGGTGTATCTCCAAGTGAGTCGAACAAAAGCGAAAAACATATTCCACCTCGAAACGCTGGGAGTGACGCGAATTTACGAATTTTACCTCCCCGCTGTTTCATCCATTCCATTTCCATGTCGCCCGAACCGCCCAATCCTTCGTTATAGACCGTGATTTAGTGACAGCTGCGACGATAGCTTCTTTCGAATGCAGCGTAATTCGAGACACAATTCAGCTTGACATGCTACAGAATTTCAGGACAGTTTCGGAGTAGTATCAAGTCCGACTCACCTTTCAGGCCGATTTCGGCACCGAACCGCCTCACTTAATCTTTCTTTATACGCGCGATTCATCGTCGGCGGGCTGAAAAATTTCGTTTATCAGACGCTCTCTTTTTGCCCCCGCAACTTTTTTTTCCTCCTCCGAGCGTTGGCCGTCGGTTCCCGTTTCCTCGCCAGCCGTCCTCATCCGGCCCCCGTTCTGGCAGAACTTAATTGGAAATGCATATTTCAGTGCGACTGCTGCAAATTGGAGAACGACGACGCCATTCCGAGCACGCTGCCCGATCTGAGTATAATTTATAAGCTGCACTTGGAGTCCAGGAAGTTGATCAATATGTACGACTGGCTTCAGGTAACAATCCTCGCCCCCACCGTGCTCATGTTTACAGGTTAATCCCGGTTACACTTACGGTCACGCACGTGGCCTGCAACCTACCCCGGACGCCGTTTCGTGATTTTAATCGCCGCGAGTGATTCACGCGAGCACGTTATTCCACTGGGTGTTGAAAAAGTAATAGCCGCACTGCTTCGCAGATTCGCTGGGTTCCGGCGTAGATTTACATTGTTACGTATCCTTGAAAAGTAGCTTGGAAAATAATCGTTTATTTCTATGTTTCGTTCGCTCCATATCGATGCTCATGGAAAGCTATGGCGTGTGAAGTATTTATTATATGTGAAGACTATTTTTTAGATTTTCGTTTAGGAAAGTATCTCGCCTGAGAGCGGTAAATGATTTGCGGTAGGATTTGGTAGATTATTTTACAATTTGTAGCCGGTTCCAGCAGAATGAATTTTGTTAGCACGTGCTTCATTATGTCTACAACATTTTTTCGCCCGGATGAGTTTTGTTTAACACCCTGTACATGAGGGTAAGTATAGAGAATGCGCGTTGAGGACGGGGGTCTGCCGAGTGCTTTATCGCGGGCGGTAGTTGGAAATGCCGGTAAAATGTTTTCGCGAAAATCGAGGGTGCGAGAACATGCTCTTCCGGAATGACGGCGAACGTTAAGATCGTTCGGTCGTCATGAAATAATAGTGGTTCAAGAGTAACTACAAACCATACGTACATAGAGTCGCGTGATCAGCGCGTATAATTTCGTCCTATCTAGCGACGAACTTTAAAGCATCGCAGTGAAAACTACGCCCGCCTCAAAGCTTCACCGCTTCAAGATCGTATTTTTCCTCTTAACTCACTGACTTTTCGTATCAAGAACTGTATTTAGACATCCGCTTCCTAACCTTCCTAATGAATGACAGTTCACTCATCCGAAATTCTCCTACGCCAACCGGATCCGAGTAACAAGATTTACGTAAGTGACGATTCTCAAATTCTGACAGGCATTCCGTACGATCGTGGATCCAAATTACGACGCCGAGAACAGAAGCGAGGTGGACCCGAAGATCCAGTATCCTTTTACATGACTCCGGTTTAAGATACGTCGCCGAAGTGGCGTCTCTTTGATATTCGTATCACGAGGATGCAGGCTGTACGTAACGGTGAAATCGTACGCCTTCGAGATAACTTCTGCGAACCGAGAGAGAGAGAAATGGAAATAGAGAATGAGAGAGAGAGTGAGAGAGAGAGAGAGAGAGAGAGAGAGAGAGAGAGAGAGAGAGAGAGAGAGAATGTGCCCCCGCCATCTGCCGCGCAGCTTGTTTGAATAATTCTCACGCGGTATCAGGCATTTCATCGTGCGCGCGGCTTATCCTTAACAGAGATTCATCGCAGAGCTCGGTTTACACGGGCAGTCGCGGAATTGCAGTTTCTCGGTTTCATCAAGAGCTCCCGAATAAAAACGGACCACGTGAGACGTCTCACTTGAGAAGAAAAGAAGACGGATGAGGATGGCGATGGGGGAGAGAAGATCGTTGAAGGGAGCCTCGCGAGTGCCAACCGGAAACAGAAAGGGGCAGAATCGATTATTCCCAGCACGCGCACGACATTACTCCGAATTTGCAAACTATCGTGCCGTTTGCCTTGTATTAATAACGGCCTGTATGGCGAACGGATGTCGGTCGAGCGATATTATTATCGGTGCACGGTCGATCTTTCCCTACAGATCGTTTTTAAAATTGTCTCTCGATTCCTATCATTTGACGACGTTCTGAATTTTTATCGAATTGCGCAGGATTGTCGTCGACCACTTTCCTTTCGCTCGTCTGTGAGTAACCGAGGATTTTGTAGGATTGGGACATCCGACAGTGAACAGCGAAATTTTGCTTCATTTTTCCACGCTATATTTTTACGTGTCTCCAGTCTGATACGACAATATTATCAAAAATGGAACACGACGATGTCAGGCGCCGGTAAAAATTTAGGATAGTCGTAACTTCATTAGATTCGAAGTCGGCTTGATCGCGATTACTTTTCAACACGGAATATCCGTCCTTTGCATCGTTAAGTTCGGTCGTATTCACGGCAGCATTCGGCGTCATTTTGTTTCACTTCCGCCGCTCTCGCATGCTTTTTCGCCGAGACGAACGTACAACATTTTATCCCTGTTAATGGGACTCGCATTCCCGTTGCGCCAGAAGTAATTTCATCGGATAATGCGAGAACTAAAGCTCCGCTCGTATCTTTCCGAAGAACAAACGGCCCGATCCAAATGTGCACTTTCCACTCGCGCCGAATGTTTTCGCCTTGCGCCGGAATTATGACGTCACTGGAACGACGCACTTGATGCGAAACTAGTTTCGCTTTTAATGCCGTAGTTTAAGGATGAAACAATCGTCGATCAACGAGCGTAATAAGAAGTATTAATCAAAGCCCTCTTTAGAAGGCATTCAAGTATTATCGTTTCAATCTCAGCGCTAATAATCGTAAAGCAGATTGTCGTGCCATACGTCGTTTGCATAAACCATAGAAATAACGAAGAACATATTTTTCTACAATAAAGAACAGCTACTTTTTCACCACCGCTATTTCCATCGACCTAGTACCAAATTCCAACAATCCGGGCAAATTCATCTCCAACCGCGAACTCTACCGTTCAATACGCATCGTTCTACGATGAATCGGCCTTAATATTCTTTACGCCCGCGAGACGACAAAAGTGCATCCCTTACGAGGTCGGCGCCACCCAGGAATGGCAGTCGGTCACGTTGCGTCGAATTTCGTACATTATTCCCGCCGCGTACGCCGCCGTCATTCGCATGTGTGCTCCAAAATTCGGCATTGTGATAGCGGGGTATGATTGACGCCGCGGATTTCTGTAACGCCTCTGTCCGACCGACGCCAGCACACGGACGCGCATTGTTTCCATTCCCGGACCCTCCGCCTAGTCGAATTAATTCCCGCGCATCCGATGTGCGTTTTAATCAGAACCGTGTCCTCGGCAATGGCCGAAATACGGTCGACGTATGGCCAACATACGACCGAAATATGGCCGAAGTACGGCTCAAGGATTCGTACGCGAAACTAGCCTTACCTTGCCGAGCGAACCTTTCTGGCACTCTCTATTTCAACCTGCGATGCGATCGCGACAACATTATCATTCGAGCCTGCACGTCCGCGTGTCGTACCTGAGAATGGAGAGGGCCCTTATCGGCAGGGCAATGCATCTTGATAGGAATTTCTGCCGACACCCTTCTCCTCGCTGATATATGCGCTCGCGGCTCGTCAGACTCGAATTTTTGAACGTCTAATTCGATCGTACGCTGTCGACCTTTACTGTCGAACACTGTCAGAAACAAGCATTGGCCCCGCTAACTGCCCATTTCAGCCATATCGTGCTGTTAATTGACGCCACGAGTCAATGTCGATTGTCAAACGATTATGGCCCACGGTTGTAAATCGCGCTATTCGACGTCGGTACGCTGTCATCGCTGCGCACGTCTTGTACGTATTTATCCGCTTCAACCCTCCCAATCACCCCGCACTTCAACCCCTCCCGCGAGCACGTCCTCTCAGAGCGTAGGAACGGAAGTTATTATGCCGAGTCGAAACGACGAATAATTTAACGGCCCCGGCCGACGCATATTGATGACGCGAGGCGTTAAATCTGCATAAGGCCCGCTCAATCCCGGAATACCTAAATCGGCGCCCATTTTCCGGCCCCCTCGTCGATCTTTCGGCGATCTCCGGCCGTACGGGGCTTTTAAAAAATCCGGAATATCGATTGCGTCGTCTTTGGGGCGCGAGCGAACGTGCCACTCTCTTTCGCTCGGCTGCCCTCTGGCTTTCGCGAAAGGTGATGTGGATCGGGGGGTGGGTAGAGGGTGGAAAAAAAGAGAGGGGGGCAAAGAATGATAGAAGGCGTGGGCGGACGGTCGATCGTTCTTGCATTTTAACGTCGGCCAGCGCGGCCACGGCCGCTTCGGCCTCGGACGAATATCGAGGAGAATTAATTGAATTCCCCGGGACGAACTTTACTTCCATCTGACGTGACGCGGATAAATCACCCGGCGAGCGCTTTTACGGACTTTATAATTCCTTCGGTCGGAAAGGGTTCGAGGACACTGACGCGGATTCCTCCCTAACACCCACCTTTCTAAATTGTTCATCCAGCCGGCGTGAATAGTGCTTAGAACAAAGCCTCGTTCATCGACCGACAAACAGTTCTGTATCGCGCGGATCGCAAACATCGCAGCCGTTTGTTTCGGCCGCTTTGTTCGGCCTGGCGATAAAAATGAGCCACCCTCCTCCGTCATGGGATCGATCCGCGGCAGAATTATAAAAATATTGCCTCCGCCGCGGTAAAAAGCGTCGACGAATTTCGCACCGACCGTTCGGAGGTAATGGAAAAAATTTAGTGCGCGGTAGAGGGGGGTGGGGGTAATGGTATCGGCAAACGCGCCTTTCGACGGTCAATTTCGTTCTGCGATCCTCTGTCCTCGATCGCCTCTCTCCGCCCCCTCCTCCTCCTCCTCCTCCTCTACCTCCCATCCCCTTGCTCGGTCGCGAGAAATATTCGTCCGGGACAGAAATACGCGGCAAAAGGCATTCCCTTGTTGATTGCCGACTGTTCAAAGACCTTATCGTATATAACGAAGATTCGCTGAACCGGAACGGGAATGGCCATCGTTGGCATTGGCCCATTCGCTTCGGCTTTTTTCGGGGGGGAAGGAAAATTGGCGCCGCGTTAACGGGGTGTGACGTATCCTGGATCGAGAGAAAGAGGGGGAGAGAGAGAGAAAAAGAGAAAGAGAGAGAGAGAGAGAGAGGATGCTGCAGGCCGCCACACTCGACAGAGGAAACGATTGAATTTGAGCGGAATTTTATCGATGCGGTCGATGTCGCGCTAAGTAAATTGTCCCGATGTTATTCCGAGTGATGCGTTCGCGAGAATCGACTGTTGACTATCGTCGAATCGAGCTGTCCGAAGCTCAGCCGGCCGGAATTTGTTTTCGTCCGACGCGGCGCGGGAGTAAAGAAGCTCTTGATATATTTCCCTTCTTCCGCCTATATTTCTCGAACAAGAGCGTACTGCGCGGAGGTGGCACCAGGTTCATTTGCGTTTATTTCGAACCGGTCTGCCGCTCGCGGTTGTTTTCCATTCGGCTTTGGGGGAACTGGGTCGAACGATTTCTGATACGAATTGAAAATTGTGTTTAAAAAGCGTTACTGGTATTAATTCGCAGTTAACTCCGAGGGGGGTGGGTGTCGGAGAATATGATCCGGGCAGTCGATGTGTTAAAGGTAATACCATCGAAGATCGGTTTAATTAGCAGCCGCCCCTCCGTTTAATATCGTGCGCACATTAATTAGTTCGCCCGTAACATCGGCCCGTAGTTCTATCGGGGCGCGCCTGGGTAACGGTCGCCGCCATTTTTCCCTATAATCCATAATTGCATGATCAAACGTGGGAAAGTTAGGCTCTTCGAACGTAGCGGCCGACTGTCAGGGTTTCGTGGCTGTTGCGCGCGCAGCGAAAATTCGACGACCCGGAACGACAATATCCATCGTCGGCCGTTTTCGAAAAAGCAAATTAGAGCGACGTTAACGTAGCGTGACGCACGCTTCGGCGTCGAGTTTCATAGATAGAGGGTGAACAGGGGGATGAACGTTGCCGGGACTCGACGAGACTCTGTTCGCGGAATGACAACGCTGTATATGGGGTGCCATCGAAATCTTCCTTCCCCGGAAACAGTTTTCACGTTAAACTCTGCATTACCCGAGCGGCAAATTATTCCGACGAAATTTAACTTTACGACTGATATCAAATTGAACTGTAACCGCAATGGAATCCGTTGATAGATATAAATGACTGAATTCAGTATCAAAGTACGTTGCCTCAGAAACAATGTGGCATAACAAATATTGAATCTAATAATTATGTCTCCTGTCAATTGTGTGCTGAAAAGCGGGGAGCGGAATTGTTCTGCGTCGGGCCGCTGGCCTTCTTCGCTGACCGCAATTTTCCGACGCACCCCGTATAGAATCAGGGAGGAACGCAAGGGGGATGGGAGAGAGACCGGTTTCGAATCGGCCATCCGGCAAACGAATCCTCCGACTCGTTAGACCGTCGATTATTACCAGCGACGCGCCCGGTTGCCACCGACGGCCGCTGATCAATGGGCGCTCGTTGTTATTACTACTGTTTACTAATTAGCCGGCGCGCAATTATAATTGGTAATTGTACCTGGCCGGAGACCGACGACGACCTTTCATCGCGGACAACCGACATCATCGTTTCGCGGAACGCAGAACTGCCCTATGTGGCTCGTTAACTTTGAACTCGGCCAGGTACAATGCAAATTTGACCTTTGTGACGAACAATCTGCATTCTCGTTCTTTCACTTCTTCTCTCGGCGAGTACTCACGCGTGTTATAGGAACTGTCTGCTTCCGCGACAAAGACGTAAGGTGGAGTGGGGTAAAACCGACCCAGTAATTGTAAAGTTTACTTTAAACTGATGTATTTTCTATCTATTTCGCTAGAACCTAATAATCTTAGTGTTTTTATTTAGCGCATGGTTTATTCTTTAAGTTGCATTAATTTGGATTAATAATATCTTCTGAAACTTACGATTTTCTTAATAAATTAAAAACAGTGCTGCTAGGACGGATTTAATGATTGAATCTTATATCTTTATATTATGGTGCAAACCCGGAATTCTTATTAGTGATACGAACTTTGTCGAACGAGTTAAACGGGAGAATGACAGAATACATGGCGGCCACCTATGTTGAATACTAACCAAAGGGAGATTTCTACCTTACAATTGGTACAATGCAACGTACATTCGAATAAATAAGGGTCCAGTGCGGATTTGCTCCGTGTACGGATTTAGTCCACTGAACCTTAGTTTTGGACACGCTTCGGAAGTGTACGCGTTCCATAGACATATTCGTCAATCGACGTATGATCTTTCGCCGGACGCAAATTGACGGTGACGTCGCTAATTTCCGTTGTGCTTCGACTGTATAGCTATCAATAATATAATGCGGTAGCCGTGCGTGGGCTTCCGCCACGTGCGCGCGGATACATTTGCCAATGGGCAGTGTATACATGACGGCGACGGTAACGGTTAATGCGTGACACGTGACGCGTAGTAGGAGTTGGCCTGTCGCGCAATATTATCGATGACAGCTATGAACTAGCCGATATTTGATTATGTTCGAATGCAATTGAGTGGCGGTCGAACGTTCGCGGGTTCTACGCCAAATTGTGCAGAGAAGATAGAATCTATGGATGCCAAAGGGGGATGCTGAGAGAGGGGTGGTTTCGGTGAAAATTGCCCTGTAAACTCTTTAATGCGACGGGAGAATATGCGTAAATTGCGCTGCGTTTCCGAGCCCGTCGGCGGGAGCGCGCGCGCGCGCGGGCGTGTGCAACTGCGCGAAAGGTTAATTACATATTTCAGACCTAATTGCCCTGGCTTTTAGCAAACTACCCGTTCTGATGTATCGGCCCGTATTCCGGGTCGGCGCTTTAGTTTCGCCAAATAGATCGTTCCCTTGCACACAACCTACCGTGTATGTTTCTGTGCGTCTGCGTGTGCGGGCGTATCAGGCGCGCAGCGCAGCGTATGCCGGGCCGACCGTTGGGGATAAATAAATTAAATTACAAAATCATTACCTCGCTCCAGGGAAACGGGGAAAACAAAAATTCCGAGCCGTATGTAAATTACGCATCGGCTCCGTACGTTTTCAATGGATCGCGGATGGAATTTATACACCTGCACCGCCCGCTACGCTTATGTTTTTATACGCGTACACCCCGTATGATTTCCTCGCCGATGCACTTTGTTTAACGTACGCGGATGGAGGGGGGAACAAGTGAAAACGTATCATAATTTTCATCGACGATGCTCTGGGGAAAATTTCCCTGTAACTCGCCCATTGCAACGGGAATCAAAGTCGATGTTATTAACCGTTGCACATTTATTACCGCTACGAATTGAACGAATATTGACATTCGCTGGTAACGATTACTTCTTAATAGGTTGACTGACACGCGTTGAACGGATGTCACTGGGGCTGGGAAGATCAGTGTCCCGGTTAACTGTTCATTAGTCCTACGACGTAATTATAGTGTTCATCAACGATTAGCATGAACTTCACTTTCATTTTTGCCCACTGCGGTACTATTGATTGAAACTACATGGCATTCGTTAATGTACATACTCTTGGTATGAGTCTACGATGTTGACGTCGCTCTCGTAACAGATTAAAGAGTGCAACTATTTTTCGGTCGATCGTTAGAAGAAATGTTACGAGACTCGGCAGATCATTCGATATTCGGCCGTATCCTACCAAGAATAAACTGGACTTCATTTCTCGTCGGACGTCGGGGAGGAGATCCGATATAGCGATAGCAGACAGGTTAAAGAGGATGCCGAGAAGGGATATCGGGGTCGCAGCGATTGAGCACAAAGGTTCTAAGAAGGTTAGGCAGCTTCGACCCGGAAAACTGATTCCCCCTCCGAGCACAGCGAAAAAGCGAGTCGGAAAAGTGGAACCCTCTCATACATTTTTCGTGCCAATAGATTTTACGTCACCGTCCGGTATAGTCCGGGGGATGGACGTAGATCGATCGACGCCAGAGGAGGCTAGACGGCGTCCAAAATTGGACAGGCGAACGGAAGAATGTAACGATCCCGTACAATACAACGCTGAACATTCTTACAGCTTGCAAATGGACATGATCGAAATTTGAAACATACGCTCGAAAATTTCCCTGTAACGCTATTTTAAACTACGTCGCGAAAGTTTCCTGTGTTCACGATCATAGATGTGAAAAGAAATATAAGTAGGACGCGAAGGCGGAAAAAGTATTGGAAGTTCAGAAGCGTTCTGACAAACGTTTTGATCAACTATCGCCGGAGGATTTCGGATAGTTCGTACCCCGTCGTTCTTTACATCGAATGACAGCAGAGTTTCTCTCCCGACTTTTCGGCGAAGTGCCGGGTTAAGCGAGGAGTAAGATTTGCGCGTCCAAACAATTCAACGTGCCACGTTTTACGGGAACAATATTCGCGCCGTCTGTTGTCGGACAGCCGTCAATCCGAGTAATGCCCCGGAGGATGTACCACGGGATCGATATCAAATCCCAAGGCGAAGTGGGTGCGAGAGGGTCCCGGCTCGACTCGCTCTCCATTCATCTGCATACGTGTTCCAAGTTCTCTCCTAGGAGTAAAGTGGCTGTCTGTGTTTGGTAATCGGCAATCAATTTCGGCCCGTGTCGCACGTCGGCATGATAAAAGCGGACCGTACTGACGCATCGAACGGATTCGAATCCGCAATATGTACTTCCCAAGTACTCAATTGACTTTACCAATCCTGGACAGCCCATAATTTCGCACGCACCTTTTCAATCCAGCTCTGTATACCCTCTACGACAGAATCCGCAAAAAATACCGCAAATGCACACGAGCTTGTCATAAAAGATTCGGAATTTCGAGCATTCATAGGCAGTGGCGGGATCGCGGATCGAAATTTGGCAAGGATCAAAAGCGGGCGCGATATCAAACGTTCCCTTCACCTTCGCAACAACGGCCGGAAGCCAGAATCCCAAAGTCCGCCCGGTATCGCACGCACCGGCCCCCCGCTCCATTCAGCGGCGTCTCTTTCCAGTCGGAAAGTTCGACATGCCGCGATTCCGTTCGGGTATCGCCGGTTGCACAGCCTCGGTCCGTGCCCTTATCCCTTGGCCTCACCCACGCCAGAGGCACTGCCGAATGTCGGCGAGTGCGGAAGGGTCAAAGGCAAACGCGCGCGAGGTTAACGCACCCAGCAGCGAGCAAGAAAGAGAGACAGAGTGAGTGAGAGAGAGAGAGAGAGAAGGAGCGAATCTGTACAGGGAGAGTACAGACGTTAACCTTTCCTAAAGCCAAGCCGCGTGCGCGCGGAAGCTTCCCCTTTGAGAGCTTCGAGATTGTTCCACGATTGATCGCGACACGGAGTCCGTGCGGGCTTTGTCCGGACATCATCTGCACGGATCCGTATGGACGTGCGCTCTTTGTTATGAGAATGGATTGTAATCCTATACCCGCGCGCTCGTCACACGGCGTCGGACGCGTTACTGATTTCCGCCGAGAGATTGTCTCTACCCGGGATGGAGGAGGAGTCATTCGCGTTATCTCTAATCCAATTACTTCTTTCCAACCTTCCGTTGGCCGCGAGTGAGATTGGCCGAAGGTACTTGTCATGTTGCTCTCGGACGGTCAGCTGGAGAGACTCGTCGGTTATGGTCGGAAGCGTACGGGGTTGGCTTTTCTTTGGCTTTGACGAAGGCGATGGCAGAGACGTTTAGGGGAGTAAATGACGGCAGAGACGTTTCACGGATAATTTTTTCATTCGAAATCTATAATGTCAGACGCGTTACTGATTTCCGCCGAGAGATTGTCTCTACCCGGGATGAAGGAGGAGCCATTCGCGTTATGTCTAATCCAATTACTTCTTTCCAACCTTCCGCTGGCCGCGAGTGAGATTGGCCGAAGGTACTTGTCATGTTGTTCTCGGACGGTCAGCTGGAGAGACTCGTCGGTTATGGTTGGGAGCGTACGGGGTTGGTTTTTCTTTGGCTTTGACGATGGCGATGGCAGAGGCGTTTAGGGGAGTAGATGACGGCAGGGACGTTCCAAGGAACGATGGCCGCTGACGGATTTTACGAGGAGGACCGAACTTCGCACGGGACGTTGAACATTTTTACGAGGTTGGAGATCTAGCGCGCGTTATCGTTTTCTTTCGGGGCCTGAGGGTGGGCAGAGAGAGGTCTTCGGGCCGACTGATGAAGACAAAATTGATTTTTCGGCAGGCACGTAACGCCTGATTCAGCGACGCTCTCGGTCGATATATCTATTATCTGGCTGGCGGATGGAGACACGCGCTGGGCGCGTCGTGCAATCCCGGTTCGGGTCCTTTTATCCGTCATCCCCGCCCTTCGCCATTTTACTGTCTGCTATCCGCGTCGTGGGTCCTTCAAATCTCCGGTCTCCCGTCGATGGTACGTAAACGGAGACCTTCGAGGAATACGGCTCGCTATTATTTCTCGTAAAAGGGGATGTCTGAGACCTTTATTAGGAGAAGGATTTCTGTTCTATATCAGTTGAGCCAGTCCGAAAGTGGGGTACCATTAATTACGCTCGCTAAAAGGTTACCGAAACAAGTCGGAAATTGGAATTATGTTTCATCAGGCCGCGCGTCGTCAGTGCTCGAATTACGTTTTTCCACGGTCGTTATAGCGACGAATTTAATTCGGCACGTCGCGTAAGCTGATCTCGAGAGCTGATTCGCAGGTAGGGAATGAAAATTCGCGGCTGTCTGCTCGTCCACGGCGGCCGATTAATAGGCGAACAAATAGACAGTGTCCCGGGACGAAATGAGCCAATTTCATGATACTGGCGATAAATATACAGCGCTGGCATCGTCGGCTAGGATCCATAAAAGTGGCGAGCTCATCGCAATCTTTTCCGGCCACCTACCCCCGACTGACAGCGTCATAATCGATTTTCACGCTGACGCGGGAAACGCTCCTCTCGCCTCAGCCAAATGAAGACCGAAAGATGCTAAACTTCTCTGTATTCTGAGAAGGATGTCGTGCGAGGACATCGAATTATCCGAGTAATAAGTTTCGCGTATGTTTCGCGAACATTTTGCTTATACCTCGGTTATATTTCACGTATATTTCGCTGTCGTTGGTTCCGGCGGATGTATATTTAGCTTTGATGCATATTGCGAGAGCGGCCTCTCCTATATCTTGTCATCTACTTCGAAGGCTTCGAAGGGATCGCGGACGATTTTCCCCGGGAAAAATGAGGGCTGGTAAGGATGAAGGACATCATGGGCGTCCTTCTCAGGTGCGATGCGAGATTGATACGAGAAGCTGTTGAGATTGATTTCCACGTCAGAAGGACGGAGAATGGCTCGGGACCGTGGGGTCCCAGCAGTGTTTGCCTACGTACGGCAATGCCGTTCCGTGTGTATATGCCCTCCGTAGCTCGATGGAAATAAGTCTCTGTACGGGAAGGGCGGGACTGGGAAAGACGGCTGGAGAGTAAAAACGGAAGAAGAGGGAGGGAGCGAGAGATAGAGAACGAGCGAGAGAGAGAAAGAGAGAGAGAGAGAGAGAAGAAGAGAAAGGAAAGCGTCTCGTGGGAAATGTTGCCTTCTTCCCGTACCTCCTTTCTTTTACCCAGACTCCCCCGTTTCCTCGGCTTTTTATTCCCGAAAATGCCCCGGCGAGCTCTCGTTTGGCATTCGAAACATTTCCGAGGCGGCGTGAAATTCGCGAATTTCGGAATCTAAAGGATCGCTCTTCTTCTTCTTCTTCTTCCGACTCGCGCGCCGGGGGCTTGAAAAATGGGAGATTTTAAATTGGCGAGAGATTCAAGAGCATCGACGATCCTCCGCCGAACTTCGCAGACTCTTGACACATGCTAGCTTTTTCGCCTCTCGTCCGCCTCGGCTCGAACAAGTTATTGTTCTCTCGGTGGGAATTAAAAGTTTGAACGGGACAGCGACGACATTGCCAAATGATCGGGAATAACGTCGATGCAGTTCTACACGGTGAGCGTGTAATTCGCGAGCAGGCCATCAAACGATTCATTCGCGGGTCTGTGAAACGTCACTGGCCTTTATTGCAAACCGGTAGACTTATGATTAACGTTTTTCTGCGCGCATTGGATGTCTGGCAGGATCTAGGAGCGAGGCAAATTATAATCGTGCGCAAAAGGTCTGAATAAACCCCCATCCCCTTTCCACCCCCTCTCGGGCTGTTCGGACCACTTCTTTTCACTCCGTCCCTGCACCCCTCGCAATTTCCGCCTTTCTTTTCTGCTTTAATTCGATCTTTCAGCGCGACGGGTAGCTGAATGGGACTCGATACCGTTCTCGATGCGGTCTCATAATGATCGCGCGGTAAGGCGGATTGGAACCTCGTTACTTTGCCCCGACATCGACAGGCTATAGAAGTAACTACGCTAATAGAATTTATTACGACAGTCCGCGCCTCCGCGGAACGGGAGGGAAAGAGCATAAGCTCTCCCGATATACTCTCTCCGGCCGCCCTCCTACCCGAGAGGATAATATTGTAAGCTTCACTACTACGGATGCGTAGAGAGAAATTCTAATAGCTAAACATTCTTTATTTACGCCCAGCCGAGAAATGAAATTTTGCCTACGCTCTCGAGTCTGCGATGGACGCGTCTACGCTTTCAGGCCGTAATTCATATTTATGTACGGGTCGATGCTATGTATTATGTATGCGTATATAGGGTGAAACAATCCGACGATCCGTTGTCCTGAACTATGCTCTTTACGGGAGGACGGGTGTTCGTCGTAGAAATTTCAGGATGGCGCTTATCGCATTCCCTATGTCTTAGCTTCGCCATTTATGCGCCGAGATCGATGCCGAGCACGGCTGTAACTATTCGTAAGCATTGTATAAGACGCCGTTGCAATCGGGGGTGCGCAAACATTACACGCGGAGGATTACACAGCGGCGGGCACGGCAAACAATCCCTCGCGACAGAAGACAACGCCCAAGGAATACCCGGTGCGTATCGAACTGTGCCTCGAGGATGGCGGTTCTCTTAATTGAATGCGTTTGTTTGTCCTCACTCAATCCATTACGACGGCTCTCAGTACGATAATCCTCTGTAAACCGACTTTCGTTTGCTCGGAAAGAAATTCATTTCCCACGACCATTTATCCGCTGCATCTATTCTGGACTGTAGTCTCCTGTAATGCGGGAATGTTTCTAAGTATGGGAGGTGAGAAAACGATTCAGAGTGGATGATGTAACGGCGGACAAGAGACTTTAACTCCTTAACGTGCACGCTCGAGTTTATTCGAACGCGCTAAACAGACCACACTGTGCACACTCGAGAGGATTCGAGCCGCGTTGTACTCGTATTTGATGCTGCTATAATTTTGAACACTCGAATATAATCGAGAATTGAAAATAACGATGTGAAAGCTAAGAAAAAAATCGTCTTATTGATATTTATCATTTACGTAGGATTGTAAGCTAGAACACGTTTTTATTTCATAGACACTGTGCGTTAAGGGGTTAACCCATTACCCGCCATAACTAAAAAAATAATTTAAATAAATAAAATAAGCTATAGGTATAATTAGACGTTACAGTTATTGAGAGAAAACAATTAGAAAATCTGTCCCAAAAATGGGACATTGGCGGATGATGGGTTAAGACTGTGCAGAGTGTAGGGAATTTATTCGGTGTCCTGAATTATTTCCATCATCTCTGCGACGAACGAGGTGCCATAATTGAGGCGCATAATCGGCCCGAGCCTTCGAGACGCCCGGCTCCTCCACTTTTCGGTTCCCGACGCCAGGCCGACGTCGAGTCCCGCAGGGCATTATCTCGCCACAATGTAACTCCGCGACAGCGAACGAATGGCTCGCGGAGCACAAAGCCGGCCAGCGTCGAAGCCAGACCTTTGCCAGATCATACACCCGCATACGCGTTCTACGCGGTGCTCGCTAAGTCTCGATGCCGCCGAGAGAGGAAATCATTTTTCACCCACGAAAATCCCGAAATACGCCCTACTCCCGACGAACGAAACCGAGCAAGACGAAGCATTCAACGCATTTCCAGACCATTCCAGAACGACGCTGGCCGTCGCGAGGAAGCAAAAAAGGTTGAAACCTGCTCATGTAAAACGAACCACATCCCATCGTTCTTCCACCACGTCCGAGCAATAAATGAGACTTACCGCGCATCGTTTAATCGCGCGCAGTCGTACGTCCCCGGGTGACGCGATTCCGCGGACACCCGGTATATCCTCGTACGTTGGCCGCGTATGCATAGACGCATACGATATTTCGCAAACACGGACTCGGCCGTGCGCAATAATAATGCTCGGCGGTTACCTGGCCATTATAACTTTCGGCGGCCATTGCCGTCCGCTTTTCGCACCCACTGCCCGCCCTATTCTCGCGTGTCTACTTTGACCCCGAGCCGGGGCTCCGCAGTCGCATCCCCGCCGATTCGACAATCGGCACACTCTCCGGCATCGAACTTTGACGGCAATTCTTGTCGCCGCGCATAATGGATCGCTGTGGATGGAGGAGACTGGAAGGAGGTGGGGGGTGGTTTTGTGCCACAACCGGTGAAAGGAATCGGTTTAAGCCCCCAAGCTTTATGATTCGTCGGCCGAACGGCGAGCGCGCGTAATGAGGCGGAAAAGTAACTGGGATCAGTGGCCGAATAAAACAAATGCCGCGCATCGGGAGTGCATCGGGAACGTTTGACGCTCGTTACGAGCCCATATCGAATACCTACATATCTGTGCCGTGGAGTCGAGTTGACAAAATGTTGGCCCACCGACAGGGGGTGGCCCGATTATCGGCTCGTCGTCAAAACTTGCTTTGTCTTCTGGCGAACACGCCCTTTGCCCCGGCCAGAAATATCCCGTAACGTTGCGATGGTTATTTCGGCGCTGGCCGGCCGCGGCATGTATAATGCATCGATTCGCATAAATTCGAATCGATAACTCATTTCGTGCGGGGCCGCGTCATTAGCTATGAAAACGAGTTTTATTCGGAATTCCGCAAATATGATGCGGTAGGATAAATCCTGCAGCCGTCCTGTGATGTGTGGGCCTCGTTAAAGCGGGGTCCGGGGGGAGTGGGAAACGTGGGATGAGGGGGTTGGGGCAGTGGAATACGTTCAATTACTCGTTTCTGACGGACGCGGCATCGATCGATTTTAATACCCAGCCCGAATGGAAAATACTACCCAGCGACATTGCGTTTCGCTTCTAATCTTCGAAACCGCTCTAAAACGTTTGCATTGCATTCGCGCGATTATATAGCATTCGATTAATGCCGAACAGAGTGCCCCGAGTTAGATTTATGATAAGCACTTGATGATTCAACGTTGAAGGCTCGCCCGATCGCACGTTGATCTTTACCGTTCGTCGCCTCCTATTATTGATTTGTATCACTTACTCCGGATCGTATCGTTAGCGGCAACTGTTACACTCGGCCGCACCTATTCACTCAGCGACGCATTATTTGTTCGTCTCATCATCGAAGCTTACCACTGCATTTCTTTAAATGCCATTTCAACGGAAGATATCGGGTTGTATCGCTCATTAGAGAGTCGCCGACCGTGATTAGAGGCCGTTTGCGGAACTATCGGGATTCGGCTTAACGAAGCGGCCGTATTAAGAATTCGTACACGATACCCACCCCATCCCCCCCAGCGCCGTCGTTATCCTGTTGTTACTGGCCGCGAAAAGGGTTGGGTGCCCGGCGAGCCAGCTGCGAGGCACTTTAAAAGCAATTTCTCGCGAGCCGTGCTTAATTCGTTTGCGTAGTCGCCGTATCCGGCAATCCGACACAGAAAATGAAGAAGAGAAAGCTGCGGGGGTGTGGGAGGAGCGAGGGATGGGATGGCCCGCGGAACGGCGAGGGTGAAGGAGAGAGTCCGAAAGAGAGAAAGAGACGAGAGAAACTGAAAGCGAGAGGATTCGCAAAACGGCAGAGAGAAGCGGGGCCACGGCAAGCGAAACAGAATCCAGAGACGGAGAATGGAGGAGAGTCGGCCGCGGGATAGATATAGGCGAGAGGTGAAATGATAAATTAAACCGACCGCGGTAACGCTTCGCCGCCGCAACAACAAGGCGGCTTAAGCCGCAAAATTATGAAAGTTCCAAGACTAATTGTGAAACTTTCCGCGCGATACACAAAATTGCTGCCGACTCTCTTTCTCCCCGGCGTTCCGTCTTCATCCTTCACTCCCTCTCCCTGTCTTTCGGCATCCCTCTCTCTCCATATCTTTGTTTTACTCTCTCTTTCTCTCTCTCTCTCTCACACACTCACTCACTCACTCGCTCTCTCTCCCCCTTTCTGTCACTCACCCGCTCACTCACTCTCTCTCTCTCTCTCTCTCTCTTTCTCTCTCTCTCTCTCTCTCTCTCTCCCTCTCTCTTACTCTCGTTTGCTCTCGCTGTTGGCCAGTGTCGAGGGCCACCGGCCTTTCTCCATTGCCCGGATGGGTTGAACGCCGGGACCTGACGAGATAAAGAGAGCTTTCTGCCCCCTCGTGAACCGAGATAGGGGGCTGAGCGAGTTGAGTGTCGAGACGATAACGGCGGATGAAACCATCGCTCGACCTTGCCGACTCTCATGCCTGTCCGGGAAGTCTCCTTGCGACGATGCCCCCGCGCACCAAATCGGCCCGAGATCTGACCGTGCCATTTACCGAGGACGGTTTCTCGAATTCTCCTCTGTATCACTTAAAGCGGCAGCGCGAATGGCTCCGTTCCTTCCGGACTTCCGTTCTGGGCTTCCACGTTGAATTCCGCGGCCAGGTTCCACCACCGGGAGAATACGGCTACGAACGGGCCCGGTAATTTCTTCGACGACAATTCGAAGCTAAGATAAGGGTCGACGAAGATAAGAACCGCAGAGTTGTCCCGGAGAAATTTCTGACAAAACGCCTCTTACAATTTCCACCTACGCGCAGTCTTTGCTCTCACGACTCTTTACGATACCGCTTGCGCTTTTCTTCAGCTTGTTTTACAGCGGAATTGAACGGCTGCTGAGGTTAAGGAGAGGGTAACGTAAGAGTTCTCGTCGCCGATGAAACTTCGCAGGGACACCTCTTCGAACATTTAACGTTCCGGCGAATCGAGGAGCTCGAGACGATACCAAGGTGTACAGCTTTGCTCTCAGGAGCATTTCGCCGTACCCTTTTGTCTACCCTTATAATCTTGGCACTGCCGGGAGAGCAAAGTTCTCGGCTCGGTCGAGCTAAGTCTCTCGCATTGCCGAAATTTCCGGCAATTATCTAATTCCGGACGCATCGCGAGGACAGTTTACTTTTCCGAGCGGCCTTCTTATCTCAACCTGGCGGGTTAACGTTTGACTCGCGATAATATAATGTAACCCTCTCGCAAGTGGGGTCGCTGTAATCTTTGACGAATTCGACACGTTGCTCTTACCCTACCCGACATTAAAGTCTGTGCCTTTTTGTACGAAGTTCAATTCGAACGTTTTGCCTCGTTTGATGCCGGCTCGCGCCAACCGATGCCGTAGAAGCGTTTAAAGCGATTCGTTAAATATTTCACTCAACATCCTCGCAGCGTCGTCGAAGCCTCAGGAAGTCGGGAGTAAGACAAACGAAGCCCTCTTCTGCCTGGCCTGTGGCTAGAAGATCCGCGAGATGTGTCGCAGATCCCCAAGATGCTTGCTTTTCCTTCCTAGCCTGCGCTTGCTAACCAACCGACCCCACCCCCTCTCACCCCCAACCCACCCTCCAGCAGCCCTCGCCGAACTCAGCTCAAAGACGTCGGTACAGGGCAGGTTCCGAGGGTACGGACTATGTACCCAGTCCCATGCACCTTCCCACCCTATCCCTCTTCCGGCCTAGCCCAACTATCGGCGTCTTTAAGTTCCAGACAAAGAGCCGAGCAGTTAAGTTACCTAGAAGCCAGAGTTCGCGCCGTTCCCCTTTGTCATGCCTCTCCTCTTTCTCATTCCTCTCCTCTTTCTCTCACTGTGCCTCCGTGTTCCTTACTGCCAGCCCTCTCCCTTAACGCTCTTCCTTTCTCTCTCTCTCACTCTATCTTTCTCTATCTTTCTCTCTCGTACTCAGCCTCGTCGCCGACGAAGTCTTTAACTTTCCGCGACTAAATTTACCGCCTCCCACGCCGTTCCTCTTCCTCTCTCTCCTCTCTCTTCTCTCTCTCCTCTCCTCTCCCTTCGGAAGCATTGTCGGGAGAAGCCGTCGGGGATGGGATACAGATTCAGATTCGTCGTAATCGCCGTTCCCGTTCCAGCGGCCCTTCCCGGACGACGGAACCTCGTCACGATCCTGCCAATTAGTACCTCGGCTACTCTCCTTTTTCTCCCCGCGCTTCCTTTTGAGCCAACGGAGGCGGCAGTCTTTTAATGGCGCGCAGGTTTTTCCTCTGTTTTAATGCCATTTCCGTGTTTCGTTAGCGGCCCCGCGACCCGTCTCGAGACGGCGTTAATTCGATGTACCTGGAGCGGAAGCCTGTAATTGGGCTCCACCTGAAATCCGCTCGTCTCAACGATTTCGGCAATACTTATTTGTCCTGTGTTACGATGACGCTTCAATGCAGAGGGCAGCGTTTTTCCAAGCAAATGCAGTATAACACCTACACTGTGTCATCCCTTGGTAGTGGAAGCTAGAAAGATAGATCGAAACAGCAAATAACATCTCGCTGGCAAGCTGCTTTCGGGGATGCCCGCGGGCGCAGCGCGTCGAACCGTCGACAAAACGCCAAATAGTAATTGTCCTGTGTTACGTCCGACCTGGACAGCACTCGAATCAGAAAGTATCTCCTATCCGGACTGACAAGTTCGCCACGCGATTTTCAACGCTGATAGTCGGTTCGGAAAGAGAGCGTTCGAGAGATCGAGGGCAAAACTTGCGAATGACTACCTTCGCACTACCCACCCTCCTCACCTCTCTCTCTCTCTCTCTCCCACCCCTAAGTACAGCAATATCTTCTTGTAAGGATAATTTCCCGGAAGTTTGTCAGACACTCGTTTAGGGCAAACTTCCGACGTAGTCCATTGAAACTTGTTAGACTATAATGATAACCGCAGAGTCCCTGACACTCTGATACGTCGCGTGAGATAATGACGAAGATGTAGAGGGAACGAAATACGGAAGTCGGGCCGAAGGAAGTGGAAGGCACGCGACCTCCCCCCCCCCCTTCCCCGCCGGTGGCGCGCCTACATAATGGCTTGTCGCGATCGAGACTATAAAGAGGACGACGACGCGGCAATCGAGCCTCGAACTTTTGCCAAGGGGATGACGATAAGTCCGCGGGAGGGGGTGGGGGTGGGTTTAGGTTCGTGCCTCGGACGGAGACGGCAGTCGATTTTACGGATCGAGGCGTGGAATTGAAACGATTCGTGGCGGGGCGAGATCCGTTATTACAGGCCGGGAAGTACGAAGAAAAGCGTAACAAAATGTAATATTACCGCTTAGGTCGCTCGGGCAGAAATTGCTCGGTAGTTTACGTGTCTACGTCGGCCAGATGAAAAGGTGAAATGCGAGCGGTCACGCTCGGTTATTCGTAAAATGGACGTTTCGGGACTCGTTCGCTATTTTCGGTCGGTTCCCGATCAAAGAATGGAACAGCTGATTCTACAAACGGTCTTTCAAGCCGACAGCACCATCGTTTACGCGTAGAAGGACCTTCATTAAAAAGATTTTAATTACGCTCTACGAATGTCAAGGTGGCGAGGTCGGGGAAAGGAGTGGGGGGGATGGGCTGCGTTTAAAGTTGCCGCGATAATGAAATGAGATTTAAATGTAACTCTCGGGGCGAGCGCGGTGACGTTTATAGGTTGTAATTAAAATCTTTCTAACGAACGTCCCGGGACCCGTTGCGTAACTCTCCACTCGTAAACTTCCCCTAATTGCTTCTACATCCAATCTCGGTTATATTAGCCATAGAGTGTCCGTTATGTTACAATAAACTAACGCGACCCAGAGCGAAGTTTCGTGGGCGTGCAGCGTAAAATTTACAGCGCCGGACGTGAAATTGATATCGAAGTGACGCGGTCAGATATGCGATTTTACGAGCTTGTAACGTTCGAAGGAAACAGAATTCTTTACCATAGCGGTCACCGCGATGTTCATTAAGCGAGCTGAGTGGGTATCAGCGCACCTAACACGTTTGGCAAGATTATTCACGAATTCACCTTTTTTATCCTCGGGACGTACATTTTCCCAGTCGGTCTCCAAACTTTTTTATCGAGACGCAGCGTGACGGCGAGTTTACTTTCCAGCGGACGAAAAATATTTCCTTATAACTCCATCGAGCGTGTCCCTCTTATTGCCCTCCTCCCACTAGCCAAAGTAACCTCGAGTATTCCGAGTATTCTTAATACCGAGACTGGGAGGGGTGGCTATCACGAGGGTCGTATCGTGAGCGAAGGAGGCGCCGAACGGGAAGGGAAAGAATCGTGGAGAGAAAAGTACGTCGACTTTGGGATAGACAGAGGGAAGGAGAAGCTGCTGACTGAGAGGGAAAGAGAAATCAAGCAAGACAGAGGGTGAGAGAGAGAGAGAGAGAGAGAGAGGAAGCAAGAGACGAAGCTTTGAGAAAGGAAGGATTCGCAGGAGGGGTCGGGAAACGCGAAGGGAAAATAACTTCTTCGCGAATGACGATTATCCGTCAGTGACGAGCGAAGAAGGTTGCGAACACCCTCGGGGCACCCTCCTGAGAAATATAGTCCTTGTTTCGTCCGTCCTCCGCCGCCGCCGCCGCCGCCGTTCGGCGTCGGCATTCAAGTCGGATTAAACGCGAGGACGACCAAATGAAGGCGCCCTCCTCCGACTTCGCCTCCCTTCTCGCACGCGCGTCCCGGCAATAACGGGCGGTTGTATAAATAAAAGGAATACTTCGGGAGCCTCGCGCATTGCCCGCCGCCAAAGAGGGTCTCGAAGAAACGTCACTGCAGACGCTCGTTATTGCAGGCTCGAATTCCACGGGAGAATCGATTAGCAGGCAGGCAGGGGCAGATAAATGTCTATAAATCGCAAACAGACGCTTTTCTCTGCCAGACCATCTCACGATTTGACGTGCAAATGAGAGCAGCAGTACCTACTATTCGTTAATCAGCCTGTTTATCCTGATACGCAGAATTATTAGATGCTTCGAGTGGGTGAAGGATGCTGGTCAGGAGACGTGCGAAGAATGAATGTACGTTCCTGTGGAATTTGTGAAGGATCTTCTGTTCAAGTTCTCGACTTACGCTTGCAGTCAAATACGATTGACAGCAGTTACTGGTATGAAATAGGGGTGAAACGATTTTCTATTGAAACAACTACGATCGCTGCACGTTAATAAAACTACAGATTGCTCCGAATCCTCGTATAGGGAACCCGCGCTCACATATTAATTTCTTGATAAAACCGCAGGCTACATCTCCGCTCAATATAAGTCAATATAAGCCGTCGAGGCATCGCGGCTGAAGCGGGCACCCCAGGTTCCCCTCTACGCGCGGCCGTTCGAGGAACTTCGAATTTCGACAAGGCCGCCACCCCAAACAATCTCCATTCGCCCTGCGGGCGATCTGCATGCGCATAGGAAGTTTCCTCGTAAAACGGCGACGCCCTCCTTAATTCCTTGTTTCCTTCACGCAAACATTTTCTTCGTGGCAATCGGGCGGAACGCCTCGGGGCACTCAGAAGGGGGTGGCTTCCTCGGGGTGGCGTCGAGGGGCGGTGGGTGGTCCCGGATATAGGAAATTGTCGTGCCTGAACGGATGCACAAATCATGTTCCACCCTTCGCTCGCGATTTGTACAGAGCGTGTATCTCGGTCCTCATTAATGGGCCACGTTATTTATCGAACGCACGGTAGCGAGGCCGGAGAAACGCGATCGGAGATATTGTTTGCCATTGACTGCGATCGCGTGCTGCTCGATAAACCCTGCCGAGGGAGTCTCGATGGATCGCGACAATTTATTGCACCCTTCGCCCGCTCGAGTCTTGCCAGGGTAGTCCATTGTCGAGTCCTGTCTGGTAACGAGGGTTGAATCTGTCACTGCGGTCGAGAGTCGAGACAAAACGAATTTATAATTTCCCGTCCGTCGTTCGGATTCCGAATTCAGCAGGCATTTTCCAACCACCCCACAGCCTTAACGGAGTGCCTGTCCTCGCTCGCCATTAATTGCGGGCCCGATCGATCGACCGCGCGGTAATCGAATTTTTATTTGCCCCTCGCGGGTCAATCGTCGCGGCCATTACAGAGATTTATGTATCTATTCATTATCGTCGCCGATCCTCATTCCACCCTTCCCACCCCCTCGCCCTTAACCTCTCCGTCGGGCGGCCAGGAAGTGTCTCTCCGTCTCTATCATCGGCAGTGATCGATGGGTAACAATTAGAGAATCGCGGCATCCTTCACGGTGGTTGACTAGCGGCCGCGGTCGGCATCGGAGGGGTTGAATGGGGGTTGGACCGCACGCGATTAAATTCCCCGCCTCGCGTTCAACCTCTCGATTGCCGAAGATCGTATCGTCCATCCTGCTCTCGATATATTTTACTCACCCTCGTCCTTCCCGCCTACCCCCCCCCCCCCAACCCCTCTCCCCGACGCCGCTGATCCGCTTCTTCACTCACGAACCCCTTTCGTCTTCGTTGTTTCACTCCGCCCACGTCGGAAAATGGCCTTCTGTCGGCGCGAGGCTGACCAATATCGATGGGTGTAAAGCAATCAATTGCAATTCATTTCGATTAGCCGTCGCCGATGTTGCGAGGAGAATTAGCCGAGTAGGAAGACGCCGGAACGAGGTCCTTCCTCGGTTAACTACTCAAACTGACTGGGCTGATTCTATCTTAATAACGAGTTATCTTCCATTAAACAATTTTGTTATTTCAAATATTCTTTGGCGCTCATTGAGATAAATGACTCATTATTTTCCGATTCATAAGATTAGGCTGACTTATATAATTCCGGGAAGCAAATTGAAAATATGAATGGAAATCCTTGGTAGTCCTAAAGTTAAATAACTAGTAAAGTATGTATTTAGCGGCCGTTTATCTTTAAGAAAACTAACTTCTAAATAGCAAAGTGGAGTCTGAAAAGGCCTTTAAGAAATTTCTGGAAACATTGATCCTGCTCTCAATTCGACAATGAACTCGGAAGCTCGAACGCGAAGCTTAGGTCGCGATTCGCAATAATGCGTAACGCGATGTGTTAGCATCCCGCATTCGGACAGGTCCGAGCACGGACAGTGGTACTATGCGGGATTAGCTGGCCGCACTCAATCGCAATAATGCGTCGGTAGACGTGGGCGTGTGCTTGGAGGGATCGAGGAGCAACGATAGGGGGAAGGATGAGAAAGGAGGATGCCTTGCACCGGACAGACACAGAAACGTAGACGTCTGTAGAACACAGACAGAGGGGTGAGTTTCTACAGTAGGAAGGAGAGAGACTGAAAATTGCCAGGAGAATTCTATCGAGAATCTACATCGATGAATGCGTAGACCATCAAGGCCGACTGCAAGCGTTGATACGTTAATAATGGACTGCACGTTATTCGGCACCAAGAAATCTGAATTGCGGAAGCTGTACTTTCTTCCACGTCCCACCTTTCATCCTTCTCGCAAACTAAAATACGATGCGAACTAGACCGAACTAGAACATAAATTCCGTGGATAGAACGTTTTTCCGGAATTCTGCCGAAGCGGACATCCGCAGTTTCGAATCGTAGAGTATCCGGAATTTTCCCAGCCGGCGAACGCTAATCGCGGAACAAGTGCGCAATTAAGCCTACTACGTAGATTTAATTTCTTCTTCCGGTGCACGGTCCCGTGTTCCGTGAATTAATATCTGTTCCGTCGTTCCTCCTATCGTTCCGGCCCGCGCGTATTCGACATCATTCTCTGCCTGCCTCTCTCGTCCCATTCTCTCGCCGCTCGCAATGCCTGCGTGTTTCGAATGCCACGCCTCGTCGTATCCTCGACGCACCTTTTTCCACCCTCCACTGTTCTCCTCCACCCTCTCTCACCCTTCTCCACCCTCCTCCATCCCTCTCCCACGGCCGATATTGCCGTATCCATCCGCGTTGCATTATAGATGCGCGGGCGCGAACGAGCTTTCGCTCGGGAAAGATCAAAGAGCGAAATACGTGGCCAGGCCGAAATTCTCGAGGCTAATGTACTGTCCGCGGCTTTCCATTCCGCGTTAGTCTCCTCTACCTTCGCCCAGTTCGTTTATCCGGGCGATACGAGAAATACGAGCCTCCCCGCCGGGCAAGGGACGAGGCAGAAACGGGCTCCCGACAAAGATAAATATTACGAAGGCCGTTCGGCACTTCTTTGCCCGTCGCATTTTCATCGCCCCGCTAATTACGTCGCTCTAATTGGGCTTGAAATCAAACGCTGTCTTTTCGTGGCTTCATTATACGGCAGCGTTGGCGTGCGCGCTCGCGTGGGCTTCATTCTCTTTTGGGGTAAAGCGGCTGGGTCGAATTTGCTATCAATTTTTGCGCCCGACAATTTTAATTCCGCCGACGACGGCGGCGGTCGACGGCGTCGGCGTAGGTCGATAATTAAAGCGGGGGGAATATTTTTGTCGGGCGGAAAAATTCATGCCGCAATCAACCGGTAAACAAACGGTAATTGGGTTACGTTATTGTTACATGAAAAACGGCGGCCGAGCGGCCCGGGCGTACCGTAATGGCGTCGAATGATGCACTGCGCTTTTATTATGGGCAATAGCGTTGCATCGATATTACATATTTAACGGTCGAAAGTGTGGCCGCGAAGTCGGCGAAATATTCTTTTTTTTTCAATCCCCGCCGCGTAAAATACACTCGGCCCATTGTAACCTCCTGTATTTGCGTTAATTCAAGAGCATGCTATTTTTTTCTTTACTTCAGTTGTTTGAATCGTTCCGGTGACTTCTATCGCTTACACCAAACGCAACCGCGAGCACGAACGAAAAGGTTCATCGGAAATCGGCGTGATTTGAAAGATTGAACGCTGAGCGCATACATTATGGATGGAATTGGGAAATTATAATGCGGCGAAAGTTCATCGAATTGGATTTTAAGTGTTTCATAATGTTAATGAAATATAAAGCGTGGTTCGAAGGTGCGGAGCGGTTCGAGCTTAAGCGGTAAAATAAATTGAAAATATCGGAAGCGCTGTACTTACACATGTGGTAGAGAACCAGATTGTTAGTCGTGCCATTGTACTTCTGGAACGCTCGATTCGTGGGCGCGAATACGGTGACATGACGATACGTCAGCGTATTGTTCGCCACGCGGCTCGCCTCGAGCAATTGGTAAAACTGTAACAAGCAATACGAATCACATTTAGCTTCGGTCCGACTGGCACTAATTACCGGGAGCTATGCGGCTAGCTGACGTTAATAATGACTAACGATATCGAGGCCCGTCGATTGCCGCAATAACAAGGGGCGGAAAATTAAATTGACGAACGTGATCGATCCCGATTCACACTCGGCACTCCCCGCTGACTGAATTTGTTTCTGAGGGAAGAAATGCACGGATTTGCACAGTGGGTTCTTATCGACACTCTCGGTACCGTGTAAAGATTCCAGATAAGCGAAATACAGAATGCGTTTATTCCACCGCATGCTTGTAATATAGTTTAATGAGTTGTATATGTATTTTATTTATTTATTATATGTTCTGTTGCGGGTTGCATCTTATCGTACAATACCTCCTTTTCTTTCTTACGCTATCTTATTCTATCTTAATCTAAATTATTCTACTTTCTCCCTCTAATAGTTGTACATGAATAATCGTATTTCTTCAGAGTACTGATTAATAAGTATTTTACTATCTCTCGTGCAACAAATATGTTCAGGCTGTTCTTACTCGTATTCTGTCATGACATAGTCGCTTATAAATATTTATAGTGCAGACAAAAAGTTGGGGTGGGAGAGTCACTCGACGTTTCAATCAAGCTTCAGCGAGCGCGTTAAATTCGTGTGTCCGTATCAAATTACCCCTTCGCCCCCTGGGGTAGCTCGAAAAGCTTTTAATCCGACACGTCGGAGGACAATTCCCACAGACGCCCTTCGCTCGCAGCTAAGCCGAGCGTGTCGGTACAAAGAAACCCCCGTTAGTTATCAACGTGTAATTAGCGCGAATACAAAGTCGGCTGATCTCCCGAAAGAAATTACTTATGAGCGATTCACCCTGCCCTATTTGTCTCATTTCTCATCCCTCTGTTCGCCCGTCTCGCACCCTTCGCCCTCATCCCTCGTACGTCCCTGAACATTTACATCCGCAGATCACACGAAGCGACTACAAAGCGTCACCCTCAATTTCGAAATTCCAAGAGTCTCACACCTTCAGAGCAAAGAAATCAATATATTCTCTTTTAACCCTTCAGTATATCAATAACCGGGTACCCGGCTAATCACCTTAAATTGAAAACTTCTCTAGTTTCTGCCACAAAAAGGACAATATGGAAAAGATAATCTGCTTTAAGATGGTTTAATTCGCGAGGATCTGGGAGGTTCATCAACAATTTTAATTGAAAAGAAAAAATTGTTCACAAAATTTATTAAGATGGCTACCAGAGTACCCGGCTATTGACATAAGGGTTAAAGTATCGGATGCGGAGCAAAACTGAAATGATCCGCGGAAAAGTATCAAACGGAATGATCGAGGACGACATTGCGGTCTCCGCTCGTTAAATCCGTTTATCTCCCGTCTCGGCTTTCGATCATCTGGCGCGACTCGCTTGCCAAATCGCATCGAGGACGCTCGGTGCACGGCGCTTTTCATCGTGACGTCGACAGGAAATTCCCCGCGATATCGTAATCTCCCCCCGAAGGCTTATCTTTCTCTCGCCTCTGATCATTCCCTTTTATGCTCGGCCTTAATTATCACCCTCTGCATATTGCACGTCGGGGATTAATGTTCCCGGGCGCAGACGATTGATCCGCCCGTCTGATCCGACCCTCACAGCGGAATCTCTAATGTCCTTGAGAACGCCCTCTGGCGTTGCGGAGAAATATTTTTTCGGAGCCGAAAGCCAAAGGGTGCAAGTTAAATTCGTTGCTCGTACCGAACGTCGATGTTTGCAGAGAGACAGAAAAAATATAGAAAACTTCGAATTGTGAATGACTGTATGACTTTGATGCGTGTATCGAAACGTGTAAATTTCAGAATGAAGATACGATGAATCGAAATTCCGAATTGTGAATGGCTTTCAATGACTGATGCGTGAATCGAAACGTGTAAATTTCCGAATGAAGATGCGATGAATGTGTTGAGGATCGACTGCATTCGAAGTCACTCGAACTACCCCCTCGTTCTCTGCGCAGGCAGTACACGTTTGTCGGGGCGGTAATCATTTTTCCTGTCCAACGACTGCGAGGACGAGAGTGACAGCCGGCAGATTTCTGTCTAAATTGAATTCGCAGCTTAATCGATCGACTGACAGCGAACGCTCGGGAGGCTATTAGGCGGCTCGATTAAGATGTCCCGAGGGTCCCGGAAATGGGCCGCCTCTAATGTCCGTGGACACAAAGGACAGGGTGGGATAAAGATTCGCGTGCGGGCTCAGGTTGACGGTCATTTTGACGAACGGCTGGGAAGATTTTTACAATGACGCGGCCAGAAACTTTTCCCTTCCAACAGCTTCTATAGTGATTTTATTGTATCCGAGTGCCAACGGCCTGGCCTTCTCGAAATAATCGTGTTTTTACGATGTTCCGGGCCTCTTTACGACGATCGGAAGTCGAAGCCACGCTTTTGTGCGTCGGGAGCACTTTGAGTGCCGCACGCGTCATAAAATCGAGACCTACACGAGCCTAAGAGGTGCGACATTCTCTCATTTGGCTCCTTTCAAGCACCGCTGAATCTTCCGCTCATTTTGTTCACCGTGTGTAATCTCTGCCCGCCTTTCCTTCCGTTAACGTCGTTTCCTATATCCGCACACATGCCGACAATTATGAGAGTGGCATAAATAAAAAATTCGGATAACGTTCATCGACTGTTTTTTGTCCACATCGGTGTAACGTAACCGGATCTACACGATTGTATAATTACCTGAATTTAAAGCACTTTCATAATCAGCCGTTCAAATTATGATATTAAAAATATCGATTGCATTACGCTTAAACGGTCCCGTTCTCCGATAATTCGCGGTGAGTTCGAACGCTGCGATTAATTTAATTTCCCGTGTGCGTGCGTGACGTATCGGCCATCTCGAAGAGTTTCATGCCTGGCCGGCGATCGGGCGGGAGGAAGAAGCGGGATAAGGTTGGCGATCCTGCCCGACTCTGGCGTGCGCCGAGCAGACCCGACGGACCTGTTCAATTCTCATTAGAGGCTCGTGTACACGGGGCGTCGGCCCGAGGCCCAATTTGTGAAAAATAATGGTGAAACATGGTTTCGCCCTTCTTTATCTCGCCCACCCCTTATCCTCACTGCCCTCTTATCCTCCCCCCTTCTCTCTCCTTGCCTTCCCTTTAACGAAGCTCTTGAGTAATGGAGACATGTCGTGACTTCGGGCAATTAATGCGAGTCGAGTCCGTCGACGGGCGAACTGGAAGAAAAGGGCGGGATCTTGGCGATGGGCTGCCGGATTGCCGAACGGAACGAGAGTGGGGGTGAAAAAAAAAAGTCGGCGATAGGGTAAAGTGAACAAGCTTCGCCAAGAGGGAAGTATCCAGCTTTCGCCACTGCAGCTCCCTCCTTACCCTATTCACTCTGATATTCCGAATTGCTCCTATCACCCATTCTGCCTCGGAACACGTCTGCATCCACCCCCCCTCCCCTCCACCCTCTTCCTAAAGGCAAAACGGGCTGAAAATTGCCCCCGACGTCCGCGACCGGCACTGAATATTTCAAACATCGGAGAACCCACCATTACGGCACCATCTTGTATCGCGAGAATCACTTTTTGGTAGGTGCTGTTTTTATGGAAATACGGGAATTACTGTCTTTAATCGGCCATCCACGCGGTTTAGTATGGTCAGTATCCTTGCCAGTCTGCCTACCTGTCCTACAATCGTCCTCCCGGTACGTACGGACAGTCCGCCTTGACGATGACAGACCTTGCACGCCCCGAGGAAGGCCAACCCTCGTCAAGGACGCGGAACAGGGAAAGACAGAGGCCGGAATAAATTCGACGGAAGGCTCCGTTCCATCTTGCCGACGTTAACGCGCCATGTTACCCCTAACGCGAGAACTATTCCATTTCCATGGGGGGTGGCCCACCCCCCGTTGCGGAAGTGGCGTTAGTCCTTGAGCCGCTGGAAAAGTTCCAAAAAGGAGAGCTCGTCGAGGATCGAAAGATATTCAGGACGTTCCGCCCGGGCGGACCGGAGAGGGAAGGAGGGGGGGGGGGGGGGGGATGCCGTTTGACAAATCGAGGTCGCTCGAGAGTATCGAAGGGTCCGACCCCGTCGATCGAGAACGATGAGCCCGGAAATTCGTCGCGAGGAAGCGTGACGATAATTTATCGCCCGTGTATATACTTATCATCCGACCCGTCCTCCGTTCCTTCGAGGGTCTCACATTCGAACGTCCTCGTCATCTCACGGACGACTATTCCTCCCCTGCGGGGCGAAATATCACCGTGGCGGGTGTAGTGCATCGCGATATTGAGATGTGACCCACGTATTCAATATAAGGGCTTTTACCGGCTCGTGCGCCAAACTCTCCCTCCAACCCTTATCGCCTTACTCCCTTATTCCTTCGCGGCGGTGTTCCTTCCGCATTGCTTTCTCTCTCTCTCTCTCTCTCTCTCTCTCTCTCTCTCTCTCCCTGTCTTTCTCTGCCAGCCTCTCTGTTTCTGTCCATGTCTACCCCTTTACTCGTGTCCGGCGATCCAACCGTTCCATTCGCACATTCCGTCCTTTTTATCTTGTTACCCGCATCTCTTGAACATTGTGCCCGACCGTCGCGCTTCTACCTTTTACTTCAACCTTCCGCGGTTCTTACGTCAAAGCGGACTCGACGGGCCACGGTCTCCTGCGATCTATACCGTGTCGCACGTTTATCCAGTACAAAGCGCACTTCAGTGAACGTCTCGCATCGGGAAAATGCTCGAACATAATGGAATTGACAAGCGAGTTACGCCGTTAACCGGTCAGCTGCGGCGGCTTCTTTTCGGAGCAGTTCTCAGTTTGTTTTGCTGCGTCTTTATCTCTAAAGATTCTAAACATATTGAAATTTTTGAATATATTTTCGAATCCACTAAAATTACAGATTAAATAGCAAGGGTAACCGTATTCTACGCATGACGGATGTCGTTGTCATGACACAAAATTCATGACACCCTTTCTCGTATCTGAGATATCTCGTAGTGTTTTTTTTTATTCAATAAAAATACTGCAAATGCAATTACAATATTATATCAGTAATTTAATATTATTATATTTTGTAAAACTTCATGTCTTATTTAAAAAAAAAATATGAAACCGTGGCGCCCAGAGCATAACGCGCTAAATTTGCATGGCAGTCAATGGGCTAACTGGTTAAAAAGTATCTGTAAGCGTAACAATGCCTGAGATCACGAACATCGGAATGTCTTGTTCGTGCATTTGCTGCACTGGGGCAATAAGCATGCAGGCAGCATGCGGTGTCAGACGTCCGAGTCGCAGGTCTCCGCTAGCTCGTCCTTCTTCCCCGAATCCGTTCAAGTCCTCCCTTTATGCGGGAGGACGTTCGCCGACAAACGGCCACTCGGCCAATTTGCAATGTGCGCCGTGCCGCCGCAATAACGGGAACCAATAATGCATCGACGATGCATCCGCCTCGCAGGATTCCGTAGTGGCTGGCGCATCGACGTCGGGACGCCTCCGGCACAATGGCCGGGGCGACAAAGACGATATCGGGGAACGTAAATGGCGACCCCCCCCCCCCCCCCACCCCACCGCCTCGGATGCCTCGGCGTACGTCTCTGTATCGACACGTTTACACCGACTCCTCCTTCCGACGATGGGACCCCATTTTCAGTCTTTGTCGTCGCTCCGATCCTCTTCGGGGCTCTATACCGATTCTGCGCCGAGATAGCTTAATGCCAACCCTCTCTGATATTCCTTTCCTTCATTTTTCCCCGTACTCTCAACTCCGTGCACTGACGTTACGTACCAATATTATAATTGACTTGCAGATTTGTTCGCGAAAGCATTTGCCGCTGCTTGGTAGTCGCTAATTCGTCCTTAACCAGTTGAGTGTGTTTGACGACTATGTCATGCAGAAATTGCATTGTGTCATCAATTTTGTGTCATCGATTTTGTCCCATGACAACTACATGCGTCATGCATAAAATACAGTTACCTTTGCTACTTAAACTGTAATATTAATGGAAACTAAAATATATTTGTAAATTTCCATATGTTTAGAATCTGGAGATAAAGACGAAATAAAACGAACTGAGAGCTGCTCTGAGAAGAGGTGGCCACTGTTAACTGGTTAACGGCCTATTTTAGCCTCCGGCGAGTTTTCCGGGTAGACAATGTGGATTCCGTGTACGGCAGTGAATTTGGCGGAGTAATGCCGTTCAATAACGCGTACAGGCTGCGTCTTGTAGGATACGCGCTGGCCAACATCGATGGCCGGGCCATAATGCTTCGGGTAGGTGGGTGACAAAGCAGAGATACGGAGGCGCCCGCGCAGATGTTGAACGAGAGGAGCGGTTTAGCCGGTGCGAGGCCATCGTCGCAGATGCATTAGCAACGTGGAACATTGGAAGCGTGCCCCCTCGAGATAATCACGTAGCCGGCGTTCATCACTTCGTCACGACAACCGAATCGTCTAAGAATGGACCCGGCGGTCGATCGATTCAGCTACAGTGAATCAGTACATTACACTGACGCTAGTTCGGCCAAGATTCAAGCAAATTTTGAACTTCAAAGTGTTTAATCAGAAAATCAGGATAATCGGATTGTCTAAGAATGAATGCAGCGTCTGATCGATTTGACTACAATTAATCAGCACATTACACTGATGCTAGTTCAGCCAGAATTTAAGCAAATTTTGAACTTCGAAGTGTTCATCAGAAAATTACGACAATCGGATCGTCTAAGAATGGACCTAGCGTCCGATCGATTCAGCTACAGTGAATCAGTACATTACACTGATGCTAGTTCGGCGAAGGTTTAAGCAAATTTTGAACTTCAAACTGTTCATCAGAAAATTATGACAATCGGATCGTCTGAAAATGGACATAGCGCCTGATCGATTTAACTACAATGAATCAGTACATTACACTGATGCTAGTACAGTCAAAATTTTGGCAAATTTTCAACTTTAAACTGTTCAATCAGAAGATTACGACAACCGAATCGCCTAAGAATGCATCCAGGGTCTAACCAACCTAACTGCAATGAATCAGTACTGACACTGTCTCAACCGAAATTGAAGCAAATTTTTACCTTCAAACAAACTATTCTTTCCAAAAAAAAAAAAAAATGTTCTCAGTAGAGTTCTATTAACGGTGAGTCAACACTGTGAACAGTACGCATTAACTTTTATGTACTTGGCCGCGCGTAGCGTGTCAGAATTAGTACGCCCAGTACCACCCAACGACGATAAGCAGAATCGAAGAGGCAGATACGCGGAATGGCATGCAGATTAATAACTTTCCATTCTGCCCCCTAACCGCTTTCGGACGGAGCTATATCGTTGACTCATAAATGCCCTGTCACACCGTCGCGACGAACAAAGGCCCCGGAGCCATTCGCATAAATGTCCGCGAGGGCGCAGTCATTCGAGTGCACTGGAGACGATAAAAGGGGTGGAACGGCGCGGGGGTGAGCGCGGGGTGGCTTCGAAGGAAAAAGGGACTCAAGGGTGGAAGAGGGAGGAAAGAGGGTGGAAAGAGACGGAGGGATGACTTTCCTTTATCCGCTCCTTTGCTTTACGACGCCTGCCTGCGGAGAGTGAATGCCTCGCGCGAGCGCGCGCGCGCGAACGAGAGAGAAGCTCAGCTGTGGAAGGCAGAGCGACGGGTATATCTGTGTGCGTGAGCTTGCTTGGCGTTCGTGTGCACGTCTGTCGAGGCCGATCGAGTGATTTTTCTCCGACAGCGACTGCATTATGGCACATCGCGCACCCCGATATCTCCTTTCGCCGTGTCTCTCAATGCGAATGACAAATAAAGTTCCCCCGTGCGCTTATGCGCCCCGATTCCTGACGTCTGAGAGGCGTCGAGGGTGCATTCACGGCCGCCGAGGATGACCGATGCGTTTGTCCTTGGCGCCTGCTGCTAATTTCCGAAGACTGGATCCGAATCGGTACGCAGGTTAGGCACATCATATTGAAATAACGACGAAGGGTTGTGACGAAGACGATTTTTCTGAGTGGATTCGATTGAATGATATGGACAGTCCCAGTGCGCGCGCGCGCGCAGCCAAGCACTGTTTGCGGAACTCGGATATGTCGTTCGAGTCCCATTCGCGCCGCTTGGGAAACGCCCTATATTTGCCGACTTACACGTTCGCCGATTAACCCGTCCCACGTATGTGCCGTGACTCACTTTCGCGTGACGGGAAATGAAAATGACGACGCCGGAGATTTGCCGAGTATAAATGGCGCGGAGTTTGGGAGAAAGTGGCCGAGCGTGCCTGCTGTCGGCTCGTTTCTGAGTGTTAACGCATTCAGAGATCGATGACAGGTAATCTCTGTTTGCTGTTCGAATAATTTCGTCTTCGAATCAATTTCTCCCCCTACCCCTTCGTCACATTAGCCCATTAACAATTTTCCGTTTCTTTAATCAGTCAGCTGTGTTGAACAATTATATCCGTCATGCATAAAATTCAGTTACCCCCGCTATTAAACTTTAATTTTGGCGGAAACTAAAATATATTGATTTTCAATATGTTCAGAATCTTTGGAGGTAAAGACGAAATAAAGCAAACTGATGCTTTGAGAAGAGGTCACAGCTGACTGATTAACGAAAAGCATCTTCGGCACGATTCAAGGCCGAACAATGTTTCGCATTCTTATCCGAAATTCCACTTTCTCTGCTCGACACCTTCGAAGCAAAAGTTTCAATTTTGCATAAAGCAGAGCCGTGTACGACCCGACTAACCTCGCTCGACCTCTGCCGAGCGAGGTACGCTCCCGCGTCCATTACGCATTGAGAGTCTCGCGGCGCGTAATCGCGCTCTTAATATTCGGCCGGATAATGCAAAGTGAAGACTGGACGAGGCGAAAAGGGGGCAGCCTCCTCCGCCTGCGAATCGTCGGAAAGTACGCTCATGGGAAGTGGCGATGCGAAGGGAATGCCGACGATGGGTTTTCGTAAAAGGTTGTCCTATATATGCGCACCCTCCCTTCTCGCGCCCCCTCCCCTCCTACTCTCCGCGCCTCTATAGGCGAAACGAGACTGGAGGGTGCGGGAAGGATACGGAGAGAGGTCAGCTTTATTTTCGCGAGACCGGAAATGAGACGCGTTCCCCTTCCGCGCTGACTCTATTTTTTCCAACCCCCTCCCTCTTTTAATCTTCATCTTAGCACGCGTACGTTTCGAGTGAGATTGCGAGAGGTCGACGAGCTCTGGCGCCGAGCAAGGAACGCTTCGTGAAACGCTGACGCACGCTTAAAAATTTTTTCGTCCCCGAGAAACCGTTCGACGCCTGAAGTTATTGTGTTTCCATGTACGGAACAGTCGATTTCAACGCTGCCCTGCCTTTGATCCCTGCCGAGCGTATTTTATCGAATGGTAATATTTCGCGTCGCGCTTTTGTACGCTCGAAGTTTATATGTCATGTTTGCGCAGGAGGTTTGTTTCCAATTTAACGATTCGCCATAGCTGCGTCGACCGCGGAAGCAAAAACTTCCCTGTCCGCTCGCCGTCCCGGTAAACGTTCAGGATCATAATGCGACATATCTGTTTATCGGAAAGTCAGGCTCGGCGAGCGGACAGAGAACGCGGCGCGGTTGGTAACACATGTACGCGGACTTGTATGCTTCGTATAGGGAAAGAATTCGAATGTTCCGGTAAAGGACGAACGCGCGCAGAAATCCAGTCTTTCCATGTGCCTTTGAATCATCGACCCCGCGCGTTCCTCTGATAAACAACGGCGCAAAATGAATTTCGTCGGCGTCAAGCCGACGCGTGCACATGAGTGTGTACGGGAGTGTGTACATGAACATGTACATGAGCGCGGACACGCGCACGAGAAGATAGGGGAGGTCTCAGACTGGCGCCACCGAAACGACCCCCTTAAATCCGACCCTTCCGCCAGGATCACTATACCCCTGGATCTCTGTTTTGCCGGCCTCGTAATGGAAAGGGAGCCTTTTTCCGTTCGTTGCTCGATCTAACGCGCGCAATCGGAAAAAAGACTGATCAATCCTTAGCGTAGGCCGAAACATCGACGCCGAATAACACGGAGATCAGATCGGAACGTCGTAGGCAGTTAAATGTAGTCCGAAAATTCTCGGTAACGGTTAATACACTGTAGTCAAGCCATTGTTCCGTCGCACACTTCCGCATCGTGGTCGTCCAGGACGAATTAAACGTTCGCTTACGATCGCATTGCATCTCTCGCTGAAAGTACGAGCATCAGGAGTGAAAAACAGCTTCCGGGGGACGGAATTAATGACAGAATTAGTACATTAAAAGCCGGCAGTTTGAAACGTTGAATGCTCGGCGTTACAAAGTGCGCCTCACTGTCCTTCCGTGATGCGAACAGTTTCTTTTTTGAAAAGCATCGTTCTCTCTCTCTCTCTCTCTCTCTCTCTATCTATCTATCTATCTATCTCGCTCTCTCTCTCTCTCTCTCTCTCTCTCTCTCTCTCTCTCTCTCTCTCTCTTCCTGTCTCGCTCTGGCCCCAACCCCCACCTGCCGCCACGCCGACGTCATAAAGTCAATGACGCGTTACAACCGTGATGGCTGGGAATTTAATTCAGCCCTGTAACGGTATTATTATAGAGTCTTCAGCGCGTATCACTCCGCTCTCTCCGTGCTCGGAATATCGGCGAGCGAGTCTCGCGTTGTCGCGGATGGAAATTTATGTAAAAAGATGAATCGTGACTCTGCGGAACAAAGGCAAAGGGGAGAAGCTTCGTCGTCGAGGGCGAGACGGGGGGTGGACGGGAGGAGTGAACATTCCGGGCCTGCGCCATTACTGGGACGGAGGGCAGTTATTAATTAAATCGAGGCATCGGTCGCGAATTTATGCGAAAGATGGCGTTTCATCGGAGGAACCCAACGTTCTTTTTACGTGATACGTTTCTACCGATTCTAGGACAGCATGTACGTGCATGGATCTACGTACTTCGACCACGTCAAGGACTCTTACGTAACATTCGTACGACATCAGACCGAGTCCCGATCCAAGAGAATGTCTGCGAATCTCATAGATTGCACAGGATTTTCTTTCCTTGGTCGACGTCTGTCGATAACTCCGCCGATAACTCTCTTCAAAATTTCTCTCGATCCTCGCCACCATCTGTCCTCGCGCGAGGACAGGATCCGTACTTACAAGTTCGGAGATGGGCAAACGAAACGTCAGGCGGCCCCAAGTTTTCGAGAGTCAACGAGCGAACAAATCCCAGCCACGCGCCCGGTCCAGTAATACAATTCTTGCCGACGCTTCCTTTTCATAAGTTCCCATCCGGCGTGGGGGTGGGAGGGGGGGGGGCAAGGATCGTTTGCAGAAATTCCGAGCACGGAATTTCTCGCTACCACCCGCCACCCTCTCAGCCCCTTCCTCGCCGAGCCCGTCTCTCTGAGCCACCCCAGGCCTCTTCCACCGGCCCGCTTCGGCAGGGGACACGCGCGGGGAGGGGGGTAGACTTTACAATATTAAATGGCACGTAGCTGAACTCCGAGCAAAGGCGTGTGGCGAATCTCAATATACAAGCCGGCGATATTATTATTTCGGGTTAGCTTCCGGGCGCGTCTAACGGATTGCATTATCAAACGGAGTGGATATAGCTCCGAGTAGAATCGAGTCGGTAACCCAACCCTCCATCCTCTGGATTCTCCTCTCTCTCTCTCTCCCTCTCACTCATTCACTCTCTCACTGTATAACCCTTCATGCACCGTACTCATTTCCGGTCTCCGGCCAACCCTGTCTCGTCTCCGACATCGATAGGAGAGGCCCGCTTTATATCGGTTATGCTGAATATTGATTACCAATTAGCGGCTTGATCACCGCGATTCTAATTGTTAATGAGGTCTGAGCAGACTGGACGCAACGTGCGCGTCGCGTTACACTGTGTGCGGTGCGCGATGGATCGTTGAACGTCTCTGTCGATGTAAGCCTCGTCCTGCTCTGTCCGTGAATGTGGCCAGGTGCGTATACATGCAGTGTCGCCGATTGCTAACCGCATTAATGCCGGCTCCATTAACAATCGCTTTCTTGTTTTTGGCTTCCTGCGGTGGCTGACGCCGTCCTTGCTGAGGTAGCGTTCATCGAGGCGGTTGTTTGGTCATGTTGATTGGCACTGACCGGGAGCGAAAATGGCAGCACTGCCAATGATGGTTTCCATCCTCTTTCGGCTTACCTTTCGATTTTCACGCGAAGAATACTGAAGACCACTTTGGTTACAGAATGAGTCTTATGTACTAAGTTTACTTCGCACATTTGCCGCTAACTCTGAATCTGTTACAGTTAGAAGGCTTCAGTTTCGATTTTTATGTGTATTTTTAAGCGCTCCTTGTCGGGTACTATGGATAAGTTGATTGGTGAAGCTTTATACCTTAATTTTGTTTTGATATTTTTATCATATTTCCGAAAGTATAGCACTTGGAAGGCTCTGTTATTGATTTTCTTGAATGGTTTATATTTCTGAAAGTATAGGCTTCCGGATGGTCGCCGCGTTTGGGATCAGCTGCTTGCCGACGTTTCGCAAACGTTACAGTTTGCATCACCAGGGCTGGTTGCTCCGATACTATCTACAGCAGCTGATCCCAAACGCGGCGACCATCCGGAAGCCTATACTTTCAGTAATAATGGTCGCGAAAGCCTCAAATCCCAAGGTTTTTATTTCTCTTTCGCCCTATGATAAGATAGTTCAAGCGAAAAGACTTATGTAGGGTGCAGGCGACAATAAGACCATTTTTCACCGATTTTTAAGGGATTTTTGACCACAACTCCGAAAATTTTGTACTTAGAAAGCTCTGGTTGCGATTTTTGTGATCCTCGTTTGATTCTCTTTCGATATGCATATCCACAAGTCGATCAGAACACTTTTAATTTATACCCATTTTTCGACCTCCATTAATTCAGCGGTTTTTTAGCTGTATCTTCGAAACTAATGCGAATTTCGACCAACCTTTGATTCGCCGACCTTCGATTTTTGGCACAAATGAGAAGTGCCTTAAAGGGTTTTAAATAGCCTGTGACTTTTGAACCGGCGATCAAAACGTATGATAATCATACATTTTCTTGTAGCTTTCGACCCGTACTTTAAGATAGGACGATCGGCGAAAGTCGATCTTTAAAAAATTTTTTCTTCGACATCGGAAAATGGCTGTATCTTCCAAACTATTGAGAATTCAGAACTTTGCTTACGACCAACTTTCAGGGCGAGTTAAAATCTATGGGATAGGGTGGTAAAGAATCGAAATTAAGAACAAACATTTTTTCGTGTTTTTGGACGATTTTGAACGTTTTATCACATTTAGATAGGTTCAAATGATGCCAAAGTACCCTCAGTTGGTCCCTAATTGCGATACAAACCCGATAAGCTAGTAAAAACCCTTCACATTTGGTCTAAATCGTGCCATTTTTGGCTAAAATCTATCAAAAAGACGATTACATGTCATAAATTTCGATAAAATATCGTAAATATCATCAGTAAACAATAAAATAACAGTAAAAGTACCGTAAAAGTAAAATTACATAGGCTAAATGTCTCTTCAACCCACTGAGCAAGTGACTTAATTAGTTGGTAAAACACAGAACTGATAATTCCAAACCATAATTTAAATTGTATTCCATTTATAGGTATTCTAGATGTACTCCAGTACATTACTTGATGCTTCATCAACGTATTTATATCCATCACTGGCACAGTAAAGTCAAAAGACAAAAAAAACAGTAAATTTTTCCTCCACAGAGACCTCAGGACGTCGCCACTTTCAATCAGAGTACATAAATATGTACAAGATAGTGACAGCACATTAATGGTACACTCGTAAATATACTCCATCCCCGGCGCGAATCGTTCTTAATTGATTAGAACCAAATATAGAAGTCAGAACGACAGTCGACACCTTTCATCCACTCTGACCCGAACGCTATATTACTCAGCTGGCGGCGTCGGGCGCGCGGGCCGAAAATACAATTTCCACCCTCTCCGAGCGAATTGACCCCGCGGCAAGGGTTCATACCAAATTTTACATGGCAGGCGATATGTTAATCCAATCGAAATTAATGGATGGCCTATCACTTCTGTTCATTAAAAGTCTGGGAGAAGGGTCCGCATTACCCGGGTGGCGGGCCGCGAATTAATAAAATTAATGGCTATAACGAAGTGGTATTGACGATGTTCGGCCATACCTCAATCCGCCGGTTCAGCATTCGCCGAATCGACATTAATCATCGTCGAAGCGGTCGCGCATTAATTTGCATAAAACATTCGCGCGCATTACCGTCTCTTTGTCTTTCTAATTGTAAGCGGCGGCCGAAAACAATGCTGCCCGCGCTATAGTCCGTGTTCTACTTTCGTAGTATCCTGGTGTATACCGACGCCCGGGTCTTCTATGTCCCAGCCACCGGGTATGCGCGGTGCCGTCGCGTATAAATATACACTGTGCCGTACGGTCCCTGTGTGCGTCCTCGTGCGCACTCGTCTCGACACGATCCTGCAATTGCGGCGAACCATTAATTTTAGACACTTAACGGCGGTTTTGTGCCGCGGTGTAATTGCACAGGTGCAATTAGTACCTGTACACCTCGCCTGGGCCCGATACAATCCTCAGACCCTTCGTCACTGTTCCTACCGTAGTGTTAACTCATGAGATTCATCCGTTCCTCGCGACCGGGACGGAATGTTTATTTGCCTGTCATATTAACTTATGCGCTCCATTAACATCCGGGTGCCCGTCCCCGCCTTACGGTCGCCTTTCCCGCCATTGCCGGCACCGGAACCGGGAGACTTTGATACGCGCACCTATTCCTTCCCAGACAAGATTTGTTTCCGCGTTAAAACGGATGAAGATACATCGCGAAATTACGGCCATGCGCGCTGAGTAACGTATTACGTCCATTAATATTACCCACGCAAATTTCCACCGACTACGGTCGCTCTCTGCGAAACATTCTCGTTGAAAATAAGTCGAAAGCAAGTCGAAAATAGCCTCTTTTCTGGGATCAGGTCATATTTTTTTTATCGACGTTCTTTCCCAATATAGGATCAGACGAGCCAGAGAGTACGAGTATTGTCGTGCATTAAGAAAGGATCAGCGCGATTAGACGAAAGTAGCTTAACGCTATCGTCATCGCGGCTCCGAGCATTATGCTGATCCGGCGTCGTTGGTCGATTAGAAATAATGAAGGCGACTCGTCGGACCGGCGCGGACTAATCGCGACAATCGCGTTAGCCACTCGTCGTTCAGTTAAGCGTCGCACTCTTGGCGAATGGCCGCTCGTCGTTCCGCGCAAATGTTTCCTTTTCATTTGAAAGCGAAAATTGATCGGCTTTCGCGCCGGCACTCTCGCTCGACGGAACGCCTCGCGCGCGAGCGGGCAGGCGAGAGAGAGTAGAGAGAGTGGCGAGCAAAAATTTGCTTTTCACTCGGCCAACGTTGATACGCTGTTTTACACACTGTCGCGTAATGGCATTACCAATATTATCGCACCGGCGATTTCATCGCAATTAATCGAATCCAGAGTTCGCGGCTCGACGAACGATGGCCGAGCGAGGCGGCGTATCGATTCGATTACCGGAAAGCGTTTATCCGTCTGTTTGTTTAGGAAGCGAAACTTTTTTTCCCAATTCTCCCGATCGTTGAAGATCGTTGGCATTTTTTTTTCAGTGGCGAGTCGTTCGGACGATGGGTATTTTTGGAGGTACCTTCGAAGAATGGAATTTGGAAGTATCCGATGGCGGATCGGAGGGAAATTTTGTAACGAGCCTCCTTCCGAGCTTGGAAATGGTTTGAGCGGCCGGCTTCCGGCGGAAAAACGAAATGTGGGAGCGGACGCTACGATGGCGAATAAGAGGGGGTAAGTTAGGGTAAAGAACGGTGCGGAACGGCTCGAAAAAAGGAAGATGGTGTAAACACCGACGGCAGTATGTAAATGGAAAAGTGTTGTTCGAGAATAAAACGCGGAAGGATAGTGGGAGGCGACGGACGCGCTGACGAATTTTGAGCTGGCGAAGGGAAAGCGAAATTCCGGCGAAAATTCGGCTGAAATTCAGGGGAGAACCGGACAAGAGCGAGGCGCCATTTTCGCTGGCTACCGCCGTCGGAAATGCTCCGATTTTTCCGCTTTTCCCGGAGAAATTAAACGTTTCCACCTCTCGATTTTCCGGCGTACCTCTCCGCTTCTAATCTCGTATTTTATCTTTGCGGACTGTCGAAGCTGCGCAAATCAAATCGCAAGGTCGGTGGAAAAGAACGTATTCCTGTTGAGAAGAATCGAACCAATACACAAGTACGTTCTTTGGCCTGCAGATGAAGCTTTATGTGCCCGTTGTGCATGGATAGGGCAGCTCGCATTTATTAATTAATTACTCTGTTGTTCTTGGATGACGTATACCGTCGCTCTTCTGTTCGTGCGAATCGTCCCATGTGCAACCGTTTATATTTTTATACTAAATACAATACAGTCAACCCTCCTATAACGCGGTACTCTTACAGCGCGGTTTCCGAAAAAAAAATTTGTATTTCAAGTTCTTGATAACGCGGGTTGCCACAACATGGAACTGGATCATCCAAATGTGAAAATTGTCTTCCTTCCTCCTAACTGCACGTCATTAATACAACATTTGGACCAAGGAGTCATTCAAACCTTAAAAATGTACTACACACGCCAACTTTTCCAAACCATTTTCGACAGATTAGAAAATAGTGAAAATAAAACTCTTACTCAAGTGTGGAAGGAATTTTCTTTTTTAGATTGTATTAGAACCGTGTCATCGGCTTGCGCGGAAATTAAACCATCAACGCTTCATGCGTGTTGGAAACCTCTTTTACCTCAAATGGTTCAAGCAATACAAGATGATTCTCCAATTTCACTCCCAGTTACAGAAATAGTAAACATTGCTTCTCGTTTAAGCGATGAAGAATTTGCAGTAAACCATCAGGATGTAAGAGAACTAGTACGCGGGGAAGAAAATTTAGATGAGGAAGAACTGATGGAATTAGTTGATGCACCCACCTCAAATGCATTGGTAAACGAAAATAAGGAAAACGAATGGGTGCTAAATCTCGATTTACAAGATGTGAAAAATGGGCTAAATTTGGCTAAAGAATTAGAACTTCATTTCATTCAAACTGATCATTCAACGGTGCGCAGCGCAAATTTTAAAAGAGAGTTAAGAAATTGCTTAGCTCCCTATAGAGAGGTTTTAGTGGAGTTAGAAAAAAAAAGCTACAATCGAAAACCGATGTGAAGATGAACCAAGTGAGGAAGACATTTTGCCCATTAAAAGAAGGCGAGTTAGGCGACTCATATCTGACAGCGAGGATGAGTGTTGAAAGATTACATAATTTTACAAAAGTCTTTCTTGTTTTTGTTGGAAAACAGTTTTTTAGTTTAGTTTTTGTTTCATTTTTTTCTATCATTTCCTTATATGAACTCTTCAATTCAATAAAAATAATTTATAATTTATCTTGTCTTTTGTATTTATTGGTCTCCATATAACACGGTACGAATGATGTGATTTGTACTAATTCTGAGTATCTTATAGCGCGGTTTCCATACAACGCGGTAGACGGTTTCCATAGAACGCGCTACGAATTAGCCTGGTTTGTATGGTTAAATCTGAGTTTCTTATAGCGCGGTTTCCATATAACGCGGTACGCACTCACCGCGTTATAGGAGGGTTGACTGTACTATACAACTAATAAACCCCTTTTTTTATTTTATTTTTTTATTATTTCATTATTTAGTGTCGCATCAACCACAAGTAAGAGTTATTAGCGACAATTCGGTACAGCGGCAAATTTGTGTATATGGAATGAACATATAAAAGGATAATAGTATATATAACATTACATTACAATAGTATAAGTTAGATTAAATGGTACAAGTTAACTTCTTTCAAGAAGAAAAGGAGGTCATGAATTTGTATAAACTCTTTAATTATACGTGGGTGACCGTTTCTTCGGGAATCACCTGAAATCTTACAATTCCATGAGCCGATTGACAAGCGTGACACGTCTCGCGACGTGCGTGCGAAACGATGCGACGAAGTTTATCGCGATTTAGGGTAGGGCCGACGACGACGACCGCCCCAACAATCAATCCGCCGAACGGAGAGGCGGCTAATGAAGACGAATGAACGACGCCAGGACGCCTCTCCTCCTGGGAATAAACAGATCGTACCGCGATAGAGAAGGGCCCCGGAGGGTAAATCGAGCGTGTCCGCGTCCCAGAATTATATCCAGCCTGCCCGGATTCGAGCGCATTCGACAAAACGGAAACTGGGTCGAATGGGATTCGTTATGCGCCGAGACTTCGCCGATGAATCGGGCAAATCACTAACAGAATCAGTTACGTCTGCCGTGGAAAATGTAATCTTCGTCTCTTTTATGGCAGCGGTGTACGGGAAGCGATATTCGCTCGAATTTAATAGACTCCGCGGGACTGTGTACCTAGGCTGGAATAGGTTGATATGACTGTAGGTCGCGACCTACGCTCGTTCGATACGGTCAAGAGAGTCCTGTAACGGAAAAAATCGGCATCGTAAGGGGAATTAGGGGTCTGTTAACCGCTTAACGTACACGCTCGAGTTTATTCGAGCGCGCTAAACAGGCCAAACTATGCACACTCGGGATAATTCGAGCGGCGTTGTATTTGATGCTGCTATAATTTTTCACACTCGAATATAATCAAGAATTGAAATTAACAATTTGAAAGCTGAGGCAAATAATCGTTGTACTGATACATATCATTTACATAGGATTGTAAGCTATAACACGTTATTATTTCAAAGAAACCGTGCGTTAAGAGGTTAACCCATTATTCGCCAATGTCTCATTTTTGGAACACAGTTTCAAATGGTTTTCTTTTAATGACTGCAACTTCTAAATAAGTAAAGTTAATTTTAATAGTTATTTTTGTATTTTTGTATTACGGCGGGTAATGGGTTGATGATTCTAATTTGTCAACGTATTCGCATTGTTGAGAAAACGATCGCGGTCGGATTGGATGGCAGCTGAGTGGCGAAATGAACAAAGCTTCGCGTTTCAGTTAATGCTCTCCCCCACTACTGAGTCTCCAAGCACACACGTTGACAGGATTCCTGATTTAGCCGCGATCGCGAGGAGCGGAGTAAATCAAACGTGGGACCCCGCTGCGTCCTGCCGTTATCTCCTGCCTTCGATCTAATCGCGCCGACAGCCGGAAATTGAGTCGCGAAAGCTGGCGCTTTGTTAATTTCGCCTTTCAGCGGCATCAAGGCGTTCTTCAACGTCTTACGAACAATGCCATTAATTCGATCCCACTTAACTGACAAAGCTGACGATCACTCAGCTCTCCGTCTTCTTATCGCTGCCAATTGCCTAATCTGCTTACGTTTAGAACGTAATCGCACTCGAGATTCACATAAACCTTTCGAAGGGAAAAGTTCGATCTGGCAATTTATTTTTGACTGACACTTCTTCCCGATGTTCCTCCTTCCACATTCCTCTTGAACAACTTCAATCCTTTACCGTGGCACATTGCTCGTCAGACGCGAAAAAACGAAAGTTAATCTAGACATCGCACAGAGGCACGGCAGCGGCGTAAAGTGGTGGCAAACGTTGAAGGGAGCGTTCAAAGAAGGTAGAACGAAAGAAATGGAAAGGGGAAGGGGGGGGGGGCAAAAAGGTGAGGGTGGAACGAGGGAAGAGTCATACTTTCGCGAAAGTTTCACGCTCGCGGTGGATGGTGCCGGTTTTAGGCTGACGAGAGAGAAGGTGGAGAGGAAGAGAGTAAGAGAGTGAGAGCACTCTCCTTTAACGGGTCCCGCAATCAAAGTCGTTCGATAAATCAAACTCGACGAAGTTTTAATTGGTCCGCGGGTCTGGAAGCATGTGACGCTGTCTCCTCTTCCGCTCCTATGTTTTTCTTTTATATCCGACTCGGGAGTCGGGACTTCCATCCCTCCTGCCGGGCCGATCGATCTACTTCACTCTCTCGTCCGAAAGTAAGTGGGTTATACTACACCTCCCCCTGCCCACCCCTCGTCTACCCCTTCGCCATTCTGGCAGGCCGAGTAACTCTCTCAATCAAAAGTTATCGGCGGGCAGGATTTGCGGAAGGCGACCGATGCAGTCGGCGAGAATTTCGAGCTTCGACGTGCCGATTAACCCCCACAATGGACCCACCCCCCACCCCCATCGCGTAGAATGGCCCGGTGTGACCTTGCGCCGCGCGAATTCCGAAGTGGCCCCCCTTCATCCCCCAATCGAGTTTTACGGAGGGCGAAATTTCGAGGATTCATCGTTCACGCCCGTTCGATCTTCGCTGCGCGTTAAAACGTCGTTAAGGTCGCCTAACCTTAGACTCGCCTCTCGCTCACCTTCTCCTGACCTAACGGTACCCCACCCTCCGCTTCCTCGCTTCTGCGACCCCGCGGCGACCACCCATCCCCTCCGCGACTACCCTCTTTCGCCGTACGACGCCGACCGCCGTAAATTTCGCTTCGATATTCGCCCGGGCCAAATTTTCGGTGGGGGAAGGGGAGAGGGAGGAGGGGGTGGGACGATGTTTGAACAACGAAATTGCCCGGAACGCCGTGCCACCGGCCATAGTTTGCGAACGAATGAGGATCCCTGTGTGCACAGGGAGCGCGTGTACGGATTAAATGTATTTGCTGAATTGTGTCTGTGCGAGGGGGAGTGTGGGAGGTGGACTCGGTTTCGGATTCGTTTTCGGGCGAGAGCGGCGGTCTCTGCGCTGGCATGGCTGCGAGCGCTAAGGGAATGCGAGAATACTGTTTCGACGTGGCGCCGCTGTTTTTTTGAAGGGAATATTCGTGCGAGCGGGAGGGAAGAATTGACGATCGAGGAAGAACAACAGTTGAGACTCGCGTGCGACGAATCGGAGCTCGAGAACGGGAATTGCGGGCTTTGAAGGATACTCTTTCGAGTGCGATACTTGAATGACGTTGGAGGTGTTTAATAACGTTGGCAGTCCTTTACGCAAAGAATAGGCTTCGTGGATGGGAAGCGAATGTGTGATGTCTGGTACATAGCAACTCATACATACTGATGCGTACGGTCATACTTGACCATAGTTCATGAGATCTTTGTCTTACTCAACCCAAGAACCCCTTCCCATTTTTCGGCCCCTTCCTTACCAATTTTCATACCGCACACAGTTCATTATAGGATATATATATATGGAAGAATGGATTGTATGTATGCATAGCACCGATTCTCAGCAGAAAAATAAAACGCATAAAACAGAACATACAATCCATCCTTCCTACTAGTCACGAATTGTCCCAAGTCTCGAGTGACAAGTACCGAATGCAGAGTCCGGCATCGTTTAACACATACCGATCCGATCGTAGTCCGGCGGCGAGTCTTATCGCGAGTTCGGCCGTGAGGCAAAAATCAGTGAGTCAAGCGGCGATCCGGCGGGCAACAATAAGAATGTTTCCCCGATAAAAAGGAGCCCGTGTAAACGGCGGGCGTGGCGTTGACCCAAAGCGGCGGACCGGTGGCCGTAAGGTTATCTTGGCCGAAGTTCGGGCACGTTTTACGACCGCAGGGGGGCGAGCGGGTTCCTTAGGGTCATCAATTTCGGCCTTCTTGGCCGGCAGGAACGGTTGCATAAACTCTGAATACCACAGATTCTCGGCTCCTCCCTGAATATCCACCCACGCGTCCCGAATCTCGACCTTCCCGGCACCTTAGCCGAGAGCTGCCCCTATAACGCGCCGGACTGGCGCGAATTTTCTCCCAACAATGCGACAAGTTATTCCTTTTAATTGGCGTACCGCCGCGTGATTAATGTCGCTGTAAATTAAATCCTGCTTAGCGACACGGCCGGCCAGAGTCCGACCGATGCCACGAAATGCCTGACAAATGACTCGGAGTTGAAGGATGCGAGGCTCGTGCGAGATTGTTTGTAAATTCAAATACGACACCTTTGAGAGTTGAATGGATACTCGAGATTCGACGAATCGTGATTTTAATTTTTATTCTGAAGTTCGCTTAGCGGACTTTCGAAAGAATGGCGGCTATGTGGGACTAATTATTCGACAGTTGAAATGAAATGCAAGCCGAGCAGTTGCATGACGATACGTTCGGTAGTTAACGCGTACAGCCCGCGTAATTTCAGAAGGCAAACGCCGCATAATGCAATGCGATCAGCCGGCCGCCGACTAACAATCGCTCTGCCGTTTAACCGTATTAATATTCACTAGGAAATCACTATGCGGGAAAACGTCCGCGCGGCCCGGCAAACAAAACGGTCGCGCGCACGCTAACCTACGTCGCTGAGCGCGTTTACGCTCAATCAGTTTCGCGATTCGTTAGCAATTTCGGTTAATCGTCGATTTCCGATAGCGGATTTTCACGTAATCCAAAATTTCCCGCCGACCGCTCGCGCGCCGCACCGGCTCGGACAATACGCTTATTACAATGACACCCGTTACGATTTATTACATACAAAAAGCAATCTCGCGTTCCATTAATGAATCATCGTTCAAACTAAACGATTCGCACCGGTGCATTATTAAAAATTCGGCCGCAGTTACAATTTCGAACTACGCTAGCCTCGCTGCGAGCACCGCGATTGCCAATTCGGTCGGCCGCGTGACGTTCGAATTCAAATTCGCGAGCCGACAATTTTTCAACCCGCGCGACACTTACGCTTAATCCCGCCGATGATGGAAATGGCGGATTAAAACGATGAATGTAATAGTGAAAATTGTTTTCGGCGAACGAACGCTCGGCGCGAGTGGAAATTCAAGGGATGTTCGGGAATAGGGATCGAAAATATTTTAGCCCTTCTCTCCCTCTATCTGTCGCTCTTTGTCTCTCTCGAGGGAAGGGAGAGTAAATCAAGTTTTAACCTCTCGCTGGAGTCTTCACTCGGGCGCACACCCGTTAGAGAACTCACCCTCCGGTTCGGCAGCGTCCTCGGTTGCTTGCCGGGGGTGCATTTATTTACTCGGCTTTTAAGCGTGCCACCCCGACTGCCCTCCGGGACGCCGCGAGGGTTCTAAATCAATTCGATCGTCGCCGGGCAAATAAATTCTAAGAACGGATTGGCAGGCGTTTGCTTCTCGCCTTAAAGGAACAAATGGAACGTGAAAGAGTTGCTGATATGAAACGGCGAGTACAGAGGTTCGCATTTACTTCATAATCGGCTGACCGAATAAAACGTATTTTAATGTAACTCTGCGAATATGGAACCCATGGTTCCGTTAATAAAATATTGAACTGCAATGGAAAGAGGAATATCAATAACGTGGCAGTAATATTTTAAAATTACTTCAACGATCCACAGTAGGTACTGTATTCAAATGTAATTTTGAGTGAAAGTTTCAATCTTACGCAACGTACTTCTTTCACCTACTTTACGTATTACGGAGAGTCGAATGTGGTGTAAGTGCGCAAAAATTGTTTGTTCTGTTCCTCGATCGAGTCACTCTTATCTCGAAATAAATCTTGCGCAGTGTTGCGTGTTAAAAAAAGTTTCGGATCGCTCTGTGTACCCTTTTGACACGAGAGCGAACATCGCCGATCGTCGAATTTATATGTAAATTCGCCGATAGAAATTTATTCTATCAAGGAGGTGGATTAAATTTAACTTGGGCGCTATAGCCAATATTATGAGAGGTCACCGGTGGGATGGATAAAAACTGTCGAGCTGACTACGAAGACTACTTACAAAATCAATTCGATCGACGCGCATGACCGAGCAAAAATCTGTCAGAGTCACCGGGGGGTAAGGGGCAGAGAGGGTAGGTGGCCGAGCAGATTTCATCTTGTCCATTTGCATGTCTCGTTTCATTTCCGCTGGTCCTTTGAAAGCGATCAGCCCTGCTCCTCGTCTTACATAACCTTCTTCTTCGTTCATCTGATCTCCCTAAAGTGCTCCGACGTTTCAACTCTGCCATTTTTGCAGGTATACATAGTGTTTAGGATTAAGTTTTGCACTGCGAAGCGCACTAACTCATATCAATTTATAAATTTTCCGCGAATGACAAAAAATACCTTTCCGGGCTGTCTCGTGCCTTTCTTGGAATCTAAGTATTGTTATCATCGTCGCCACTCGCATTTTTATCTTCGAACCCATGTAAGCCACAAATCAAGTTCTGTGTCACTCATTACCGAATCGGTGTGTTGCCGGCAGCAATTTTGCATAATTCATTGGTACGGAACTCATTTAAAGCGCACTCATGGCAACAAGTGGGTGACCACGTTTTTGGACACGAGGGTCCGAACTCATCCACTCTCATTGTAAATACCATAATATATCTGTCTTATATGAAGCAACTTGATGCAAACACTAACACCTTGAACAGCCCGAAGCTGAAAGCACTATATCAGAACGTAGCTTCACAAATTTCGACCGTCGTACGAAATTAATCCCTTAATTCCTCTGACGCGCATTACGCTCAACCGCGGACAATAAAGATAAGCATTCAAAGAAGCGTGGCGAGTATAAAGAGGTAACTGTAACCGTTTAGAAATCGATGGAGGTCGAAAGCGGTGGAGTAAAAACGCGACTCTTGCAACGTGCAACCAACTCCGCACACACATACACGCGTCCATACACACGCATATACACACATCCATATCCAAACACACGTATCGCGCGAAATGCACGCGAGTCTACAGTGTGCCGTCAGTTGGGGTGGTAGAAAGTGTGCCTCGCGAGAAAGGGGTGAAAGCCATCCCTCTCGGGCGGCCGGCAAAAGAGACTGCGAACGTTCGCATTGTTACGAGACTCTCTGTGTGGGACGACGCGGATCCCTGAAAAGGGTAGAGCAACCTTTCAGCGAAAGATCCCTTGGCCTTCCGCCGTTAAAGACTGCCTCCTCCCCCCCATCCGTACCCTCTGTCTCTCTCCTATTCCCGCCGCTTTCCATCGGGAGGTAAACGCCGTCCGTAAATCAAGTTGCGCGATCGCGCCGGAGTCGGACGGAAAGAATTAATCGGCGATGAAGATATCCGATAATTTACGGTGACGACGCGCACTTTGGCAGTCGACGCGGAGTCGTGCTCGTGCTTTTTCCCCGGTGCCAAGGCACGGCCTGCGGCCGCATATCGGTGGCAGGGGCCATTGCCAGATCGCGGCTCGCGATGCGAACGGCGATGCGAACGACGATGCGAACGGCGATGCGAACGAGAAATCATTCGTCCCGCGATGGGAATGGGTGGAGATACCGTCGTCGGCTGGTGGCCGTTTGGCATTCGAGTCGGCCGAGGGGTTATTGGAAAATCCGGGATATCGTCCGCCGATACGTTTTGAACAATGCGCCGGGAATATTTACGGACTGCGATGCGGCTGGGCGACAAGGGAGGTTAGAGGACGGAAACGGCGTAGATGGCGACGGTGATATTGAATTAAGATCGGCGGGGTGAGTGTCCGACGCTTTCTGACGCTCTCCGACGTTCTCTGATGCTCTCAGACGCTCTTCGACGCTCGCCAATGCTTTGTGGATAATGGGACGATTATGAGCGAAGGTCGGTATTATTATCGATCTCGAGGCCGATTTACGTCGACTGGTTAATAAGAGAAATTCTGAAGGGGTGGGGGTCGTATCCGTGGAAATGTTCGATCGGCGATGTATTGCGATATTGGAAACTGTATCCCTGTGCAGAGATACGCGATTATCGCTGTCTCGCTGTGTAATAGAGATGCTAACGAGAACGGTACGCGGTCGATTGCGCACTCCTGTAATAGTTCCACTCTGAGACACTCGAGGCTCCAGTTGCGTAAGCTTTAAAGCCATTTTTAGCGACGATAATGCTCGCGATTTGCATTACTATGAGTGACGTGGGCGAATGCGAGATAAAGTTAACTTTCTAGGCAGGACGGTGAGAGAGAGTGAGAGAGAGTGTTAACAGTTCGCACAATGTACCTGTTTGGCTATGCAATGGCGTTAGAAAGGGTTAAGAAGTTCGGACGTGAGTCTTTTGTGCAGGGCGAAGTTCATTGTTTCTAACTGGGCGCATAGACGGGACGTGGGGCTCTTTGTTGAAATTTGTTTCGTTTCGCCCCCATTGTACGGCGCGAATACGTTTAACACTTAGAGGGCTGGAAATGAAAATTCGCATAAGCCGGGGAACAATTTCTTACGCTGCCGTGATCCGATTGAAATCCGCTGGCTTATATTTCCATATAACTGATAATCTCGGCCGCTGTTCGCCCAGAGAGTTCCGACTGTGACCTTCCCGGTTTTTAAATGTAAGGCCGGATACGCAGCAACGGCGCGTTCGCTTTCCGAAGCGCGAGCTGTAATTCCTTAAATCCGATTTGCTTACACGACGTTAGTTCCAGTGTTACTCGTTATATACGCAGCGTGCCAAGCGGGCGAATATCTCCTACCCTCGACGATCCCCTTTGCGTCTAATATACCGGTCGGAGCACGTTTCTTTGAGCGAACTAATTTGTTTTCCTCTTTATATAGCGAGCGTACTCTCACAATATTCCGTGCACGCGCGCGTAAAAATTCTGCGCCTCTGTCTTTCTTCCCCACTCTCCCTCCTCTCTCTCTCTCTCTCTCTCTCTCTCTCTCTCTCTCTCTCTCTCTCTTCAGCCTGCTCCCGCTCTCGCTCTCGCCTTTTTTCATTTCATTTCACTATATATATTTCTCCCCCGTCCCATGTTTCTGCCTTTCCTTATCGACCGTTCCTTTCATCCCGTTTCTTCCGTCCGCCCGAAGGACCCTTCTTCTCGTCCTTGTTACGAAAACGAGAGAACGATGAACTCTCAGCGCCGTCGTCGATAGGGTGGTAGAAGTGGGAGAGGACAGAAGGCAAGACGAGCGACTGAGACGGGAAGAGGAAGGAAAGATGGGTAGAAAGGAAGGGTAGAGAAGGTAGAAGAGAAGGGTAGAGAAGGTAGAAAGAAGGGCAAAAGAGGAGGAAGCTCTCTCTTTTACCGCGCACTTATGAAGTTTCGTACTTTTTATGCGAGACGCCTCGCGCTAAAATATGCCTCGCCTCTTTCAATTCCGGCCGCTGGCGCGTCAGGTAAAGGCGAATACGGCGAATATGGCAACTATGGCAACTACGGCGAATACGGCGAATACGGCGAATATGGCCGCGTTGACGGAAAAGGGCTGAACTGCGTACAGAGTCTCCGGCGAGTCCGAAGTCGTGTTCGCGGGCGGAAATAAAAGAGTGCAAGCGGGGACGGATCTTCTCTATGCGGAATTAAGGATGCAGCTGGTGCATGGGGCACTAAAAAATGTTGACGAAAAGAAAGGCGAGCGCGCGCGGGCCCGTCTACGCTGCGCCGTAAAATCCGCCGACGCTGGGATCGTCTGGCGCGCAAAAGAAATTAAACGCCGCGCCGATTGAGGCGGAACAATATTCCTCGCTCGAGAGATGAAACGAGCGCAATTACAAAAAACGTACGATCACTCGCCGGAGCGGGTCTGCTTTAAAGAGTATCGATTGCGAGTACTTTAGCTGCGCAGCGTGTCCGGATTGTGTGTGTGATAGATAGATATTTATTTAGCTCCTGTAGTACTGTACATTAGAATTGCACTACCATCGGCAGTAATACAGAAATTTTGCAAATTTCGCTTATCACTACTTCTAATCCCCTTAGTACTGATAAAAATAATTTTTTTTTTTTATAAGGGTAAGGATGAAAGTGAGAGAGAGAGAGAGAGAGAGAGAGAGAGAGAGAGAGAGAGAGAGAAGAGAAGCAGAACAACGGAGGGTTACGTAAAATAATTGAACGGAACTGATTTAAAGAAGCATTTCAGCGGATGATCCGCGTCAGTCACGCGTACCAATTTCGTCGGACAAATCCGCGGCGGCGGTGGCGCATAAACGCGAGCATTGTACGCATGCAGCTGTGCGTCGCGTACGGAATGAAATACAACTAATATGCAAGGATGGGGGGAGGGGGCGGGGCGAGGTCGCCTTCGGGCGTTGCTACGCCGTTATTTGTCGTATTAGTGCCAGCAACGACGGGGAACCCTTGCCACGGGCGATGCCGGATTAAAGGACAACTGGCAGACGGAAAGTCTACGATCGTACCGCTTCGGTACTGTCCCTTGTTAGACTCCCGTAAACTTTGATCTCCCGTCCCGTCATTCCCAGCGTTCTACCATGCCAATTCGTGTCTCTCGTACATCTCCGTAGACTCTACGTCACGATTCGGCAAACATTTTCTTTAAGCTAGTCTGTTTTAAGCCCGTTCGCAGCGTTTTCCAACGATGACTAACGTTTGCTGGTTCTCTAGAGGAATTCTCGGTTATTTGGAGACTTTTCGTGAGATTCGACGCTTTCGTCGCGACGCCTACATCCGTTCTGGGCTATTGACGCTTTCTGTTCGGCAGCCTTACGTCTTTAGCTCTCCGTCACTGGCCCCATTCTTTCTTACCGGATAATCCTGGGGGTCTCATCGACGGCGGGCGAGAGCGAGACCGGATGCTGGGAATGAAAAAGACGCGGAAGTGGCGTCGGTTGCGCGAAAGAGGAGGATTATGGTCCCGATAACTCGAGCCTCGGGCACCGGGATTTTCGTCTGGGGTCGATTTCGCTGACCTCGTTTGAATGTCAGCCTTGAGAGCTGACTCGACACGTCGGCGAAAACCGTCCCAGCCCGGGCTGATACCGTGACCGAGCTTAATGTACTTTCGTAATAAACCGCATTGGAGCGTCGGCGGCCGCGAAACAGGATGTGCTCTTCTTTCCCAAAAATCCAACACTTTCGACGACAGCGCATCTCGCGCTCGACTTAAAAATCCACCTCTTTCGACTGTACGCGCACAATTCAAAAATCCACCTCTTTCGTAGATAGTGCATCTGGCGCTCGACCAAAAATTCATCCCTTTCCACAACAGCGCATCTCACGCTGGACCCAAGAATCAACCCTCTTCGACGACAGCGCGTCCCGCGCTCAACCCAAAAATCCATTCGCCTCCACGATAGCGCATTTGGCGCCGGACCCAAAAATCCACCCCCTTTGACGACAGCGCATCTCGCGCTCCACCTAAAAATTCACCCTCTTCTACGACAGCGCATCTCGCGCTCAACCCAAAAATCCACCCCCGTTGACGACAGCGCGTCTCGCGCTCCACCTAAAAATCCACCCCTTTCATATACACGAATAAACGTACAACGCTCGATGACGCAAGAATTCGCTAGAATCGCTAATGGACGCGAACGGCGTCTGGCAGGAAGGAACGTCATTGGACGCGTAGCGGAGAGTGGATAATGCTATTTGCGCGAACACTCGTGTCCGGGGTCAATGCACGTTCGGATATAGAGCACGCCTGGGAAGAAACGGAAATAATCTCGTCGCACAATACTCCCCGCCCGCGCCCGTCGCTCGCGACGGGAGACACAAAAGATTGCCGATCGATGAGTTGATACACGGAAGGTGCTATTCATAGACGAGTTGGTCCGTGGAAAAGGTAATGTCGCCGTCGGGAAGGTCGCAAGTCGCGTAGTCGATGCAGATGCCTGTCCGACAATGCGGAGTCCTTGAAGAGAAAAATGACTTCAAAAAACGGACTTCGAGAAGGGTGGAGGGCAACGCAGGATGAGAAACGAAGATTCTCCCTATCTCACCCCCCGTTCGCCTCCCCCCACTTTCCACCCCTCTTTATCTCGAAATAGCATAGTAGGACGCTGCAAGGTGTGACGCGGAAACGTCGAGCGAAATCGACGATCGGGGATTGGCGGGAGGGCGTCGATCGGGTGGAGGTCGTGTCAAGGACGAGCGACGGTAATGTTCCGCGGAGGAAAATGTGTCGGCGATAACCGTAAAGCCAGATACTCTCCGGTAATCGTCATGGTTCCCGGATAGGCAGTTCGAGCATCAGACCCCGAAGCTACCCCCTGCAGACCTAGCACCCTTCCTACGACGCTTCAATTTGCAATCTTTTTTAATCCGCCCGCTAACGGCATATAGCCCGCGGGATTCGACGCTTCAAAACGCATCAGACGCATTTCGCATGAAGGAGAGAACGATAATTGAAATATACTTTACAGACAGCGAAGTAAAATGAGTCGAAAGATTCAGTGAGGACGATCGATGGCATACATTGTTCAGTATGAAAGCGGCGATTAAATTGCTAGCTAAGCGAGATCGGGACCGTAAAAGGTGTGTCGTAAGCTGCCGCTAGGTGGCCAGGGCTGAAATTGATGCCGAGGCAGGAACATCGGTCGGAGTGGATACGTCAATGGCGAGAGGGACGATAACGGTCGCCCGGGAAAATATCCCGAGCGATAATCGTAAAGGGAAGTGCCCTCGGCGTTACGTTCGCGGGAAGCGGTCTCGGATACCGATCTCGTAAGCTCGCCGTAGGAAACTTTCGGACAAATCGAAGTCGCCGCAGAAACGAACTTCTCGCACGCCAGCCTGGCGAGAGCTTTTCATGCTCGGCGAGAGTTGCGCGCGCGCGCGGCTGGCTCGAAATTTACATACGCGCGATACTGTACCATTATGCTATCTGCGTACATTACGCGCGATAAATATTACGCGTAGCATGAATATTCAATGGGGAGAGACCACCCGATATGCGGCGCGCTTTCGACCTTTTCGACGTTTCCACTCGATCGTTTTCCCGTATTCCGTAATGACGGCGGGCCGATAGCGTCGATTTTTTTTCCGGAATACTCGCTTATTTCAATGCCGGGCCGATGACGCGCAAATCGGCAATAAAGGTTTGGCTGTTTTTCGCCCTCTCTCTCTCTCTCTCTCTCTCTCTCTGTTTTCCTTCCTCTCTCTTTCGGACTTTTTGTTCATTTTATTTATTCGTTCGATTCGCGCCGCGCACTCCGCTAAGCAGACGTTTTTCAAATCGGTGAAGTAGGAAAATTTGGCCGCCGACTGGCGTTCATAAATATGTAGCCGCTCGAGAGATTCGGCCGGGCGTTGGCCGCCCAGAGCTGTAAAACGAAATTTTATTGTCCGATAAAGTACCCTTTGCCGATGAATTGTATCCGTCATTATTGCATCGGCTCGGCCACCGATAACGGCTGCAAATCCGCTGATCAGTCGGACGAACGGTACTTTTGCCCCCTCGTTACCATCCGATTTTACTCACTCGCGCACAATGCATCATCAAATTAGGCCGAATTCATACAGCTTTAAATCCCATCGCGTGCGACCTTTCAGAAATAGTCCGCGGAACGACGGGCCAATTAAAACTGCGTCGCGGCGCAATGCGGCGGAAAAGTTAGACATCCAAATATGGAATATCGTTAATTCAATATATTCTTCTCATCTGGTCGAAGATAACCGTACGGTCACCGAACAAATAATTCATCACGTGTGTCAATCATTCATTCCGCCGTATCACGAATCGCTTGTTTCGTTACCGGTTCAAAATCTGCTCACATTAATTTGCGGAGTTAACGAGGATTCTGAGCATCGTTCGTCGTTTGGCCAAAAATTATTCGGATCGCGAAAAGGGAATGGCTGCTGAATTTGACGTCATAGGCCTCCCAGTTCCATCCGCCCATTCATTTGCCGTGACGCTTTGTCGCTCGAGCATCAGTTCAGAAAGAGAGCGAGGGCGGGAAAGAGAGAGGCTGGCAAGAATGGAAAAGGGGGGGGGGATAGAAAGAGTGCCCCTTGGCGACGTACTTTACTCGCGATTGTTCTTTCGAGGAAAGAGATGACAGCGGTGACGGATTTCAAAGGCGAGCTCGCCCGGGCACTACATGTTTTTCCACTGTTGCCCGATTCCGGCATAAACGCGCAAACGGCGAAACGGGAGGAATGACGGCGGAAAGAAGACACGACGGGGCCGCTGGGAGGGTGGCTGGGGAGGGTGAGGGGGGAAAGAAAGAGGCGGGCGTCCCTTTTGAAACGGGAGATAAACAGACTACGGCCTCTCATCCCCTTTTGGAATCCATATATCCAGTGGCGGCGCGAGTCGCGCGAGGGTAAAGGATTCTTTTCCCCTTGTCGAATCCTACCCCCCCTTCCCGCCCCTCTCTTTCATCCCTCGTACCGCGCACGGTTCTTCTTGCCGATCCGTCTCGAGCTAATTGCTATACGCTACTTCCATCGTTTGCCACCGTACTCGTTTCCACCTCGCGTTTCCTTCGACCTCTGCAGCTGACCGTCCGACTGCCAACTTCTCTGCCCGCTCTCGTTTCAAGCTTCGCGAAGAGCGTTATTACATTTTTTCCCTTCGGCAGCTTTTTTCACCTCTCGATTGCAAGCTTATCAGCGAGAGCATTTACGATAAATGGCGATGCTCCCCGCATTTCTTTCGTATCATTCGTTTCTCTCGTCTCGTAATTCCGAGTCTCCCGTACGCACTCGACAGAATTCAATTTGAAAATCGGGGCAAAGGTAGGCGTCGATTATTACGAACGGCGGACCGTTCTGGAATTTAAGTCAATAAAGGTGGCACGATCGTCGATTATACGCGCGACATCTGTTTAATTCGATAAAGTGTAAGGGGGGAGGTGGAGGGGGTAAGGAAAGCGAGGAGAGGCCAGCAGCCAATAATGCTACGGCACGGAGCTTGCCTGATGTTCGAGCTCCGGCAGCCAATAATTTTCCGCGATCTTATTTTCACAATAAGAAACTTTAAATTGGCTTTCCATTTACACGAGCTTCAATTTGTCCGCACCCTCCGCCCTCTCTCGGCTCGTTTCCACGTTTCAGGACCTTGCGAGCCTCTCTCGCCCTCCTTTGCTAGAGAGACTCCGTCGATAGGGTGTTCTCGAGTGATCGGCGCAAACTTCGACTACTTATTCTACTTCATTATTTCTTGCTAGTATCGGCTTCGCGAGTCCTTCATGGAGTAGACTCTTCAAAACTTTCCGGTTAACGTTTCTCTTCCTGGCGATCTCGCAGAGTCCGATGTCAGGTTTTGGTCAGGAAGTACCTGGACACCCTGTACCTTCCCGCTGCCATTCCGTTCCTGTATTTCGGTCCTTCTCATTCGTTGGCGTTGTTCGCTTACTTTCCAATCTTGCCCGTGCCCATATCGGTCTTATTACGTTTTCCACACCTAGCCTCACTTCTCGCTCCTCTTCGTCTCGACGTCATCCGATCGGCCTCCCTCCCTCCAGTCTCTCTCTATCGACCCTTTTTTCATCCTACCCGCCCAACGGCAGCTTCTATCCGGCGTAAAATCAAATCCGGAGAATAAGGCGCTGTTCTTCTCGATGGAAAACAAATCTCGTTCGAGTCGTACGTGAACGGCATGTCTTGCTCAGCTTGTTGCACGTTCGCGAGCGAGCACGGTACATCGGCATTTTCCTCACATACACATCTCATCAATACATTCTCCAACTCGCCAACCTCTACTTCCCCTCCCTTTCTTCGTCCTTTCCGCGTCACGAGCGACGAAAGACGCACGTTCGACGCAGTCGCTTCACGCTCTCGGGAGTGGACCCCCGACGGGGGTCAAAAGAGACTCGAAGGACGGTAGGGTCGCACTTGTTCTAGGTGCAACTGGCCACGGGCCACGGTAAAGAGCGAAACAATTAATAAAGCCCGAGACCGGCAAATTTCTCCCGCGCGCGTTATGAGCTAATTCTTCCCGGGCGCATTTAGCGAGCCGCGGGGGCCATTTAATTTATTCCGCCTCATTCCGGGCCAGTGTACGCCGCCGGCCCCGATAACGCGAAAACGTACTACCCCACGCACTACCCCCCCCCCCCCCCGCTGCCGAAGAAATTTTTCATCCCCGGCTAATTGCTTCCCGGGACTCCGCTTTCTCACCCCCCGGCCGACTCCGATCAGATGCGATCGCAACCGAGAGCGCGATAACCTCGGCGGGAGGGGGGTGGGAACGAATTCTGGGAATTTTTTTTATCCCCTTAATCGGTTCAAATACTTTTACGAGTCGGCAAAGACCGGGGGCGCGTAACGCGAATCGAGTTGCGCAAGGTAAATGTCCGACGATTTTAATGAAATTTCACCGCTTGTCCCGCGCGCCGGCAAACACAATTCTGTTCTCTTTTTTTTATTGCTACCCTTCCCGCCGAACAATCCTCGGCTTCCGATGTCGCGCTTAATGCTCGGACGCTACTTTTTTTCTCTCTTTTCGCCACTCTCGAATTATCAATTACGGCGAGTTACAGGACGTATTGCGGTCACTGGCTGAGCTTACATTGTCGGTGAAATTTGCTTGTCGAGCCGGGACGAGCAGGGGAAGGGAGAGAAAATTATTCGAAAAAATGTGAAAACTCCGACATTATCAGGGCGAACAAAGCGACGGATTTACGTTTGTAAAAATAATTCGGCGGGATAGTCGACGTTGGAAATTGGCGAGCGAAAATGATTTATGCGTTACATACATATCGACCTCTCGCTTTCCCCACTCTCCCCTCGTTTTTTTATTGCTCCTCGTTATCAGCGATGCATTTTTACGATAGAATAAACGAAGCCGCAAACGGCTAGAATAAAGGAATTGGGTCGCGATTTGCATTGGGTCGCCCTGGATGATATCGATTGAAAAGCCGACAAAGGCACCCCGCGCTATCGCGTGCGATTCCGGAATATTTATCCCGTGCCTCGGTTAATATCGCGACACGAAAAAAAGTGAGAGGGTGGTAGGGAGAGAAATAGGGAAAGAGAGAGACAGAGAGAGAGAGAGAGAGAGAGAGAGAGTAGGAGTCCGAAACACGCTCGGCTAACGTAAAAGATGAGCTACGTAACGCGCTGGGCATTTGCATCGACACGCGCGTTTAGTACTCGCATGAGTATTTAATATATTCTGTCCGCGGGGGCGAAGTAATATAGACAAAGCGTGCCTTCGGGGCCCGTTCCATTTTACAAGCAAACTTGTATATTCACGAGCCGACATATGAGGTTTGCCAGGGGCCGGCGGGCAATTCTCACTTTGTCGAGAATGAACCGAGGGAAAAATGGGGGTGAGGAACGGACCGGGTCGGGAGAAAGGGGTGAGTTCAGGACAAGCGAGTGGGAGCGAACAAATCCGCGGATTTTCGAAAGAGGTCGTAGAGTTCAGCCTGCCAGGCACCGAAATCTCGGCCAGCCGGTCGAATCGATCGACGTAATGCGCGGCCGAATTGAATATCAATATTTCGAGCCGCTCTTTTTAATTCCATTTGTCGCCGGCAAATATTGACAAATACAATTGTCGCGCGCGCTGCGCGAATATTGCGGCCGCTGCGCGGGAAATCTATTCTCCGATAATGTAACGCCGATCGAATTGAGAGTAAAGGGAGGGGATGGGGAGGGGGGCGATAATATTTGCAAATTTTTCGGGGGCCGCTATCGTGCAAAGGTCAGGATCTCGACTAATTGCCGAACGAAATGCCGGGTTTATATCGGCTCACAAAATTTGCCATCGGCCGCGGTCATTATAAACAAATTTAAGCCGGACCGCATGGGTTCAGGTCGAAAACGTGCGCTTCGAATTTTTCCATCTGGCATCGAGGTATCCCAGCAAAATTCGATATACGATCGACGTCGTTCTGAAAATATCGCCGGAAAATCGGTCGGACGTTTCATTCCGCTCGCTGGATCAATTTTCTGCGATTAAAGACTATCCTTCGAAACAAACCTTGACTTTTACGCTCACCGACTCGTGGCTCCGTAAAACAAAAAGTTCTTTTACGAACCACCCCCGACGAATGCTCCGTCTTCAACGTTCTGCGCTGTCTGTTTTTTTTTTTACTAGAATCTCAGTCGAAACGGGGAACGAGCAGCAAACGACGCGTTCAATCGTTCGACGCGCACGCGCTCTCATTTAATTTACCCCCCTCCGGTTTGGCGGCCACGGTGGGGAGGGGGGGGGGGGTGCCGGCGGTGTCGAAATTAAATTTAGGCAGACACGCGCTCGCCTGCATTTGTTTGCTCGGAATGGCGAAACGCCCGACGAGATTATCGGTGGCCGTTTGCGGCCGTGAAAACGTCGAACGAGCCGTGGAAAATGAAGTTGACCGAGCGTCAAGCATCCCCCCACCCCCGCTCACCCCCACATTCGACTAACCCTCCTTCAACCCTTCACGCCGATCCCTCTCGACCCCTGATCCACCCTCCCTAGCTTCTCTGTCTCTCTTTTTTTTTCTTTCTTTTTTTTGGCCAGTTTCGGGAGCACTCCGAAAAATACGAACGAAATTGTTGTCGCGGGTATGCGCGCGCGGAATTTATTTATTTATCCCTTTTTTTTCACGCCGCAGAGCCGCAAACGATATTACAGGGGCGGCAGACGGCGGAGGGGGGAGAGTCTGGCAAACGAAGCTTTGTGAGCGGGCGACGAGGGATGCTGATCTTTTGACGAAGGGGTCAGGGCAAAATGGCGAAATGAGCAATCAGGCGCTTATTGCTTCGATATCGATTGATTCGATAGTTTTTAATATTTCCGCCCCTTTCTGGCGGGGGTGATCCGCCGGGTGATTGTGTTTCGTCGAACGTTACCTTGCAGACATTACTTTTTGAACGCTGTCTTTGACATTTTGTTTTATTAAAGTTCGTACGAGATTGTTTTTTACGTCTTTGACATCTTGTTTTATTAAAGCTCGCATGAAATTGTTTTTTACGTCTTTGACATCTTGTTTTATTAAAGTTGGCACGAAATTGTTTTTTATGTCTTTTTCATATACTTCACCGGTTTTGAGTCAGGAAGGGGCCACTGTGCGAATCTTTCAGTGCGTTACCTGTAACAGAAAACAACGAGTTTTAGCGAGATAATCCTAATAGTAATCGCAAACTGAGTCGAAATTAACGTTAAAGCATCCTTATATCCTGTTAAACGAAAGTCCCTCCGGAATAACAGCTCAAATACGAATTCATAGAACAGCGAGTAAACACCGAAGAAGAGCGCGTCAAATTATCGATCGCGGCATAAGTGGTATTAAATATTATTTTTCCCCCAAACAAAAGTTTCCCCGGCCAGCTTTCCTCCGTCCCACGGCCGAAGTGCGCTTTTCCGCCGAGGACATTAATAACGTCAACATCATCCGGGCTCGCGCTCCGATGGAATAACATTGCTCATCAATTACGTCAAGGGGTGCGACTTTTAGGGTAGAGTAGACATCCCCCCACGAAGCGAGAGTAAGCCGGGCTAAGAAAAGCAATATAAAAAGAGCTCATTGAATAGGCCAAGCCGTCGAAGGCCGAATAAGTGGCCAAACGCGCATTATCCGTAATCGCGGAAGCGTGTACAGCCTAATTACTGAACAAACACCTCTCGACGTCCGCCGTTCGCTGTTCCACTCTATATTTCCGACGAATCTGGCATAATCCTCATCGATGGCCCTCGAGCGTACAGAGGGACGTGTCTCACGCGTGCAGCCCATATACAGACCCTCTGTCTCCGAAAGCTTCAGTCAGTCTCTGTGGAATTCCGGGAAAGTGCCCTCCTTAATTGTCAGTTAAGACAAGAAGGCACTCCTGATCGCCATCGACGCAGATCGCATATCGAATCAGCGGCCGGTTTCCGCGCACGCGCATTCCTCGCATCGCGAGGCACGCACGCGTGCCTCGCGCACTCGCGTGCGTTACGATTACGTAGGGGTCCAAGTCGCCGCAAGCCCGTGCCTCGTTTACGGGCCGATGCAATTACACAACGTCGACGTGGCGTAATAAGCGGATTAGACGAACGAAATGTTTAATGGTCCGACGATCAAACGGGAGGATAATGACAATGGGGGATGCGTTGCAATGGGACCGTTTCTGTCTGCGAGCGTTCGCTTCTGTCCGTCCGCTTCTATCTGCGTCTGCGGGGCACACACCGGACTGTCGGTATGCACGTGCCAATGCACGCGTGTTCCGCTCCTCGTTTCCGGCGCGAGTACACGGCTGTAAGTATTAAATTGTGTTCCATTTAGACTATCTTCAGCTTTTCATGCCTCTTGGCGCGACGTCTAATTCAGGCGCATCTTTTCTATCCATTATTAATGTAATTCATTTTGTATGCTTAAGTAATGCAGCCGTTAAATCGCGTTTTAATTAGATTGAATAAAATAGCATTTTCTGGCGGATTCCGCATTTTAATACATTGAGGTCGTAGTAGAATCTTATTTCCTTGGCTGAGGACAGGCATCTTTTCACGTATTAAGCTGTCGCTCGTTCGCGCACGACGCCTACGTCGCATGGAAGGCACGTTAGTCGCTCGCATAAACTCGCGGCAATATTTTTCCCGCTCCCATTTCGAACGGCAGCTAATTTACACCTCGAGCGCTGTGCAATTCACGAGGGAGTCGCGGCTCGCGACTCGCATTAACTTAACTCGGCCCCTTTCTCCCCGGCCTTTTTCCTTTGTCCCGGGTGCGTATCGTGCCCGAGCGGAATAATTCAAGGCCCGTGGCGCGAAACAACGCTGAGTATGTGCGGGCGAGCGAGTGTGAGAGAGAGAGAGAGAAAGGGAGCATGTGCTCGAAGCAGGCTAGAGCGCGCGCGCACGATGGCTTATGCTCGCGCTAAAATTATTTGCGCATCGTAAAAGCCGTTCGTCGCCGCCCGGTAATTAACTCTCCGGCCAAAGAGACGCAATAATGTTGTCGAATAAGGGCAATGAGCGCGGCAAACGACTAGCGGGGCAATGTCATGCGACATTGTGGCTCGCGCCGCTCCCGCGGATGTAATTTCGACGAGAGCGGGCCATGAACAATTTGGACGTTGCGTCGGTCAGGTAAAATTGTCGGTCGGGTGAGGTTAAAGCTCGACAGAGGTAAGAATTGATGTGTGATGAGCATTCGGACGATCTTTGATATCTGATTACAGGAGGATACTTGTTACGGAGAAAAGATTTGGACGAGTCGAAAAATACACGCGAGCGGTTGCCAGAGAAATTTTATAAATAAAAATATAAAAAAGCGTATATTTATGCGGTAGTTAGCCATAGTCAAACGGAAAAGATTTTTGGTATCGCGAAGGTTCTGAAAAAATTATCAAGGGTGTCGTTACAAAAAATGTTTCGTAATTTGGATTGGGTTGTTCATTCGGCAGGAAAAGTAAAAGCTGTCTACTGGAATTGATATTTTAATTCGATATTTTGTTTGCGATCATTGCGGCGAGTAGAACTTGATAAGGAGCTCGCTTATGGGACCGCGAACAATGGCAAGACGGAGGAGGATTCGGACGATGACGTGGGGGTCGTAAATTTTGTGCCGGTGGCTCGACGAAGGCTGAAAAGTGCGCAGAGTCGTTCCGCCGGGAATAAGTGGCGCGAAATTCGATAGGTAACGATATATCGACCTTACGTCGCTGCAGATTCGCGAGTCTGCTGGCTCTCGAAATAAAGAGCGACGACAGACTTTATTCCAACTTATCACAATCATGCCACAAAAATATGAATTATTTCTCTGCACTTGCAATCTTCGTGGACTTCGTCGCGAGATCATTATCGTTACTGTCATGACAGGAATTATCGGCATCGGAAGCCGGATCTGTTTTAAAACGTTTCTACCGAGCGCGTCAAGACTGCAACTTAACGAGAAGAAACAGCGAGCCGGCGCGCATTTTTCACTGCGATTAAGAGAATCGCAAAGTCAGTGGAACGGAAAAGGGAAGTACTAACGATCCCTTGAACCAAGAGCCGAGAGGGTGGTCCGCGGTGGATCAAGGTTCGGCAGAAGAAATGGCCGACAAATTTATCCGGCCGTTACGGCAATACGAAACGACGGGACGTACGTGTGCCACGTAGGCATCACAATCGGCCCCGATCGAGTATGCGGAGGCACGTTTCCACTTTCGCGTATAGTCCTGGACGAAAGTTTATGGCCGCACTTGCGGAATTTTTAAACCTTTCTACCCCCCCACGGCCGTCGGCTAGATATCATTTAAATGTTCCGTGATCTGTAACCCGAGCGTCAGCGCCAGTTATAATATCGACCGAGACACTGGAAAATACATTATATTGCCATAGGGTATTGATTTTTATCCCATTATTGTAAAACGCAGATTTTTAATTGCGATTTCTGATTCGCAAGGACGAAAGCGTAAGACAAAGCAGACGAAAGTGCTTTGAGAAAGAGAGGAAAATGTTCGATTCGAGTACGGAAAGTTACGTGAATAATAATTGATCGTTCCCGAAGACGTTAATTATTGTCAGGCTGGAAGCAATCGAGTTTCGGAATCCTCGCAGATGGTGTACGCGCCACGCTTTCGTTATACGATCGCCGGGCGAGTTGATGAAGTTGCACGGGAGGGAAGAGAATGATGCGCTTCGACAACGATGAATATTAAACTTCCGCGCTACCTTTCATTAATGGCATCCAAAGGAGATACTCCCGTCCATACTCGTTTCCTGGTTCTCCATCAGGTAGCCTATTAGACGTAGTGCTTACCCGCCTCCCCCCTTCCCCTCTCTCTCCTCTCTCTTCACTCTCATGTTTGCTTTCGAAGTTCCGCTATTGAGGGAACGCGAGAGTCGAGGGAGGAAAGAGCATAACGGGAAATTGTGTAAAAGGAAAAAGGTGGGGGGGGGGGGGGGCGTAAAGATAGCAAACGACTCGCCGACCGCAAAATAAATCTTCATTAATATTCTGTTAACGCTCCCCGACACCAGGGCACAAATTTGCCCTGACAATGTTGTAACAAAGAGGCAACGGAGCGCTTATGAATAATTAAAAAATAAACCCGAACGGTGGAGCAATTAAAGTTTCGTCATGGAAAGAGGTGGACAAGCGGAGGGATGGTGACGAATGGATCCGGACAAACGTCCTTGCGCTATTGATACGTTCGATTGCCGTGGATCTGCATTTGCTTATTTATCGGCCCCACCGCCGAAGCTGGCCTGCTCTCCCTCTCTCTCATTCTGTCGTACGGTAATTATTCCACCAAGATCTCTCGGCTGTTTAATTATCGAGCTTAGTCGAACGTCGATATCCGGGTTCTCCATCTTCGTCAGCGGGACAGTGTAAGAGAGAGAGAGAGAGAGAGAGAGAGAGAGAGAGAGAGAGAGAGAGAGAGAGAGAGAGAGAGAGAGAGAAAGGAAATGGCCGGAGACAAAGACGTACCTAAATCCTAATCCGACTGCGATAATCGTTCACTCGTTTTAGGATGTGAGGCACGGCTTATCGGATAAACCGTAACGAATCGCACCCTCCTCCCCAGCCCCTCCCAACCCTCTCAACCCTTGTTCCCGAGACTTTCGCTACGCCTCCGGGAAAATAAAGAAAAACGGCGCGTGAGAGGGTATCAAATAGTGATGCTAAACGGGAGACAGGAAGTCGGAATTGCCGGGATCCGAGACGGAGGCATCCGAGTGGCAGCCGGACAAACATTGGCTATAAGTCGGTCGGATAATCCGCACGATTAACCGACGTAGTGGATAAAGTAGTCGCTTCATTATTGCGTCATACGCATCCTTCCGCGATCCTCTTTAAAACTTCCTGATCCTCGGCCAAATGCAATTATCCCAGTAAACAAAATGGAAAAAAATTGCTTTCGAAAAAAATCTCGCGATATCGAAGCAAACTTCTCCCCTTGAAATCGTCGCCAATTACGATGATTTCTTTCGTAACACTTTTCCGAGCCGAAGGGGTGAGGCGAAGTTATGGGGGATGGAGGGGGTGCAAGGAGTTTGAGGTGAGCAAGATAAAGTTGTAAAATTCTCCGTTCGAACGCGCTTTGATCTTCCGCCGCCGACTGCGCTTAACTTCGAACAATGAAACTCGCGATTACGCTCACTCCGGTTCACCTTAATTAGCGTCGTAATTAATTGGAAGTTCCATGGCCGGCGGAACGAGGCGGTAGCTCGAGCGCGTCATAATTCCGTGAAAAGCTTACCCTACCCGGCGATCGAGCGATCCAGCGATCCGACGATCCGGCAAACAGGAGCAGATCGCGAAGGAGCCTAGGTGACGTCACGTGGACCTGCCTCACTTTCTTATCGGACTAGACCCGCTTCATTAGGCTGCCAACTTCCGGTTTCGATCGAATTTCGTGACATTGTGTGCTTGTTGTTTGTCTTTCAGGCCCAATTATGGCGTAGAACTTCGATGATAATTGCAAAAGATCGTCTGATGCTCTTGATTAATAACTTGCAACCCCTACGTTCCACGATTACACGAATTTACTTCATCCGAGTCGACGTTCACTCTTCGCACTCACGGTAAGTTCAACTGCGAGCACAATGTGGCAAAAGTAAGTGGAACTTCGATGATAATTGCAAAAGATCGTCTGATGCTCTTGATTAATAACTTGCAACCCCTACGCTCCACGTTTACACGAATTTACTTCATCCGAGTCGACGTTCACTCTTCGTACCCGCGGTCAGTTCAACTGCGCGCGCCCTGTGGCAAAAGTACATTTTCCAAGCGGCGGCAGGGTGATGAAATTTCACACCGCGGCAAGAATTTCAGTCCGACCCGACGATAACAATTTCTGTTTATGTCCACCCCTCCTTACGAGCCTCTCGGCCGCGTCCTCGTCTCCTGCCATAACGTCTGCATTTTTGTCCCCTGCTCCACCCGCCACCTGGCTCCGTCTCCCTTATTTTCTCTTGATCCGCGTATCTTCCGTCCTTGCCCTTCCGCTCCTTCTACCCGCTTCTCGCTAAAGCAGAAGGTATTCACGTTTCTATTCTACCGCGTTTGCACTTCGCTTTATCTCTCTTTCTCGGTCTGCGACGACTTCCTTCCCTGTCTCTCTCTCTCTCTCTCTTTCTCTGTCCGAGAGTAGTCGTCCAATGTAGCCACCCGTAAGATCCATTCATTCCTCCCATGGCATCGTTCCTCGCCATCACGCCCTTCCGTTGTACGTAACGTTATCGTTTGCCACGCTCCGCGCGCACCCCCGGCTAGCTTCGAGCGTAGGCAGACAGGTGGAGTGAATGGGTGTAAGTGCAGGTGCAATATTGCCGCAGCGCGTGTCTGGCGATAGTTTGCCCTTTTATCTTATTTATTTCCAGCCGCGCTCCCCATCGCGACACTCATTTCTTCTCATACGCTCGTGAGCTCTCCCGCCCACCCCTGCGATCGTGCGAGCAAATGAATTAGCCATAAAATTCTGTCGTGTTAGCGCTAAATTCGCGTAACACGCCCGACGCAAGGCACTTTTTTCCGTAACTGCTATTAACAGTCCACCGACCAGTTACATGGCCTAGGCGCGTTACATCCTGGCTTTTGCATTATTTCACGGTTATCAGACAGATAGCTGTTTCCGGCCAGTCGATCGATACCGAACTCGCTCGAATTCCGGCTTAATCGCACTCTGCGCTTTCCGGGAGAGTCAGATATCGAGCGCGCTCGATGTTTTATGGAACCTACCCTCCGCGCAGGGGAGAGAGGGTTGGAGAGCAAAAAGGTATGACAGCTGCTCGGATCATTACCCTCCCTCCTCGGCAGCCAGGCAGTGCGAAGCATCCACTTCTGGTCAAACGAAGAGCCGTGGCGAGAATTCTCGGCCGGCATCGTTAGCCGCACGTTTTCCCACTCGATCTTAATTCGTCGGCGGGGTGGCCGCAACGGGACGCGGGGGGAGTGCAATAAAGCACGCCTCGGCCTGCGAGAGGGTGGTATCTCGTCGTCGATCTCGTTTGCGACGTCTCGGCAGGAGATTCTCAGCGGCGGACAGAAGGGAGTGAAACGGTGAGAAGGCGAGGATCGGCGGGTAGATGGACGCCGGAAGGAGAGGATAGGGAAATGGAGAGGGTGAGAAGACGAGAGGATGAAAGGGCGAGAGGGAGAAGGACAGAGGAGGCTGCGGAGGAAAGTAAGGGGAATAAGAGGGGAGAGGAGAATGGGAGGAAAGAACATTGTATCGTGAGAAGACGAGAGGGAGACAGACAGCGAGGAGGCTGCGAAGGAAAGTAAGGAGGATAAGAGGGGAGAGGAGAATGGGAGGAAAGAACATTGTATCGTGGGTAGCGATCGTTCGCGAGCGAAATCGAGCTTCGCTCCCTCGAGGGAGAAAGCGGCGGGTGGAAGTGCCCTCGATCGAGCGCGATCACGTAACGGATCGCGAGCTGGGAATATCAAGGGGGAGTTGCGTCGATTTTCGTATCGACGGGATCGGATGGGCATTGGATCGGCATCGGCATCGGCATCGGATCCGTGTCGGGAAAACACGTTCGGCAGACTCCGCTGATTGCGACGGATGTTAGCGTCTTTTTCGCGCCGTCACGATCGATTTCCCACGGGCGACTAGGATTAGGAATAAACGCGGCTGGAGCTCCTCTCTCTCTCTCTCTCTCTCTCTCTCTCTCTCTCTCTCTCTCTCCCTATCTATCTATCTATCTCTATCGGCTCTTATCGGTAATGGGCTAATGACCGGGCTACTCGGGAAGTCTTCGGCCGATCGAGCCTCGTACGCGCTTTGTGTTTCGGATGACCGATTCGCTTCGCTCGTGATTAAAATAGCCCGAATGGAGTGACGTTCAATTTTGCATAGCTGCCCGCTCGACAATAGATCGCGAGAGTGCGACGGAGAGGCGGGTCAGGCGGAGGGATCGTACTTTATCACGTAGCCAATTTCGAGCTGACAATATCGAGAATGTTGAAAGCACGGTGTATCGACTCTCTCTTTGTTTTTCTCTCCCTCTCTCTCTCTCTCTCTCTCTCTCTCGCCGGGCGAATTGATTATTCTATTGAAGCTATGCTGAAAAATTGCCCTTCCTACGGGCCTTTCTTTAATTTCCGACAATTGAGATTTGTCGACGTTAGCGGTGCCAAATGAATGAGACCGGGGTCGGTCGATTTTTTGTTAATTCTTTCGCCAATGAAACATTACGCGTGACGTAAGGATTCGAAAATGTATATCGAACTCGTCGAATTCGGTTCGCTTCGAATAAACTATTCGTCGGATATCAGGATCGTAGGCGGACTTATACGTTCGCTCGCGAGCAAAGTGGAAAGTTAGGATGAGAGCGGAGTTCATCTATGGAAAACGATGCCCGATACCGTTGACAAACTGTTACGGCCCCTAACCCTATACCCGACTCTCCGTAATAGCTATAAACTCGTAAAAAAGTCGTTGAAAAGTTCGAGCCGCGTTTCATCGATTCCCGGGCATATCCGGCGTCCCTTTAAACCTAACGCCGCCGACGGGCCACTTTTTTTCAAGCACTCGAGCTTCATCAATCATCCTATCGAAGCCGCCGTCGAATGAGCCGGATGAACAATCCGTTCGGAGTGTTTATCGATTTGGCTTCGTCTCCGGCGTGGCAAGTTTTTTAATTAAATTTTTAATTAACCCCCCCCTCGCCAGAAGCGGCATGAAGATCCGCAGGATACTCGCTCGAGTTCCAGCCGCTAATTCTTAACCGCTTCTCCCATACTTGAGGATACTTTTTTTATCTCCCTCACCCCCCCTCTCATGAGAATCGGGCGGCACGGAGAATTTCCTCGTACGCGCACCAAGTATCTCGCTCGTAAATGCACGTAACACTGGTAGGTGTCACCTGTTGCGAAGTAGGGGAAGTTTCGCGAAGCTGAAGTACAGCTGGGACTGATTTAAATAATTATTATAAGAGAATACGGGGCCGCGCGAGCGGTGGGCGGACTATATATGTATGCCGTAGGAATATGCATTGGGCATTTTCCCCGTATTATCCGTGTTCGAGTTTTGCATGAAGTTTATATACCGTGGGACGCGGCGCGGTGTAACGACCCGTTGCGGGATGAACATTTTTACGTACTGCCGCCAGGTGATACTTTTGTTATTCCAGGGCAAAACTGGAATTTCGTCCGAAACGGTAATTACGGATTCCACGGGTAAAAGAGGAAAATGTTCGCCTTTTAGCGAATGTAAGTCGTGCAAATGTATTTCGTTAATTCGCGCGAGGTCTTCCGCCCTGAAATGACATGTTTCTCGAAGTCCTTCTATAAACAACTTATTCAGTTCGAGATTTAAGGCTTTCGCGGCCATTATTATTGACAGTATAGGAGTACAGGATACAGTATCGGAACAACCTGTCCTGATGATGCAAACTGTAACGTTTGCGAAACGTCGGCAAGCAGCTGATCCCAAAGGCGGCGACCATCCGATAGCCTATACTTTCAACTTATTCAGTTTTCAAAAATTATCACATACCCTTTCGAACGTAACTTCATATCAAACCCTGTGCGAAGTGAACGAAGGTGCAACAGGACTAAAACCTGAGCAAGACTCGTTCCAGACGTAAAAGCTTACCCAGCCCAATCCTCGCGTCAATCTGAACCGTTTCGACGCAGGCTCGACGCCTAGGCAACGTTAACGTTAATGTTTGATTGCCCCGACTGAATGCGTCGCCGGCACCGGAACGATTCGGTCCGCCCGACAATGAATAAAACTTTGTCGCGAGCGTAATCTCCGCCCGGTCCCGAAGTTGGGTCGAAACTCAGCACATGGCGAATAATCGCCGCGGCGCAGGTAATGACGCCTCGGTCGTTCCGAGCGGAGTCTTCGGCAACGGCGGGGGGGGGGGGGGGAGGAGGAGGAATTCCGTATTCGCGAGAATTTGCAAAACGAGCGCCGCCCGTTGGCGCCGACGTGCGCTCGCGTGCACGCCGACCTTTCGTTTACCGTCGCTCGTTCAATTCACCCCCCACCCCCCGTCAACCCCAACCAAATTATTCAGTTGTCTGGAAAGGGGGTGCGATACCGGCGACTACGCACTTAAGCTTGCGGATCCCGTGCGAGTCCATATGCACGCTCATACGAAATCGCCGGTAATGAGCCGAGCGTACATGTACCTATGGGGATATAGGGATATATGTATTATATATGTATATCGGACGCCAGGCAACGAAATCTGCGATTTTACGCTCCGGGAGCATCGTAAAAATTTCAATGCGCCCGCTGCGAATGAAGCGACCCCGCTAATGGCGGATGGTTTTTCCATTACGCTTGTCTTTTTAACGGTACTTTTTGCAGCTTGATTCCCGTGCACTTTGTACTCCTCGGACATGTCACGTCAACGCTCAGAGGTCAGAGCGCAGTCTATCGGGCACATAGTTCGCCTCTGTTGCCATTTTCCGAAAAGTAAACTCCGGAAATAGTAATGGAATGGACGGAGAAATTGTTCATATTTTTCGTTCGGGTATTTTTGGTCGCGGCACCGCAGAGGCTATTGCGCATTTCGAAATTGAGGGGGGGTGGGTTATTGAATCGATCAAATTCGACTGCGAATCAGCCCGGGCGCGATGAAAGGAAGCGTTCAAACAATGCCGACTATTTACAGATCGTCAGTGGAGAAAAACCCGTTCAAACAGAGTTGGAGCCTCTTAATCGCTTCATTCGGCATCGGGCGATTCACTCGTAACTGTCGGACTGCATGAGGGCGGCCATTAGTTAAGAAATAATCCATTTCCCGCCGACCTCTCCCCCTCCCGCCCGCCGGCACCGTACCTCGTTATTTCGCGTTTCCCTTTCGACACGTAAAATGATTTAACGTTCCGCGAGCGCCGGCGTAATTCATAACGCCGGCCGAGTCGGTGCGAAACGATTACTCCGTAATAAATTTTGGCCGAGGCCGACGACTATCTACGAATATTTTGATACGGAGCGCCGGCGGGCCGACCGGCAGTGAATCATCGTAATTGGCGTCTCGCGCGGACGACAACGTTAAAATTACTCGATAATTTACCGGCAGTCTGATTAGGCGTCCTGCCGAGTTTAAACCCAATTCGGCGTGTTTGCGGTGCGCGTCGGACTGGTCGGAGCGAATCCCTCGACGAATCACGATCGTTTCCCTAGCAAATCCCTGGCTCGGTACTTGAAGCAACGTCGACTAACCTGTCGACTAACCTGTCGACTAACCTGTCGACTAACCTGTCGACTAACCTGTCGACTAACCTGTGGAGTGACCTGTCGACCACTCGTCTCCGGTCCTCCAATTTTTAACGTCTACCCACGACTAATTTGCCGGCTCATTTGCGTCAACGTTTGCCTCCCACCATGCCGGTCGAGGCCGCCTTTGATCTCGTTAACTTTTCTACTCGTGCCCTAACGACCGACGCGCTCCGCTGCGAGTTCATTTAAATTGCCCGCGCTAATAGACGCACGCTGGCGCGGACCACGTTTGATCGCGTCGCTAATTATTTACGCGACGGCGCCGAGAGCGCTTTCGATCACTGATCAGCGACGGACTGCTCGTGTATGACATCGAGGACAGAGAAAGAGAGAATGAGATTCATGTACAGGGTGTTCGGGAACGGATGGTATAAGCGAAAAGGGGACGATTCTATGTCAAGGAAATGTTTTCATTTCGGGCTCTGTTTTCGAGAAAAATGACTTTGAAACATCGCTAGACGATTCGCACCCGCTTCACAAGCGAAAAGGGGGCGAGTCTACGTCAAACGACAAGTCAAAAATATAGAATAAAAGTTTTTCATTTGAGGCTCTGTTTTCGAAAAAATCGACTTTAAAATTTCGCCGGATGATTGACACGCCCTTTACAAACAAAAAGGCGGTGACTTTCGGTCAAAAAGCAAGAAGAAAAACAGAATAAAATTTTTTCATTTCCAGCTTTGTTTTCGAAAAAAAATCGACTTTGCAATTTTGCTGGATGATTCGTACTCCCTTTTCCCTTGTACCGTGTTACCGAACACAGTGTACATTCGAAAATAGAGAGAGGGAGAAGCCGTACTGAAAATTCTCGTCCATTCCCACGGCATGACGCAACGGGACAAAGAATATGGCGCATGAAGCTCGCAACGCACATCCGTCGACATAGATTACTCCATTTGCCGATTCGTAGCGCCGGCGTTATCGTCCGCGAGTGAGCACAATGACAGCGCCCGGAACGATTCCGCTTTTTACAAGGGCAGTTTGCTCGACCTCTGGGCAAACGTTGGGAAGCGGACGTTATTCGGCGTTTTAGGTTAATTTCGCAGCTTAATGCGGCCGCGGCGCGGATGGCCAAGCTTTTGTCGACCCTCTCGACGTTCGCCGAGGGACATTCTCGCTCTCGGCACGACACACGCGCAACCTCATAAATGTCACGGATACACGCACTTGTCCGGCAAAAGGGCATAGCCGGGTAAGATAGTGAAATGTGCCCCCAAACCGATCGAAATTCTGAATGAGCCATTGGATAGCTTATGAAAAAAGAAACATTTTTGTGAATTTTCAACTTCGTATCTCGACCGTGGGGGGCGAGGGGGCGTAAAATGTACTGTCCGCTTCTCCCACCATTTTCTCGGAATGTAGTGCACAAAAAAATTCGAAAAAAATCAGAGGTGTTTCTAGTAATGGCGCGCAAATTCCAGATTTTTTTCAGATTTTTAAACAAAAAATTCAATTGATAAAAAAATAAAAACCGAAAATTCAATTAGAAAAAAATCGATTTGATACCGAAGGAGGTCCGGATCAGTGATGCCGCTTTTTTCTGTAATGTAATATTACAATCAACATCTCTCTGATTTTTTTTGTAATTTTTGCTCACCAGCAACAGTGTCGGAAAAATGAAAAACCCGTTTTTTCGTCAGTTTTTGGGTGTCAGAACAACATATGAGAAAAACTTTGGTTCAATTTTTGTCACTAACTGTTTTATGCAATGTTTAATGTTATTGATTACATTCCACAGTCATAATAATGCAAGAAAATTAAATAAATGGAAGAACTCGATGTCACAATGTATGCCTTATGTTCTGAAAAATTGAAGATCAACCAAACATCGTTGGTAGCGACACGCGTAAGGTGACAGTCTGTTTTGTCGAAGCAAACTTTTTCTTTGGGTTCGAATCCTGTTAGGTGCCTTTTTTTTCATCGTTTTTTTGTCCTTTCTCTATTCAACAATAGTTAATATTTAATGTCAGATGATTTCACAATATTTTTGTCAACATTTTAATGTTGTAATAAATATGCACGTGCCTTCAAACCGCCTTCCATGTTTCCGTTATTCTTGCCATATATTTTGGCAGTTACAATGACAAAAATGTGTTGCACACAGAAAGTCATCTGACATTAAATATTAACTATTGTTGGATAGAGAAAGGACAAAAAAACGATGAAAAAAAGGCACCTAACAGGATACGAACCCAAAGAAAAAGTTTGCTTCGACAAAACAGACTGTCACCTTACGCGTGTCGCTACCAACGATGTTAGGTTGATCTTCAACTTTTCAGAACATAAGGTGTACATTGTGACATCGAGTTCTTCCATTTACTTAGTTTTCTTGCATTATTATGACTGTGGAATGTAATCAATAACATTAAACATTACATAAAACAGTTATGTGACAAAAATTGAACCAAAGTTTTTCTCATATGTTGTTCTGACACCCAAAAACTGACGAAAAAACGGGTTTTTTATTTTTCCGACACTGTTGCTGGTGAGCAAAAATTATAAAAAAAATCAGAGAGATGTTGATTGTAATATTACATTACAGAAAAAAGCGGCATCACTGATCCGGACCTCCTTCGGTATCAAATCGATTTTTTTCTGATTGAATTTTCGGTTTTTAATTTTTTGTCAATTGAATTTTTTGTTTAAAAATCTGAAAAAAATCTGGAATATGCGCGCCATTACTAGAAATACCTCTGATTTTTTTCGAATTTTTTTGTGCCCTAGATTCCGACAAGATGGTGGGAGAAGCGGACAGTACATTTTACACCCCCCCGCTCCCCACGGTCGAGATACAAAGTTGAAAATTCACAAAAATGTTTCTTTTTTCATAAGCTATCGAATGGCTCATTCAGAATTTTGATCGGTTTGGGGGCACATTTCTCTATCTTACCCGGCTATGCCCTTTGCCCGATGATTCAGTGAGTCCTCCGCGGCGAAGTTTACGCGCTGTTTAACCGCCGCTTCGGCCCTGTTTCGCGCGGCCGTGACGCGATTCCGAGCGCCTGTTTCGGCGTAAAACGAGATTCCACATTCTTCCGGGAACCTATCGCTCGCTCGGCCAATTTGACGCCTAAGGTCGAAATCATGGAAACCGCGCACCCGTGCGAACGAAAGTTTCCTGTTTTCGGCACAACGTTCTCATGACCGATTCTCGTGTAACTCGTATGAACGTTCAGGAAGATGCGTCCTTGTTTGTCGCTCTGGGATAAGGTCGATTCGAAACGGACGTTTTTCTTTTTTCGTTCGTCGGACAGGAATGTATTAGGTGTACCGGAAAGTTCTGTTCGTCTTTGCAATAAAGCAAAAGAATACATTTTTCATACCTTGAATAAACTTTATTGAATAATATAATTCAGGGCAAAAAATTCAAGAACGAAGAGGATACCATAACTACTGATGGCAATTATATTATTCAATAAAGTTTATTTAAGCTATCAGAAATGTATTCTTTTGCTTTATCGCAAAGGCGGACGGAACTTTCCGGTAGACCTAATACGTACGTGCGAGAGGTGTTTGTTTCTGTGCTTCGTTAGCTATTCGAAGCTTCGTTCGTCGGTTCAACCGGGTTTGTCAGCCGCGGTCGGGTCCGAGTTCGGACGAATTCCTCGATCGTTTAGATAGGGAGTGGGCCGGCGCGGAAATTTGGTCGTTATACAAGAATGTTACACGGCGACCGCGGACGGGTCACGTAGATCTACGTACTTTGTCAACGATGCTCCGGCAGTCGGGACACGCGCGCGCTACGTGTTTTACAGCGGCGACGTTTTAAATCAAAATGGAAGAAGGCCGCGGATGCAAGTGCGGGGGGGGGGGGGGGGCAAGCCTGCAAAACACGGCTCTCGCCCACGGCACCGGCGAATCTGGAGTTGATTTACGAATACGATAAAGTCGCTGGCCTTTTTGTCCCGGCAGCGAAATGAAATCTTGAGTTCGGACAAACGCGAAGTAACTAGCGATTGTCGGTGCGCGTTTCTGCGCATGGTACCGACCGTCTGCTTTTGCCGGAAAATCTTCTGTTTACTTGCGTCAAGAATACTTTTCACGCGCTTCTCTTTTAGTCTTCTTAAGCACGTTAATAGAGTGAGCGAAAAATTCTTTTCTTTAAAATACCTTTATCAGCTTCCTTAAACTTTATTTTCTCATTTATTTAAAAAATAAATTGTTACTACATTTTTTTAGTCTAGTACTAATAATTTTAGATGCATCTACGATTCACTGAATTGGCAGATATTTAAATATGTAATTGGCATAAAGCAACGCATCTTTTTCTCGTAGACTGTCTAACTTGGCATACGCCTAAGTCCCACGGGACGAAAATGGAGAGAAATGCGGCTGCAAGAAAGAGCGCAGGTGCGCAAACGCGCCGAACGTCGCTAAACGCCGACAAATATTAAAGGACCATGGCGGTCGCGTAGGGGGGGCCTTCGATCGTTCATTGTGCGGCATCGTTGGCGAATCGAGCTCCCAAATGAACTGTTAATTGGTTAAATTGTTAATTACCATGCCCCGGGGTGATCGCGGTTTGATTACCAAACGGTCGATGGGGGCTAATGTCATACACGTTGCGCCGCTGCCGAAAGACACGTACGATCACGTACGCGGGGCACGTCTGCCCAGAAAGATCTTTAATGAGCCGATCGTGGACGGGAGCATTAAACGAAACGTTTACCGATACTCTCATTGACATAACTTTCCCGCGCGCTAATTGTCTGTAATGAGAGTCACTTTCCACGCGAGATATTAAACCGTTGCGGACGCCAATTACGCTGAAGTCGATTCAATCTTTCATCGAAGATGAACGACATTCTTAACATATGTATTAATACGTAAACACTTTGTCACTTGAGCGCGTGTCACGTAAAAGTACACATTGTGTACGTAGAGTAGCTATCTATATTTACGTATTAAAAAAAAAGTCAAATTTTTTTAAACAATAGTCATAAATTATATACAGAAAAAATATTTAAAAAAAAAAATGATATATATTATATGATTAACGTGGTGTAAACGGTTTATTTATGTAATATTTAATTTTTTTTTTTTAAATGAACTTACACCATTTTTAGTATAAACGGTTCATATATTACTGTGAAACAAAAAAGTTTTAAATTACGAAAATCTCACGAAATTCGCCTGCTATATGGTTAAGTCCGCGGTGGAACACACCGACAGATTCATATTTTCTCGTAACAAGGTGTCATAGAAAATTGCTTCCGCGATTTTCGCGCCATCGTAAAACGTTCCGCGATTACCGCCTAACGTATCCCACGTTTTGTCGGGCAGCGCCGATTCTCGTTTATCCGGAACAGAAGCAGGGGCCTTGTTCTCTAACGATCGCAAATTACACGTTTCCGCGAACCCGTGCCAGATCGTTTCCCATAATACAGCGCGCGCGCGACTTTTTTTGCCCGCGATTACGCCGAAGCAGGCCGAGTCTCTGACGCTAAACCGACGTCCCGTTAGCCGCGGAATTCCGCGAAACTATGTAAATCGCGGTCGACTCCTTCGACTCGGACTCCAATTGAAGATTCGGCGTTCGCGGAAATTCGCTCCATTTCACGCGCTAATTAGCTGTCGAACGTTGCCGAGCATTGTTTTGCGAACGGAAAAGTTTACGCTAGAGCGTTTCTGTGCAATTGAGACTGTCGTTAACGATACATTTTTCCGTCGAGTCGGTAGACGGAAAGATAGTGAAGAAAGCAGCATGACTTTACGAGCGGCAATTTCGCGTTGGCCAGGTTTTGTATTGTTGTGCCGTAGGTGGAAAATCTTGGTTATTCTGTACTGCGTGCTGAGTGTTAGTCCATTGACTTCGGACTAAGTTAGGCTTAATTCAAGATACCTTCGAAGACATTTTATTTTTAAACTTGTATGAATTGAGCATAACTTTGGAATAAAATTAACTGATTTATACTATCGGGTGCAGAAGTATAAAGACAAAATAACAAGTTTAAAGGTCGAATAAGGTAGTGATATGCGGAGACATAAGTTATAGGGTACGTTTTCTATATTTTAAAATCCATACGACTGATGAGTAATCCCACTGCCGAGGTCAAGGCACAGTACATTCGGAGCGGTGTACGTTTCTCGAATGAGTGCAGCCTGGTAAAAAGGAGGATCGAGAGGAAAGAGGAAGTTGAAAATGATGAAGGATTACGAAGGAAGGCAAACGAATACCGCTCGGACTGCCGGCGACAATGAGTATTTTTCTTGTCCACTCTCCCGCGGCGGGTCGCGTGACTTCGTCTATTGTCGCTGGACGTTATCCCATTTCCATAAAATCGTCGTGATTTAATGGTACGCGCACGTTACATACCTCTCGACGCTGCGATCTCGAACTCCGCTATCGCGAAATATCGCTGACGCCTCGCAACGATATTGGTTCGTATAATTACGCATGCGTATGCGACGCTCGGCGCCGAGCTACCTCGTCCTCGCAGATAAGTAGAGAGAGATATACAAAGGAGGCAATTAGCGGAAATAGGAGAGAAAAGGAATGCAGATTACGTCACATTAAAATATTATCCGTCCATTCACGTCCTAATTCCACGACTTTATCGCCGAGCTCAGACGGCCATTGAAAAGTACTGCCTCCATATTCCGACTGTAGGTGAATGCATTCGGACGGTGGGCTTTGTTTAAGAATAGTCCGACTGAAAACTGGAAAATAGTGTCGAATGAGAAAGCTGACAAGATATAATAATTTTGCAAAGTATCCATATTTGTATTTGAAATTATACCGACCGCGGTATTGATAAAATGTTTGTTTTCTCAGACTTTATATCATGATTAATCATTATTGCGTAACATCCTCATTTACAATTTTTATTCTTTTCCACAAAAGTCACTATTCTGTCTTCAGCCTAACCTTATATCCATACTTACTTACATACTTATACTCATACTGTACTGTTACCGAGATCTAACCAGCGATTTATCGTAAACGAGCAATTATTATCTCGGCGCGAAGTACGCCAGTAATCGCATCGTAACATGGTGGCGTCAGTTTTGGCAAATAAGGGAAGGCTGACGCGGTTGATGAAAATCCCGACGTGCCTCCTCCGGCCAACCTTTGGGCACTGACAAAGGACGACGGACGAGCCTGTAGGGCATGTTTCGTTTCGTCGCCCCTCTTTTGTCGAGTTATTGCAAAAAGGACCGTCGTGGCAGAGTGGAGAGCGCGCGCGCGGCTACTTCTTGCCAGCGAGGACGACAAACTAACGAACGAGCCACAAAAAAGAGGAAGACAACGGAGGCTGGCTGGTTGGCTGGTTGGCTGGCGTTGACGCGAAAAAGCCTTGCGGTGATAGCGGACGACCGAACGAAATCAGCAATTTTCGGTGGTGCGTGACGTGCATCAAGGCCACGGGACTGCTCATTTTTCCTGGTTAATATTCTTCCCCGACCCTTTCGGCTAAGTGAACTCTTCGACTAGTGCTACCTAGACTGAAGAGTAGTTGGCAGGTATAGCGTAGGCTACACGTGCCGTTAGTTAGGATAGTGATTTAAGCAACTTCTTTATCATTTAATCACTATCGTAATGACCATTACCACTTGTCGACTGTTATACCATAGTGGAAAAAATCTCGATTATTCTTCACCACGTACTGACTCAATCCACATTGGACTAAATTAAGAATTTTGTAATGCCATTCATTGATTTAGGCTATGGGATTTCTTAAATATAGATTTTGGAAGAGGAAGAGATGGGGTAGTGGTTGAAAGAGTGCATTATCAAAATAACAAGTTTAAAGGTCGGAAAACAGTAGTGGCGACGCAAAGCTACCAGTTTTCCGAAAAATAAGGTTGTCTATCTTTCACAGTACGAATGTACTTATTGAAAGCACTGGACTCGGATCGAATACGGAATCGAATTTATTTTCTCAAAACGAAAGGAGGTATAATCAAGCGAACAAGGCAATTGTGGCCAGCGACCGCATCATTTCGCCGATTCTCACTTTCCTCACAGAAACGGTCCATTTTCCGGGCCGCAATCAGATCGCGGCAGACAATGCGGACGGAGTCGGTTAATTTTCGACATTCGACGCTTAATATTCATGTTGATGTCTTCGGTCGGGGCCTGGGAGAAGTGGCGACGAATTTGAGGAGCGCTTCTCCGGGCTCCGGTAACGATCGAGGCTCGCCCACCTGTAGAGTCGGTTTTGTGCTAAAGTTACGAACTTCTTATGCTCATTGGGGCACGTACGGAATGGCAGTCTCACGTCGGCCGGCCTTTTTACGAGGGCGTACGCCGTCCGCCTGCACGTATTCCCTCGATTAGAATCGCATTACCGCCCCCGCATTAGCTGCGCGCACGCCGGCTTTACGATCTCGCTAACGTTTCGCCACGCACGCCGCTAACTCGCGCGGCCAATGAAATCGAATCGACTGCCGAACGACGCCTTCAATTACCGTTCCTCGCTAACGCTTCCAGCGGCCATTAGCGAACGCTCTTCCCGACGCTCGTCGCCGGAAAAAAATCCCGATGCTCGCCGGCTCGTTATCGATCGTTAACTTGCCGGTGAAATGGCGGCGGCGCTCGCTACTGTAATTAAAGTGTGTCCGATCGAAAAGTGTTGGGACTCGGTTGTTCATGGCGGTGAATGAAAGGGGTGGGGATTGGGAGAGTAAGAAGACTGGAGTAGAATGTTAAGAGGTGTGAATGGTAATAGCAACGGTGAAGAAATTAAAAATTTTTTATTTATGGCAGGAGGATGAGAAATGTAAAGAAGAGTAGGTTTTGGAGAAGGTTGGTAAATGGGCGAGCAGCGATTTAGAAATTATACGAGGAGGGGATTGCAAATTTGGCTATTAATGGGTAATTGTAACGAATGACATAAGGGAAAGGAAAAGGTGCAATAATTTTGGATAATGAAAGATGTAACAGAGGAAAGGAAGAACTATTTTTGCGGAACTAAGGAAGATAGCGGATAGACACACACGGAGGGATAATTATGGTTTATCGGTTAAATCCTCTGTTCAATTCTGACTCAAACACCGGAAAAAGTATTCCACGCATTATCCCCAACGCACTTTCGTCGTCGGATCAATTTACAGCCTGTAACGCGCAGTCCTCTTCGACCTGAGAGCTTTCCGATGATAACGACTCCGAGGAGGAGAAAACAGGGGGGCAAAAATGAAAAAAATGGCGTGTTCGGGCGCGGACGGTGGGTCGGCCGATCGGAAAAGCGGGTCATCGGCGGAAATAACTTTTGCCCGGGAGAATTCGGGCAGCAAGGCGTGTAATCCCATTGTAGCCACGTCGCGCGCGTTTATCACGCCGGCTGCGGGATTTTCGCGGGGATTAATACGATTTCGCGGTAATTGGAAGCACGAGCGTGCCCCCTTGAAATTACGTACCGGGGTAGCGTCGGGGACACAGGATATGCCCGGGGTGCGCAGGTTAAGCCGAAGGCGCGGCCGAGAGTTCGGTATTACGTATAAATAGTATCGTCCGCCGTGGCGGGCCACGTTAATTATCGGAAAGGATAAACCGACCCCTGCCGGAGAATGGAGTTCCGGCAGAGGATGTAGGGAGCGGCCCGGTTAGGCGGCCTCGCCAACAGCGTCAGGTACGTTCCTACAGATTAAGAGGTAACCAGAGATGAAAGGCGAATTTTTGCGCCGCCGGAATTACCGCTGAAGAGCCTTTACTGCTTCGACGAGGGCCGGTTCTCTCTCTCTCTCTCTCTCTCTCTCTCTCTCTCTCTATCATTCACTCTCTTTCTCGTTTATCAGCGACGAGAGCGTGAAGATTCCGGTTTCAGAGCCACTTCTGGACGCTGCTCGAGGGTTAGAGATTTTTCAAGTGTTGTTTCGAGTATATTCGTTCCAATTGTTAAAGCCAAGGGTGAATATTTGGAATGCGGAAGGTTCGCCGAACGTCGGAGTGTATCCTTCATTGTGTTAGGACGACGTAACAGAATAGGTGGTCAATTGCACACCGATTATCCCCCGACGAACAGCGGTAAGTTTGCGGCGGCGCGTCTGTACTTATTAGTTAGCCGGGGATTTATTCGGAATAAAAAGTTCGCGCCGGACGTTTTAGTGGCGTGCATAGAGACCACTCGCGGTCTTAAACTTCTTCGGTGGGGGAGGAAGCCGGCGTATATGCAGAACTGCCGCGCTTCTTTCGCAATCAAGAGAAGTCTGCGGAACTTTAGGAGCTCCGGAAAGCTTTCGGAAATTTCAAGAGCCCCGCGGAAAACTCCGGCCAGCCCATAAACCGTATCGCCGGGCCAGAAACATTTTCTTATCGCCCCCACCTCAGACGCGAGACCGCCGACTTAACTGAAAATATCACTCCCGCGAACGATATGAACTTCCATCTCGACGCAACGTTTCGCGCACACTGACTACAATATCTCCGGACGACAGTATTTATTCTGCGGATGACAGAAATTCTTATTCAACGACGCAAATTGCCCCAATCAATTCTCCGCCATTTTGATTATGCTGGCATTGCTTTTAATTTCCCATACTTTTTTATTCAACGCGTTCAATTAGTCCGACACTGCGGAAGTACCTACCAATCAATGGTAGGTTTCATTAAACGAAAGCACATCGCGTAGCTAACGAACTCGGTGAAATGTGAAATATGTAACGGCGGCGAGAAGAGGAAAATGGCGAAATGGAGAAGAATTAAATCATTTAGTCGCGCCGCTAGTCACCGTTAACTCAAGCATCAAGACAGTTTAATATACTCGCGGTGGGCGGAGGATTAGTGCGAAGGGTGCGAGGAACAAATTAGTATCTTGTCCCTTGCGCGGCACCTGCCTTATCTTCCACGGTTTCCAACACGGGAGAGCGACCCGGGCGAACACAGCCATCGTCGCCAGACACGTACACGACATTTTCTCCAACACATTCTGAACCCCTTCTCTCGCCCATCCTCTCCACTGTCTCTCCTCTCATCGTGTCACCCGCACCGCGACGACTAATTTGCCAGGAGTTAGAACACCTGCCAAGTGCAACCGACCCTTTCATATCCCTCACCGCCACTTTTCGCGTACAATTTATCTTATTCGCGTATTGCAATCATAACCTGATATCTCTCAACGCGTTCCTCTAACGGTTAAATAACCCACAAGAAGCTTTTAACGGTAAATATCTAAGTCTATACATGGGTTCAGTTTAATTTGTACTTTGACATCGATACTGATACCGAGATCGGTTACGATTGAAATCACAATTTGACTGTGAGCAAAGGTTCCATTACCAGTGGGTTGACAGTCAATGTTTTAGTTACAGTAGTCTGGACTCAGTCCATGGATCCTGTAATATCTAGTGGACGTTTCAGTTTATTGACTGTATACGTATTTACTTTGCCAGAGCTGACTTGATATCGAGGTCGGCAAAGTGTCTTCCTTCCATCACATTCCACGAAAAGATCGATTTGTCGACATATCGTAGCGTTCGTTTCGGTCGTTACGTCCGTTTAATGGCGTGCCAAAGGACTCATCACCGTTATCGTCCTTACTCCTGTGTCCCGAAATTATCATTTACGCCGAGCGATCACGTAAAATTCCGATACAGGCTTAACGAGTCGAGTTACGTGCCACTTATAGGAACGTAAATTGTCACTCCGCGAAGGCGCACCGGCCCAGTCAGATTCTTGGGACGATTATTTCGCTCGATGAATTCTCACCTTCGTTAGATGAACGGTATTGCCGAAGAGAATCGGTCGACTATCATAGCCCTCCCCGGAGATTCTCTTCACGGCCGATTCGCTCCTCGAGTTTGCCGACCTGATTTCGTGGATTTTACTTTCTTCCGTCTCACTGACTTACGTCTGTATTCTTAATTAGACTTTCATTGTTCCCTTCGCGAAAATTGCGCTCACTTTATTCGATCGAGACTTCGGGCCAATTAGGGTAAATATCTTAATTGACTTATTGTTCTCTTTCACGTACAATTTCTGCTTTGATAGTTTTACCGACTGTTATTTCGATGCACACACTCTTCTATCATTTCGACTTACCACTTTCATCGTTACTCGAAGCAGCTAAAATGATTTCTATTCGCTCTCTCCTTCCATCATTTCGACCTACGCCCTTCATCGTTACTCGAAGCAGCTAAAATGATTTCTGTTCGCTCTCTTCTTCCATCATTTCGATCTACCGCCTTCATCGTTACTCGAAGCAGCTAAAATGATTTCCATTCGCTCTCTTCTTCCACCATTTCGATCTACCACCTTCATCACTACTCGAAGCAGCTAAAATGATTTCTATTCGCTCGAGCAAAGTTGACCCGTCCAAAAGCGTAGCGTATCCCACAATTCTGGGATACTGTGTAACAAGTCACGAAGACAAACATAATTCTTGATTGTGTCGAAATTCAAGTTGTTCCAGCAGGGAGTCGGCGAATTTATGGCGGGCTCTCGAGAGGGATCGTAAGGGTGGCCAGGACGGCGGGTCATGATATATTCCCAGAAATCGTGTAGGGTGAGCAAGGTTGATCTATGATTAGTAGGACGTATCGATGCGCGTGACGTGCCAATCTTTTAGCATCGCATCGCTCGCAGCCGAGTGACGTCATCTCGCAATCACTTACCAAATCTCGGGATAAAAGGCGTAACCTCGTAGAACGGTACGCTCGATTGAAGTCGCTAAACCGAGAAACGGATTCCATTATTTCGGCCGCGTAAAAGCGTCCTAATGGATTGAAATGAAATATCGCGCGCGCGCGCGAGCTGCGATTCTCGGCGGGAAACATTGTACCGCGGAAGGATAATGGACGCGCCAAATTATGCGATGGAGAGTGACTGTTCACGCTTTCGACTCAATTTACTTGAACGTCTAACGTCGTAATTCCCTACCATCAGTGCGAACGCCGCAAAATGCCATTCCTGGCCGATCGCGGTAACAACAATACTAACCCACCCCTACACACCCGATATCCGACGTTTCCGGTCAATTCCCGTAATTCGATACATCCAGCTCCGAGTCTAATTCCCATTACAAGGGCACAATCAGCGGATTAACGTTCTCCCTTACAGCGCCGATTTTCCCCGCCAATTTCTGTAACGCGCGGCTTCCCGTTGAGACAAGCGCCGAGTTCCTTACAAAGGTCCCAATCAGGGTGGTAACTTAGTGCCTGACACGCATCCGGATCTGTCCTTCGACCAATGCGATTCTCACTGCATCGTCGCGCAACATTTTTCCACCCTCCCTCCCCTCTCTTGGCAGCATTCGAGTCGATTGCGCGAGTGCGTGGCTTTCAATCACGCGCATTCATGATTCCTACTTTCTCTGGGCTAGCTATGGGGCGCCCACGTGTTATCGGGAGTTCGAGAGGGTGCCAGGAGGGTAGCTAGGGTGGGTCCCCATTCGGGGAAGCAAATTGTAATGCCGAGGTCCTCGAGCCCGGCACGTCGTGATATCCGATTGTGCGGATTCCGACTCCCTGTCCGTTCGTCTCCACTTCCAGCTTCTCTCTCTCTCTCCCTCTCTCTCTCTTTCTCTTTCTCTCTCTGCGAGAGACGCACCGAAGGCACGGGGCATCCGAGAAATCTATGGAGCCTACCGCGAGACGCCGCGGGGGGTTCCTTACCCTCATGGGGCATGAATTACGGGCAGGAGGGATGATTTCTCCGACGTGCGATTAAAATAAATGTATCTGCCCCGAACGTGGCCCCGGGCCATTGTTGCCTGATTAACGATTTGTGGAAATCGAAGGCGACTCGAGGGTCGGCGCCCGGGCATCGATAACGAATGGTAACGAATGCGGAGGACGCGTAAATCACGCTGCCGGCATTTTCCCCCCTTCTTTCATGCCGAGAATCGTATTACGTGATTCCGGCGTGTAAGCGTTGAATCGGGTCACGCATGGCGCGTAATTAAATTAATACATCCGATATACGGGACGTCCTGCCTAGTCGTATCAAGTTACGATATGAAAGGTACGGACCAGTGGCATTTCTTTGTTACAAATGAGATGGCCGTTGGGCGAAGAACTGGCGAGTTGCATCGACGTGGGATGAGAAAGGAAGGGAGGGGAGGAGGAGAGAGACGAAGGAGGGGAAAGGAGATTTCTTGCTCGGCCGACGTTAAGTCCGGCGTGAAAAAGTTAGCGACGGTAATAGACTTTTGCCGAGCGTGACTGGATGCCGCACGTTCGGCGAGCGCGCGCGCGCGCGCGAGCGCATGGTCCGCAGGTGTAAATGCGAGGCGAAACGAAATCCGGGAAATAAGATAAGTCTGGCATGCGCGTGACGCGAGTCGGATTATCGAGACTACCGAGGAGATTTCCGCCGCCGGTGCCGGAGCAGGACCAGGCTGAAAGAACCGACGACCTTTCCCATTTCCGGGCTTCGACCGATTTGTTCCGGCGGCGCACCACCGACGCCCATTCAATAATTCCGACGGCCGCAAACGCGTACGTCATACGGAAAGCTCTGTTCTCGCTGGCCAGCTAAATTCTCTCGGCTTAAACCATTCGACACTGAGCTGCGTGTATAAACGAGAGCGAACCTATTCTGTAAAAGTCGAAAATTCCGATTCAAACACGCCTTGCAAGAAATAATAACCTTATGTGCGCTTAAATGGAATGAGATGCGAAAAAAGAATTTTTGTAATATTTCTAGATTTGTGTGTGGAACGGACAGACTGGCAGCGGGTAATGCGTGAGAGTGTGGGAGAGGCGAGATAAACGTGGTAAAATGCGCGGACGTAGATGGGATTATTGAGAATCAGCGGCAGATTCTCTGGGCAGCGCGTGGCGAGAGACGGAAGACGGTGAGAGTTGGCCAACGGTGACCATTGCTAAGGTTTCCCATTTCCCATTTCTCCGTTCGGATTTCTCGCGCTGCAACTCGAGAGATTAGCGGCCCAGTCCACGACACAACGTCTACGAGGACGACGAAACCAGCACGTTTCTCCGGCCTTACCCTCGGGAAATTACGAGAAACCTTGCTTTCGAAGGAAGCGATCCTCTCCGCGTACCTTCAGCATCCGTTTCCACCCTCCCCCGCGTCCGTGCATGTACACGTCACACGAGAGGGAGACATGTGTCGCGCACGTCGCTTTGTCACATAATTTTTCCTACGTCCTCGCATCGCCTAGTGTTACAGCCTGCGGCGAAATGGCCGCGTCCGTTAAATGCACCTGACTGTCCCGTCAAAATATGGGTGACTATTACGATTCTTTTTAACAGTCCAGCGAAAGCACCTTTGACAAAAGAAAACAATGACGATATACCCGGTAAAATCTGCAGACCCGAACCTCAGTTTCTTGACAACCACTACCGAGTGTATCGCAAATATATGGACCGTTTATCCTGAAAGTGATGTAAGTCCATTTAAAAAAACATTAAATATATAAATAAACCGTTTACATTACGTTAATCATAAATGATGTGGTATCATATTTTCTTTTAAATATGGGCATACACCATTTTCAAAACAAACGACCTATATTCTCGCAATTAATATCCAACTCCCACACCTGACCGTTCCTGACCTGCCAGCAAGGCTTGTCAGGAATTAATTTCGAACCTACCGAAACGCTGAAACCTTTTTCCTCGAATCAATACCGATCCATCGATCCGCTTTGATCTTTTCCATCGAAACTTCGATTCCCCGCCTCTGGTAGCCTCAGCTCCCCCCTCATCCGTCTCTCGCGCAACAGTAATGGAAGAGTTACCTCGAGCGTGAGAGGGAACGATTTCTGCGGCAGGCTCGATTTGCCTCGATTTCTTCCTCGCAGACCCCGTGGCCTCGCTCGGCATCGCGTACCTCTCCCATTGGCGGCGCGGTCGAATTTCGAGGATACCCGCCGTGCTTCATTCCGCGCGCTTAATTTAACCCTCGCCGCGCGGAGCTTCCGTCCGATTTGCCACGAATGGGAATCGAGCTGCTAGCGACAGCGCCGACGCTCCGATGGAGAATGAACGCGCTCGGGGTCCTTGGCTCCGTTAAGCTCCCCGCTACCGGATATGCGCGAATTATGGTTCGCGAATACGCGAATAAATCTCTCCCGCCGGATGGAACAAAAGGGACGCGGTGCTAAGGCGGTGGGTGGCCTCCTGTTTCCTTTTTTAGAATCTTTTTTCGATTCTTTTTTACAATCTCACCCAGTCTCCAGCGAATTCACGATTTCCAACTCCTTTCATCTTCCGTACGTCGACGCGCGTAGAGGGATACGTTCAACTGCTGTTAGGAGGATCTATTATATTGCTTAGCGGTGAGTCGTAGAATCTTGTTTAAGCTCGGTGCAAGCTGTGTGATAGCTACGCGGCTCGTTAAGGAGCAGGGGCGCGTGAGACGTTTTGCGGGCGGAATGGAGTTGAAAAAAGCGCGGCGCTTATCGTCAAACGGAACGCTGACTGACGTCGCCGAAAGAATGCCTCCGTGCCGTGCACGCAGAGCGTAATGAAGCAATTTACGAGTAGGCATTTCTCTCGAGCGCGACTAAAGCCTCGCGAGATCCGCTCGTCAGTCGCGAATGCGTATTTAACGTTGGCGAGTGGGGAAGGATGGAGATGGAAAGAGAGATAGGGAGTGAGAGAGATAAAGATAGAGAGAGAGAGAGAGCGAGGAAGCTTGCGAGAAAGGCGAGTAGGATAGAAGCGGAGGGAGATGGGATAGGATGAAGAGACGGAGAAAGGAATCCTTGAAGAATTCCATGTCGCCTCTCCCCTCCCACTCCCGTTTCATGCTCGACGTGCGCGCGAGAAGGCATTCCTCAGACGTCCGCCGGAAGTGGAATCTCTGTAGGGAAGCTAGCTAATCCATGCCATTTACAGCGCTTCTCCCTGCTGCGGCAGCCTTTCTCGCCTCTCACCAGAACGCCTCCCTTTTATATTCTTCTCCCTCTGACTCTTCCCGAACAGCTCGATTTTCGTCCTCATCCCTCCCTCTCTCTCTCTTTCTTTCTCAGTTTCTCTTTCTACCTAAGGCACAGCTCCTTCAAACCGGCGAATCTTCCTCGTCCGTCACCTCCTTCTTTCGCTTCAGAATCAAGGCAGCCGAGCTCGCGAGCCGCAGTTATCGCGGCGCCGTTCTTTTTACGAAATAAGTACGTGTCGCTCGGGAAACAGGAAGCAATCTCGGTCGGCTTAACCGGCGAGGCAATTCCTGCAATTCCGTGGATTCGTGGTCGCCCGTCGCTAAGAGAAGAGCTACCCCGCGAACCGCCCTCCTCGACTCCTCCAGCCTGCAGACCCTCGCCAGACCTTCTCTCATTGTTGGCCGTACGTCGGGCGACCTCCCGAGGAACCGATTGCCTCGGATCCATTTCGAAGTCTGATCCGAGATTACACGGCGATCGGCGAGTTATTCACCGACGATGGAAGGAACGATAAATTAATCAGGAGCGATCCTTTAAAGATTTGCGCCAGGAAACTTCAAACGGTCCCTTTACGGTCGACGAGTGTGTATCGTTCGAGTTAATGGTCTGAAATGTACAGTATCATGAAATAAACAGTAAGTAAAATTGTGATAAAATCGTTCGCGATTCGTTAGAAATGCCCAGAACTCATTAAACTAAACTCTCGGGCGGGCATACGTTAGATGCTTAACCGACCGGAAATGGACTCGGAACATTTTTCAGTAAGTATGGATGCGGCGTGGAGATTACGCTTCCTACGGAATGAATTAATCATCGGTCCGGAAATGGGGTCGGCGGTAATATGGGAAGCGGAACTGAGAAAGAGAAGCAAGAACGGTGGAGCGCGACAGGCGGAGAGATAGATAGGCAGATAGATGGTAGACAGATAGTCCGATAGACAGAGAAAGAGAGAGATGGAGAGAGAGAGAGAGAGAGAGAGACAGAGAGAGATGAAGAGTCCAAGCCAAAAAGACCGAACGAGACGAGAGAGCGAGGGAGCGAAATCGACGAAATCTCAAGTTTATGGCGACCCCGTTCCGCGAGCGCAACAAATCCTTAAGAAAACGTGTAACACAGAAAGTTAGAGGGTAGTTTAGGGCCGATCCACTTCGCCGCGACGCGACTTAACTGCACCGCCGAACTCGATTTCGTTCGCCAACTTCCGCGCACCAGGCCGAGACGTTAGGTGGGGCAGGAAGACGGGAGAGGAGGGTAGGGGGATGAGGGCGCAGGGGTTGCTCCGAAGAGTGGGTTACGGGCTCGGAGGGGCGCAGGATATCTTCGAGGGCGAAAGGGAGGATGGAGTCATATAGCTACGAGTCGGGGGCTAAAACGGATAACGACTGCAAATCTGGCCCCGGCAAGTTTCGAGTAGTTTGTTATAGTTTGTTACGGACGGCTATAATAAAGTTAGTCGCCGCGTTTGCGGTAATAATGCCAGACGACGCCGAGGGGACACGTTCGACGGGCACCCGAGGTGCCGAGAAGGGTGGATTGGGACGGACGAGCTGCTGACGGGGGGGGCGGGGGGGGGGGGGTGGCACGCAAAAAGTCATTGGAATTTTGTTCGGACGTGCCCGCCGCCATTTCGCCTGTTTCCACGCGGGGAACGACGTTAACGGCGGATGCGACCGGTTGCAGTCGTAATTCGAGCTTGTTTTGCGAATCCGGGATTCCTCTAATCTTTTATGAATCGGACGGGAAAAAGCTCGGTGATCGCGCGCAAATTCGAATTTCAGGCGACCAAAGATTTTTACTCTCTCCTCTCCATTAACGAATTTTTTAACATCTCGGAGCGGAAAATTGACTTGCCTCTTAAAAAATATTGTTATAATCAACCTTCGGTAATCGCGTGCTTATACTCTACTGATGCCGAAGAGTAGAAAAAAGGACGGTTCGTATGCAATTCCGCGATACCGATCGTGGGAAGTGTCCTTAAAAATTGAGCTGTGCACGTTCTTGACGACGGCTCGTTCGGCACGAAATTAAAGAAGAGAAACGAGAACACGAAGAGTGAGGGAGACGCTAGGCGCGGAACGTCGTCGCGAGCAATTCCGCGAAGTTTGCACAATAAAGACGGAAGCGCAGGAATGAGTGCAGGAACGTGACGAGCTTTGCGTCCGCTTCCTCGTCGCTGTCATCGTCTTCGTCAGTCTTCGTCAGTTCTCGTCAGTCCTCGTCGCCCTCGCCCTCGTCGCAAACGAGCCCCTTCGGATTCCGAAGGGAGAACTTTCAGCTCGCCGAAGTCTCGTTGTTTGTACTGCGGGCGACGGTTTCCATAGATTCCATTACGATAGCGGTCCGCGGCACCTGTCGGTGTACTTTGCGCTTTACGGCCTTAACTGCCGCGTTACTTAAAGCGTCGCGACGCCGTGCTCGCGCGACGTCGGAATTTCCATCCCGCTAGACCCGGGCTTTTCGAATCTCGTCTTGGCATCGAACGAACGAAACTCGTCCGATGTTCGATCAGAGTTCGTGAGAGCTCAATTTTTTAATAAAAACGATAAAGCCAGGTCAGTGTTAACTGCCGCGTTACTTAAAGCGTCGCGACGTCGGAATTTCTATCCCGCTAGCCCCGGGCTTTTCGAATCTCGTCTTGGCATCGAACGAACGAAACTCGTCCGATGTTCGATCACCGTTCGTCAGAGCTCAATTTGTTAACAAAACCAATAAAGCCAGGTCAGTGTTAATTGCCGCGTTACTTAAAGCGTCGCGACGCCGTGCTCGCGCGGCATCGGGATTTCCATCCCTCTACCCCGGGCTTATCGAATATCGTCTTGGCATCGAACGAACGAAACTCGCCCGATGTTCGATCACCGTTCGTCAGAGCTCAATTTTTCCGTAATAGCGATAAAGCCAGGTCAGTGACACGAAGAATAGGACTCGCGGAAGAAGGTAGATGGTGGCAGTGGGGCCTGTTTCGACACGGTCGAAAATGACGCGCAGCCTGTTTGAAACAGAGGAGAGCCCGTCGCGAAAATTGTTTCTCCGCTAAATGGAGAAAGCCGATCGGAACGGCAACGCCGAAAAAAAAGGTCTGTCGAGAGAGGACTATGACGCGCCGAAATAAAGAACGCGGATAGTGAATTTCCCTGTTACCGGCATCCCCCCGCGCGCGTGAAATATAAAGCGACACGCCAGTACGCAGTTTCGTTCGCCTCGTTTACTCTGAAATCCGAAAACCGACCGCGGATATCCCTCGTAATACGATGACATTACAAATTCTCTCGATTCGGCTATAAAAAAAAAAAGGCCGCCACTGTCAGCGTAACGAGCCGCACGACAGTTTCGTCGAACTTCCCCATTCACGGTCCAAAAGTGGTCAGCGCTCGTTGAGCACCGGGAACGATCAGACCGAAAATTGCCCGACTTTCGATTTATGCGACCGTTAATGACGCAGCGCGAGTTGCGAACGACTTCAATATGTCTCCTTTATTTCGGCCGGATGTATAATTTATACAGGCAACGCTGGTAAGCTGTAAGCCAGACGCTGCGCGTAGGTCCAGCTCCGTAGCTTCCTGCGCGAGGAACAATGCTGCCATTTGGCCATTTTCCAGCTGAGTCGAGTACAACATCCCTCTCTCTCTCTCTCTCTCTCTCTCTCGTGTTCTCTTCCTCTCACGTTCCCTAGTCTCTCATGTTCCCCATCTCAACACGTAGGTACCCGTCCGCACTCGCGTCCTTCCGACCATTCTCCCCGGGCCAGAAACTTTTTATAGTTCCGACTCAAACATCACTTAACTCATACGGTTAATGCACAATAGAAATTCATAGGGCGTCCCGAGCGGGACTCGGGAGTGTTTTCGTCCGTTCGGTCGCACACTCGATCGACTCGGGTCGGGCTCGATGGGAAAAAAGTTGGAGCCGGAACGCACGCTCGGCGAGCCACTCTAACGAGCGCGAAATGTTACGGAAATAATCGGATGAATCTATTACCGCGGCAAGCCGAGTAGAGACAATTAGGAGGGATGAGGCGCGCTCGGGTTGTCTTTTTTGTCGGCGAGATAAAACGGCGCTGCCGGATCGTGGGGGTGATCGTTCGAGGCAAATGTCGCGCGTCCCGATCGGGAAAAAGACGGAAAGTACCGGGGGATAATGAAATGCGGATGATATTCCGCTTCCGCGAAGTTTGCGCTTCCGATTCGGGCGCAAAATGCTTCTCTCGAGCGAGAGCGAAGAGGCGAATGGAATAATCGAGCTTCGAATGATCAGTTTCGTCGTGTGACTGTGCCCGTATTTTTTTCATTTATCCCTTAATGCGACTGTGTATAATTGATAGGAAGACGACTTCTTCGGAGCCCGGTAATAATTATCGATCGGCCTGAAATCATATTACCGAACGATCCCCGCTACCCCGGGAAAGAGTCCTCCCGTTCGAGGCGAAGTACGAAAGAGTTTTAATGAGCGCTGACCCATTCCGTCGTTAATTGCCGAAACGTTCGACTGCCAAGTATCCGAGGGCAACTTTGATAATGCACAATTAAAAGTTTATTTGCCTTTCTTTCCGGCCACTCGGATCGAGATGACGGAATAATTGCGATCGGCGAAATATCGGAAGACTCGGCTCCCAGTCGCTCCCCCATGACCCGATTCCATCCCATTCCGACAACTCTGAACCTACTGGCTGGAAGAACGAATGACGCAGAACGGACTGACAATTAACAAGGCGAGCATATATTAAAAATAATTTTACGAATCAACGAAACATGCCCATCCTGTTCAGATTCTTCTCTGCGTGAATTCCTTAAAAAAAATCGTCCGCATCCTCGCGCGTAAGATTCCATCCGAACAACGGAGGGCAGGGGAAGGGGGTGGGAAGGAGAGGGCCGGCTGGGAAAATAATAATAACGACAGTTTAAGACGCAACGTTGTTCCACGGCGCATTACCCCCTTGAAGCTCGAGGTTCGTTAGCCTAATTAGATCTTAAAACGCGGAACGTCGACTTTTGTCTCTCTGCGTCGGTAGACCGACGTCTTGCGGGACACTCGAGGACGCAGCTGTTGGTATAATCTTCTGGCAAGTGAAGTTAGCTCGACTCCGAGATAAGGAGTTACTCCGGTTTCAGGCTGGAAAGCCGGCCGCACCGCCGGTCGTGCCGGTGGGAGGGGGAGGGGGAGGGGAGGGGGGTAGCTGGCAATTTCGCGTGGGTATTCGCCGACGGAACGACCTTCCCCAGACACATAGACCGCTCTTCGTTACACTCGATGTAACCCGTAATTACGCCTGAGCCATCGATGCCGATACAGCGAACGTGACCGCCTTCGCTACCGAAACTGTGTCGGGCCGATCGACGAAAAGAAAGAATCGGATCGATATTGATCGACGAAGCGGCTGTAAGAATCGTGTTACAACGGACGAGACGTGATCGTTGGGTTACAGCCTGTAATGCAATGTCTTTCCTCGCATGCTACCTCTAATGAGTCCCGCTTTCATTTTTCATGAGCTCAAATTGCATGCACCCGGTAGAATGTACTTACACGCTCTAATTACATATGATTTCCGAGCTGAAGGTTTTTTAAACGGGAGAGTCGTATTAATAGAATCACGTGAATAGTGGAAACGAGATAACAATTTCTGAGCTGAATTTTTTTTAAACGAGAGAATCGTACGTTTAAAATAAGTCGTTCGAATGTAGAGTACAAGTTGGACCGAAGAATCGCGAAAAATATAAGTAATTACTATTCCTGACGAAGTATTTCGTGCAACTTGAAAAGCATTCAGCGATACTAAACTTTGGCCTACAGGAGAAAGAAAAGGAGATTCGTTCGTAGGTCAGGACACAGCGGAATCCTTCGTGCGAGCAACTGACAGCGTAATCCTTTAACGAGCAGGTTCTCCAGCCTGACGCGAGGCAGCAAAAGAAGCGGAGATCCGCGAGGATGCCGAGAAATCGTTTTCGTCCGCTTGACATCGAACCTTCCAAGGATCCAAGGATCCCACGATCCTGGTTAAATCCGCACCACCCCGTATTTACGTATCCCATCGACGCACGATGCGAAAATCGGCGAGAACCTGAAGGATAATGCTGGGACGCGAGCGTCGGGCGAAGGAGGGAGGGGAGGGGGGGTCCGGCGAGAAAACGAGATTTGCGGGACACTTCCCGCGACCTCGAATCTATTAAGTAACAAAATCGAATTCCACTCGAGGCCACGGGAAAGTTAGTCCGAATCGACGTCGAGCCATCGAACCGGGACCGCTGGGCAACTTCGCTACCTCGGCGGGGGTAACTTCGGAATGTTTGACGGTTCCGGTGCTCGGGAATAGAACGTGCGTTACGACCGACTCGATCTGTAACTGTCCATTCAGGGGGAGAAGTGTCGCAGTTTGAAGGGGGGCGATTATCCGGCACGATCGAACTTTCGGGGCTAAAGAAGTGCTCGGCAAACGGCGCCGGGACGCCTTTCGTCGATAAATTGCGTAACGATGCCATTGGTTCGCCGGACTAGCTTCTTTGTAGGGCTAGATATCGGGGGGTGAGGGTAGTGGTGGCAAAAAGGGGCACGCTCGAAACTCCTTCCCCGAAATTCGTGGCCTGCATCTGCGTCGACACGCCACGCTAAAATCTCAATTACGGAATCCGCACTCTGCGCCATCGGGAATGCCATTAAGAAAATGGACCGCGACGGAAGTTCCGTGGGGCAAGTTTCGTTCCCAATTTTCATAACTTCCCCGAGTAACAATCGCCCGAGCGAAATTGATTATAACGCCGGCATGCTAATGATCGTAACTGCAGTTGGGAACGTCTTTGACGAACTTTCCGCCCGCTGACGGCGCCGATCTCGGCGGGGTCACGATTGGCTAGCCTGAGAGTCGCCGTGGCGGGGGAGCGGATCGAATCGTAAGTGGTCTCGGAAACGATCGGCCAAAACGGCTATCACCCTCGGCGCCGCGAAATGGCCGCCTTTCCTTCGGATTGCTGAACGATATCACCCTGTACTTTTCCCGACTTCCTCGACTTCTTCCGTGAACAAAAAAACAGCCACTTTGACGCATTACTGACTGGCGCCGCAAGGTGCTCATTCTCATTCCGACGTAGTGTCCGGGTCGCGGCGACATTTGGGTCACAGGTCAGTCGCCCTCGAACCGTGACCCAGTTCGTTCCACTTGGGCCGATTGCATTTCGTGCCACATTTCATCCGACCACCCCCGCTCGCTGGCCGGCCGATGCAAGTTGCATTAGCGGGCAACAAACGTTCGACGAATTTCGAGAGCGCACGCGAGCGTGCCAGTCACGGCGGCGTCGTTCCAGATTCGAATTAGGGCTAGTCCTCGGATTAGAAAAATAAAATTCGATTTTATGCCGTGACGCCGAGAGAGCTCCCCGGCCCCAATGAAGCAGCGATCCTCCGTTCGTGGGTAGCTACGCTGCCACTACAACGTCGTTCCCGTTTCTTTTTACGGAATGCAATTACGACCCTTGCCCCCTACCCCCTCCTCCTCCTCCTCCTCCTCCTCGCCGCACCCCTCGCGCCCCCTCGTTCTTTTCTGCCGAAGTGGGACACGGACTCGTATCTTCGCGGCAATCGCGATTCCGTGTATCGCTCGGCTTATCTCGAATCAAGACATTACGCGGATATAGGCTTACTCGGAATACTCGTGACCGGTTCGAACGTATATCGAGTGTATCGCGAAATTGCTACATCGGGTGAGACGGTTTTCGTCTTTAATTAATACCTTCGGCGAGTGACTGCGCCGAATCGGTCGGACGAACGGATCCGGGATTAATCAAATTTGTACTTCGTCGGCAGCTAATTACTGATTAACTGGCAGATTGATACTTTTGTAATTTTGAGCTCACGGCGATGAACAATGGATGCTTTCAACGGCGCGCTGCTAATTTGCGTGTTACCTAGCAGACTATGGGACTGATGCAGTGAGTAGAGTGGAAATCTTGTTTCGACAGCTGCCTGATTCCTGCCAAGACAATAGTCAATCTCGCGTGGGCGTGTATAGACAGGCCGGGGCCGATGCGAGCGCACAGTTCGCAAGTTCGCGTCTTGGCGCTGGCAAAACTGGGTCGTAAATCAACCCGCTACCCCCCCCCCCCCCCCCCCCCCGAAAGCCCTAACACACTTTATTCCAGTCCGAGGTAACTGCATTTCGCCTCTCGGCGTCTACGCAATTAGAAGTTACACGGACTGCGTCAAACAGGCAACGTTCATTTCGCAAAAGTCACCTTGCCGCTTTCTGACGTACGAGTCTGCCGCGGCAACTTTGGCACATCGACCGTAAGATCGGGATCGATCTAATTTTCCGCGCCGGATACACTCGGAAGGATACGGAATTTCTCCGCCGCCTTCGACGGGCCCATTAATTACACATCCGCGAGATACATCCTCGTCTTCATTATTTCCCGGCCGACGCGTGTGCACTTCTATTCCCCCCCCCCCCCCTACCCCCCCGTGAACGTTAATGCACTTTTCCAAGTAGCCAGACAGGTCCCTTATAATTAAAAATTTTTAACGAACCCCACCCCAGCCTCGTTTGAGTAGAAACTTACTAATTAAAGTATTTTACAACCTCGCTTCGACCGCTGATTACGTCGGACGCAATTTCTTCCCGGGCTAACGTCCCGTAAAATTCGAAACAAGTCACGCCATTGTCTGCTTGGCGCACGCTAGATTCGTGGCTGGAATCGAACGGACGCGTCCGGGCGTCGGTGGGCGTCGATACGAGCTGCCGAATTCGTACGAGCGAGCACCGAAAGCTCCGACCACTGCCGATACTCATCTAATCCTTTCGAATTCATCGGTTGCAACCTGAAAAGCCACTCGCCTAATCCGCACGGTCCATTTTCCTATTCTCAAGCAGCCTGAACTCATCCTTAACTCCTTAACGTACGGTTTCTTTGAAATGAACCGGCCAAAAAAAAATCAATTCTTTTTCATGTAAAACACACACTTTAGAACATTGCTTGGCAAAAGAATACAAAATTAATTAAAATGTTTATTTTAATTCTGCCAGCATCAAAAACAACGCCGCTCGAATATACTCGAGCGTGCACGTTAAGCGGTTACCATGCATACCTATACGTCACGAATCTATCGCTCGACACGGACTCCTGGCGAGTATCTGGCGAGTACCTGACGAGCCTCTGCCTCGATCGACTCTGACCTAAACTGCAATTAGCGTAGTGCATCGTCGGCGGACGCTACGGCGAGCTGCAATTGCTCCGGGAATGGGCAAAGTGTGCCACGAGTTCGAGCCTCGGCGAAGGGTCGAGCTATTGACCTACGACCCAGTTCCGTCCTCGGCGTCACACAGCCCCCTCCCTTCCTCCACCACCCTCTACCACCCTTCGCCCATGACGTCGACGCGCTGGCAAGTCTCGACGAAGGGCTAATAAAGATAAATCGGCGAAAAGTCCGCGTCGTGCCGACGATTCGTTCGCGTCCGCGGATGTTTGCGACTCGGAACTTTCCGGAGGTCCTCGCAAAATCTTCCAGCCAGGTCCTCGGATCTTCGCGCATTTACCTCGGTATCAAGAGTAATGCGCTCCGCCGATGCGTTCTTGTTTGGCCAGCAGAATGTCTCTGACGTACGTTGAAAGTCTGACTGCGATTCGTTCCGAGGGTTGCAACGGGAAGCTTTGGGATTCGCGACACGGTTGAGCCAGGGCGGGTAAAGTTAAATTTTGATGCGAACAAATTAACGATACGCTGTTGATACGTTCTTGTTTGGCCAACAGAATGTCTCTGACGTACGTTGAAAGTCTGACTGCGATTCATTCCGAGGGTTGCAACGGGGAGCTTTGGGATTCGCGACACGGTTGAGCCAGGGCGGGTAAAGTTGAAATGTGATGCGAGCAAATTAACGATACGCTGTTGATGCGTTCTTGTTTGGCCAACAGAATGTCTCTGACGTACGTTGAAAGCCTGACTCCGATTCGTTGAGAGAGTTCAAACGTCGACTTTGGGATTCGCGACACGGTAGAGTCCAACCAGGGAGGGGTAAAGTTGAATTTTGATGCGAGCGGATTAACGGTACGCCGTGCGTGTTGCGGAGGTTAATAAGGGAATTATTAACGCGATGTTTGCCAGCTAACGGATGGTAATTGACACGGCTCGACGCAATGAGCGAAGCCCATCAACGAGAACAAAGATGTTCCGGGCGAAATGTCATAGAAGTAATGTAATTAGACGGGGCAGGGACAGGGGCAGCGATGGGGGTGGGGGGTGGGCTGGCGGTGTTGCGCGCGATAACATAATCCATCGTCATAGCGGGTGAATAAAATTAGCGTCGCCCGAATTAATCCCGCGAACATGATCGTACATGTTAATAGACCGGCGAAATTAATCCCGGCAAATGGAATTACGCATCGGTCGCTACCGCACTTTACGAGTGAATCGAAAGAAACGCGGGGAAGGGGCGTAATTTAAAAACGAATAAAGTGCCCTTAAGTGCGTACGTGACAATTTTGCATCCTGCTTGAGTCCAAGGTCCGAGGCGTAGGATATTCAATAAGATGGTGCCTTTCTCGCGATAAAGAAGTTAAGGATTTCTATATTCTGCGACGCGGGACTGTCCTTGATTTATGAAGGACGTGGCGACCGGTCGAATCCAGCTTCTGCTCGACGAAGGAGGGTGAGAGTTTCAGGGCGCACATATCGATAAGCCTCGAGAGTGGCCGACAGAGGGTCAGCCATGAATTCCCCTCGGATATCCGCAATCTCGGACATACAAATAAGATGACGGGGCAAACAAACGCGGCGGTAACGAGGCAGCTCATAAATCCCTTCAAAGGGGGGAGGGGGAGGAGGAGGGAACCCTTGCGGCGCCCCAACAATCTTCGAAGCGACGGCTCTATCAAACTGACATTATCACTCGTCCGCGCGCAGTGTATAACGATGTCCATTAAATTGACGTACAAGACAAGTTAACAACTGCTCCGACAAAATTTGCGAATAACGAAGCTCGTCGGGCAAAGAATAATTTAAGCGGCCGCGACGAGCGCGGAATTAGGTCAATTCTCGCCAGTCGATTGTAGGTCACTTTAAAAACTTTCTCACCCCATACTCCTTCCGCAAATGTATCTCTCCCGCAAGTTTCCTTCGGCGTAATTTACATGGACTCACCTGCAACGCAAAGAAAAATCGAGTCATTAGGCAAATGTCGTTCTGACCGAACTTTCGGGCGGTCGTACTTTAATTCGGCTAATTCGTTATCGGTGACAAGGCAAAAGGGGAGAAATAAAAATTCGCATCCCCCAGCACAAAACGTGATAAACGTGGCCGAGATACGGCCAGTTTTGCCTCAAACGTTCCGACCCTGCTTAATCATACTCATTCCGGGATTCAGCGTTATCTCTCTTCCAGCGAAATGTTCGGGCTCGCATCGGCATATCAATCAGTTGGAAGCTGTTTCCCCGGAATGCGGCAAACTGAAGCTACGGCTGAACTGTGCGGACCAAAACGGGGGTAGCTAAGGCAAGCCAAGTCGAGCGTTCAACTCCTGCATTGAACATCATCCCTTCGAGCGTCTCTCCACCCCCGGCCGAAGATAGGTTTGACTCTCGCGGAAAAGCGACCCGATTTCGCGCGCCTGGCTCAATCTCGCGCAAATTCCTTTCGCATAATTACGCTAATTGCCCCGGGACGGGGGTTGGAATATTGGGAGGGGTAGCTGGGGTAGGTCGGGTGTGGCAGGAACGGGCGGCAAGACGTCTTTCGCGACTTCGTGACCAACCGCTAGGACCCACTTTGCAACAGTTGACAGGAAAGCTCCGCGCGAGTACTTTACCGCAGTGTTGACTATAGAGGAGGAGGAGGCGGTAACTAGGTTGCCGCAGAGTGACGTCACAATCGCCCTCGCCTAACCCAGTTCGCGTACGAGGCCGGCCGCTGGCGTTAACCGAACCGCTTCGTCTCATTCCGCGGAATCAGACTCCGAGCTGATACAATTTTTACTTACTTTCCGCCCGGTCCCAATTCATCTACGTGCCGTTTCCACTCTCTACGGGGACGCTATACCTAATATTATCATCGTGTAATCAAGCTTTAGCTGGCTCGCCTCTCTCGCTGCCCTCTTTCCATTTTTCGCCGTATACTCTTTCCTTTTAATTTGCTCTTTGCTCCCTTTGCTCTATCTGTCGCTCAATCTGACTCTATTCTCGGATTCCTATCTTTGTCTGAGCCTCTCTTCTCTCTCTCTCTCTCTCTCTCTCTCCATCTTTCTCCCTGCCTCTCCCTCCCACTCTGTCACGAGAGAATGCGCTCGCGCACTACCCCTTATTACGCAAATATTGCCTCAAAATTACGTCCCTGCAGCGGAGGCAAAGCTCTCGCGAGCCTCGCCCGATGCCCCTTGGCGCAGGAAGCCACGGAATTAAAAGAGCGCGTCGGGAATGTAAATTTACCCACCTCTTCTTCACCCCGCAAATTTGTCCCTCCCCATCCGCCCCCGACGCGCTACTTCTCCCACCCTCCCGCCTCTCGCGCAACACCGTATTTGTCCCCTTCCGCTGTGCGAATCTACTACCCCTCCCCCTCCCAAACCTCTAACCCATTCCTTTCCACCCTCGTGTGTACTCCCTTATTTGCCCTACTACCCTTCCCGCTGGCTCTCTCATTTTCTCCTCCTCCTTCTGCCGTATCTGTTGACTGTACGCCCACCCCTTTCCGTGGGCCAAACCTTCGTCACCCTGTCACCGATGTGCCTTGGCCAAAAGCGTCAGCTTTCGGAGGCAGCTTTCCTACGCAGCCCTCGGCGTCAGTTTCGGCGGGACTAAAATTCGAGTCCCGTCGAACGCCGAAAATTCAAAGGCTTCCAGCGAAGATTATCCTGACGTCGACCCAGTTTCCTTTATCAGGCGAGAGGGACGAAGACGGAGGATCGACCGAGTGCATCTGTTCTGCACCGAGCGGAGGGGGGTGAGGGGCGAGATTCGGGCAGATTGCCTTCGGATCGAAGCGGTTGATTGAGCTAAATTTTATTGAGATTGCCGCCGCACGGCAGATTGGAAAAAATGGATCGCGCGGTAAGGAGTCTCGAGCGGGGGATTACCCTGTCCCTCCCCCCTCCCAGCCGCCCCTTTTTTCATTAAGTGCACCGGCCGATAACGAAGCCCGATTGTATCGACGTATCGAGTCCGTGAGACAGAGTCGGGAGAGGGGATAAAAGTTGAGCAATCTGTCACTGAAGATAGCGCGACGAGAATGTTTTGTACTTTCCGCATCCGGGTTAAAGAATTCGGAATGATTCATCCTCCGAACAATAGGGATATACCCCCTCCAGCGCACATCCCGACAGTTGGTCGTCGCAATTTTTCGTTAGTTGACAAGTAACCTTGACCGTGTATAGAATTTCAATAGTTCTAAAGTTTGTTTGTACGCGTCAGTTATTTGTGTTCTGAGAAAGTCGGTCGAGCGTAAGTCTAGCGACACTGGAATAAGTCCAGCGTGTAAATAATTAGGTAACTCATACAGAATGAATCGGAACGACGGCGCGAGAAGCCTTAAATGGAAAGTTTGGAGGTAAGAGTTAATTTTCGTCGGTAAGCGATAATATTTGTGCCATTCGACATGATGGATCTCGTTTCTTCGCTCGCCGAACGACACGCGGAACGACGGCAGTCGGAAAATGACTTAAGTCCGTGGCATGACCCCAGGGTGCGATCGCGTGCCAAGCCCTGCCTGCGAGCCCTGTCCTTAGAGCGAGCTTTCCTGTGGGCACGCCAGTTTCCTGCGATTTCAGACGAGCGAAGGGTAGATCGCCCCTTAAAGGATTAAGCGTATGCGACGAAAACGGCCGGTTAAATCCTTCCGTACGGGAAGATCGTCGTTAAGTTAAGGGATTGAATTTTTGCCGACGCGCGGCCCGTGGAAGAAATTGCCGTGGAACGGAACGGAATGGGACGCGTACAAGGAACGGGCCGTCGTGGGAGCTAAGTGGAAGACGAGAGAGAGAGAGAGGGGGGGGGGGTTAAGAAGGGCAGGAAGGGCTGATAGGACGTAAAAACTGCTCTCTCGCACGCGATCCGGCGAACTGACCCACATTAGCGGCAGGCCAGAAGCCTAGAACAATAAGTCGGAGCCGATCTGGCGACGCGTTCTCTGCCACCCCATTACACCTTTTATCTGATAATTCAATTGGGTCCCCGCGCGGTTACATTGCACGACGTCTCACGGCACTTTGTCGACAGCGCCGGTCAGTGCCTGTTAACGTAATTTATGGCGCGCCAGATACATACGGCTCATCGATCGCACGCGCCCCCGGGGGTAGGGTGGGGGTAAATAATTGATATTCCGCGGTCATAAAACTGTGTCAACCCGCCACGAGCACCGTCGCCGGTCGTTGCATTTAGCGCTTTTAAAGTTATCGCCCGCGGTAAGTGCGGAAAGTGGGTGCCTACGTTCGATACGGGGTATATATGAACGAGCGTGGAAGCGAATCTTATGTATTCGAAAAGTTTACGATCAATCTCTGCGGAGCACGCGCCGTACTCAATCTCTCTCTCCTTCTCTTTTTCTGCGTCACACTCAATATTTAAATCCGAAACTTTCTAGATTGACGGAGCTTTTACGAAGATACTTCGACGATAGAATTCCGGTTTATATTACCGCGTATATTTTCCTTCGTTCGGCACGCACCGAACTGCTCGCTGGCTCGTATTGCGCGGTGATATTTCAGTGGAGGGGGTTAGAAAATGATACGACCAAAAATAAAGTTTTCATCGCAAGCTCGAATGCATTTTTCCCTTGTCCCAGAATCGAGAGAGCGGCAGGTATATCATCCCATCTGCCTTTCGAGCATCCATCAGAATCCCTCAAATCAAGCCGAACACTCGAGAGATATCATTTCACGTGACATCAGACATTTGCATTTCCCGCTCAATTCGTACGTCATTACGAAGGCATCACGCTGTCTTCAACAAGCTCCGAAGCACGCTCGGTCATCGCACCGCATATGTATGCTAATACCAGACGAGATAGGAAAACGATCACGCGAACATCAGCCCCACTGTCCCTTCCATATCCGAATTTGATCGCGTTAAAGCCAGACGAAATTTTGGGACGCGTGAAATTTTGACGGTGTATCTCAAATACGAAATTCAATTAGTAATTAACCTCTACGTGGTACGTATCGCCCGACTCGATTTTCGATTCCTTCTAAGCGTACGACCGGTACGTTTGTCATTTGTACGGGACACTCACCTTTGCGATGACGTATGTTGTGCGGAGGGGAAGAAATTTCGAAAATTGAACGCCGTGGGAGGACAGCCCGAGGCGCAACGACGCAATTCGAAATGGGTGGCAAGCGTCTGACGCTTGATTGCTTGCGTCGGGACGCGCGGCGCTGGTCCCAATAACGACGGAGAGACTGGGGGGGGGGGGGGGGGAGCACTGTCAAAATATTTCACGCCACCGACCGAATAATCGACGAAACACTCGACTCGCGGACGCGGAGACGAAAGTGCGTTGAATATTTCCCGGATTACCGCGAACGAACGGCCGGGACGTGATTCGGATCGACAGGTCGCGGAAAACTGACGATGCGGATGTCCGCGAGAGTGCGTGAAAACGCATTCAAATTTTCGCGACACTTCATTGGCCCGTACTCGTACGACCTCCGCACGAGTTATTTGAAAACTAAGGTAGTGAACCTTGCACAATTTAAAAACGACATAAGCCTTGTTATAAAGAGCTTTTACCGAGACTATGCTCAATCCGGCGGAAATTAACGTTGTAAGAGTCGATGGAAATCAATGAACGCAAAATCGGATTACATCTTTTATAATTTGTTCCATTCCGATCCATTTACCGCGCGCGCGCGCGTCGGTTGAAAACGACGCGAACTAAATAGGATATAGATATACTTTAATACCCCTTTGAAGCGGACCAATTGCAACGGGGCATGTTGTACAACCTAACCCATTCGGGCTGATCCCCAAAAGCGTCGACTTAACGAACCGACTGTTCGGCGATTTATTCGACGGCAGATTTTATCGTGTCGAATGAGCGCGCGAAAGGATTCGTACTATTACTCGCGTCAGAACTCGGAAAGTAGCTTCGTTTCTGGATAACCGGAATTGCTGCGATCGTAATTGCGATCCCCTTGGGAAGCAAAATATCCCGGATAATGGTGAGCCGTAACATGTTGCACAGGTTAACCGTTGAACCGAGTGCGTTCGCCAATCAGGATAGCGAAATATTTACAACGCTGTTAAGCTACATTCGTTGCGATGCCGCGATTGCATTAACAGCATATTTTCTGTTTACCTTCTCGGAATAACAAAAGCCCGCATCGTTACGGAACAGAGAGACGGCAAGGAAACGTGAGCAAATAAAGTCGTTCTCGGCATCGCTCACGCCACATAACCGTTCACGAGACCACCAATCAACCGCTGTGCAGATTAAAATGAACCTGTCGCACGAAATGTCCCATACGATCGGACGGGCCGATATCAACCCGTAAAGCGAGTAATTTCCCGCCGTCGTTACAGTCCGCCCCTCGATTCCGATATTACTCTCATTGTTAAAAAGCGTCCGGTCCGCTAATTACACTCTTCTTATCTCGCATCAACCTGTATAATCCGACGTACAATGTAGCATCTCTTAATTTCAGTGCGCACGGGCGAGGTACATTAACCTACATTTCTCGCCAAAAGTGAGAAACGGGAAGAAGGTAAAGTAGGCGAGCAGGAAGGTGCGAGCTGATTGGCTGCGAGAGGCCTGGGTTCGCAAATTTGCACGCGAGAACGTACCGACGAAGTGCAATCTTGTTAAGGCCAATTTCGCGCGACGCTCCCGTCAGGGGGCGGAAGAAGTCGAGACGAAGACGCCGGCCTTTGACACCGCGAGTGGGATATATAAATAAAGGACGAGAGTGACCCTGTGAAATCCCGTGAAATGTCTGTCAGGAGTGATTTTTGTTTTCAGTGCCAGTGCGCCGTGTAAATTGACTAATTCGCGTAGGATGTTTGACACGGGATAAAAACACGACGACGCTCAAGAATCGATGTCATTGGATCGACAGTTCGAATCCGTGGCGCTGACAACGCTTGATCGACGTTTGCTTGTTGACTGCATACCGGACGTATTTTACAACTGTAACCTGATAGATACCCTGTTCCCTTGCTGTCTTTTGCCCGAACGTGCCCGGTGAGTGAATTCTCATGCACGTATATATATAAATGTATGGTCCGCGAATGACCACTCCAAGTGACTTAACTTCTATTTCGATACACGTGCTATATTGACATACTGCTTGAGCGTACACGAATTTGTTCCTTGAATCTAAGTTGTATATGTCGAATTATTGCTGATAGCTGAAACTCCCCGACTTTCAATTGTCGATAATTAGAAGCCGCTCGGCGAGTGTGCCGAGTTCGAAACACTCAAATCTGCCAGATTACAAATTGTATACAGGAAAGCCGTAGAGTGGAGTAGTTATGAAAATCAGGTTATTCTGAAAATTAGAATCCCACGTCCAAAGTTGGCTACTTCCGCGGACACAGTTGCAGGTAATCCTTCCCTCGGCATCGAGTGCATATATTTCTATGTGCCATGCCGAATGAACAGCTTCGAGATATATGTATTTTCGTTATACATCGAACTGGCAAAGCCGTGGATCGTAGGCAGGGGTGCGGGGACAGAGGGGGAAGAGAGGGAGGAGAGTGGATGGGGATGGCAGCAGGCATAAATACATAAAATCCACAGAGAAGTCCGGTATAGGAAATGGCGGCGCGGAGGATTTGTCGGCGGGGATTAAGGGAAATTTATAAAGTTCTCGGCAGGCTAAATACCGTTATTAAGTATCGCTTTGCCTTCGACCCTTCGCTCTCCTCCCCCGCCATACTCTTTCAGCATCTGTCCGGTTCCTTTCTCCGTCCTCTTCCTCTTATTCTCCACGCCACTCTCCTTCCATTCATATACCCACTCGCACCCGCTCGCATTCGCTGACCCCCAACACAGGCGAGACCTTTCCCAAGGCCTGTATAGCGTTTCACCCCTTTTGAATTGGCCACTTTTCGAACGTTTATAAACGGCGCATAAAGCCGAGCCAACGACCCTCCACCGCGCACTCTTTTCGTTGACTTCGTCTCGCCCTCTCCTTTGCCCTCCTTTTCCCTCCTCCGACCCCGCTGTTTTCCTTCTGATCACAATTCTGAAAGGAGGTTGGCCTCCCCTAAAGAAAAGCTACGTTTTCGGAAAGGGTATAAAGTCGCGAGGTAACGGTAGCCTTGGACATACGTTTCTATAATTTACACACGACGTTTATGTCGTACAAACATGTTTGCTCCGCTGCTCTCGGAAAGGTGCGGTTCAAAGCTTAGTATTTGATATTCCATTCAAACTCGCGATTTTGCCCTACTTTGTCCTACTTTGTCCTAGCGCGACATATCCGTAAGCGTGACGTGAGGTTTGCGTAAATCGAGCATCGGTCTCGAATGCCATTAGGCTTTCATGGACTTTTGCGCGCGCGAGCACGGGTGTCCTCATTAGTCTTTAAGGTAACTGCATCAAAGTTCAGAGCTTCCACGCGGCGGTCAATATCGTCTTGCGTCAGGTTAATGCTCGCCGTTAGGACCGCCGTTATTAGATCATTTGATGGAAGATGATCGTAACAACGTCACGCCTGGCGCGCGTTAATTTGGCGCTTCGACGAATATAGTCGGCGACGTTGAATGACCGTCCGCGCCAATTACGTAGGTACAATTTCCCGATTAAGTGCTGTCACGGCCTGACAAATAATCTTCCGACAAATCCGCCGTCTTTCACCCGACGAGTGTCAACCTACCCTATTTAACCTGCGCTCAGCTACCCTGCCAATCTAACGTTCCGCAAACGGAATTCTGTGTACAAACAAGCTTCGCTGATACATCGATACTCGCGAACAATCGTTAGAACCTTCCATGGACGAAAAAAGAGCGTGCGGAAACGTACAAAGAGCAGGCGTCCTTGACCAGACCTGACATCATCAAAAGCGGATATTGAACGTGAGCGCGCCATACGCTGTAATGCCGTAATACAGTCAGGGCAAATAGTGCCATAATGCGAGATATCCAGGGAAATTGTAGTGGGGCGTATGTGGAGCGTGTGTGGATCGTATGTGGAGCGTGTGTGGAGCGTGTGTGGATCGTATGTGGACCGTATGTGGATCGTATGTAGACTGTATATGGATCGTATGTGGACTGTATGAGAAACATACGTGTGCCGTACGTGTGCCGTACGTGTACCGTACGTGTAACGTGTGTGGATGCATGTGGGCAGCATGTGTGGAGTGGGCGCCAGGATCGGTGCCGGGATCGGAGCCGTGCCATTGCAAGCCGGTGGCAAACGATCCGCGTGTGTGGCACTGTATTGCGGGGCTATTAAGCGGGGAACAGACACGCCGTCGACTGCCGGGGGCCGCACACGACATCGCGCTCGCGATCCATCGGCGAAATCCCAATTATACGCGGCCACGCCACTGCGCCGCGGCCATTTCGGACAAGCCGTCCGCATACATTCATCCCGGCCGTAATCATCCAACGACACCTAGCCCACCCCCTCAGACTCCCCCTCTCTCTGTTACCCCTTTCTCTACCTCGCCATCGCGGTCTTGCCTAATACCATCGAATGCTTGCATCGCATGCCACCTGCTCGGCCCGGGTCGGATTCCGTTTTAAGGCTTACTTTGTCGCGCCGGGGTTGGGATTCGCAGGCAAGAGAGATGGCGGCGATCAAGGTTTAGTTTAAAGCTACGTTCAGAGACACTAATAGAGAACGTTGTACTTCTGTAGAGTGGGAGGATTCACGGGGGTTGGTTTAACGTGGACTGTGATAGAAAAATCGAAATGCTCGTAGGTAGGGATGTTTATTTTGCAGGAAGTTAACCGCGGTTTCCCCTGATTATTCTTTAAGCCCGCACATTGGGGGGGGGGGGGCGTGAACGGGGCGGCGGGTTATCAATTATCGCGAAATCCCATCCTCCGCCGAATTTGCCCCGGTCCTCCGACAGAAAATTTCATTGCGCCCGCGCGCAAAATCCCGCGATGAAATTCAGTTTAATCTAATTTAATTCGTCCCGATTTAATTTAATCCCGCGGCGGCCGCGCGCAATTTCGATCCCGACGACGGCGAGCCGAAAGTATTCCCGCTGCGTGCAACGCATTCTTCGGCAGGTTTCGGGGGGGGCGGAAATGTAAATTGCCGGGGCGAACAACCCCCCACCGACGGGGGTAGAAGACGTTGACGAAGACCGAGAGGTCGTGAATTCCACTGCGGCGTCCGCCTCCGAGTTTTCGAGAGGGCGAGATGGGAAAAAGTTTACGGCACGCGCCGCGCGAAATTAAACGCGGCCGCGGGAAGCGAGCCAGATTCTGCGCAGAATTCTTCGGCGGTGAGCACCGAAGACGTTTCCGGGGTGAGGGGTGGGAATCGTCTGAAATCACGGGAAGATACGAAGGGGAAGGAAAATGGGGCTTGGCCAGGGCGGAAGTTGGGAGGGAATGGGATAAAATCTGTGTTAGTCGAGCTCTCCAAAAGAGAGCGATATGCCGCAGGACCTTATGCAGGACCTTTACCCCAGCGAGAATTCGTCGTACCGATGTGCAGCGATTTCGATGTTTCGATCCTTTCCCAGCTTTCATCCTGTATAAAATTCGTTTTACGCGCCGCTTCCCAAAAGATGCGAATACGTGAAAACATCGCATAGTGGCCAAAGGCGGTGAGAAACAGGGGTGGGAGGGAACAATCCGGAGGAAGGTACGTAAATTGTAGTCACGTGAAGCGGACGGAGGAGGCTCAAGCCGGGCTGATTCTCCTGAGCGTTCCTTCGCGAGGTTTAAAGTGCCAGAGTGGTAGTTCCCGTCGAGATTGCGCTCGAAGTCACTCCGGCAAAATTAAGCCCCCGAAACTCTCATGGTTTTAAAAGTTTATCTGCCACCGAATGGGAAGAAAGAGGGTTGGGCGCAAAGAAGGTGCAAATTATTATCAGCCGCGATTTCGTCGGATACCGACCGCCGTAAAGAATGGCTCTCAGAGAGCAGAAACGAGAAAAGGTATAGTCGAGAATGATGAGCGTGGGAGGAGGATGGCAAAAGAGGAAACGCGAATCAGAGCCGACGGGATCAAGACGTTGACGGATTCCAACGTTTGCCTGATTCCTCGGCTGCTGCGCAAAGTTTCGAGCCGGAAGTTAGCGTTCCCATAAATAGAATTTCAAACTATGATTAATCTCGTGATTACAACGGATGCTCGCGGAATAACGAATTTACGTTTGCACCCGGATCCACCTAGAACTTTCCGTTGCCCAACTTACGGATCGCAAGAGAGAGGGAGAGAGAGAGAGAGAGAGAGAGAGAGAGAGAGAGCGCCTCGGATGTGAGCAATATTCTTGAGATACAGAAAATTGGTTGCAGTTAACGCGATTTCGTCCGCTGCCGCCGGTTAAATCTTAAAAGTTCCGCCGGCAACGCTTAAAACTATTACTTATCGCCGGCGCTCCGCCGGCCGACGCTCCACCGCCCGACGCCTCCTCTGGCCGACGCTTAGCGCGGGGCACAATCTCTTCATCAAGATTCAACTCCCGACGCAGCTAACGAGAGGAGAAAAATAACGCCCGGGGCCTCGCGACGCTTTATATCTAAACCGTCACTTATCCCTCCGTAGTCTTCGCCCCGCCCTAACGCTTTAACACGAGACTGATGAGAAGGAAGGAAAAAAGCAATATGCCGAGAGTTCATCGCGAGAGAAATTAAGCGAGAAAGGGATGCCCTTTCTCCGCGCAGAAGGGCCGACGAAGGCCGACAAAGGCCGAATGGGCGGCGGCGCCGGACCGGGAGCAAAGACGCTTTCAGAATTAACTCGAGCTTCACGGCGTCAAAATCGAGACCACCTACGACGAGTTCTTCAAAAACGACGGTCAATTCATCCACCTCGCGAGATGCTCAGCAAAAGCGATAAATCTAGAAACTTAACGAACCCTTCTAGCTATACTATCTGGAATATTAACGAACGTGCTTAAAGAGCACGAACATCGCTAACGTTGTTCGGCGTCTAAACAGGAGCATCGGCCACGGGAGCGGGGGTGGGAAAGGATGGATGGGGGGCATGTTCTTAAAGCGGGCCACTTTGCCGTCCGCGTTAGTCAATGGAAAAAGTTGTAACTAGTTGGCGGAAGTTGTCGGCTTAAATGAGGCGTCCGTCCACCGCCGGTCGTCTCACTCCACGCTCGAGGCCTTTTCTTCGTCTCCTTTGTTCCGGGAACGCTCCTTCTCCCGTTCTCGACTCTGTTCCCTTATCGTCTCCACTCCCCCCTCCATTCCCTCCTACCATTCTCGTTCGCCTGCGGTACGTCTTGAGCGACGGAATCGACTGGGGATAGTGAATTAGTCCCTCGTCGTCTCTTTTCACTCGACGGCCGTGTTTATGTATGCGTTTACGTTTGCGACAGAGGAGGTGGAGAGTGTACGATCTGCCCCGAGATAGAGAGGGTGAATGGGGTGACACGGAAAGTAAAACGAGCCGACTGTCGGGGCGATGAATAAATGATGCGCAGCGAGAGGCGTCAGGGCGCAATTCAGATTTTGTTCACATTCTCTTTCTCCCTCTCTCTCTCTCTCTCTCTCTCTCTCTTTCTCCACGCAGACTCCTGACTTTCATCGAGCTACCTTCATATCGGTCAGGTACTTGTCCGGTTCGAGCTGGCGCTGCTTTAACGCGATCGCAGTCGAACGACAGGCAGAGAGACGAAGGGCCAACAAACGAGAATCCATCTTCGCTGTCGAGTCGAAATTAAAATTCACTTTAGGCCGCGCCCGTTCCCTTATCGTCTCACCCCTTTGCGTGTCCTTCTCCCCCCACAGCCGGGAGACATTTCATTTCGCTCATGAATAATGGCAAGTAAACCCTGAGGCAGTCGAGTCCTCCGGATGCAATCGGCGGCTGAACTCGGCCTCGGGTGAGGGTGGGGGGTGGAGAGAGGGTGGAAGACGATATACCCTTGCGAAAGATATCGAAGATCCGAGCGGATTCGTCTGAATCGTGATTTTTACGAGGCGTCTCCTTCCGACGCTGTTAGCAAGGAGACCTTACGGAGACGTTCGCCGTCATCTGTTCGAGATCTAAAAGCGGCCCGCCGAATGCGGATCCACGGGATTTCGGGATGTTAGTGGATGATCGTGGGACTCCGGGATTATATTGGCCGGGGGTAGAGACGGCGGAGCTGCGAACTGAGCGGGCGATGGGAGTTCGTCGGCGGGAAAAATACGATCTATTATGATCCACGGGGGGCGCACCGAACGATTTACATTGATTGCCCCCCTTATCGTTTCTCATCCCCGCGCTTACGTTAGCTTTGCACTCGGCGAACTCTCGGCGAGCTCGTTTTCCCGATGAATAAATCGCGCGAAATCTTTATGGACCGTTCCGGGATAAGGATTTCAGGCGCGTTTACTGCCATCTTTCCACCCCTCTCCAACCCCCTTTCTATAGCGTCCGAAGCGACCCCCTCGAATTAGATGCAATATCGCGAAGTTATTATTTCTATAACAGGCACCCCTTTCTTGCGAGCTCGGGGGAAGCTCGGGGGAAGCTCGAGGGGTGAGAATGCGCGTCAGAATGATAAAACCTGCTTCGATGAAAGCGATAGTGAGTTTGTTTCAATTACCATTTTCTCTGGGCGCGCACCGGGTGCCATAACGTTTTAACTACTTCCTCTATCCGCCGTTCCGGTCGCCGCGTTACGCTTCCGACTCCCTTTCCGCCCCTTTCACCCCTCCCAGCCCTCTCGCGGCCCATCTCCGACTCCCCTCATCCTCCCTTGTCCGCGTTCGGCGGACGGGGGCTGTAAAATTTGATGCTTTCCGCGGAAACTTTGCCGAATAACATTCTTATTCAAATATCTCCCTTTGGTCTAGCGACTCTCGCGCGGAGCCTACGCTATCAGGATACTTTTTATCATTCTTTATCGCTCCGCTGTCGGCTGCCAACTCCTCGAACAGCCCAACTGCACGGCCTCCGTAATACTGCCTTTCCTCCTTTTTGTTTAAACTCTGCTCTTTTTTTTACCAGAACCTGCCGATGGGGCGGTTTCATATCCGCGGAGAATTCGAATACGAGAAATTCGATTTTTCGGATAAAATTTCGCCACTCGTCGAAATCCAATCTACGGGTCTAATATATATCCACGTGGACAGATTTTGTCTGGTGGCGGTCTATCAATCCGAGACCGTCTCTTTATTTCCCGTAGTCGGGTAAGTTCGGAAAATCTTGTCCTCGTCCGCGCAAACATTCTCTCGTAATAGACTTACGAAAATTGACGACAAGGAAGGAATCCGAATAAATGGCAATTCTCTTTACGAGCGTACGCGTACGTCGTACGTCGGGTGGCGAAGGATTACGCGCGATTTCCTCAGACACGATAATCTGAAGAGTGGGTGGGACTATATAACTACGATGGGAGAGGTTGGGGAGAGTTCAAAGAGGAACGAAGGGTGGAGGGGGGGATGAAGTAGAGTGAAAGAGGAGTCCGCGGAGAGAGGACCAACGAAATTTATTCATAGCCCCGCTTGTCGTCTTCCTTGTCCTCCTTACGATTAGCCACGCCCGACGCGTGTCCTTCTTCTTCCTCCTCTTCTTCTTCTTCCGCCTCTTCTCTCCCCTCCCTGCCTCCTCTCACGAGCCTCTCCTTTTTACGCCGACGTCCCCAGGGGTGACGGAATAATAAACGGGTAACCCTGTTTATGAACCCTCCCCCCTCGTGGAGGGCACCCCACTCCGGATCGCTCGCAGAAATGCAAAGGAATTATGAATGGACCGTCGAAAGGCACTTTCGGACAGTTTTGTATGCTTGCTCCGTGAATAAAGGGATCGGTGTCGATACGGATTATTCTCGATAAAGTTTCAGCCCGGGATGGCAATCCACGAGGAACTATATATATATATATCTATATAGGACCGAATCTTCGTAGCGCCGGTCGCGCGCTATGATAATAAATATGCCGGACAGTGTCCGATGGAAATTAAGGAAAGCTTTGACCCAGCTGCGCGACCCGTTTCCCTGAAAATGTTTCATGAATAACCTGTAGAGATTTGCATGCCGATACGGGCCCCACGCGTATATGTTCGAACGCGAAAATGGGACGCATAGATGGGAACGATCTTGGCTCGATATGAAGAAGTATTAAATTTATTCATACGCCGAAGAGGCTGAAATAACAAATTCGTCGAAGTCTGAATTATTCATGGCCCCCCGGACATTCCAGGCAGCTCCGCCTAACGGCTCTTTTCGCAGATCTAACCCCCCCCCCTGCCCACCCCGCATGACTTTGACCTAAGACGACAGTGCGCAGTCCCGGCAGAAGTGTACATTAAAGGGGGACTTCTTAATGAATACTAAGGCTGATATTCCCTTCGGCGAACTTACGGCCGGGAAATATTTTCATCCCCGCACACCCCGCGGCTGCCCTACCCTCATTCTTAATTAGGACCCGGCGAATTTAGAGTCGGCGGACTCGCAGAAGTCATCAAAACGCCACGGGTAAGAAAAATTAAAAAGAGGAGGATGCGTTAATGAATAGGCGAACCGCACCTTTCATATTCGCGGAACGTATTTCTCGGTCGTGGAAAATGCCTACTCGTTAAAAAACGGCATATTCGGAGCGTCCTTTCACCCTGCCTAGCGGAAGGGATGCAAAAGATGAAGTCTATCGTACTCGAAGGAATGCCCCCAACAATGGCGCACGCTGATCAGAGCGCGCAGAGTCGTTTTACCAGCGAGATTCGTGGCAGTTCTCTTATCGGGCGGAGGGAAATTAAAACGGGCAAAAAACGAAAAGTCGAGGAGTATCTCCGTCGAACAAATCGCCGACAAGGAGAATTACCCTTCCCCTCGCGGCGCAGTATCCACGACCCGGTGACCTCTCCAGTGGAACCCTGACTCATTCCGCAGGATGAGACAATTAGCCCGTATTGTCCGTTAAGAGCTGCCGCACGCCGACAGTTCGAGTCTTCTTGGCCCATCGTTGACCCGCGCAATGGTGCGTACTCGTTCCTTTTCGTTAAACTCCGCGACGCAAAAATTTATATCCGGACAAGCGAGGGTTCCTTCGACGGAGTCAACATTTCGCGTCGGTTCGCTCGAACTTAGCATGGAGGGGCAATTATTCGTCGAACGTTTACGAGGGAAGACAAACGGAGGCGAGTTCTTCTCGTTACCGTAATGCGTTTCTTCGTCAATGCTTTTCTTGCCGGTCGTGTCGGACGGCAAAAAGAATCGAGTAATTTCCTCGAGTCTGTCGGCCACCCCGCCCTGCTTTTAATTCAGCGTTGCCCAGAACCGCGGGACGAACCGCTTCTAGGTTATCGTCCTGTGCACATCGACAATCTGAACCGGTACTGGATTTCTCTGAAAGTCCATATATCTTGTTGATGGATGCTGTTAGGATCTCGGGCGATTGTGCGGTCTGACCCTATCTCTCCTTTCTCCTCTCTCTCTCTCTCTCCCTCTCTCTCTCTTTCTCTCTCTCTACATCTCTCCCTATCTCTCCTTGAGCACTGGGTGCGGTGAAAATTGCATTGCAATCTTGAACAATGAGTTTCTATTTAAAGTGAAACGTCAGAATTCGCTGATACCTTCTTTTCGAAGAGGTAGAAGTCACGAGCAGCGATACTGTTAACTCACCACTACCTCGAAGGCAGCATTGTCCGTTCTAGGCCGCGTTACGATCTGTACATAGATGTAAGCCAGAGTTTACGTCATCTGGGTTCCTACCGCGAGTTCAATTTCGCCTCGACCTGATAGTTGTATCGTACATCACTCCCCTTTCTCAGTCTGTCCAGGCAGTCTCTTGGCCCATAAATTATTCCAGACTCTTAGGAGCGCCTCTTAGACTCGTAAAGCGTCAAAATTTATTAAATCCCCGGAATTTTTGAGCGGAACGCCCCGAGGGCAAGGAATCGGCGATAAGGCGAAGAGCGGGAATGGCAAAATCGAATTTTCGCCGTGATTAATTGTACTATCATATCGCGTGGCCCGTTCCTCCTCGGCAGTCAGTGTAAACATAGCCATTACATTCAACCGACAACGATACGAATCTGACAGACGTCACGGGGAACACGCCCATTGCGAGATACCCAGCAGTTAGCGTAACTCGAAACGCAAAAGGGTCGCTCACTCCGGAATTTTTGCCTTTCGGCAGCGTGGCGTATACTTATCGAATACCATCCCTGTACCATCCCAACTCTAGCATCTATTAAAAGAAATATAATGTTCAGTCTCGGCACGTCCCATAAAATAATTCTTCCTCACTAAGAAGCTATTAAGCGTCCGTATACGATTAACCTGAAAACATCATTATTCATTCCAACTCTCCTTTTACACGCGTAACCTTTTGCACGAACCTTCACTTACGAAGAATTTCGAAAAATTGCCTCCAATGCGACTAGCCCCCATACGTCTCCGACGAAATGTATACGCGCGGTACGTGTTTTAACGAAGAAAAGGACTCTCTACATCCGAAGGGGTGCAGAGTTCTCCGAGGGAAAAGCTTCGGGTGAGAGAGTGAGGGCGGGTGCTACGTAAGCCCCCCCCCCCCACACGCTTTTGGCCCCCGTTCACCCTTCGCCGAGCCGTCCTGACGTCGTCGACGCTCTCCGCTGCGAAACGAGGGACGGGGAGGATATTTACCGGTTGCGGACGTTGAGGATTGTGTGGGTCAGATACCGTGGGCCAAGCGGGTTACGAAGAAAGGTAGTGGCCCGGATTATCTCGATCTTTACGACGTTACTTTTTGGCCAGCCACGAGGGGGATAAGATACGTGGGAGCGTCGCCCTGGATACAAGGCCGTTGTCGAAGCGCTGATCCCGTCGCGAACCTACGATCGACAGCCTCCTAAAAATCAACCTCCGCATCATCCCTTAATTATCGCGTATACAGGGTGGTTTCGATCCGGTGGTACAACCGAAAAGGAGGTGAATCTACATGCAAAAATAAGTCGAAAAAAACGTATGACAATTTTTGTTTAAACGCTTCGTTTTCGAGAAAATAGTGACGTCATAGCTGCCCGAACGTAGTCGCAGACGATGCAAAGCGATAGATATAGATATACAATGCCATGCTTTAGGGCGCTTGCACCTGACGAAAATTCAAAGTCGATTTTCTCGAAAACAGAGCGTTTAAAAAAAATTGTCACACGTTTTTTTTTAGTTTTTTTTGCGTGTAGATTCACCTCCTTTTCGGTTGTACCACCGGATTGAAACCACCCTGCATATAACCCTGAAAACTAACCTGTAACTTTTCACCCCTTGCGTTCCGCCCATACATTGTTATACAAAAATTGCTTGTATCGACGTTTTCTATCACCCCTTAAATTTTCTCCCTCGAATTCTGATCCACCCTGTATATCCGCTGCGACGAAGAAGCGTTGCTCTGAAAGTTCTGGTCTCCGTCGCAAGAACATTTTCATACGACCCTCTCGGAAAGAATGAACTTTGCGCATGCCAAGAACGCTTAATTACCTCCCTCAAAGACCCTGACGAACTGCGATGCGTGCGATTATCCTTTGCACTGCCTGCGGGCGGGGGGCAGAGAAAAATGGCGACGTACTGATGAAAACTGGCCTCGCCAGCTTCCTGATAACGCCGGGAGTCGCGCGCGTGACAGCGAACTTAATTAAGCCGCGGCAAATGCCGGGATCCGGGAAGTTACCGGAAACGCGACTGCCGTAACAATATGAGCGTAATCAAAGACAAGTTCTTAATCAACCGTGTCCCTGAGCGGCGGAAGATGGTCCCCTGTAATCGTACGGCCCGTAAACCGAGGTAACATCGAGATTTTAATAAAGCCTCGGCCCGCTGCCGTCGTCTTCGTTGTCGGTGGGCAGAGAAAAAAAAGAGGATGATGGAGGCAGGAGAGGGAGGGGATGGTTGGCGAGGTGGGGTGGGGGGGGGGGGGTAGAGTATCTGGGTAGCGGGAGTAATGCAAGCCGCTCACAAAGCACAGGGCCCCCCGAGCTTTCGAAGCAGTAGCGGCAGCACAGCGGATTAAAAAGCGGGAAACAAATGAGAATCGCTTCTAGAGGGTAGTCTGCATCCAGATAGCTGTTTACCCCCGATAATACCTCTCTCTCTCTCTCTCTCTCTCTCTCTCTCTCTCTCTCTCTCTCTATTTCACCGTCTCCCTTTCCCTCTCTCACTCAGTCACTCTACCTCGCAGACGTATACACACTCTTTTACCTTCTTCTTCTTGTGCGTGCGTACTGTCGTTTCTTCTCCCGCGCTGTCTGTCTGTCTCTCTCTCTCTCTCTCTCTCTCTCTCTCTCTCTCTCTCACTCCAGACTATCCGCCAGTTCTCTTTGTACGAGGACCCGGCCATGTCACGAGTGTGTTGCCGGGCGTTCCCCGATGCTAATGACGGCAACGCTCGAGGAATGGAGTCGTAGAATTAGCGGAGCGAGTCTTACCGTGAACTTTGGCATCCGCGAGGCCGATATTTCGAGTAATTAGGAATCTGCGATTAGCGAGTCGCGGAGGATGGAACGGGAACAGTGGGGTGATGGTGGAAAAAGTGTGCGGGGTGGTGGAGACTGGTTTTGTGTGGGGATCGATTGTTGCGTTAGATAATAATACTCGAGGGTTAGAAGGTAGGTTTTTGCGGCATTTGGCAAAGATAATACACTATGTTACATGCGTTTACGTTATTACGTCTCATTATTATGGTTTTTTTGTGTTATTTTCGGCGTTTTGAGAGGAAAAGGAGCACTGTAGGTCCCACTTAATACGTGTTTGACTGACTTATCTCTATAATACGACATTGGGCGGTCAATAAAGAGTACCTTGACCCAAATTACATCTTGTTAAAGACAGTAGAATCATCTCAGTGGCTTTTATGGGATTTTGCACGACAATGGCCCGTGTTCGCTCCGTTTTTGAGCATGTTTGACTGGCTCATGCTTATTATATGACATTGAGCGATCAATGGAGGGTACTTGGGGATCATTTGAACCTATCTAAACGTGATAGAACCTTGAAAATCGTCGAAAAACGGGAAAAAATGTTTCATCTCGGAATGGATTTATAAGTACCCTATCCCATAGATTTTAACTCGCCCTGAAAGTTAGTCGCAAGCAAAATTTCGAATTCCTAATAGTTTCGGAGTTACAGCCATTGTTCGGGGTTGACCAAATTTTTTTTAAAGATCGACTTTCGCCGATAGTCCTATCTGAAAGTACGCGTCAAAAGCTTCAATAAAATGTATAAATATCATAGGTTTTGATCGCTGGTTCAAAAGTTACAGGCGATTTAAAAAAACCCGAATTTTTTAAGAATGTTTTAAATTTTTTTTAAATTTTATTTTTTGAGTACCCCCTTCTCATTTTTGCGAAAAATCGAAGGTGGACGGATTGGATCGCCCTTTTGCTACCTGGTAGGGGGTCAAAAATAACTCAGAGAGCCGTTTACTGTTGGTCGAAATTCGCATTAGGTTCGGTGTTACAGCCAAAAAACCATCGAAAAAATGGGGTCGCGAAAATGGGTAAAAAATAAAAGTCTTCTGATCGACTTGTGGTTATGCATGGTGAAAGAGGCTCGAATGAGGATCACAAAAATCGCAACCGGAGCCTTCTAAGTCCAATAGTTTCGGAGATATGGCCAAAAGAAGGTTGAAGAATGACAAAAATGGGCATTTTCCAATCTGACAGCGCGTAAATTTGCTTGACCCTCAATATTCCTGAATTTTGTGAAAGGGGCATTGAAAAGCTTTAATAACAACGCAGCATGACTGTTCTAAGTCTATAACTTCCGGAGAAATGGTTAAAACTATGCAACGCAACGAGAAAAATTCATCTGGTTAAACACTGCAGCATACGGACGCATTTAATTATACGTATGCTGTATCCATTACATTTATCATGTAGAATATATACACACCACTTTATTCCCCGAAAGGTCCCAAGTACACACGTGTAATATTCCCAACTAATCCCCTAATACGTTTATAATATGATTAGCCTCAAAGGCCGCGGCCGCGAAGTAAACGTACCAAAGGACATCAAAACAAGTTCTAACCTCTACCCCGGGGTTCGATTTATCGATGTGGAAACTTATTGCCCGGCTCTCGCGCCTCATAAATCACAGTCCCCTGACGATTCGACTGAGAGATGCAAGATCATCCCTCGCATTGTTCTCTCACCCCGAACGTCGAAGGCACCGACAACGTCGTTAAACGTCGATATCAACCTGCCAACACCTTATATCGCGTATCAAACTCCGAGTGCAAGACCGACAATGCAAGGTACAAATCGCCAGACTGAGATTGATAACGTCCGCAGTACGCTTCAGAACACCTGAGAATGAATCCGACAACCCAAAATATCGTACCTTCAACCTCTTCGTCAGGCGATCTCCCAATCGGCCCAATCTCCTGAGAGCCGAAGGCGGAGGCTGAAAACTCGCAACAGTTTACGATCGGCAGCCCAGCGGGTAAAAAGGACGATGGCAAACAGCGTCGCTCTCCAAATAACGGCGTCCGCGATAACGAGGCGTTAAAAAACAAAGAGCAGGGCGAGCAGGGCGAGCAGGTAGAGCCGATTTATCAGTCAACACGGTCAGACGCCGGAATAGCGTCGTCGGGCAAATATTTTCCATGCAAATGAGCGACGACGGCGCGCGCGCGCGCGCGCGCAGGTGCGAACGAAGAGGACGCAAACGAACAAGCCGGGCATGAAGTTCGTTGCGGCGTGAGTTCAGATTTTCTTCCTTCGCGCGAATCGAGCATTGAACGCTGGGTGCTGGTGAACGTTAGCCAACGACGTCGACGTCGGCGTCGGCGTCGACGATGAGGAGGACGGCGGGAGAGAGAGAGAGAGAGAACGTCGAACGTTGCCGGAGAAATTGCAGCGTGCCGGCGAAGTCTTAAAGCCCGTCGAGAGGAGGCGTCAAAACAAGTTATCGTCCTTCCCCCAGCATCAATTTATCGAAGCGGGAACTTATTGCATCGCTCTCGGGCCATAAATCAAGGCCGTTCGCCGATCTCGGCTCGAGGGCTCAGTGATACGCGACATCGTACCTCACCGGACAAATGTTCTATAAACGGTGAGTGCAGCGTGCCGCGCGTCGAGGTCAGTTTTCAAAAATTCTCTCTCTTTCTGTCGCAGGGCAAAATGTTGATATTAGTACTATGCGGATTAGAAATAGTGATAAGCAAAATTATTACAATTTTCTGTATTACTACCAATGGTAGTACAATTTTAATGCAACTAAAGGAGCTAAATAAATATCTATCTACCTATCTATCTATCTATCTATCTATCTATCTATCTATCTATCTGTCTTTGTCTCTGTTTCTGTCTCTATCTCCGACGCCGACGATAGAAAGCAGCTTTGAAGCGAAAAATAGTTGTGTTTTTCCTGTAACGATCCGTCAACAACGTCTCTCAAGGGGGAGACCAGAGGGGCGGTCAAGACGCGAGGGGAACTTAGGCAAGCGAATTTCTCGCGCTAATTAGCCATTCGGTAGCGGCAGCGAGCGTAATGGGCCGCGCAGGGAACGAGGGAAATTAGGTGGACACGAGTTTGGACAAGGGTCAGGACAGGTATAACTCCGAGGCGCATAACGCTGCCCCGTTCGGCCGGCAGCTTTATGGGATAATGGGACGCGATACGGAGCAGACGTACTTTCGGTTCGATTTGCCAAATTAGCCGGCGTCGCGTACCGCTAATTTCGCTCTTTGAAAAGGTCCCCGTACTCCGATGCTTTCACGCGGAGGTGCATTAAAAAACTACTTCCGACGCTTCTTTCTGAGCACGAGTCAGGTAACGCCAATAATTAAAATCGTATTTCTATCCGACGCTTCCTCGATTCTCATAGTGAATGAACTGAACGATGCTCTATCGGCCTGTCTTCGAGTATCTTCGTTCCGAGTTCATCTTCGAACGAACTGTCGGCATGAAGCTAACCCACGGAAGCTAACCAACATAAATTTTCCGTCCGACGTATCCTATTGCGATCGGAGCCTCGTAGAGCTAAATATCCTCGCCGAAAATGAAGGTCCTATCCACATCCAGCTGCCGCGCGAAACGTTAACGCTGGACGTCGAGCTCATCTGGAATGAGCCGATGTAATGTAAACTCGTAACCGAGGATCTACTGGGATCTGGGTGGATGCAGCGGCGGATTTCACGAACTTCCGGATGGAAGTGTAACGCCGACGATAACGGGCGGGTCCAGGCGCGGTTGGGTCGGAAAGAGGCCGAGAGAGAGACCGAGGGAGACAGAGAACGAGAGAGAGAGAGAGAGAGAGAGAGGAAGGAGAGGTTGGAGTATGGAACGGGGACAAAGTCTCACCAATTTGTCCGGCGGAACGGTTTCTTGTCAGGAATGCAAATTCGTGATGCAAATTCGCTTGTCGCCGAGAAGGTATCGTGGCGGGCGAAGCTGCGAGCGGATGCGTCCTCGGCAAAAGGTTCGCTGTCGAAATGAACTCTCTGCAAAAGGCAAAAAGTCGCATCGAGTGGGCTCTCTCCTCCCTCTGTCATCGAGCCAGCGTCATTGTCTCAAAACTTCACTCCACTCTTCCGTAAGACGAACACTTACCAACCCTGTCAAACGGCCTTCAAACGCTAAACTTCGAACTTTTGCCGACAATCAAACGCTCGAAGTAGCCTGAATGCGTCCCGTGCGCGTAAATAGTCGAGCCGCAAACTTGCCGATCGGCACCGAGGCCGGATGGGCCAATCAGGCGCGCCGAACGAGGACGGGAACTCATCCTAAGAAATTGTTCAGCCCAAAACGTTGCTCGCAAATTTCGGTTCATGATCTCGCCGCTCTCAGGCTTTGAAACGGAGGCGAAGATCAGCGCTCAGCCGTTAGATTTAATTCCTCTCACTTACGGAATAGGCGAGCTCCCGCGCTCATATTCCTCCCCCACCCCCTCTCACCCCCTCTTTGACCCCGTTCGAGGATTAAGCCGGAAACCACATCAGAGAGCCGTGGGCCCGCTCAGTTCGAGTACCTAAGCTCTCCCCGCCCTACGCCAGGAAAGTGTCGCGAGCGATAACTCGCACGATAACTCGCACGATAACTCGCGCTATCCCGCCAGGGCCGCCGAAAAGGGCCGAGGGACGGAAATTACGGAAGAGGGTTTCGCCAATTTGTCGAGCGGGATGGTTTCTTGCCGCGAATGCAAATTTCTCATGCTAATTAGCCATTCGCCGCTCGGCGGGCATAGTGGGAGAGGTTGAGGGGGATGAGGGTGGGAAGATGAGGGTGGAAGAGAGGTGCGTTCGCGTTTGGGGAGGGGGCGGAGGTGCAGGGCCGAGAGGCGAAGTTAACTAGATAGCGGCTACCGGGAAAAGGGTCGAGCCAGGTCGAGCTGAAATAGTGGCAGCGAGTGCCGGTGCCGGCGAGTTCTGGCATTGGATAGAGAGAGAGAAGGAGTGAGCGCAGTCAGAAAGAGGGAATTTATAATTGCCGCCCCCGTTTGTTCAGCCTGGACGTTTCTACGCCGACGTAGAGAACCGGCGCGCAACTTAATTCGGTCGGCGCGGGCGGCCAGCAAAACTGCTCGCGTGTCCAGCTTCCGTTGCTTCACTGGGAAGTCATTGATGTTCTTACGGCGAAGGGCCTGATCTGTATGTAAGGGCGTAAAAGTGAAATTTTTTTCATTTGAAAACTTTTTATCGCTGTTTGTTCAAGTTTGGTCGTTGAACTTTTATTGCAGTATACGTAAACCGTGATGTATAGGTGAAGTATATTTTATTTTTACAATGATAGTTTATTAGGAATGAGATCAATCGAACATAAACCATAAAATGCGCATAGGAATGAGTAAAGTCTTATTTGCCTGAAATATAAGCCATGCGATAAGTGTCGCAGACTGTAAGGCAAAGAGTGGGGAGAAAGTAAAACTATGTTTACACTCGATATTTCTCTATACTATAAAGGTCCGAGGTGTGGGATACAGTGAAATGCAACGACACGGTACTAGAGCTGTTCCTTAACGCTGATGAATAGACAGTGGCTGATCACTGATTCTAATAATATGAAGCCGCGGCCGTTAAGCGGGCGGATATAAACCGAATGCGAAACTCCTGGTCGTGTTTCCCGTGGAATTATGTTTTCGGAACGTCCTCCTGCCGACGGCCCCTCGCGTTAAATTATGTTCCACCCCCTCTCGCTCGGGCAGAGGGTTGACGCGGTCGAACAGAAGTAGGAATATTTGAGCGGGGATACGAGGCAGGATTGACGTTAAGACGGATTTGCGGCGGGTGACTCGGTTTGACAACATTATTTCGACTAATTTCCACTGCGAGCGGAATGAACACACGCGCGCTCGTATGCGTGGCCGTATTATGACTCGCATACGTGCCCGCGGGCGCATAATAGGCGAGGGATGACGCCCGGCACTAACAAGCGTATGAAAGAAAGATAGGCGTACTCCCGGGGACGTGACTCATTCCGTTTGATGCATATGGAACGATAGTTCGTTACCAAAGTCTACTTGTCGGCTTTATCCGGAGACCTATTCTCGCGAACGGTCCACCCCGTTTTTCGCCTACGTTACCGACGCGTGAAAGGGACGTGGCGCGAGAACGTCCGGCCGAAGAGCCTGCGGGCAAAAGCTGAATTTGCCGAAAAGAGAATGCCATCAACGGTTTCAAACTGACTCTCGCCGAAAATGAAGTTCGAGCCTGGCGCCAGAGAAGAGAAATCGTGTGAGGCGTTATACTGGCTTTGTACCTTACCATATATGCAGCGTCCGCTAAACTGATTTTGTCTAAATTCCATTTGCACGCGACACGCATTTTTGGCAACGTCCGTTAATTTCTATCTATCGATTCTGTAATACTTTCTGAACGGCGTATGCTGATGTCTTACTGTTTACTCTCTGGCTTTCTTCGTAAGCCTCATGTTTGTTCGTTGACTCAGTATTTGCAGGGGTGACCGAATGGAACGGACCGAAAATTGGCGTCTTTCTACGGAATGATTCATTCCGCTCGATACATATGGAACGATATCTTGTTACAGTGGGGGTTGACGTCCGACCTAGACTGCCAGGGCAATGGCATTCTGTCAGGAGCAGACAGCGCATCGTCTGTTCGTCTCCTCCTGGAAAAAGTCTCCTTTCGCATATGCTCGAATGCACTTACGAAAATGAGACGATGCGCCAGGCTCGCGGACGCGCGCGCGAAAAATACACTGGCGCACTCCGCTCCTTAAACGGGAGGGCAAATATTCGAGAAACATATTTCGAGTGCAAGCAGAGTCAAGGAAGCTTGTCAGGAGTTGAGCTAAAAATTCCTGTTCGAACTTCGTCGCTTCTCGAATCAAAAACTGTATCAAGCGTCCGGCGTAGATTACATAACCTTCAAGAAAAACGTTACCGGAAAATGTCCAGCGTAAGAAACCGGACACTCTTTGCTAGCTTGTCATATTAGTCAGAAATAAATTCTTTCCCTCTCGCGGAAGACTCGATTGCTTCTACAACATCTTTACGCGACATTCAAACGACCCCCGTGAAAAAGTCAGACGACAAACACTCGAGCTATTTGCGTCGCGTACATAATGTATCCCCGCGCACCGTTCCTTCATAATGCCGTTATGGATTATGAACGTTGACTCGCCGTTAGTTGACATAATCTCTCCCTAACGCCGCTCCGTCCGGCGACATACTTATCGACAACAGCGAAAAGCGGAAACGGCCGTCGGGAGGATTATTTCGCCCGCGTCGGCATATAAAATTCATAATCCGCTCGCGCGAGTAGTAGACGGACGAGCGGCGGGAGGGGGAGGGACGAGGGTGGCTCGTCGGATAATTTCGTCGCCGCAAAAGTGTGCCGCAGGATGTTCCGCCTCGTATTACACTGGGTGTCCCATAATCTTCTTCTTAGCGGCCGGCGGGTGCCCCGTGAACGTAACCATATGCCGCTCTCTCCCCGGGCTAGCGGTGGGTAATGTTTAACAAAACGGTACCGCGAGCGAGGGGATGAAATGCAAATTTATCGCCGGCTCCCTACGGCCGGAAAAAGGTATTAAAAAAGGACGGAAAGGAAAAAAGGCGGGCACACACGCGGCTGCACGGGCGCACACAAACTTCGTCGTACGGCCGGGTAAAGCTGGCCAGAGGTAGGCGGAGAGCATCAGGAGGAGGAGGAGGAGGAGGAGAAGAGGGATGAGGGGGTGGGGTCGAAGAGGAAAAGAGAGAAATAGAGAAATAGAGAGGAAAATGGAGGAAGAGCGAATAAGCGAGTGAATATGTGGGGGGGGGGGGGTTGCACTGTGGAGTACTCGCGGTATGAAGAGAGTAGGAAAGAGAGAGAGAGAGAGAGAGAGGGAGAGAGAGAGGAAGATAGAGGGACAGTTAATGCCTGAATATTAATTATGGCGTCCAGCTGGCTACGGGTTGGCCAGTGTTTTGTTTCCGCCTCGTTGTTTTGTTCGGTTTCTCGGCGCCTCGTAACGCCGCATAGCCGTTTTGCCTCCGCCCCCCCTCCCGCCCCCGCTCCACTCGGCAAAGCGTTAAACTTCGCCATTGTTTCAGCCAGGGTGCACGCTCGGCGACGCTTCGCGCATTGCGTAACCCTGCAAATTTGACTCGTCGCAAACTTACGAGCCGCTAATCCCGTTACATCGCGCCTCCATCTCTGATAACGGCGGTCCAAATCCGGTGTCGGGGTCGGAACAATGCTGACTCTTTGATAGGCTACTAATGTTGGTCATTGCAGGTGTTTCGGGTTAACGTATATCACTGAACTGACATTGTAATCGATCGAGTCGGTTAAAGATAGATCTTATGTGTGCATGTATGTATGTTTTTATTCTGTGGTTTTCTTACGGGTTTCGAGCCTTTTCCAACATATAGGTACGAATATCTTACAATTATCTTAACCTATCATAATTTATTCTTCTCCCACGTCATCGTCCTACGTCTCTCCCTCTATCCTCTGGAAACTCGCTTCACTTTAAAGACAGATCGTGAGAGTCCATATGCGGTTGTTAATAGCGTCTGAGATGCAGCACGTGCGAAAATTTAGATTCCGATAAACATCGAACTCCCAACTGACTTCAACAAACCGTTTAATCGACGTCAAAAATTAATTGTCTCATGTTCCTGACAAAAGTTTGATGCAGATTCGGTTCTCGAAATTAATAATCTGACAAGGTGGATGCGCTTGTCGATAGCGTCTGAGACGCGGCACGTCTGGTAATCAGCATTCCGATAAACATCGGACACCCGATCGATTTTAATAAACTATTTCACCGAGATGAAAAAGTGATTGTCTCATGCTCCGGAGAAAAGTCGGATTCTCTCGAATTATCCACCTGACCGGACGGAGCGTAACGTATTGGATCCTGGCGCATGGGTGTGCGTAAACGGATATGAGGAGGAAATTTCACGCGTCAACTGTCAGCCGTCGCTTTTAGCGCGCGCGAGTCTCGTTGCCAAAATATGTGCCATAATGGCACTTGCCCGTAACTCACTCGCGTCGTTCAATAAATTGCGGAGTGATCGATTTTCTCGCCATCCGCCCCGATAGCGTGAAGACTCTCTCCAGGTTTTAACAACTGCTTGTGGGATATATGGACGCATGCGGCACACACTTTTTCTGCGATCGTCTCGTTCAGTGGCTCGGTTAATCGACCGCACTAATTCAACGCTAATACTGAATTCAAAGCAACATGCACCGCTGCAAAATAAACCACAATATTGCTAATTTCTATTGTCCCGAACTTGGCACAAAATTCGGTAATACGCAAATTAGCGATCAGTGCGAATGGATGAATCCGGCGATAATATTTTTCGTTATACCTACAGAGTGAATCAGAATTTGAGGGAGAAAATTTAAGGGGTGATAGAACACACCAATAGAAGGAATTTTTGTACAACATCGTATGAACGCAATGCAAGGGGTGAAAAGTTACAGGGTAGTTTTCCACCGTCGTATTTAACGCGCTGACTGCTTGATATGGCGGTTAACGTGTTAAAGAATTATCGCAAGAATGAGAGAAGATACCGCAGACACCATTTTATTAACTTTATTGCAAACATCCGTTGCAGTCCTTAGATAAACAAATAGGAAACTAACCGAAGAGCGGAAAGAAGTTCACCTCGGAATGCAATCAGCCGGTCGGCAGTAAGAGCACAGTACATACATATGTAGGTACGTACCTTCCGTTGAAACAGAAGCTCGAGAAAGAAATTGCGCCGCTGACAAAGTGACGCGCATCCCTCCCCGTCCCTCCCGCCATCCGCCTTTTCTCGTAACCGTCACGTAACGTCGCTGCCAACCCCGTAAACGGAAATGCCGAGGCAAACTACGTGTACGTCCCGCGCGACTGTTAAATTAGCACGATCGATTGGCCGCGCGGAGGAGCGGCAATTCAAAAAAAGCCCGGCGTCCTTCCGCGAACGAAATAATGAGACGAGAGGCTAATAACTCGAGCCAGCGTACAATGTAGCGTAGTCGTGGGGCAATTTCCTACGCTCGGACGGAAGGGGGTAAAAAGGCCAGGCGGAGTTGGGCCGGCAGGGGTAGGCGGTCATTTTCGAGCGATTTTACGCATGACAAAAACAACACGCCCCGCTTCCGGTTATCGGTGTTTGTCAAGCACACTCGACGAGCGTGGCTAATTGCCGCGAGCGTCATCGGGCCGGCTATAATTGCGCTGAAATTTTCATAAGCGTCGTCCCGCCTCCTTTCCTTCGGCTTTCGCCGCTCGGCGAAGCTTACGCTTTCGATTGGCAGCGTTACACGCCTGACCCTCATTCGGCCACTTTCGACGCTGTCAATCGATGTTGCACCCCGTAATTGCCTGCGTCGCTGTCCCGGGAGTGGACGTCGATTTTCTCGGCTGGCTTCTAATATCGTCGGCGCTTGTCGTGTTTCGGCTCTCGATGGTAAATTACTGTTTCAGCCCGTTTTACGATCTTCGAGTGTAAGTAAAATACCATTGAAGGCGAAGAGATTGACAGAATTGATCGTTTTTACTTGCGCGAAACAGGATGGTTAACACTAAGATTCTTATTCTATTTATTTAAATGTTTTTAGTAGCCGTTCGATGTCCGACGAAATTGTTCGTGGAAATCAATATGGCTGAAAGAATTTAACGACGGGCCATTACCCGTAACCGTTGACATAGCAGCCGCCAGCCAGGTCGATTTTAGCGATTCCGGCCGGAACTGCAATTATCACGAACGGTCGCACATTTCAGGTCGCCGAGGTCCACATTTCGCGTCGAGGCAGCTCGAAGACAGCCGGTTGTCACGCGAGGTGGAAAATTGTGTACAAAGGCGGCCGCGATTCGGTGGTTAGACAAAGCGACTACGGAAAGCGCAGTCAGGAGCCGGTTAGCCTGAAGGCTAGATTAACACTTGCTCGGATGCGAACGGTCGTTCCAACTTTTGCACGCAAACTCCGCCGCAACGTTCTTACCAAAAATTATTTTGATAGTACAGGCTTCCGGATGGTCACCGCGTTTGGGATCAGGACCGCGGCGACCATCCGGGAGCCTATACTTTCAATAACAATGGCCGCGAAAGCCTTGAATCTCAAAAATGATTTTATTCGAAATATCGCGTGATAAAAAGTTAATCACCGATTCAACGATTTGGGATATAGGTATAATCGACGGCAACTGGCACGTCGAATCTTGATTACATCCGACTGAGGACTACGCGCAACGAAACAACGCGTTCGATATCGGGCGTACGAAATGTTTGCCATCCTTATTGACAGATCATGCGGTTACACGCGTTATGTCCACCATACATCATTTACCGGCCGCAAAGTACGGTTAAACGTTTGCGTTTTCGAGCAATCCTTCGATTTATCGCTCGCGCATTCAGCGTCTCGCGTCATCGTGCCGCTCGCATTAATATCACGTTTCCAGCTTGACATATCCCCCTCCCCGTTTGCACCCATTCCTCATTTTAAGTCAATTACGCTCGGTACCGATATTTTAAAGTTCAATAATCAATGCCGTGCGACCTCGATGACAAATTGGCCGCCCGAACTCGCAAACTTCCCAAAGTAGACATTAGCAAACTGAATATCGTAAGTCCCGGGGGCTGTTTCGACGACTTTACCCCATCCTCTCGAAATTTTATACTTTCCAATCTCGCTGTGGGCCGCGCTCGTGACGTAACAACGTAAACGAGCCGCGGCCGTTAATCCGGTCTCAATCGTTCGTAAACAGTGACAGCGAGGTTAACGGCAGCAGAGAGTCACTTTCTCCCAGCCGAATAAGCTCCCGTGGCAGAGGGCCTGGGACGGGTCGACGCAAAAGACGGCGTGACAGAAAGGCGACACGGAAAATTATGCACAAAGGCTCGCGCGTTTCGGCGGTTTAGACAAAGCCAGAGGCGCGCTACACAATCGGAAGCCAGTTACCGCCGAAGGCTGGAATTAACGCCAGCCGAAACGCACCCTGCCTAGGCTCGAACTCGGGCCAAGCCCTACGCATTCTATGCTCTGCAAAAATTAGAGTATGGTGGCACCGCTTCGGCCCAGAGAAAACATTCTGTTTTGTTCAGAGAGTCAGCGTGGGCGATTTTTCCACTGATGTTTAAAAGTATTCCACTCACAATAAATGCCTAGGCTCGAACTCGGGCCAAGCCCTACGCGTCCTATACTCTGCATAGTTAACAGTAAATTAGAGTATAGTGGCACCGTTTCGGCCCAGAGAAAAGATCCTGTCGTATCCAGAGAGTCAGCGTGGTACATCGAACGTACTTGGAGCGGTATAGAAGTAGTGGTAGTTAGTAGTGGAGCGGTATAGTGGTAGTGGTGTAGCGAGTACCCTATGATGCGATATTCTTGAATATGGTGTTTAAAAGTACTCCACTCACTAGAAATGCCTAAGCTTGAATTTCTACGTTCGTCCTACCCTCTCTGTCGCACCTTCTCTAAAATTCCAGCCTCCCGCCGAAAATCCACCTGCATCCACCTAACACTCACCGTGTTCGAACACACGCAGCCTGATTTCAGACGAGCTTGGCCGAGGCCGCCAGCCGGTCGGCCCACCTACACCGGGGACCTACAGGAGGGAGTGGGAAGGCAGAGACAGAGATTTTGCGCGGAGTTTATCGCCGGTTTACGGATCCTCCCTCGCTAACTGAATACGCCGACACGATTCGACGATTCGCATGCCGCCGAATCGATTTACCCGATCCGCACTCCCACGGCCCTGCTTCATTATACCGACGAGTTTAACTCGAGCTGCGAGGCAGTTCGCGCTCTCCGCAACGGAAGCGGGAAAAGGCGGCGGTAATTGCCGAATCGATGATCGGACTAATCGATGGAACGACGCTTTCCGCGGGAGAGAACTTTTTATTAGCTTCGAGCTGTTAAGCGAATTTCCAGGCGATCTCTTGATGTGGATTTAAAGGCAGGAAGGTGCGAGAGGTAAATTGTTGGGTTTCGATGGTCATGATAGGCAAAGATCGCATAATAGTTTTTGTCGGGGTTGACTCGTAAGGCTAATGTCGCTGTTACATATCGGAGGCCGAATCGGGGGGGAGCCCGAGGCAAAAAATTCAGTAGACTCCCCTCGGCAGCTTCCGAGCCGCAGATTACACGCCGAGCAGAACGGCGACATAAATGCGGAGCTGTAACGCCTTTCAACTGATTTCAGAACCGAAAATACCGGTTCTCGGGCGCTCGGCCCTTTGTGCAGGGAGCTATGTCCTTCTATTGTGCCGTGAAATCTACTCGAATTATAGATTCTAACCGCACACAGCTCCGCGCTGAAGTAGGGTAACTTTCCTTTCACGATCCTCAGGTTTCCGGTGTAAACGACTGGTCGCTTTCAGTCATCCGTCTGCTTTGACAGTTTTTCTTTGCGTATCGGTTCGTTTACATGGCTCGGAGCGGTAATAGTTTTTTTCAAAGTTCAATTGACACGCTGTCCCATTCGCTGCCGATACCGCGGTCGAACGAGTTTCGCTCGTAATTCAGATGCAGAGTCGACTTGTCAACGCCGCTCCTCGCAGCGAAAAATACCGGTTCCTTTTCAATGCCTCGCCGCAGGGAAGCGAAAGGGTTGATACGTTATAATGAAGCGCGCGCCGCGCAGTAACCGAACCCGACACCAATACGGAACCCTTTCATCGTTGTCCTTAGAATTCGAACTTTCCAACCGCCGTCGCAGATCGGCGAAGCTAAGGACATAAGAATGAATCCTTCCAAGTCAATATCAAGGATCCTTAATCCCACCTCTCGATTTAGACGCGTACTCGACCGTCGACAGTGGAGGCTGTCGGATTCGACGAACCGTCCGCGCTGTCATTAATTGCCAAATCGATTATCACTCGATTACTCGGCCCTCGAGACCTTCGCGCCCGGCGGGTTCAGGTGAAAGAGCGTCTCGCTCGCATTCTCACATGCCCCGGATCGTTCATCCGTGCTCGGAAGGGGAAGGGAAGGGACAGGGAGGCTGTCGTCACCCTCGAAACGCGTGCACCCCATGCCGGGGCTCAATGTTTAGATTCTTCGCTGCGGTTCACCGCACACGCGGCCGCGTGTGCACACGAGCGCGTGCACAAAGGGTTGCGGTAAGTATGCGGGGATGAAATTTAATCCCCGACACTCCTCGTCGGCGCGGCATTGGTCGCCCCCGGATGAAAACCAGAAGCGGACCGCCTAACGGGTCCGGGAGCCGAATCAGTCGACCGAGGAACGAACGCGAGCGAAATGCGTCCGGTTAGAGAGCTGGTTAGGCACGATTTTGGGACAGGGGTGTACAACCGGTCGTCGGCGAGATACATCTTTCGGTTCAGCATACATTTATCCTCCCCTGCACGCTCAAACTGTCCTTTTCGTAACCCAGCATCTTTACTCCTTTATTCCGCTCCTGTAAAGGCAGCGGATGTTACGTACGAGTAGGTTCATATCGGTAAAAATGATCCGGATGCGAACAGGATCGACAGGCATCGATCAGACTCTTTCAGCCCAGCAAGTTTTCACGACGTCACTTAAACGAAGCATCAGCGCCATTCTTCTGCCCTTCGATTCTCAGCCCGTTTCTCACCCCTCTCTGCCCAGCGTCTTTGTCGTTTCCCATATCTGTCGACGCCCTGCACCCCTCTCATCCCTTCCTACCTCCCTCAAGGACAGCCCGTGCGGTCGTATTAGACCACGGTGTTTGGGCAACACCCCACCCTTCCCCTTTTAAACCGGCGCAGCCAGGGTTGTTTGTGTCTACGAGCGCCGCCACCCCGCAAATCTCGTTACCCCTGTTTACCCCTGTGTCATGCAAATGAGTGTAACAATCGCTCCCTCTCGCTCCATCCCCTCGTCCGACTCTCCCCCCTTCTCCTCTCCTCTCTCCATCCTCCTCCTAGCTTTTAGCCGGTCGCATATGCCGTGTCTGTCCTCTGCGTTCGTCTCTTCGCAACCCTGTCCGCCATCTTTTTTCCGACTCCTGCGCTTCCTGCCGAACGGGCTGCGAGAGGTCTCGACGTGAGGACGCGTGACGGGAAAAGGTAAATTGGATGCGTGAAATCTTCCTGTCGTTCGACCTACCCCCTCCCCACCCCATCATTCTTCTCTTGTCTGTCGGTTTCATCGGTCAAAGGTGAAGGGCGAGCGGATCACTTGAACGCTTGTATCGTACAGGATTACGGTGGTTCCACTTTTTCATTCTTTCTGCCCCCCACCCCTCCTCCGCTCGAGCTCGTATTTACATTGCGGATTTCTGTCGGACACGGCGGGGCGAAATGTCCGCGCTCGTATAATGCACGTGCTGTTATGCCTCGCGGATTCCGTTCTGGGATTAGTGCGTTTGAATAATGCCGGTCGCGGCACTACTTCTGTCAGCTGTGCGCGAGGGGTGCACCGACGACGAACGTAATGTATGCGCGGAGCTTGTTGTTTGCGTTTTTAAAGGATTTGCACGTCGTTGATCTGATAATCGGCGCCGACGACCGATAAGGGGATCGAATCTTCCGATATGTTCGCAGTTCGTTGAACGTTGCTCGGATCGAGTAGGTTGTAGGTACGCGAAACCTCGTAAAAACCGGAAAATTGTTTGTGAGTCGCCCTGTAGGTGAAGCTTGTCGATGAATCGAATGTCGATGTCATCGAATAATTTTGAGGAATGCGGAACTCGTCGAATGTAAAACGCAGGCATTCGCGGCTGGTCGCGTGGGATCGCGTGGGATGGCATCGGATCGCGTCGGATGGCCAGCAAAGCGTGTTGCGGCCGTTAACGCGCTCCGCGAAATGTGCATCTTCATTTGTATCGCGTGACTAGCGAGAGTACGTGCGCTAATTACGATGCTCGCGCCGCGAATAACGTTATTCGGTATTTCTGGCCAGGACTTCGATCTTCCAACCGGAACCGATCGATTCGAGCACGCCGAGGATGTCCGACTTCCGTTGATCCGGAATGTTACGGACGAAAAGAGCGATCGGAAAAAAAGTCGAAGAAATTAATCGATCGAGGTTAAGTTTTAATCACGGATTATGATTCGCGCTGATTCGTTTAGGGCCGAAGCTGGAATCGGAATCCAGGTTGGCACGGTCCAATGAAAGAAGCATGTACTCGACTGAGCCTGGACATCGATCGGGGGTGAATTCTCGAGCCGGTTTAAAAAAGCGACCAGAGGCTCGTTTCGCTCGAACAAAGTTCAACAGACGATGCGCTAAAGGTGAAATTCGGTGCAGACTGCTGCTCCCGTTACGAGCGCGCACGCGTGTGCGACTAATCACGCGTGTAGTCGCGAGACTTGTACCGTGAAATCTGAAGGAGGCTTGCCGTTTAACCGTTTGCTACACGACGCGCGCGTGTGTGTCGAGCTTTTTCACTGTCACGTACTCTAAATTCTGTGAACCATGCGAAAAAGTTGGAATTTGTATAAGTAGATTTTCGATTTTGACAATCACTCAGAATGGAGAGTCGAATATGACTGTATTAAATATCTGGTAATGTGAAATAAATATTGTACACTTTGTTACGAATCAGTTATGAGACATTAAGATGAGCCAATCGGTCGTCGAAGAATTCCGATAATGAACCCTCCCTAAGTGAAAGGCGGACGACAACGGCCCCCAGTTCATTTTTACGAGCGAACAAGTTTTTCCCTACGCCAAATATTATTCTTTTATGATTTAGCTTCGGGTACGTTCTGTCCCGTTCCCGCGGCGAGGGTGGTCTTAATTAAAGTCAGTAGTCGAAAGTACAGCGAAGCTCGGATGATTAATTCATACGAAACTTTTTCTACTTAGACGCTCCTTAAGCGGATAGAACTTAACGTCAATCACATTAAGGCCGCATAAATACTTCTTCATCGGTCTTGCATAAAGACACCTTCAACCTTCGTCTTGTCGGTTACACTCTAGTCGGACCGAAGCGGTTATGGCGGACGAATATCTCGGAGACGTTCCGTTCCATAACAGATTTTTACAACTAAATTACGATCGACGGTGACCGCCGCGACGAGCTGTTAAAATCGGGATTACGCGAAATCGTCGGGAACAGAAGCGTTTCCGACGCTCGCGGCGGACCGAAATTTTGCCACTCGTCCCCGACGCCGTTAATTAAAAGAAAGTAATTGCCGAGCTCGCGGCCGGAGTTTTTGGCGTTTAAAACCCTGCTCCTCGCGCTTCAAAGGGATTCGGGCGGACGCGCGGCGTCGGGACGCCAGCTCGGCCGCCTAAATCCTTTGAAAAATTTAACGTTTCGCCTGGTTAACTTGCGCGCGACGCTCGACGGAGAGCGAGAAGTAATTCTCACGGCGACTTTAAACTCCCCTGATCTCTCGGCCCCTCGCCTTCACCCCCCTTCCACCCTTTCATCCCCTGACCTCGAGATCTGCCTTTCTCGCGAAGACGCTCGACGTCGAGATAAATCTGGCGCGCGGAAAAATGGCCGAAGCTTGTAACGAGGCCCTCGGGGCTGCCGACGAGGAAGGCTCGATGTATCCTGACATCGGTAACAAAATGGGAGAATGTGCAAGGGACCTGAGGAAAGGTGTCGCTTTTTCGTTCCAACAACAGTTTCGAGCAACCAGACTCAACTTTGACCCCGTGTCCGTCGATCGCGAAGCCGTTCGTCGAATCGTCCGACACGCAAGAGAACGTTTCTCCAGCTTTCCGTGTTGTCTTTCCACAGACCTGTCGTGGTCTTCTTTGTTGAAATTGTTTTTTTTTTTCCTCTTATAGATGTACGTTCTATAGAGGTCCCTCTACAGAGGACAGATGCGTCGGGAGAAACTGAACTTTGCGAAGGCAGTTCGAGTGGATCGTGAGATTTGCCTGTGCAAGAGTATTTTTAATCCTGATTTTGGCAGAATTCAGCAGCGAAATCGGTCGACTAATTCGACCTTTATTCGAAGGTACCCCGAGCGTCCGTTTTGTTCCCGGCAATTTAAAGCCGGTGTCCGCGCATACACACGTGTCCGCGCGCGACGAAGTTCATACGTGATTAAATGTCGACTCTGTTTACGTTACAGGCTCGCACGTTTTATTCGGGATTACGCGGCGGGATATTATTCAGCCGGCCGAACATCGGATGTCATATTTGCGAAGCGAGGTAGGCGCAAAAATGCGAGTAATCCGAAATAAAAGGGTGCGCGCCCTTGATGAGGCAATAAGCATGCAAGCTCTGAAATCGTCGGGATTCGCGGAGGCGAGAGCGCAGCTGGAAAAAGCCTTCTGCGCATCTCTCTCTCGCGCGCGCGAGATGCATGCAGAATTTAACAAATGCGCGCGCTTCGAGACTCCAGCGAGCGTGCGCTCCCAGGATTAAAACGGGAGTTTAAGGATTTTCATTTTCATACGGACAAAAGGCTCGTTCGCGGAATATTTCACGCTGACGCCGCGACGCCGTCACCTGCAATTTCTGTTAATTCAAACGTTGCGCGGAAAGCCGATGTACCTCCGTAAATGCCAATAATGACGCTTCTATCCCGAGAGCGTCATTCGGAGTAAATGCGCGTTATACCTTTTGACGCGTAACAGGCGTTAAACGTATAACGGATAACGTAGAATACGAAGCTTACAGAAACATTTGCGTAAATAAATCCTGAAAAAAAGAGGGATCTACGGAACAATTCTTCTAGACTCGGATGCTGAAATCCACGTGTTGCCAACGGGTCCCAGAATATTTTGTCGAGTGTCCTTTATTTCCCCAGCTTCAAGCCTGCCAAGGAAATGGCTCTTTGATCCTTTTCATTTACTTGTCCGGCAAAATCGGAGCCAAGAATAAGGATCCGCCGCCATTTTCGTCGCGTGGGTATGGCTGGAGACGAGGACGAAGACGATGACGACTCAGACGACGAAGAAGAAGACGACGTCGACGATGCTTCATCGCCAGAATTCCTCCCTCTTTTTTTCCACCCCCTCCATTCTCGGTCGTCGTTCCTCGATAATTTCCGCGCAAGAACGGAATCCGGCTGTTCCGCGCCGGATGGAATGACCCTCCCACCCTTCGGCCCTCTTCCAGACTATCTCCTCATACCCGCCCTCCATCCCTTTATCCCTCATTGTTCGAGACGAGGAGAAAGAATGGCGACGCTGTCGAGGGTACCCCGGCTAGTTTTATTCGTCCCCAAGGCCGCACGACGATTACGGCCCGTTTTCGTGATAAAGATGAAGACAAAGGGCTCGAACTATATCCAGCCCTGCCAAGGCGTACTTCTTATTTATTTCTCCGTACCGGCATGAATCGGAGTAGGTGACGGACTTCTCAAGTCAGTCTGACGCAATGGATCCTGTTCGAAGGTTGAAGTGGATTAACGGAATTTGGGGTTGATCCTGGATAATGATAGGAAGGATCTGTAACTACATGCGATCTACTGAAGTGTCAGGGACGCGCCTACGAGTTCCGATGCAACTTTGACGAGGATTTGTCGTCAAGTTAGTCTTCGCTGTCTTACCGTTCAGTGCACGGGGTCAGAATTCCATGTTTCTAAGGGACTGAACACCTCACCTGTAACAGAAAGATACAAGAGGTCAGAGAAACAGGTCGAAATTTGTCTGCGAGCGCGGAAGTTATGCCGATCGTTCCGCTGAGCGGAATATTATTCGCGTCAACTGCTTGTACGTATTCTACGCAGTCGGGGGCGCGTAAAAAATGGCCCCCGACCGGAAGAGAGGATTTGACGGTCGGTAAGCGGACGGCTCAGACGTCGACGGAGAGAAATGGCGAGCGATATCGTTTCGTTCCGGATGGAGACATTATTCTATGGGATCAGGAAGCCGGGAGATCGCAGCGATGATGTATGCGCAGAAGTCGAGAGCTCGAAAGGCGGCCTTGGCGTTGAATCATCCTTGCCGAACTGCCGAGGATGATTCATTGGTACGAAACATTTGGCCGCGCGGAATTAGAGGGTTGTTCCGGGCAGTGGGTTGGGACAGAAGTGAATAAGGGTGGAGGGAGAATGATGATCCGTGACGAGAGCCGTCCGAGCGAAGAAGCTCGGCTTAAATAGGAATCCGTCCGCTTGAAGTCGCCTTACAGGCTCTTCCTAACTCCAATTACTGCGATAATTGCTGGAGTCTCGAGGAGCGACTTATCGCAGCTACGGCTCGCGCTCGCAACAGGGAAAGAGCTCTATTAAAAACTTAGTCTACAACGAACAATAAAATATCGTCCCACCCCCTCTGTCGAACTGTGTCGAATCAGTTGGGAATTAACTTCATGGAGGATCCTGATTTTTTCTACAACGAACCGTTCTGAAGTAATCAGCGTGGTATCGTCGGCTTATGAATATGCCACCTCCGTAAATACCAATAATGTAATTCTGAGTAAATTCGCATTATATCTTCTGATACATAACAGGCGTAAAACATATTACGGATATCGTAGATTACGGAGCTTATAGAAACATTTGCGTAAAAGAAAACGAGCTCTATTAAAAACTTACTCTACAACGAACAATAAAATATCGTCCCACCCCTCTGTCCAATGGTGTCGAACCAGTTGGGAATCGACTTGACGGAGGATCCTGATTCTTTGCACAACGGGCCGTTCTGGAGTAATCAGCGCGGTATCGCCGGCTCATGAATACGTTTATCGCTTGCTCGGGGCTCGTTTGAGACGTCGCGACGCAGAAATCCGCCCGAGAGCGTCGTCCCGCACTATCTGCATCTCTCTCCGCATCCCTCCTGACACGCATTGGCCCCGATGACTGCGCAATCTCTCCAGCCGACTCTAGTCGGAGCGTCGATTTTTCACGCATCGCCGCAAATGCGTCGCGCTATCTTCGCGACGCCCATTGTGCCGACGTCATTTACGACAATTGATCGGGCCAAAGTCCCGACCGCTCGACGGAAGATTTTCGGATGACTCACGCTGCGCCGGAAGAAGGTGGCGAGAGGTAGCTGTCGAAGGGTCTGTATGCGGAATCGTATGTAATAATCGAGATTAGCGAGAGGGCGCGAAACGGGATGAGATAAAGGAAGGACAGACTGAGAGGATGAGAGCATGAGGGGATGAAATTCGGCTTGGCCAAAGGGTGGAATGCCGGTTCCGCTTTAGTCCTGTCGCCGGCAGTCAGCGGAAGCCTCATCGAAGTCCTGCGAGCAGCTCTCCTTTAAAATGGCAGGGTGAGCAGAGGGTCGAGCGCTGCCGATTACACCCTCGCGTTGTGTATAGCCAGCGTGCCGACACACCCCCATCCTTAGAGGGTAGCTAAGTACCGTGAAGTCTCAGCGTGTGCCTTTTATGCCGGCTTTACTGCGCTGCGTTATGATACCGGTTTACTGTGCTCAAAAGTTGAACGAACGCCCGGGCGATGCCTGTGTGCCGCGAATGAGGGCCGTTAACGTAATCCTCGACTCGCTGCGCAATCTGAGACCTTGGCGGATATAATAATGGCCCGCTATGGCCATCACTTTTCGGCGACGGCCGGCAAACCTGACGGGCTTGAGCGATTGATGATTCATTCTCAGGTAGATTCGATGCTTCTCGTATTTTATGGCAGTTGATGGAAGTGTAGATTGAGTTGGAAGTATTGAGAGGTGAGATTGTTTTGATTTGTTGCTGAGTATGGATGCTTCAAGTGTTAATCTGAGGCAATGAGAGTAGAAAATATGAAACTAGACTGCAGGTAGTAGAAAAAAGATTTAATAAAGTTGTTTATATAGGAAGAAACATAAGTTGGACTGTACAGAGTAAAATATGGGGCTGTATAACGAATTTAAGAGTTATGTGGTGTATATAATCTTAGCTTATGGGACTTTCTATGGTATGGGACATTGTTTGAGATTAGTTTACGCTAATGTACGGTGTGTTACGTTGGTGCGTTGCATAATTATGCCTTGTGGGTCAAATTACGCATCCGCAGGCGCCAGAGGCGGGTTTTGACGACAGATTAAAAGGTTCCTGATTGACTTATCGTTATTGCGTCGCTATGAGGGACCAAAGGAGGGTACTTTGACAGTACTTGCACCTAATAAGATATGATAGAACCATTAAAATCGCCAAAAAACGTCAAAAAATTGTTTGTCTCATTTTCGATTTTTTACCACCGTATCCCATAGATTTTTACTCGCCCTGAAAGTTGGTCGCAAGCAAAGTTCCGAATTCCTAATAGTTTCGAAGATACAGTCACTTTTCGGAGGCAAAAAAAAATTTTTTTGAAGATCGACTTTTTCCGATGATCCTATCTTAAAGAGCGCGTCAAAAGCTTCGAAAAAATGTATGACTATCATAAGTTTCGATCGCTGATTCAGAAGTTACAGGCCATTTAAAAAATCGCAAATATTCTAAGGGGCACCCCTTCTCATTTGTGCCAAAAAACCATCGAAAAAATGGGGGTCGAAAAATGGCTTAAAAATACAAGTCTTTCGATCGACTCGTGGATATGCATACTGAAAGAGGATCGAACGAGGATCACAAAAATCGCAACCGGAGCATCCTAAGTCTCATAGTTTCTCAGATATGGCCAAAAAACTGTCAAAAAACGTCAAAAACCGGTCATTTAGGCATGTGAACCGTACCTATGATCGAACTGTTACTATACAGGATGAAAAAGCTATCAACAAGCTTTCGAAAAATCGCAACCAGAGCTTCCTAAGTGCAATACTTTCGGAGATATGACCAAAGGAAGATAGAAAAATGTCATTCTGCTTAAAATTGATACTCGCCACGCAGTGCGACCTTCGCTTATTATGCCATTCTGCTCAGAAACGATACTCGCCGCGCGCACTATCACTGTCACATTACTCCCATCATGCCAAACTAACTGCCAATAGCCGGTTCCAGCGGATCGCGGTAGCATCAACCTGCCGCTAATTGGAAAAGTTAATTTAACACTGCCGTCGGGCCGTCCATATTCCTCGACGTTTTTACAGCGTCGCGACGGGATTACACCTTAACCCCGAGCACGCTAGACCGCCTCACGTTGCCGTGGAAGGAAGGGGAGGGGAGGCCGACCTGAAAGAATCGTGATTATCGCGAAGAAAACTCCGCCGGGAGAAAGAAGAAGCTAAGCTTCGCGAAGCGCGGGGGTAGGGATAAAGTAGCTCGTTAGCGGCATGATGCGGCTTTGCCATCGTAACACCGGCTGTTGTTGCCCTCCGGCATCGTCTGTCCCCCTCTCACCCCCTTTCCAACCCACCCACCACACCCTCATCCCCTCTTCAGCCACCTACTTCACCCCATTCCCCGTATTCATCCTTCTCGCGCATCTGCATTATTGCCGTCATTTATAATGCAATTACCATTCCGCTGTAAATCTTGGATCTTTAAGTATCAGATGAGGCTCACGTACTAATAAGATGATTTACTGCACCTTTTTTCCCTCGTCCTTGATCTTTAATGCGAGTCGGGTCGCCGCCGCAAGCTAATCCGGAAGTATTTCTTTGGAATCGCACGGCAGGCCGCTGACACGAGGTCGGCGAAGAAGTTTGACGTCGGTAAAACGACGATGTTTTGCCGAATTAGAGCGGCCAACTGGGCAGCCATTATCTTCGATATATTACCGTGCCCCGTGCAACGTTCGCCAACACGGTAGTTAGATTTATCTTTGCTATACGAGGGGGGTTAGGAGTAACGGCGTCTGCTGTTGTTGCCTCTGATGGCCGCTCTCCTTGATTCATCTCTCGTACGCGAACGCTGGAATCTGTTCGTTCCCCAGGGCAGAGACCGTCTACCACCCCCCACCTCCCCGCCATTGACCGAGGACACTATGACCTGTCATCCTGCATTCTCTCTCCCTTTTTCTGGGCTCTCTTTGTCAGGTCGAATGCGATCACCAGCGTCAATTTTTGCATGCATTATTCTACGTTTTGACTCTCGTGTCTGTCTGAGGCAAATGTGATGCCAGTTGAGACGAATAAAAATTCTCCGTGCAACTTGACAAGCACCTTCGAAAAGGTGAAGTTTCGTGAAAGTATCTGAGAAGCATTCTCGGTTAATGGGACGTCCTTTTATATCGAATAGCAGAACTACAAGTTTCCCGTTTGACAGTCGACTACCAAAGGGGCTAGCATTAATCATAAAAAATGTCAGGGATGTAAAATCGTTTATATCGTCGCCCAGTACGCAAAATCTGGCGCGGACCCTCGGGGAAACGTCAATCGGATACCTTCATCGGCGTCGAGTCGGAATCAATAGCCCAGGCTACCGCGAACGATGACATTTATCTTTAGTTCTTTGCTCCCCACCGCCCCCGTCCCGGCCTGCCTTCGGGAAGCCGCGCCGCCCCCGAGGGACGGGATTCACCTGTCGTGCCGTCGTTCAATTCTATCTGGCTTGACCCCGAGATACCGTACGTCATTGGAGCCCGCTCCGTCATCGTGCTCAATTTTTAACCGACGCGTTACGTATCCGCATCTATCACGGCCAATCACGGCTCGATCTCGGCGAGAACTATCCGAAGATTGCCCCGACGACGGCTACCAACTTCTCGGAAGCTCGAGCTGACTCCCTCCATGCCATCCCTACATTTTTAATGCTAATGCGGTAGCCAATTTCAGGCAGCCGAAGCTGAGCCGTTCGAAAATTCCAAAGTACGGAACGTTCGCGCGAATTTGGTTAGACGTTTGATCGGCATGCTCGTCAACGGACGAGCGAGAACGGGTGGTAAGCAAAGAAAGGATCGATGAACTATTCGACGACCGCAGATCGCATGACGCCCTCGACGTATTTCCGGCGCACGACTGCCATAAGCAAAATCGGCTGACCGCAAGGACATCATCGACCGTCCGGACGTTCTCTCGCACGCATTCCGGCCTTTATTCCGCCGGCCGCGTTCATTGAGACGCGGGGAAGAGCTTGTCGGGCAGCAACGTACCAGCAACGGACCAGCAACGGACTAGCAACCGGTCAGCAACGGACCAGCAACGGGTCAGCAACTCACCAGCAGCCGACCAGCAACCGGGAAGCAGCCGGGAAGCTTGCCTCTCGCGACTATTATTTTCGACTGAATGCCCCGCGACGTCGTTCCGTCGACGTTGCCTGTCTGAATCTCCCTCGAACAAGGGAGAGGTAGCGAGAAAATTTATTAGCTATTACAGGAAGGGCCCGGGCGTGGGTTGATCGATAGTCGCGAGTGCTCGACGACCTTGGAGATCCGGCACGACGCGGATTGATGGATGATTCGATGGTTATGCGTGCGCACGATGTATTGCCGGTACTCTGTACATGCACTTCACCCCCTCCCCCGAGCTTCTCGTCCCTCCTCCTCCTCCTCTCCTTTCAACGTCAACCCCCTTTCAACCCCTCTTATTCTCCGCGAGCCTACAGGAAGGTAACTCGCGATGCGGCGGAAATTCGCCGGAAACGGATGCTAACCTGCACGAGACTCGCTCGGTTCTGAAGGGAAAAAAAGGGGAGGCCGGCCTGGAACGGCAGGATGAGATTACATCGTTCCCAGTCAAATCCTCTCTCTTTCTCTCTTTCTCTCTTTCACTGCCTCCTTTCCTCTCGCCGATCCCTTTCGCGCCTCGAACCTTTTATTCTGCGGCCGGCCTCCACTTTGCCTTTCACTAAGTCCTGCCCATTGGGGTATTAATTGAAATCTCGTGTTGAACTTCGCCTTGGACTGTACCGCTCTCGTCGGCGTTAATTAGCGTTGCGGGAGTTGAACGGTCAGTAGCCTTCTCGATCGCTGCACTTTTTTCATTTTTTCGATTAAATAACGAAAACTCACTCGCAAAGACAATCCACTCGCAAACATCCGGTGCGATTTGAACAGGTACCTAGCATTCCATTAACAGCCACGACAGTTGACTGTGCCTCATCCACAAAAGAAACCGCAGCCTTCCGACATTCAAAACCGATAACAATCGCGTGACACTCGTTCGAAATTTGCGTCAGGCAGAACGTGTCATTTTCCGCAATCGATCGACAAGAATCGTCTGCCTCGAATCTTCATTTGGGCAGCGAAGGGTGGTAGGAGAGGGGTAGCAATAAAACGCGCCGCCGGCCGCCACTCTCGGCCTTTCATCGCTCGCTCTTAACGATCCATGTTTCTTCTGTACACAGACCTTGAAATATCCTGTATTCAATCTGCCCGGGGCAAAGTAAGCGGCCCGGGCGCGCGCTGTGTGCTGAAAGGGTGGAGCAGGGGGAGGCAGAAGAGGGATAGAAGAGGAGTACAAGAGAAGGGAAAGACGGGAGAGCTGAGGATGAGACGGAAAGGGTTGAGAAAATGCACAGGGTGCGCTCCAGATATCGAACGAAGTCTATAGTTAGAAACGGGGTTACGCCTCGTCAACGCTCCGGCTCCGATATACAGGGTGCCTGTACTTACTTTAGCCGATCTCCGTATAATTAATGTCCTCGCTTGTCGGGGCTAATGACGTTTAACACGTGTCTGATGGGAGTGAATGTCGATCGGGGCCGATGTACGTCGCCGTAATAAGCATGACGGCGAGGCCGACGGCTATGGGCGAGGGCGGATGGGCGTACGCCGACGTTTACTTCCTCTATAATAATATACGGTGCCCGCGGATGCGAGCCTCTAATTGCGCCCGGGGCGATCGATCACCGACGCCGCATTTTCTTCCGGTCTCTTTGACGATTCTCGCATCTCAGCGGCGGGAATCGAAGGAAGCGATCGACGACTTACCCGGTATTCCCATGTGACACCTCGTACTTATTTACGAGAACAATTTATGGAACCTATTCCTACGACTGCGTTCGTTAAAGTATTCTTTGTGAGGGAAAGGACATCCATTAGATCGAATGAGAGTTTCTCACTACTTAACACTGCTCGTTTTATTAATTTTAATATCTTACACTTTGTAATATATATCTTTCACGCTACATGTCTCTATCGCAACTTTTCCTCTACGCGCCTACTCCCCACTCTTCCTTCATCCCACCTGTGCTCGTCACAGCTCTCTTTAAGCCTTAATTCAATATATGGACCGTTTATTTTCAAAGTGATGTAAGTCCATATTTAAAACAAAGATGAGGTATCATATAGTTTATGATTATCGTAGTGTAAACGGTCTATTTATATGATACTTAATTTTTGTTTAAATATGAACTTACACCACTTAAAAAAAAAACGTTCCATATAACAACACCACATTCTTTAACGAAACAAATGCGGGGGATGCGGCCACTGCCGACGGATTGAAAGAACATGACTGTCCCAATCGTGGGCGAGGTGGGAAGAAGCCTTCGGAATCTTTCGTGCGTCGTTTGACGACTCCATAAATCTCGGGGCGGTCGGACGCGCGGCGGGCCGATAGCGTTAGGCCGGGATCGATAAATCACGGTGGGCATCGTGCTCTCGAAAACTCGGTTGCCGCGCGATGCGACGTATATATCGTCGCCCGGGCTATCGCGTCACGTCCTCGGCTAATGCCCTTTGGCGTCGGCCGACGTTGCGTACGTCGGGGCTAATGAAGGCACGTACCGGCGTTTGTACATCGTGCGACCTTATGCGCGACGGACCGCCTGTCATGGCCGAGTTTAATTCGTCCAATCATGTTAGCCACGCGATAAGCGGCCGAACCCGCTGCGCGCCGCCTGAATCATCATTTGATTTATCTCGCCTACGGGCACGGATCGGTGCGACAATGGAATCGGCGGAAAATGAGTCGCGAACGATCGCGAGTTGGATCGTGCGATTCGAGATTCCTTTAGGTTGGCTGATAAGGTGGGAGGTGATTTGGTAGGCGATGGCATGTATGTTAGGCGAGTGATGCTGTGGACTAAGAGAGTTCTGCGATTTGGTAAGAATGAAATTTGGAGGATGAGCATGAATAGGGTGTCACCTTATTAATTAGGGTGCACTGGACTGCGGAAGAAATATCGGGCGGCCAAACCAGCTGCAAGCTGCAAGAATCATCATTTGATTCATCTCGCCTACGAACACGCATCGGTGCGACAACCAAATCGGCGGAAAATGAGTCGCGAACGATCGCGAATTGGATTGTGCGATTCGGGATTCCTTTCGGCTGGCCGATAAGGCGGGATACGATTTGGCAGGCGATGGCAGGTATGTTAGGTGATGCTGTGGACTAAGAGAGTTCTGCGATTTGGTAAGAATGAAATTTGGAAAATTAGCACGAATAGGGTGTCAGGTTATTAATTAGGGTGCACTGGACTGCGGAAGAAATATCGAGCGAGAAGAGTTGATTCATGTCTGCATCTCATTGTGCTGAATAATACATTATTAATGTACCAATTGGCATGAGGAACAGTGCACTTTTGGCAAACATCGACTGGGTTCAAATCTAGTACCTATCTCGTTCAGAGAAGCAAGTATGGCGGTCCAACTGTAATCTCCCCTGTTCCAACCTTCCAATTCAGCTTCCGAAATAAGTGATCGTAACGAACAGCCAGCATTCCTCATCCAAGCCAGATCTTAAATCCCATCCTATCGAGAATTTGGATCGCGCACCCCTAAAGCCTGACCCACGAAATTGCATCGTCTTTGGTCACTTATTTCATGCCCAATTACATTTGCCCAATGATAACTCATTGTTCGCAAAAGAATCGCGACCGAACCAGCCCGATCACGTTCGTCATTCATTCTCCACCCCCACCACCGCCTTCCTCGAGGCAGCATCCAGGGTGGCCTTTATGCAGACGCGTAAGTGCCCCATAAATTTCGACCTTCCTTCTTCCGCGATATCGGCTTTCCGCGCTGCTGTGTATATGCCGGCATTAAACGAAATTGCAGCACGACCGAGGCCACCGTCCTCGGCGAAAGAAGATGATACGAGGGTGGGGGGGTGGAAACGATTGAGAAGAGGGGGTGAAACGCGGGTATTGAAATACGCGCATGTCCCCCCCGACGACACGCTTCCAATTACATTACCGAACGCAGCCGGTTGCGTCACGCATGCCGATTTGTCGCGGGCAACTTTGCGGCCGTACCGTTCGACGCTAAAAACCTACTACGATTTTATGACACTTCCGCCTCGCTGCGCCGCATTCAATCGGACCTCTGCCAATTTACTTCTGCCGAAAGAGTCTAAAGCGCTGGCAAGCGTTACGGTACGCCGTGAGGATGATCAGGTCATTGGTCAGGCTTACGAAGTGCAGCGAGCGGAGAGTGCGTTATCTATTGTGCACTCTGGTCAAATGTAATTATAGGTGTAACGCGTGATAGAATTCAACATCCATCCTTTCCATAGCGTTATCTTTACCTATCATAATTTGTCTACAATAGGTCACGCTTACGAAGCGCAGCGACTGGAGAGTGCGTTATCTATTGTACTCTGGTCAAATTTAATCATTGGTGTAGCGCGTGATGGTAACAGCCATTCTTTCCATAACGCTATCTTTCCCTGTTATAATTTGCCAACAATAGTTGGTCCCCATAATAATCATCGTCCTAATCCTTTTCCTGTGTATCAGCATCTCCATAAACATTTTCCCTCATTCAACCGATCAGGAAAGCAACTTCCGTTCCTTTTCCAAAACAAACTCTTTTGAAAAAGATTGCAAATAAACAATATTTTCGCAGATACATAGAAGAGTCTCCACCACTCCTCATTACACCCACGCAACTCTCACAACCCAATCGCAAGTAAAAAATTCGCGGAACTCGAATCAGTTGTACCGTTCGTCGAAACAGACGGCGCATTAGCCACGAAAGGCAGACCGAACGTTCGTCGAACAGTCGGATTGGTTCGAATCTGGGGCAGAATCCGCGAGAATCGACGGGCGAGCGTCTGGCCAAGGGTTCATTCGATCGGTGGGGTCAATTCGGGTTGGTTTCGGGCGTTTCGCCGTGCGCGATAACTCCTCTCCCGGTGTTTACAGTAATTACGGGCCCGGCTCGCACGGTAATGGCACGCGGCGGCGGCGGCGTCGGCGGCGTCGGCGGCGGCGGCCATCGAGGCACGCGGGCCAAGTGGGCAGAGCAGCAAGCGGGCATTCCATCTATCAATCATGATTCTCGAGCGGCCGGGGCATTAATCGCCACGAGGAAGGCCAGAGCGGCGGCATCCTCCCTGCTCCGGAATTCGATTTAATTAAGGCGGATCGCGGGAACGTTCAAAACGCCCGTTTCTTTCGCCGATGCTTTACGGGGGTGGCAAATTAAATTCTCCTTCCGCCTCGACCTCCTCCTCCTCCCTCTTCCCCAAACTCGCCATCTTCAGCCCCTCTCCCTACCCTTCGTTCCCCTCCCCCTGTCGACCTCCTATCCGCTCTTTCTATCCGGCCGACGACTCTAGCTCTCTCGAGAAGCGCGCAAAGTTCATGGCACTTCGGAGAGCCTTACTTCGTTAAGTGCATCGTACCGGACAACGTCATCGTCGTTATGAGTCGCTTCGACTTTACAGGCGGCTAACTTCATTACCGGGCGGGGGTTGAGGGCGCGAGGCGGCAACCCTTCCCGCGAACTTGCCGGCGAATCTATAGAAAAGTCGAGATTACCGACTCCGCGTGTCCTTCTACAAGCCGATACGCTCCGACTGGCATCTACTTTGCCGTGGATTTTCGTGCTTGGGGTTGGGGGAGGTTAATGAGGCTGGTTCCAAGCTGGGCGAAGATCAACCTACGAAGACTCAGCGTCGACACATATTCCACAATTGCGCCGAACAAGCGGTAATTAATGACAATACATAGGTACGAGATGCGAACAAGTGCGAATCAGAGTAAAGACGAAAACTGTGAAGTAACCATTCGTGCTTTCTTCGTTAACGTTCCATTATTCGAGTATCGTCGAATATTAATCCGGAAGTTCGCGAGGAAACGATTCGCGGACTAGCGGACGGCTGCGCATCGGGCTAATTAATCTGTCTTTTGTGCGGGACGTTAAAAGGGCAAAGTGAAGTTGATAACGAGCCGGTGGGCGGGTCTCGAATTCGGGCCCTGGGCCGATCGTATCGCGGAACGTCGGACGGAATATCGAGTAAATTCGTAATGAGCTCCGAGTCCCTTTCTCCGCCGCGGAAGACAACGTCGATACGGCACGTCAACGTCGCCGGTGCCTAATTGAAACGGGCGCAGACAATAATTACTCGGCCGGCTATGACCGCCAGCCACGCGAACGTCTCGTTCAAGATCAGCGTAGTGTCTCGTAACGCCCAATAACGAGGCCCGTTGCCCAGGCAGTGTTTCACTGTACATCAGCCGCAATTACGTCGAATAAGAGGCCCCCGCTTAGAACGAAAGCCGTGACCGTAAAATAAAGACCTCTGTTTTTAACCGAGCCTTCGGGCAAATATTTAATTACTCGCCAAATATTAGTGTTACGGCCCACACCCCACACCCCATTTAGTTTCTATATTATGTGTCTAATTATATGTACCTACAATAATGTATGATTTATGATTAACATTAATTAAGTAACATATATATTTATATAAACCATAACTTATAACGTCATCGTACACGCACCATAGCTACAGCCCCAACATAAGACTCCTTTTTATGACTCAATACTCAGACTATTAGCAAGAAAATTAATAAAATATTTTAAACTAAAACTACTTCGATACAAGGAAACTTCTACCCCCAAGACCGAAGAAACCCACCACGTATCCCAGGCCGTAACAATTAGACTCGAAATAAAAACCCTGCCTCTTTTTCAACCGAGGCTTCGGGAAAATATTCAATTACTCGCCGAATATTTGACTCGAGCTACGTCGCACGCTAATTTTTCCGAATAACAATCGTGAGGATACAGAGCTGTTCGTAATTAGCGTTTATCGCGCACGCGTCCACATTTACTACCCGCGCGCCACAAATTGGGGACATAAACGTATCGGATACCGACGCAATCGCATTGGCAAGATCTTCCCAGGAACGTGAAGCCACGGAATATTGCCGGAGCTTCGAACAACCGACCGGTCCGGCACAAAAGGTTTCGCCCAGGCAGATTCGTACGGACCGTCCGTCGAGTCTTTCCATTGAACCGACGTCGTTTCGCAGAAACGGCGGAACGGTTCGACTACGCGCCGAGGAACGCGAAAAAGGGCTAACGATCGGGATCGATACCCTTCGGAATCGTATAACGATTCCTCGTCGTCAGTGCCGTTCGACCGTACGCCCCGGGACATAAGTCCCACGGGACCCGGCACGTCCTCCGGGTTTAATAAAAGAGACGTACGCCGGTGGGGGTGCCAGGGGGTAGAAATCCGCGAGAACGGACAACGACGGAAAGAAGCGGAAGTCGTAAATCGTACCTGCGGAAAAGGATCGCGCCCGTAAAATTCCAGCTGCGTCGCTACACGGGACGGAGCGGGGTGGACGTTTGGGGAGGGTGAGAGGGGGGGAGGCAGGGATTTTATCGATTCAATATCTCTCTTTTCTTACGATTGGCCGGCGGTCGACGCGGGGTGCCACAGACTACGGAACGAATACCAGAAGAAAGGAAGTTGAAGAGGAGAGTTGACAGAAAGGGTGTCCAAAAAATCATCCCAACCCTCTCCTTGCGAATAACAACAAAGGACTACAGACTGATTCGCACTGAATCTACCTAATCTAACGTAGAAAAATATTTGCGGAGGTACGGGGTGCGAGAGAGCGAAATCGAGGATTTGGGGGAAAACGTGTGATTCTGGATACCATCCCTTGCGAGGGGCGAAGTCGAAGGAGCCGCGCATGCCCGATTCGGCGGGAAAGGATATGCGCTGTCCTTGGCTCCGGGGTAGCAGAGAATCGGGCAACCTGTACGAGCCGAGGGGTTGGAATCTCGGCGGACAAAAGTTGCCCACCCCATCGCCACCCTCCCGGCTTCGGGATATCGAATAATATACGCGCGCCACGTTAAGGAAATTTAAGGTCTCTCCCTTCGTTTCCTATCCTGGCTCCTTCTCCTGCCTTCCCTTTTACTCTCTCCCTCTCTCTCTCTCTCTCTCGTTCTCTTGCACCCCCAACTCCCGCCCCCGTAAAACGGCGAGCCTTAAACGCAGCCGCCGATGCCATTGCCGCCGCCGCCATCTCTGGATATGAGAGTTTGGATTTATTTGCCTGAAATATCGTCGAGACATCGGGCCGGATTCCGTGGCCTCTCCTCGCGCCGTTATTGCCCGCGAGGAAGCGTTTCCCGGGCGAAACGTTCTTACGTCGACTAGGTTAAAGATGACGATCCGCGGAGCCGAGGGTAATATTGTCAGTCTCATAACTCTTGCCTTTGAAGCAGTCCGGTAATACGTTCTACGGCCTTCAGGGAAGCGCCACTTATTCGCGTGGAAATGCTGTCGTTCGAGTGGAGCGGTGACACGCGCGTAAGGGATGAGGGAAGTCAGGTAAGGCGTAGGGATGATTCGCGCTCTAAATTTGTATCAGGTGTGAACGCTGATGTGCTTTGTAACGGGCGGAACAATTGCGCCGGTCTACGGAAAGGTCGATAATGGACCGGTGCACATAAACAATTCGTTATCCCGAGCTCGGGGGGTAACACGTACGAGGGGGTCGCCAACTCGTAAACCAATTAGGTCGGCTTCCTGTTTGCGCTTTCTAAACCGGATAGTCGTTCTCGTTGTCCGCCGTTGGTTTACTCGGAATGAAAAATACACACCCTGAAAGGGAAGAACCGGAGGGAAAGGGAATGAATGAGAATAGGAGGGACGCGGGAAAGGTGGAATTGTCGGTGCACTTTTCGATCGAGTGTGTGTGTGTGAGAGAGATAGGGCGAAAAGATACAAACGAGTCACGATACTGTTTAAAGAGGCATGGAAGCCGTAAACGCTTTGGAGAGAGCAAACAAAAGAATACAGACGACAGTCCGAAGAAAGACACAGACAGATTAGACTGTGTAAGCACTTGAATTTGTATCCAGCAAAAAACAGAGATATAATAATCGCGATTAGAAAACAAAACCAAGTTCCTCTATCCAGTTCAAAAAGTTTCGAAACTAATCACTCCACGATGACATGATCTGAACTACCCCTATTTAATCGGAAGCTATCGCTTTGCGCCCGTGGAAAGATGGATGAAAAAGGGGGTGGAAAAAAGAGCTCGGCAAGGGTAGAAACGGCGTGCGATAATACACCTCTCACGCGCGGTGTAAAACGGTGCCAAAAAGAGAGACGCGACACAGGGCGAAAGTTTGAAAGAGGAAAGAAAGGGGTGTCGCCGCGCGCACGCGCAGACTCACACGCTGAAACGTACGCGCGCACACGTCGGCGAGAGAAAGGCGCGGGGGTTGGTGCAGGGAACGTAAAGTAAAATAGACGAACGCTCTCTGCCGTCTAGAAAACTAATGAACCGTGCATTCCCCGTCCGTAGCTAGTCCGCGATTCCTATTGTGCCGGATCTGGACAGACGGCGGGAGAAGAGAGGCAAAAGTCGGAGGGCAATCCGGTGAAAGAGACTCTTCCGGCGGGTTTCCCTCTTTCTACCCCTGTCTTCCACCCCTGTTCTCTCGGCTCAGACCCGCTACCCGTCGCCCTGCCCATTTCGCTACGCGCACTCGGCCCGACTCGCTCGACGGAGCCACGCGACTTAAGAAAGGAGAATCCTCCTTTTCTGGCACGCTCTTCATGCCCGGATAATTGTTGACTCAAAGAATCCGCCAGAACTCACCTGCATGCCGCGTATCTCCTTTCATGGACTTCGGCGGTAGCGTCGGTCCGCTGACTCTTTCGTCACAGAAGCTGTCCGCTTCTACGACCATTTTGGGCCGACGGAAGGGTGTAAGGTGGAGACGAAGCAGGGTTCGATTGAAATACGAGGTGAAAGTTCTACACTTAGAGATGGAAACGCAGAAAGATCGCATAGTAATAGTGGAGAATTAATGTCGTAAAACATTGCAATGAAGGTAGATTATGAGACTGTGCCGTTATACGTTTGTGCGAGTTGGGTTCAACGCTGTATTTGTATGGAATACAAAGTCGATCGAGTTTAAAAATATCGAAACAGAGTGCAGAATATTTAAGCTGCTTTCTGCATCTGTCGTGTATTTAAGCAACAACTGAATGTCGAAACTCCATAATTCAGAGCGCGAGAAAACTCAGCCGATCGGACCCCAAGTTATTCGTTCAAACTTGAACACATTTCTCCGTTCGAATTGCTGAAAAAATCTGATAGCCGTCGTTCTGCTCTCGATGGAAACTCAATTATACGTCGACTATCGTCTTCTCGCCGCATTACCCTCGCAAAGTCACAAGCAGCTTGCTCCGACGCTTTCGCGTGACGCTGCGGCTTCCGCACTCTCAGAATTATTCCAGGCGCGGAGTAAAAGCTGGCAATATTTAAGAAGCACCGACATAACGTCAGAGGGAGAAACGGGCGGTAGAGACGGAAAGCAGAAGTAACGAGGGTGCGAACAAGAGAGCAGTCAGCGGAAGGCGGTGTACGTTCTAATAAAGAAGATGGAAGCGGTCGAGGTCCGTTTCGTCAAAGCGGAAGAAAGAAGGGCGAGAACAGGAAGCGAGCCACTCGCAGCGGAATTATTACCCGGGGGTGGCACGGATTACGGGAAAATGGCTATGCGCATCCAGCGTGAGCAGATGTATTTCACACGATAACGACTTTAGTCACGGTGTCACTCTCTCTGGCGCGTTTTGCCAAGCCGACATCTGGCAGGACTGTCCCACATAATATAAAAGCTCTGCGATCCTCGTGGCCGCCGCGGCGGAACTTCGAGGGGTTGGCCAACAGTAGTCGAAATTGACGGTGTCGACTCACTCTTTTTCGGGGGTGAATTAAGCGAGACCGACGGCGAGCGTGTAATTTTTGTTTCGCCCGCTCCGGCATTTGTCGAGGGGTGCGGGCTGAGGGATAGAAGAGGGAGTCGGGGTTGGAAGCGAAAGGGAAGACTGCGGAGAGCGCATTCATCAAACCGTCATTTCTTCTCGCCATTGTCGCGGGGCGAAAAATCGTCTGCGGCGGAAAAAGTCCCTTTCGAATGGCAAAAGTTGTCGCTGACTAAAATGGCATTTGCCAGGCCAGACGTTCGTACGCCGCCGGTCGTTCCGGCGTACATTAGCCCGAACCGTGATCTTTTCTTTGTTATAAAGCGAACTCGGCGCTATTGATCGTTTCGCCTTTATCGGACTCGGAAACAGTTTTTCTTCGAGTAAAATTCGAAAAATCTCTCTCCCCGCAACGAATCAATTCGACTCGAAAATCCACACATTACGTAGAATTTCGAAATAATCATTATAAAAGTCACGTTATTCCCTCGCGAAATGAATACGGGCTGTTCATTTTGAAACTGGTGTAAATCCAGTTTTTTAAATGAGATATCATATAAATAAAAAGTTTACCTCAAATTATTAAAAAAATTATGTGATATAATTTTTTTCAAATGAACACACCGCTTTCAGAATAAACGGGCTTTATAATACAATTAATTTTTCTAATATAACGCACGAAACCTCGTATATGTGATATTCGGTCAGTTTGCAAAATTGGGCGAAAAAAATTGGGCGCAACACGCTCAGGCTACTACATTCAATCAAAATTACTCGATGGCACATATTCGCGGGCACCTTTCTGCCGCGTGCGGGCCGTATTTTCGAGCCGTCCGCTTACGGCGCTCGTTAAGGGCGCGCGATTCAATGGGCGCAAAAATCCGTAGGTACGTTCAATTACTGCGTTAAGAGTGCGGCCCTTTTGCGAATTACGTCGTCGCGCCGTACCTTTCTCGGCGAAACGCCTCGGCGAACGGGAACGATAATCATTTTGCCGGGAGAGCCTTGGCGAGCGGAGGTGGATGGAAGGTCGGACGATAGTAAAGGGAGGACCTCGAAGGAATAAGGACGGAAAATGAGGGTCTTGTAAGGCCAGGTAGGAGGTGGGCTTCGCCGATCGATTTTCCATCCACTTGAGAGTACGCTCTCTACAGTTTAACGGCCATGAAGTTTCCTTCGGGCTCTGGGCCAGATCAATCAATCAATTACGAACAAAAACGCGCGTGCGGAGGCCTGGCAGGATCGACTCGCGCGCGGGGTGGGGGGAGACGGGAAGTGCTGAGTGCCACTTTCGAGGAGTTTGTCCGACGAATAGGTTACGTGTCAACGATACGGCCGTGTCAAACTTTTGGCAGAAAGGCTCGAGTCACGGCTAGATATCGGAAGAATGCATGATTCGAGAGCAGGTATTAATATTGATGAGATTTTTCCACCGACTGTGCTGGGAAATGGAATGGAATGCTTGGACCAGCATTGTGATCCAATTTATACGTCGTTCGGATTAATAACGGAGGGGTCATTAATGGGCTGGTAGAATTATATGGAGGACGTTTGCGACGAGAAGCAGAGACGCAATTATCGTCCACCTAAATTGAGAAACCTTCTCACAACTCTCTTCTTTTCCTTGCTGTTCGAGCGAGTCCCTTAATATACCAGTGGACTTTTTTGCAATATCATCGTTAACACACCCCTTTGTCTGATAGCGACCTGCTGTTCGTCACGCGCTCCTCCCTCACCCTTTTTTTGCGGCAGAAACATTGGAAAGTGCCATCGAACGAACTTACCGAAATATTTTCCTCGTTCTTTTCTTCTCGCTGGCCGATTTGCGAGATGCAGTCGGACAGGGAGGGTGGCGAGGAAATTGTGGTTATCGGAAAACGTGTCGACGAGCCTCCTTCCGCCAACCCTTTTCCCTTTGCCGACGATTATCCGCCCGGCAGCCGGGATAAGGGAGTAAGTAGAAACCGATTGGCGAGAGCGAGAAGAACGACGCGTCCGAAACGAGTCTCGCCATCTGTCGCCCCTTGCGGTCGAGGCCATTGGGCCGGGCAAAAAAAGAGGACGACGGAGGGTGAGAGGGAGGTGGGGCTGAAAAAATTGGAAGGAGCGATTTTTCAAAGGCGCATCGTTACCGAGCTGGGGGGGTCCCGCCTGATTATTTCGTTCGTCGTTCGCGGCCTAGCACGAATTTTCCCATCGCCACGAATATTGCTTCTCACCGGGCTCACCTTTTTTTTGCTTCCGATGGCAGCGAGAGCCCTCGGCCTAATGGGAAATTTATCGTCCCGTCGATCGCTGATCGATAGCAGGCCGGTAATCGATCGACGGTAACGACCGCTTCCTGCCGAATCGCGACTCGGCCGTGTTCGTTTTATGTCGGATCCAGGGTCCTGTTCGAGTGACCCAGTCTCGTTCGGAAGTCGAGAACTGTTAAAGATTGAGATAGCGTGTTTTGAGAGGATCGACATATCGCGGAATGCAGTATTGCATTCAGCCCGTATTTCACGTCCTTTCGTATCCTGATCCCAAACATCAACTATCAATTGCCCCACTTCATCTTCCCTGCATGAGGTTCCTCTAATCCTTCACGGCCGAAATGAAATTTGCAACTGCGACGTCTTACTGCACAATATATCTAGGTATATATTATATATAGTGTAATAGAGTATAATAAAGTATACTATAAAAAATTCATCGATTCTGCATCAAATTATCTATATTTTCCCATCTCTCTACTAATTTGGTTCTTCGAGCATCTTCACCCCTTCACCCCAGCAATTTTGGCCTTTCAAGCCTCATCACCCCAGCAAGAACGAAGCTCAGATTCTTCTCCGTCGACGATGCCGGAAAGAAATGAGCTTTAGGCTCCTTCGACGGCTTCCGATGGCTTTCCAGGCAGACTAGAGTCTCCACTGCGAAATATTTGCGGCTAGGTGGCCCTTTGCGAAGGTAAGGCGACGAACAGGGCTCGTAATTTCTTGCCTCCGCTTCTTGCCGAACGAGTCCGGTGCGGTGCCCGGGTCCAATCGGACCGCCTATTATCCGCTTTACTGGCCCGCGTAAGCCGTAAAACGTAAACGATCGTAATCCCTCGAAACATCAGCGACTCCTGTAAGTCCGTGGGACCACCCAGGCCGGGGAAAGAAAAGGGAAGAATTTCCCGTTCCACGCGATATCGCTGGCAACAAGAAAGAACCACTTTGCGGCCAAGTTCCCTCTAACTCCCGTACGTAACCGGGCGAACTTTCGAGCCGCTCATTTATTATTTCATACGGCGAGCTTGTTCGTAGCCGGCGGATCGATAAGCGTTTATCCCGCAGCGATTAATATTCATTCCCGCGTTCGAACGTCGCGCACCTCCTCAAAGGCTGACCTCGATCCACATCCTCGCATAGAAAGATATCGACGAAGATCCCATTACGAGCATTATCGCTGCCAAACACGGGATGGTTCGTTTAATAAAATTCGGTAATAAAGGTCGAGAGTAGGCGATCAAGGGTAATCGGCAAGTACCTTCTACTGCACTCATCGAACGCCGTATCTATGTTAATGGATCGTTGTCCTTTTATGTAACAGCCGTCTGTTGTACGTAATAATTTCAGCCGATTGTCAGCGGATCTGGCGGACGACCGACAATTTTGCCCGGGGCAATAATCGTACGACAGACTTTATCACCCTGCCATCGATCAGTATGTTACATTCGGTACTTGCTGTATTGCTCGTAGGTCATAATGATCGACAAGCCCAAACAATCCGCGGAAGGCAGCAATTAACGGTCGGTTCGCACGACCCACACGTGGCCGTTCACGAAGACGTAATCGCGTTAAGTACGTCTTAATTCGGTACGATAAATCAGTACACAGAGTGGTCCAACAAACTGCGAGGCTAAACACTGTATTGGCGAGCGGTTCTTATCTCTATTTACGCTTCATCACTCGGCCGACGGTCTCCGTCCAATAATTCATGAAGGGAACAATTAACATCCGCCGACTGAGGCGGAGGCACTGCGAACTTAGGCGAATCCGTGCCAGCCGACGTACGGGAAGTCCTCTGTCATCCATAGAAGCCTGCGAGTACAAGGGACCGCCCCGAGCATCTCGAGACGATCTTCGAGGACATGCCACGCGCAGTATGGCAGTAGTCCACAAACCCTCACCCTCCTGCCCCTCTTCATCCCTCCCTCTTTCTCTCGCTCTCTCTCTCTCTTCCTTCCCTTCTACCCCTTCCTCGTCCGCCTCGCCGAATTTCAAACTCAATCCTGTCGGTATCGCGGCGCAAATTTATCGCAGCAAGTTTCGCCCGAGCCGGCGTAGGAAAAGCGACGACGATCATTCGCAGAGCGAACTTCGACCGGGGGAGGGGGGGTATGAGAGCGGGAGTTTATTAAGTTGAGAGCTCGTTTACAGAAGGAGGGGAGCCGATGGAAAAGGTAGGAACTCGCCTCGGCGCCAACGTGAGATTCGAGTCGCTGTCCCTTCAACCCCTTCGTCTTCATCCTTCTTCCCGGTCCTTCGTTCTCTTTTGCGAAGCTTCGCTTCTCCTGATCCTACGGTGATTCTCGCTCCATCCCTCTTTCTCTCTGTGTCTGTCCTTCTCTTTCTGGCTCTCAGTCCGTCCCGTTCGCTCCTGCATCCTCTGACGGACCCGACTCGACCACCTTGACTTTGATGAATTTGCCTTGGAAAGTGCACGGCTACGTAAAAGGGGAAATGGCTAAGCGGGACGAGCTTGCTTACCTCTCAGGTAAGATAAAGAGAGGGAAGAAGGAGTCAGAGACGGAGGACGCGCACACCGGAAACGGAGAGAAACAATGGCAGACCGCATAGATAGATAAACGGAAACAAAAGGATTAAAGAGGAACGAAAACATGGGAATGAAATTACGTTGAAGTGCCCGGGTCTGATGCCTTTGAATGGGCGAGGAGTATATTTTGTCAGTTGCTTCGGGGCGGATAATGAAAATTCTGCTCGGTTCCCTCATCGCGACGCCTTCGGTCGACGAACGTCTGACGTTTCCGGCAAAATAATCCGATTCCGGGGGTTCGAAATTAAGGCCACTCTCTTACCGACCGCCGTACCGGAGCCAGAAACGGAGTTTCGGTATCGAACGGCTCTCTTTCCGGATTATGCCGGAGATTATCGCTCCGGCGAATTAGAACGCGGTCAGAATGATTCGAATATGCTGATGGCGACGATAAACATGCCCGCAGAGGATGCGAGGGTATAAGATATACGCCTCCTGCGTTGTAATTAGTAGATGGGATTGAGCCTCGATTACTGTAACTAACGCTGAGTAATGAACGTTCGACTAATGGAACGGTATCTCGTTACTCGTGCTGTTGAATAGTAAAATACGTCACTCCGGCTACCCCCGACCCTACTTCCTGCAAAATAACCCACATTCAGCTCGGTAACTCGCGCCTGGCAGCGCTGTTTGGACAACGCTGCGCTTCGACGTTTCGCTGGGCCGGAAAGAATAAGTTTACCGAACGACGAGTCAACCGCCATCGGCGCGCTTCCGTGATGACGTATCGTCGCCTGCATAACATTTTCACTGCGACCTCTGCGTCATCGCGGTCTGATTTGCGGTCGTAGTCACATCAATCCTTCCCGAAACTTAAGCGTTTCTAGGATAAGAAATTTTATGATCATGGGTTTGTGGGATTATTTTCTAAATGGGAATCTAATGTCTAAGTCTAATCTAAAATCCCACCTAAGAAGGGCGTCCCAAATTTCCAATGACTACCCCGGGAGTTAAACCACAAGAGTATTCCAAGTTTTCTAAATAGACTTTATTTGTGTCGTCGTCGAACGCCGTGACCAAACTGACTGTCGACGCGTGGCCCGGACGCAACGGGGCCCATGCGTCCTAATACAAATGACTGTCGCTCAGGCGACAAAACACTGTCGCCTACAGGTTAATCAAGTAATAGTATTGAATTCTGGCCAATTTGTTCAAGTAGTCTCGAGAGACGATAGGATTAATAAAGAAAAGATGGAGTGTTCCAAAAATCGTCTAAAGAGATAATAGGATTTAAGGAAAATATGGGTGTGGTCCAAAAATCGTTTCGTCCCGGATCCACTGACGGACTCATCAGTTTCTAGCATCAAGTTCCACGAATTCTTTGTCATTCCGTGTAGCGTACGAATATCTGCATAGGAAAAGTACGTACTATTGTGACGTAAAAGCAATATCGCAACTCTGTCGCAAAAGTTCGGGCGTAAAGATAATCCGACAAGACGACTCAATGTCGTGAGACTTCACTCAGCCGAGGGAGATATATCTCTCAGTCCGGGGAAGAACGCACGCTACGGGGATGGGGGTGGGTGTGACAGGGAGGCGCGGTAGGATAGTGAGAAGGTTGCTCGTACGCTCGCGTTGGTGCAAATGTTTTTCTTAACGCTGCCTCCCGTTCGCCGACTGGGGGACAATTTAAGAGCGACGTTTATTCGACGGAGGGTAACGTGTTCATCGGAACGTCGGAACATCCTAATCCCATCAGGCGGAATTTCTCCTCCTGGTCGTCGTCGTCATCCCGTTGCAGAGCGAACGCGAGAGAGAGGGAGAGAGAGACGGGGAGAGAGAGAGAGAGGGGGGGGGAGAGAGAGAGAGAGAGAACGATAGTAGCAGGAAGCAGGTCAGCAAAGGTGGTAGTGACTGCCGACTAGCGACGGAATCCGTTCGTGTGAGGATAGAAGTGCCGACGGTGGTGGTGGTGGTGGCAGTCGTCTGTGTCGTTACACCTCCGTCGCTCGTATGATGTTTGCCATGCCAGGGCTGAGAGAAGCAATCAGTTCCATCTACAGGCAACGTTTACATGGATCGTTTACAGGCCCCTCGTGCGGCTTTAGGCGTGCCAGGCATTTCACGTATGCGGCTACATACCCCCCCTGCCGTTCGAAGGTATCCTGCAAACATCGCTCCTCTCCCTCTCCCAATCTGTCCACCTCCCCATCCCCCTCTCTCGCATTACGTCTCTCCCCTCCTTCTTCCCGCACCGGTCGGACGTCCTTCTAACGAAATTCGAAGTTGAGCCTTAGCTTTCTGGCTCGTTTGCGCGCCGCTCGTCCGAACGTTTTATGCTTCCTCGGGCCTCGGCCAGATTCTTTCCCTCCTCGGACGGCCGGGTATATGGCCCGTCGTTCTCGCCGGTCGTCGTCGACGACGCTCGGCGCCGAAACGCTTGCGAGATCGTTCCGTCGCGCCGAATTGCGCCGGTTGAGTGCTTGCATTCTGCGAAATGATCGCTGCCGGCGTTTTACGCTCTCGCCGTTCGTCAGTTCACGTTCGTCAGTTGACGTTCGTCAGTCGACACACCTGACGTACGAAGCCCACCCCTCCTACGATGAAGAAGTACGATTTTTCGGGGCTGGTCTGGATACGCTTTTTCCCAGCTTTTCCGGACGAGCCGGGACGAACTGCCGCACTTCCGTGTTGTCAAACTCCCGATTGTGCACGGGAGGGAAAATACGCGGGAAATTGTGTTATTGCACGCGTCCGTTTTTGCTGCATATCGATCGTTAGACGGCGGGGCGTACAACGGAGAGTGAAGAAACAAACGCGTGCCTCGAAAAGAATCGAGCTGACTCGATTGCCGAAGCATTGTACGTGTCAGATTGACGCTGATGGCGAATGTTATAAATTCGAGAGTATTGATCATCGTACTGGGTTGCTTTTATTACAAGCCGAAGGTTAAAATAAGCTTGTAGAGTACAGTACACTTATCGTGAGTACAGCGGCATCGTACTTGAATTGCCGAGCATTTTGCTGAGAATAGGTCAACGCCGTCGCGTAAATCCCGCTGATGCAACGAAGACCTTTATTTTCATAATATAATACTTCCTGCCGCGAATTAGCCCGAGTATCCAGTCGTGATTAATGGCCTTCTTCTGCCGGCCGGTTAAGGATTACATAGATAACGCGAGAATTATGAGCCAGGTGGGATTTATGAGATAAACAGGGATTATGAGCATTCCGCGACGATAACTTAAAACCCGCCCTTTTAAACTAATATTCATGCCCGTCCATTCTTATCGGCTAGGCGGACCGTTCGCTGCATCGGTAAACAAAACGACCGGCCAATGATCGGCCATCGAACGGGATCCGAACTAGCCTGACCCTGAATAGATATTCTGCCCTTCAGGCTAATTACATTTCGCCTATCTTAAATTATCGGCACGTTATCGAGTGGCCGAAGTCACGCGAGTGTATCGGGGCTGGGTACGTGCGATTTTACGTGCAAGAAAAGGAGGAACGGAGAGAGGAAGATAAAGAGAACACAGAGGATGGAGTGAAAGAGAGAACGTAATGCTCGCATGCTGAGAAACCGCACTGCAATTTCGCGCTCGTTTCCACGGCATTTCACCGTCCCTTTTTTCCGCCTCCCTCGTTCTCCACCCCGTTCGCAAAGCATACAGACACGTACTCATATCGACGTAAAATTCTGCCGTTTGAAACTGACAGAGTCCTACGCAGTATTTATGCCAGAATGCGGATTAGATTCATTGGAGGCTCGAAGCGTGTATATGATTCTAACATCAAGGTTGCGGTGAGAGTGTACCCTGCAGAGAGAATATTTGAACGCTGCATGACGCGAGTATGTGCGGCAGTATCGTACGAGTCTTTTTATTTTTCCTCCTCATCCCTCTGCTCTCTTTCGGGTTAATGCGCGCCGCGATAGCGTTCGCCGCCGATAATTCGCGAAATCGCCGGAGAACTCTTTGCGCATTAACCATTCATTACTTACCCCTCGAACGGACACGCCTGGCGTGCACGCGACTTCGCCAAGGCCGCCCACTGCCTTCGGACTGCCTATCCTTCTCTCCTCGGCTCCTCTTTTAAAAGCGAACAAATTACAGTGCAGCACCGCCCCGCGCCGCGCGTATTTTGTGCCCGGCCTTTTCCCGCCGAATTTATGACTCGCACAAAAATGAGGTTGACGCTCTTTTCAAAAATTGCCCGCTGCAAATACCACCCTTCACGAAATGCCAACAGGGCCATATTTGCCCTCGACGTAATGTCAAAGAAAGCCGCGCGTCAAAGGTGGAATCTTTAATGATTTGTCAATCCACGTTTATCGCTGTCTTTCGATTCATTTGCGAAGCGCGGAATGCCGGGAATGGGTCGGCTAATTAAGCGTCGGCCTCGTCAATTCGCGGAGGATGCGAGACTCGCAACAGGATGGGCACGACGAGCCGCGCTGAAATTCGAATGGGCGCCGATTCGTGCCCGATGCCGCTTTATTGCCCTCGACGTAAACCGCGCGCCACGTTTTTGATGCGGGGCCGTTAACCGTGGCAAAGTAGGGGACCTATTACGTAACCTCTCCGGCTTACGAAATAGGTCCGAAAGAAAAACTGCGAAAGCTACTTAACGAACGCCGGCCGCGCTCGCAGTTTCAGGAAAAAGAAATTGAATCTTCATCGAAGGGGCTTATCGATTGTCGACGTCATCCGACGCCCTACCGGCCACTTACGGCAAGCTGACCCGAAACGTGCCGAATCTGGCGGTGAATTAACCGCGTAATGCGACCGTCCCAAGCTCATCTTCGAACTAAACACCTGCGCGACGATATTAAGCCGCGGAGCGCAGCTTGCGGCATGGCCATGGCCTGTGTGACGTCCGCTGAATGAGAATACGAGACACTCGGTTACCTAATCCGCGTCTAACTTCGAGCCTAGCCAACCAATTTCGGGAGGGCCTAAAACGGACGTGCCTTAAATGGACGTGCCTTAAACCTCGTCCGACGTCCCAACCGGGAAGTATGGAATATTCGGATCGAGTCAACGGGCCACGGTATTCGGAACGTGCCGCTGGTTCAACCTTTCTGTTTCGAGGATCCGCCCCGCCTGGCTTAAACACGTACGCTCCGTTTGTCTGGCCGCGAAACGGAGAAGAATGCTAAACGCTTAAATGCGGGAAGGGTGGAATAAGGACTTAGCTCTGCCTAAGCGCCGGATGATGAGAAAGAATTTTTTTCCACCATCCTCTCCTACGCGGTAACGTAATCGCGCGTCGTAATTAAGAAAATTACAGTGCAACCTGGCCTCCTTCGAATGACGTAACGTCGTTCCAGGGGTCGTGTCCGGTGCCCGCTGGCCAGTACGGACGCATCGCTCACGTTCCTTCGACCTCGGCCGGACCTCGCAATCACTTCGCTTGTTCCCGGCCCGTCCTCGCCTTATTAGAGACTCATTTTTAATATCCGCACGCTTATCGCACGCCTATCCGCGTCCGCTCGAAATTCAGCGGCAGACACATACAATTTTCTTTTGCCCCGCGAGATTGCAGGGAAGCCGGTCGCCTTACGCGAAGCATATTAATAGGCCTGCACGGTATATGCTAACCACGTACTTCTATGCCGGGTCCAGCCAGCGTAGCGCCGGCGCTAAATACTGCCACGTATATACGGATATAGATATATACGGATATGCATATATATACATATATATATATATATAACCGTTCTTATTCACCTACCGACACACGCCATCGCCGCCTCTAACCCCGAGCATACACGTCGGTACATGCAGACGCATACAGATGTGTCGATACACGGATCCCGGAGCACAGATACACATTAGTGCGCCAAAGTACACACGGCTATCCGGGCGGTACACACGGTTCTAAATATAAGCATGCGTTAGCCTTCCTCTCGCACACACGCTGACTGAAATCTTTGTGCGCCCTCGACGTTTCGCAGGCTCTACGTTCTTCAATTAGGGTTACAACTATGTAATTGTTCGACTCGATAACGGGAACGACGGGAGATGCGCGGAGAGAGAGAGAGGAGTGAGAAGGGAAGGTCAAAGGGTCAGAAAAATGTCTGTAGAGAGGGGACGACATGGTGGGAGGCTAACTGATCGAACGTCGAGCCAGCGAGCACGAATGCGATATTAGAATCCCGGCGGATTAACGGTCCGTTTCAGCGCATTCCGCCCCTCCTACTACCGGGGGGGCGAAATTATCTGGCTGATAAACGTCGAACGCGGGGTTGGGAAAATATTGTTGCTCTCCCGCATCGGCGAGTCCGCTCGCTGAAACAGGTGCCATTTCGTTTAATAGCGCTGTTACCGCCGTTAACGGCACGTGCGCGTGCTTTTTAGTAATTCGCGCACGGACGTATGCCCATCCGACCTCCGCCACCCTCTCCTACCCCACCTTTCTCCTGTTCGTGCATTCGGGTCATCGGGTATTGCGGTCTTTATTGGCCGTTCGCGAGGCGGGACAAGATGCATCGCGTAAAAGTGCGAGGCGCATTTATCGCGGATAAGAATTGTATCGGATGAGAACGGCGGATGGCGCGGATGACAACGTACTTTTCAGGTACCTACAGCTGGATATGGGTTAAAGATACGAGGATAGAAATGTCGGAATCTACCGGAGCGGGCGTCTTTGGGTAGCGGTTAGTGGGTGTCATCGTTCTAAGTTGAAGCGTCTCGTTCGAGCTCTCGATGTAGAATACAGTGTAGAATAACGTGAATGCATCGACGTCGTAATTTTTTTATAATCGCCTTTTTAGAATCTCCTGATCTCCCCGGTATTTCCTACCAATCGAGGCTAGTAGGTGTCAATGTTTTAAGTTGAAGCGTCTCGTCCGAGTTCTCGATCTAGAACGCAGAGTGTAGAGTATTGCTTGCTGATCGGCGTCGTAATTTCTTTATCGTCGTCTTTTTAGAATCTCCGATCTTCCCGGTCTTTCCTATCGATCGTGGCTAGTGCCTGTCAACGTTTTAAGTTGAAGCGTCTCGTCCGAGCCCTGTCCTCGATGTAGAACACACACTCACGGTTCAACGTCGTAATTTCTTTATCGTCGCCTTTTCGGAACCTCCCAGAAATCCCTCCGGTCTCTCCTATCGGTCGCGGCTAGTGCCTGTCAACGTTCTAGGTTGAAGCGTCTCGTCCAACTTCTCCATCTACAACGCAGACTGTAAAGTAACGCTTACGCATCGACGTCGTAATTTCTTTATCGCCGCCTTTTTCCGCCGCCCCCGCGAGCTCGAGTCCCTTCCACCGTAAAAAGTGGAAGTAAACTGGCGCCGGATCCTGTTTGTCCATTCCGGCGTGCAATTCGCCATAGGCGAACACGGCCGACGTCGGACGCGCAGGTTGCGGGAGGGCACGTTGGCCCCGCAGTCTGCGGATGTGCATTCATCGCGTGCATTATTGTTAGCGTGGGTGTGGGCACGGCGTGACTATGAATAGGGAGCAAGTTTAAGGCTACGGCGCCGGTGTACGTCGCGCGGACGCGCGCCGGTTAGTAGCCCCGGCGCACGAACATTTACACATTCATATTACACGGTGTGCGCCTGTCGTGTAAGGGAGTCCGGCGTACATGTTCCTATCCGCAAATCACGGATCCGCACACCCAGTATGTCAGTGCGATGCCGCACGCTCCGCGCGCGCTCATACGCGACTACGCACAGTATACATATTGCGCGCGTACACTTACACGCGTTACATGCATACCCGAGGCTGTAGTTACACGCCTACAGCGGTATATGCGTGTACGTGTGTACCGTTCGTTCGGCCTCGAACGTGTGTCCGTGCAGCTTTCACGCCCGGTATATTTTAACCGTGTACCGCTGCGCTGCTATTCGTGTTTGACCGTATACATCACATGTATCACGTGCGAGCGGCCATAGCCATTCTTTGCATATTCATATCCTGATATCGCGGATCGACGCGCGGGCGTGCGTATCTCACGCGTCCTCTGTTCCAAGATCGCAGCACCGGGAATCGCGGAGGTCTCTCGCGCATTGACGATTTCGCGGACTCCGAAAGAGATAACGTATTTGTATATGTATACGTATATGTACATATTCATTTCTTCCGTGGAAGCGGATTCGTCGTACGCTCAAGTTCGTCTTTCGAGGATTTCTGTTTATGTCGCGCGAGCGTATTTACGAGGAACACGCGTTCTCTCTCTCTCTCTCTCTCTCTCTCTCTCTCTCTCTTTCTGGCCACGCGGACCGCGCTTTGTATCCCACTCGCGCGTACATCTTCAAACCCGTGTTAGCATATGTGCATAATACGCTCACGATCCTGCCTCGTAGGTACTCGTATGTACTCGTACGTACTCGCCCGTGTGACCCGTTCCGCGAGTGTCTCAGCCAACGGTGCGCATTCATGCGTCCGCGTAATGCGCTTAGGCGAGTGTACGTCTTTGCACGAGCGGGCGCGCACGCGTGCGTGAGCGCGCGCGTGTGCGTGCGCAAGGAGGGCGACACTCTTTGACAGATTTACGCGCGAATGCCCCGCTGATACTTCGTCATGAGTCTGTATAATGGCCGAGGAAGTGCCGAGCGCTGATACACGCCTACGTAACAGCAAAGCATTAGCGGCTCCAGATTCGGCTGTTAAGAAGACCTTGAAAGGTCCATCGTGATTCGAAACAGAGAGAAAAGCGTATTTATCCGCCCCCACCGGGCGGAAAGTCCCATTGATCAGGCGCGGCATCGAATCCGGAGACGAGAAAGGTATTCGCGATCGGGGGAGGAATTATGAAGGGCCGCACCCTTCAAACGCACGAAATCGAGCGCGGAGTTTGCGGCGGACGGAAGTGGCTCGTGCGAAAATTATGGTCACGGTCCTTTTATTAACCCTCGCGACTGCGTAGATAAAATCCCTTTTACACCGCAAAGGACCTGCGCGCTCGTCCACGTCCGCAACATCTACACTCTCCCACACATACTCACATATACACTCTTTTTCCATCGAGTCCCTCTATCACAGCCACACACGCTCCCACACACGCTCACACACGCTCGCACACACCGGTCTAGGTTTTTCGGTCCGACGACGAAGATATTTTTTCTCTTTTACGAGAACGTCAGAGTGATTGCAGGAGTCCAGAGGGTGACAAAGGGACGGTGAGGCGAACGGGGGTGGGACGGGATGTGGGAAAAAAAGGACGCTAAAGAGGAACACGAGAGTCGAGGGGCCGCCGTTAAGAGAACCGACGTGGTCGAGGATATTCCGAGGGGGTTCCAGGGATTCGAAAGTGTCAAACTTCGTCCCTCCGGCCCGCCTCGCTAATGGCGCTCCCCCGGAGCTTCCACTCCGGTTGCACGGGAGAACTTTAACTAGTTCTCTGTGGGTCGTGGTCAAGCTCGTAACCTTGCAAAGTGTGATTTAGGGACGTGGCGGGAGGTGGCTGTCTTTTACCGGACGACGACGTGCACGTCCACGACTGCCTCGACTACCTCGACGACTGCCTCGACTACCTCGACGACTGCCTCGACTACCTTGACGACTGCCACGACGACTGCCTTCACTGCCACGACGACTACCTTCCCTACCTCCGCTACCTAGACTGCCGCGGACGAGCTACCGGTCGGATACAGCTCCTTTTAATTGGCCCGCTGTGGTCGCCCGGCGATGAACATTTTTTTGCCGCCAGTTTGCTTCTGACAGAGGTAAAGCCGACGTCCCGCCCCTCGGGGCTTTTCGCTTTAAGCCGGAGATAATTCGGTGTGTCTTCGCTGCTTCTTCTGTCCTACCCTGTCGCCTCTTTTTTTTTTCGAAACTGTCGTCGCTTCGTCGGAAACGCTCGGTTGATACAATTTTTCCTGGACAGTTTAACCGAATTTACGGTACGACAGTGCCGATGGGCTCGTTAATTGCGGAATGGACAGGGACGGAGGTAAAACGTCATCGGGCGCCGCGACGCCGAGGTGCAGGGATCGCGGAAATTTTTGAACGGGAAAATTCGGAGAAAATTTTTCATTCGTACCGGCACGACATCCGCGTGTCAGCGCGCGATAATTCCCGAAATCCTGCATGTCCCGCGGGCTCACATAATTTCCTTCTCGTAACGGGATCGCGAGGGATGTTGCTGTTTTTTTTCGGCTGCCTTTGCCGGCAATTATTCTGACGGCCGTTTCGTCGACTGACACTTTCCGGGTGGACCGTGTCTGTGGTTGTATGAAACGAGGATAAGAATTCTGCGTGCGGGTTACCTAGGTCAGTGATTACCAAAGTGTGGTACCTGAGAAGTACGTAGAAAATTCTAGAGGGTACACCACTTTTCTGTTTAAAACAATTTATGTCCTTTTATTCACAAAAAATTATAACTGGAATCCAAAACTTGGACGAATAAGGAGGTATAAGTTATGATTATTTTCGCCATAAGAGCACGCGGTTAAAAAAAGCGACTACTGACCTACGTGACGTAATAAACGATTTCGAAAGGGTGTGCATGAATGTAGTTTGTCGTGTTCATAAGCTCTGTAGAACAGTTGAACACGCATTCTATCCCACACTACTCAGAGCTAACTTTTCAAACGTTGCCGTGTGCCTAGATCAGAATACCTCCTAAAAAGAGGCTTATTAGCACGGCTCAAAAAACAGAGGCTGACTCGAGCCACCGCAAAAGAGAGCGCGTCCGATCCGACGAATCGGGTAATGTTTGCACTTAATCCCGCGAGACTGGATCGCGCAAAAAGCGTCCGTCGGAAGGTCGGTGGGCTCGAAAAAGCACAAAGCTCGTCTGCTGCCATTCTGCCTCCCCCGCTACCCGGCCAACCGCCCCATCCGTCTTCCTCCCTCGGCCGCACTTCCCGATCTTCCCCAACCCCCTCTCCTGCCCCGCGACCTCCGCTGCGCATTTCCGGCGGCGGCAACCGCAGGGACGAGAAACAGGAGGGCGAGACGGCATCGTTACCATATCATGGCCTTGTTTTATCGTCTGCCGGCGGCCGCGTCCGTCGCAACGTCCAATCCATTTCCAGCGGCTTCGGCGCCGTCGGCGTTGAGAGAAAAAAAGAGCCGATCCGTCGAATCGGCCCCGGAGCCCGACGAAAGAGAGACGAATTGATATTCGCAAAAACACTTTGACTTCCCCACCTCTCGCGCCGCCCCCGCTGCCGAGGATTGAATTTGACAAAAACATTCTCACTCGCCGGCTTCCCACGGGCGAGAGAGCCCGCCCGGTTTCCTCTTCTGCCGCGGCAGGACGCGGACCGGGAGGATTGTTCGGAGCTTCGATTGATTCGGCCCAGACGACGGGGCTCGGAATTCTATTTTTACCGGTCGCGCATTCTACGCCCGTGATTTAAGACAATTTAGAGGCCGCCGGCCGGACGTATATTTTCGTACGCGAGCGTACGCTTTCGTACCGGCGAACAAGTGGGCAACGATGGCAGGCCTGAATGTCAGCCGGATCGGCCATTATTCGGATGGCGGTGCGAAACGATCGCTTCGACTGAAATATCGTCGGAACGCTGGGTTGCTCTAACGAGGAAGGCTCGGGCGTGGCCTTGAAAAGGCAAACAAGCTTATCCGCAGACGGATCGCGCGAACTTGACAGTGAGAGAGGAGTTCGACGCTGACAATACTTTTTCTGCCTAACGCTCTTCTCTTCCCGTCACTTTGGCCTCATTTTCGGTCCTTGATTGATTATACGGAATTCGAAGCGTGTCCGCGTCGTAGCGCTCGACGCCGGATGAGCTTTCCGCGTAAATTATTCGGGGCCCGTAATGCCGGATGCGGACGATCAAACCGCGACTAATTCCGCTGATCCCTTCACGACAAATTCCGCCGATCGCTATATTCCGCCGGCATTATGCCGATGTACGTTAAATGTCGCGGAAACAATGTTGAAGCGCCAGCAGCAAAAGCAGAATCTATGAATCAGAGTCGCGTCGGTTCGGTGAAAACGATTACCTACTTTTTCGAAATTTCTTCCCTCGAGATTGTGACTCCACGACCGACTTTGTAGACGGATCAGTTCTCCTTCGAATTTTCTTGCTTGACACGATCGATAGATCGGCAAGTTTTTACCATTCGACAAAGTTGGATAATCGACCGTTGGAAGGAACAATGATTTACGTTCGTAGAATTTTACGGAGACAGTTAGCGGGGTTGAAACGAAAATTTGCGGTGCGCACTGTAACGTTTTGTTAAACGACTTTCATATTAAATGTCGCGCACGCGCGCGTTGCATTAACAGCGGAAGAGCTGCGAGCATTGTTTTTGCCGCGTTCATTTTCGGCGCCTGGCTGAAAAAGATACTATTTCGCAAATTGCCCCGGACGGTATAATTACACGCGGCGCTTCCCGTTTCTATTACTCACTCCTATTAATATAGTAAACGAAAAAAGAAAAAACAATCTCTCTTCTTCCTACCGCGAACGTAGGCTCGCGCGGCCGTAAAATTGTAAAGTCAGAAACGACGCTTTTACAAGCGAGCTTTACGGGATCGAAGAGATCCAATTCCATCTCACGCACCCTCCCTTCCGAGGGGGTGGCAGGCCATTGTCTCTTTCAATTCGCGCGCAACCGCATTTTGCACGGCGTTTCTCTCTCCTCAGGCCGTTCGGAAGCGCCGGAACGAATTTATTAAATGACCCCCGATATTCCGAGTGACACCTAACAATGTCCTCGCTACCATCGGCGTAACTCGACAAATCGGACGTGCGCGCACTCTTTTACGAGGTCGGCGGAACGGGGGTGAGGGGGTGGAAACAAGAACGTGCGCAGGAGATGCGTCACGCACGACGATCATTTACAGGGACATTGTTTCACGGCGAAGCGACGAGTCGCTCGCGTGAAACCGTTAACGACGAGAGCCACAGACGCGTGAAAGTATGTGTGCACCTGTGTATGTGTGCGAGAGAGAGAGAGAGAGAGAGAGACAGAGAGAGAGAGGAAGAGGCGCGTCGCTGTAATTCGCGAAAGGACCCCGCTATTCATCCCCTTCGAACAATGTGCGCTCTATTTAGCCTGGACTACCTCTCTTTTTTTTTGCTACCCGCCGCTCGTCTAGCATTTTGTCGGCAACGTAAACGGGCCGGTGGGAAACGTCACGGAGCAACGACGCTAACGGCTTTTGACGTTTACTTGATATTCCGTTTACGTGACCGGTAGAGACTCGTCTCGTCCGTTTTTACGCTCGTCGCTCGCCGCGCAAACGATCTCTCTTCCGCTTGGGCGGCAAGACACCATGTTGTTCGCGGCTGACGTTCGGCAAGGCGTGGGATTCGCGCAATGTCAAATTTTCCGTGTGAAATTTTTGCTTGCGTGAAACATGTTCGACTTTAACCGTTTTTAGTCCTAGCGGTGATTGGAAAAACAGTGTTAAAAAATGTGAGGCAGCGCGATTATTTTGTATCGAAAAATGCTAATCAGCTCTGTAGCGCTCGTCATATTTTGAATCGAAAAATGCCATTTTAACTGTTGCATTCATTTAAATTGTTCACAAAATCAAAATATTCTGAATTTGTTATCTGTTACATTATGAAATGCATCTATATAACCATATATGCGTGCTGTTATTATAGCTCATAAACATTTCAAGCGTTTACGTTGTACGAGCGTAAACAAAGTCGAACGCGGTACTTCAACAAACTGAGTACACCGTCGGTCGTCCACCCTTTCAAACGTACCGGTACTTTTCGGCGCAAAATCTAAACAGCGCGAACACGCTCCTTGGGACACAAAACGGTTATTAAATATCCGCCCGTCACTCTGATTGGCCCGCGAACGTGCGCGCGATGTCGCGTAATTAGCGCCGGTAGACGGCGCGTATTAATTAAAGAGAAATCCATCGCGCCGCGTGTTTTACAATGTGGCCCCCGCAGAATGGAGCCGGGCCACGCACGCATGCCGACGATTATCTCGCTTCGAGCGTGTCGCGTGTTTATTATGCCGCGGGAGCTCGGCGGGCTCCAGGGCGCTGTGTGGTTAATCATTATTTTCCATTGCCCCAGTAGCTAACTCCCGTTTTTGATAAATGCCGGGCTAAGCGACGTAACCGCCCGCCAAGGGTTCAACGACCTAGGCTCGCAAATTTTACGTCCGCGCTTACGACGCAGGAAGGTACGTGTAATGAGAAGTAGGGAAACTATGAGCGCCGATAAATCTTTCCGTCAGTTCATCTAGCATAATATTCTGTAAAACGTGAGCATTGAGGCAGTATGTCGAAAGGAAGAAAAGTGTCCTGACAGTCAGTTGAATGCAGGTCAAGTAAGTTTTGTAAAAAATGTAGTACTTGCGGTAGGGTATTCGATTAGTCTGATAATAAAATAATTTAGTAACAGGAAATTTAATGTTCCTGACTAAATTATACTACATAGAATCTTTCCTTCAGTTATGTATATATTGAATAAATTACACCCCAATCTGTTAACAGCGTAAGCAGAGTCACTTTCACCTTCTTTCTCGATAATTTAACGACCACCCTGTATACGCCCCTTTCCGCCGTTGGCTCGTCGCAGATACGAGTGCCAGAAATATGCTTCGACACCGACGCCTCTCCGAGCGATTCGAAACATCAGCGTCGTCCGAACAAGCTTGTCGTTAAGAATATTTTTAAGAACCGCCGACGCATTCTTCGCTTCGCGCGAGGAAACGAAAGACGAAGAACGGTCCGACAGCAGTTGGAGGGAGTGAGAGCGAGCAAGAAGAGTGGGAAACGTCGACGGTCCTCTTTTTACATGTCAAGCTTGCGGATTGAGACGGTGAGCCGCGAGCTTTCGATGCCTCGAACAAGGGAAAAGCTCTCGCCTCTCGAAAAGCAATAACGGTGGACGCTCGCCCAGCGAAAAGGAACGATCTGACCGAGTCCGCGGAGAGGCGTTGGGCGAAAACAAATGTGACAGGGGTGGGCGGAGAGAGGGCGGGGAGGGGGAGAAAGAAAAGGTGGGAAAAGTACGGGAGGAAAGAAAAACGCCGAGGCGGGATAAAGGAAAAGTGGCCGGACAAAGATGGAAGCCTTCGGCGGACGCCAATTTAAACCATCGACGTCGGAATTAATTTCGCTCGGACGTTCATAGAAACTGTGGAAAGAAGTAGCGAGTTTTCGACTCCTGAGGAGAGTACGACTGACTTAGCTGCGTTTCGTGTACACTTTACACGATGCGATTTCGAAGAATTCGCGTGTAGCGGCTTAACATACCGCTGCTTAAATAAATATGGACACTTTATTTTAAAGCTGGTGTAAGTAAGTCAATTTAGATATATCATATAAATATTACATAAATAAAAATTTACATTAAATCAATCAGAAATTATGTTATATTATAAACAGATTATATAAACTGTCCATATAATCTGTATCCCGTCACAAAGGAAGATTCACGGATAAGGAACTAAGCCTAAGAGCCTATAGCGTTCGAAAGGACAGTAATGTTGCGTTGACATTCATAAACTAAATCACTTTTCCATTGGCAGTCCACCGAGCAACACGTCACCACAGAACTTCTATTTCCCCAATAGCATTTCTCCGTGCATATTCACAGCTCGCAACCTTTGCGTTCGATCGCCGTGAGGGCAGAAACGGAAGTACGTTCGGAGGGTCTGAAAATATGCCAAAGGTTTTTTATCGGACGAATGAGGCTGGAGGGGGGGGGGGGGAGGGGCAGATCGGCAAGAGGAAAAGTAATACAGTGAGCGACGGCGAGTGTGTCGGGCAATGCCGAAAAACTATTGGCTGACAATGGCCGGTTATAACGAAGTACGTCGCGGTGGGAGTGGAGTGGGTGGCGGCGGAGGGGGGTTAGGCGGGGGTGCACGTTAATTATCGTCCATCTGGCTTATCGCCAGCCTCGAATGAGCTGTGCACGTGAGGTACGGCCGGCGTTTCGCTCGAAAGCGAATAAAGTGAGAGACGGCCGTGGCGGTTGGCGGCGGTCAGAGAGACGCTGCAAGTTAAAACTTTCGCATATATTTCCTCCGGGCCGCCACCGGCCTGGGCGATAATCGCGATTAATCGCACCGGCCCCGCGCTTAAAGCGAGGCGATCAAAGTTGATTACGCGCCGAAAGGGGGGAGGTTAGGCGAGCCTTCGATTGAAGCTCTTTGCACCTGCCAAAAATTCTGTCGGCCGGTTGGTTACAAAAGAATTTCTTTGCGATGGTCTTACTTATTTTTTTTTCGGAAGACTACGATGACGATAGGTATACACCCTGTATGAGTTATCGTGTTGTGCTTAGGAGTCGTTAGACTGATTAGAATGTCTGAACTTCAAAGATGACCGTCCGTAGACGATCTTATCCGCTGCAAAGCACAATTATCTTTGATATTTCGTTCCTTTGAGCGTCGCTGTTACGATATTCGTACATTGCGCACACAGTGCAGCCTCGCGATATTATAGTAAACGAGGGTTACTGCGCAATATTAACCCTTCGAATCGTTTGTCGGCAAACTGGAAGGAAATTTGCTTTTATGACTGTTGCCGAGAATTTATAGAGCGGCAAACGGCTGAGTTTTCGGCGGGATGGGGTGGGCAACTTTTGAATAATATCTTACGCTCTGCGAACACAATTTCGATTACGAGGCAAGGTACTCGACAATCGCATTGACTTCGTTGTCGTCATTCCCTTTATGAGTAACTCCGGGATTGGCCCGAGTTCTCAAATTCTCGACAATAGCTTTATGTTTAATGTACGATGTAACGTATTATTCGTCAGCGTAAATGAAAATTACGTTCCATCGTATTCGATGCCAAGTTTGTTTAACCCGGATTTTACGGAAACGTAAGCGCTTAGTGCGCAGTTCAGGAAAATTAGCCCTTCATCCAGTGAAAATTGAAGCCTTCAGCGGGTTTTTTCTATTTCACGCCGGTGGCAATGTAACATTGATGCGAACAGCAAGACCAACAGTTACTAGCGCGAGCGGCATTAGCTACTTATCGATTTCCACGGAATGTTTCATCAAAACTGATCCTTTATCCGTGAATCCATAATACTCGAGTACGCTCAATATAGTAGCAGGATTGATAGGAAGAGAGAAAGAGTGAGCGAGAGAGAGAGAGAGAGAGCTAGAGCCAACGCAGGAGAGTGAGTGAGAGAGCTTTGCTGCAAACCGATTTGGTTCATTACACCATTCCGCGCGTTACGCCCGGCAAATTGGAAGTTTTAATTAGCACGCCAGAGGCGAAAATGGCGGATATATTCGCGGTAGAAAGTAGCACGTGTACCGCCCGTAAAGCCGATATGACGATAAAAGTACTCGCCGTCTTTGACTACGACATTTCCCTACCCTCGTTCTCCGTGTCCGATCGATAAAGTCTAGCAAGAGTATTCCAATTAATAGAGCTAAGCGATCTCGGGAATATGGCGAACAATTCCGCCGAAACGTCCTCGCTATTTCCCTCTATAATTATTACGAACGTTCTCGCATAAGATTCTCAAGCCCCTCTCATCGCAATGTTTATCCTCAATTCTGTCGCAATTCTCGCCTCATCCTCTGTGAAGTCATACCGCCCAGGGGAGAAATTTGTCGGCAATCGATTTATCGAATGTTGCGGCATCCTCGCATATCGAAAGGCGATTCAATTAAGAGAGCGCGGACTCCTTTAAAATTGTAAGAAGTTCGATCGATAAAGTCTAGCAAGAGTATTTCAATTAATAGAGCTAAGCGATCTCGGGAATATGGCGAACAATTCCGCTGAAATGTCCTTGCTATTTCCCCTATAATTATTACGAACGATCAGATCCTCGCATAAGATTTTCAAGCTCTCATCGCAATGTTTATCCTCAATTCCGTCCCAATTCTCACCTCATCCTCCGTAAAGTCATACCTCCCCGAGGAGAAATTTGTCGGCAATCGTTTCATCGAATGTTGCGGCATCCTCGTATATTGAAAGCCGATCCAATTAAGAGATCGCGGACTCCTTTAAAATCGTAAGAAGTTCGATCGGCATCTCGTCCCGAATATTCCTCCCGATATTCTCGCCGCTCGCTTGTCGAGCCTCGGTTATACGATGGACGGACTGAATAGAGATTGCATTTTCTAAATGGCGAGCATCGCTTACGGGAGTAATGCGGCATTCTCTTCCCGTGCCGCTTTCGGCTGGCAACGAATCGGTCGGATTTAAGTGACATCGGGCACCGCACAATGGTGCTGATTGCCGAAATTAGCTGGCGCAGCCTCTGGCAACGCTGGCCGGCTTACCGTTCGCAGACGGGCTGAGTTAGAAAGGGCGTGGGTTGCCAATGGAGCGATGGGAGGGAACGAAATGCGTAAGGGAGAAAGAACGTGAGGGCCGATAGCGGGAGCGAAGAAGTAGACGTGCGAGCTAAATGAGCGCGCTTGTGTGAGTGCAGTTCGGAGTGTAGAATCAAGATGACGGTGTGCGAAGAATAAGAAGAGAGACGAGCTCGTGGGCCGGAGAGAAAGAGCGAGAGAGAGAGAGAGAGAAGAAGGTTGAAGAGAGTGTGAGAGATTCGCAGTGGCGTGGGTGTGAAATAGTACTCGAGGGAAAGGAGTGGAGAGAGCGGAGGAAGAGAAATGAGAGGTGGGAGTGTGAGAGTAAAAGAGAGAGAGAGAGAGAGGACCGCAGGCGGGCATTTCGTATGGCGTATGGCTTGCGGAGACAATTGCGACTTCCTCTGCAGAGACCAGGCAGACGTTACGTTCGTAACGGGCGTTATAATGGCCGTTAAATCACTTTTTCTCATTGCCGCCCGGCGATTTACTGATTTTTCGCCCCGAACGATCGCCACCGCGCATTGCGGATCATCCTTAACATCTATTTCGGTCCAACTAAGGAGACTCCGCGATATGCGGATTTTGAGAATCAAGGATTTTGCTTGTCTATGATACGCTTGTGCAAAAGCAGTTAATTTCGGACTCTTTCAGCGGTGCATTAGAGAATTTCATTATTAACGATTGAGTGGGCGTGGAGTCCGGAAAATTTTCAAGTACGTTTCATGTAACGTCGCGTGCGAAAGCTCTGCGGTCGGCTCTAGGTGGCCTCACTTTTCACGCCGGCTTTCTTTTAACGCTCGCCGACGTAAAAAACTTCTTTAAGTGCCACCGTCGATGTCGCCCACTTCGCGGAAACTTTCCTGCCACATAATTGCGCGCACAATGCAACGTGCGACCGAATCAAGCCGCGAAGAATAGAACGCTTCGCACGTGCATTACTGTCATCGACATTTCGAAACAGTCGTATATGGTGCAGTGGGGTAAATCTACTAATAATAATTCCGCTTTTGCCTCATAATATAAGGATATAAGATTCGATCAGTTTTAAACAGGTTGGGCGGTTTTGCCCCAGTTCCGGGGCAAGTTGAGTTTGATTGAATCCTCCATATCCAATAAAAAGCGGTCAGCAGGGCACCCGAGCTGGGCCGACACTTCCCAGTTTCGGAGGAGGGGAGGGCTGTATTCGTGATGAATACGAGAGTCTTTATACCGATGCAGCCCCAAGCCCTGGGCGTTCGCCGTGCGACGTTCAGAAGCACCCTCCCCGGTGGAGTAACGTCTGGATTTTAGTCAGTAGGAATCTGACATACGCTGCCCTCTTCCCCAATGGAGGGCAGAAGTCTTCCGAAGATTTCCTTGACGATAAAAAAAAAAAAAAAAAAAAAGTTCCGGGGCAAGTCTTGTTAGTAGCAGCACTGTTTCTAATTTATTAAGATAATCATAAGTTTCAGAAGATATTTTTAATACAATTTAATGCAACTTAAAGAATAAGCCATGCGGTGAATAAAAGCACTAAGATTATCAGGTTTTAGTGGAATAGATAGAAAATACATCAGTATTACATCGGTTTTACCCCACTCCACCTTACCACGAATACGTGCCACGGTCAAAGGTGGCATCGAATTATTCGCAGTCTCGAATATACCGGGTGTGTCTGAAGCTGGATCCTGCACGCGCAGGCTGTCTCCTCTACGCAAAGTAGGAATCTGCGAAGTGCTCGGCCGTCGTGAACGAGAGTGGCGTCGACAGTCTTGAAGACGGCAATCTTGAAAGAAGTCTTGCCGGCCTGTGATTTATCGAGCCCAGGAGTCGTTCGCCGACGACAGGGCCGAGGCGGAATCTGCCTCGCCCGTCGTAGAAGCCGAAACTCTCGAACAAGCGAAAACGTCGGCAGTCGACGGGTCCGGCCCGACCCCGCTACGGCCATAAAGGAAGTGGTTCGCGGATCTTTTTTGCGCTCACCGTCGCGAAGGAGACAGTTCTCGCTGTAGGAAGAGCGCGCTCGCGCGCGCGTGCACTCACGCCTTGGCACGCGGCTGTCAGGAGGCCAACGGTGCAAACTCCTTCGTAAATTCCTTCGCGCGACCCGGCTGGGATGAACTTTACGGCGCAATCACGTACTCGCGCGACACACGCCCGTTTGGGGAGCCGGAGAGGGCTAAAAAAGGAGAGGGGGAGGAGTGCGAAGGAGGGAGTCGCCGGGAATCGGCCCGAACTCTGACAGTTTGACGGGGTTGCGAAGAAAAAGGCGGAGAGTCCCTTAGCAACGGGGCGTCGACGGAAGTGAACGAATTCGATTACCGAAACTCGGATCGCGAGGCTGGCGAGTCAGAATGAGAGTAGCTTCGCTTCTCTTTCTGGCTGGAAAAATGTTAATCATCAAAACACAATATACATTTTGTTCTTATTATTCGTATTGGCCGTGTGTACCTTCTCGATTGGAAGTCAACGATATTCATGCAATAATATTAGTACTGTCGTCAGTGAGAACCTCCCACCTTGAAGTACGCGAATCATTGAAGGGAATAAAAGATGGCGGTTATTGGTGAAAGAGTCGAGCATGTTTCACACTCCGGGATTCCGCCGTTAGACGATGAATCCTACCGAGATATTAACGCACCTCGACCTCTTCCTGCAGCTCCCGCATTCCAATTTCATCATTCCCTTCCACCCTGCACCCCTCGGGTACTCCCACTTTCACCTCATTATCCTCCCGGCAATCCTTTGCCAATCGACGGGAGTGCCGGAAGGGCTTCGACGTTCGTCGGACGTTCGACGCTCGCCAATTTTCGATCTCAAGGCCGCTAACGAGTGACGCCAGCGAAAGATCGGACAGCTCTCATTGCCGACACTCGAATCTTGGGCAGCTTCGAAGTCTCGCACGACCCCCGGTAGTTAGAAAATTTCCACCCTCTTTATCCCGAACATTTATCGCGCCTAATTCGCTATACGTGTCCGACATTCATGGCCGGCCATCTTTTTTTCCATTCTTTTTCTACCATTCTTTCTCATCGTCAAAGAGACGGCTACTTTACGCGCACTGTTTCGTTTGATTAAATCCAACGAATTGCGAGCTGTTCCATTTTGTACTTGCGGTTGACTCTCGGCGAAGTGGCTTCAGCGCTTTCTTTTTTACTCTCTCTCTCTCTCTCTCTCCGTTTCCTCCTCTTTTTTGATGCAAGCTTGTAGCTCGTTCGCCGGAGATCCGATTATGCATGCGTTCCGTCGGTACAAAAGGCAGCGACAGGCTTGCGCCCAGTCGCATTTAATTACGACATATAACCCACCTCGGCCGCGGGACGTAACGAAATCATTTTTGACAGTCGGCTGATTCTTTGCGTTCGTTAAATCCGCGCGAAGGTTCCCGCTGGCAAAGATCCCCGCTCGTAATCGCGCGCATTTCGAAAGCGCAACGCGGTCGGCGAAAGAGAATCATTTTAACGAATACCAGCGTGGCCGCAGATATTCGCACGAGTCTGCCTATGTGAGCGCGCGCGACACACACATAGTACTTATGTGTGCACGGAACGGAAGGATAAGGTCGAAGAGGGCGGAAACGAGAAGCGGAAGAGCGAAGATTCGAGCGAGTCACGTTCGCTGAGAGAGATCGCCAAAAATACATTTCCACCAATGCACTCGACCAAGTGTGTGTGTCTCGGTACGACCTTAGTCATTAGAATTCGGAACTAATTCTCGTTCCACCGGAAGCAATCGGATTTCAACCGCTCTCCGCTTACGTCTACTCAAAGTTCGTTCTTCGAAAAATTCTGTCATGCCATCACGTTTCCGCGAATGTACTGACTGCGAAGAAATGAATTAACTTCGTTATCGCGCCTGGCTGAAAGGGTTGATAATTCAGTGTCCCAGAACTGGTAACGTCACACGCATCCGCGGAAGACACTTGCGGGATAGCAGAGACAGACGCGAGTGTCGAGGACGAGAAGGATAACGAGAAGCAGACGCGGATAGAGAGAGAGAGAGAGAGAGAGAGAGAGAGAGAGAGGGGTAGAGAGAGGTAGATAGAGTCAGATAGAGTAAGAGAGGGATAGAGAAGCAGGGTCGCTGAGAGGGCCGAGAAAGAGAATGCCTCTCTGCGGATGCACTTGACTGAAGCCGGTAGCACGTGCGCCTGACAAAAGATGGTGGGAGCCGGCATGGACGTTAGCTAATTCTAAGCTGTCGCGCCGGGGAAGAAGACTGTGCCGGCTCTCGCGTACATGCGACAGACGGTCTGCGCATTGTGGCGGCGTAACCTACGGACTGTTACGTGCTCCACATACGCGGCTCCCATCCTCGCACACGTACATATGTACCTCAGAATGCAGGCCCGCGCGCGCTCTCGCCTCTGCCGCACGCAAGCCCACTCACACGAGTGCGGATTATACACGCGTTAAACGTGAACGATATGAAGCGCTATGCTTCCCGTTATATGCCGTCTTAGCGTCCCAACAGCAGGCGAACACATGCGTCTTCCGTCCACTCACACGCGGAGCAGATTTCGTTTGGCCGTACTTAGAACCAACACCGACTCGCTACGAGTGTAATCCGTAATGCGCACACTCGCGCGCGTAATATGATAATATGTAGCGTACGTACGCGAGCGTAACACTAGAAAGCGTGAGAGTCCGTACGTGAAGCTTGTTCGCGTGTACACGAAATTCGCGCGATAGGTCTGAGCCATGTATATGGCACGTGTGTTAGTTGGGAAGGGAAGGGGAGAGGAGGGGAGGGTAGGGGAGGGAAATTTACACATACGAGCGTGCGGTTAGGTATATAGACGCTCGTCGAGCCCGATGCGGGCGGATATTCCGCTGCAAGAGCCTCGCGAGTCCTCCTCTTAGGTTCCTCAGCGCGTTTCGTTCCGTGAGATTTATCCGACCGCTGAATTTCACGTCCGTTTTACAGCGCACGTCGGCTATCACGCGGCAGCGCGCGCCACGGCTCTATACGTTACTCGTTCATGAATCCGTGTACGTGCGGCGGACGGGGAGAAAGAATGAGTCGGACCGAGCGAGCGGCAGACCTTCTGAAACGCCTGTAGGAGAGAGACGCAGGGAGACGCCTTTATGTACGGTACATATGTACGGCGTACGAGGTGTTTCAAAGACGCGTATCAATGATTAAAGCCGCGAGCATGCGGGAAGAAATACGTCGAACGCATAAAATAAATTCCGCCCCTACCTCCTGGCTTGGGGAAAAAATTACTTTTAAGACGTCGTCCGCCGTGCAGAGAATCGCACATTTTTCCCTGCGATTTCTTCCACGAACGAGTTCTGGGGTGCAAAGGTTAAATTTCGCTTCCATCGGCCATGCGAAATCAGTCCTGTTATTCGTGCCCCGATTTTCGGCACACCCTATACATACGGGCTGTACTCGTGTTTACGAGAAAGTGTAAGCTGCGTTCTCTGTGCATGCGTGCCTCACGAAAGCTACGGTGGTAAGAGACTGGTTAGTACTGAACGTTCGTTTGCGCCTGTAACGACCTGTAGAAGAGTTTACATGTCGGCGAAAAATGTTGCTGGCGAAACGAACCTCACCGTCCGCGGGATCGAGGTCCGAGAATTCTTTTTCGAGAGATTGGCATTCTTCCCTTGGCTGAAGGGCCAGACAGCACCTACTACCAACTGCGCACGCCTTCCGCGCAGAGTAACGGCACTCTCGTTATTTCGCGACAAAGCGAAGTACTCGTTAGTCGTCCCGCGACGCTGCCGGTCGGATTGCATTACTCGCGAAAAGCTGAGTCTGTTTGCCTACCTCGACGCCGTACGATTCAAGACATCCCAGTCGCATCCGCCATGACAGTATTCCAGTACGCCGGAAGGCAACATTCTTCTAACGCACACAACCCCCGGACAGCGGGAGCATAGTAAACCATAGAGCATAGGATAACGAGTGCAACGACCGAACGAACGCGAAATTGCCTACGATCGGCCGATATCGCCGTCGCGATTATTGGGAAACAGCATACGCGGGTAATAATTACCCTGCCGCGCATCGTTTATCACTTCCGGCCATGCATATTATCCCCGAACGCTGATTTCCGTGACGCTCACGGCTTCAATATGTAACGTCAGCTGAACAATTGTCCCACCGTTCGCCCATTACGCAAACAGATGTCGGTTAAACGAATGTCATCGTTCGCATGCGAGCCGATCGAAAGTAGGTACGCGAATTTCGAGAAGGCGCCTTACTTACTGTAGGATTTTTCAGGTGATTCCTTAAAAAAACGCCCCACCCATATATAACTAAAGAGTTTATTTAAATGAGCACGCACATTAAGGAAACGGAAAAAGAAACAGGAACACGACAAAATATAACGCTTGCATACGGGACGATTCGCACTAACAGAATAGAGACGGCAACTACATACGTCATAGAAGAACAACAGAACAATTAATTAATAAATGTGAGCTGCCCTGTGCCTCATTCTCAACCTCCACACAAAGCCTCAACCGCACACCTAAGAACGTACTTATGTAATATCAACGCTTACTCGCGGCCGCGCGTTCGGGCGAGTATCGACGAAACAGTCGGTTAGGGAGTAAATTGGCTCGAGGCTACCGTTAAAGCTCGCCGATGCCTATAAAGATCGTGTGCAAAGTAACAGATCGGAAAGTTACGACGCGGGTCGTTACCGGTTGGAAGCGTCTACATGACAGTGCCCTTCGGAAGGTTGCCTCTCCCGGCCGAGGACTTTATTAAGCTCGAAAGGATGCCTCGGTCGTTCGCCACGCGATAACGTGAGAACCCGGCATAAGGCGCGCATCATCCACGCACACGGACGCATTGCACCTACCACGACGCCACACATATACACACGCGCGCGCGCGCGACCGCACCACCCACTCGTATCGTGCCGGGAACGCAAACTATAAATATTCGACTCTATCCATTCTTCACGCTGCTACGTCGGCTCGTAACACGCGAATCCTGCACAGGAGTCTATGCGGTTATGGAGCTGGATAATGCGCGGCGTCGAGACGCTGGGCATCGTAACGACGCCCGAACGACTTGACGTAATTGCGGCCTGACGTCGATGGGCAGGACTTAAGATTTTTCCCTTTCCGATCTCTGCGGTTTATGGACGCTTGGATGAAGCTTTGATAGGAGGATCCTTATTTCCGAGCGTGAATTTTGTTGCTGTAGAGTTATCGATTAGCGCAGTATGGTTGGTCTGTTTCGAGGTGGTGCAAGGGGAGGGGAATGTGATTTTCTATAAACACGCGAGTGCTCTATCGGGTTACGGAGGATGATGGCGCACTGCCGTGACACCCTGCGACTATCGGGATCGAGCGGGAGAGATAATTGCGCCTGAAAGGAGGAGAAAGGCTCTCGCGGACGGATTGGCAGCTTAATCGAACGGCGGATGGGAAAAAGCGAGGCTGCGTATCGACAGTTTTCTATAAGCGAAAATTTGATAAAGCCAGTCGAATCTTTTTTTGTATTCCCCTACGACGGGGACGATACATTCAACAGAAACGCTATAAATTCGTATACTCGGGAATATAAGGTCATACTGTAGAAATATTTGAATATCGGTTTTTTTCGATACGTCCGAAAATTTCAGACTCGTAAAGGTATCTTTTTGCAGGGAATACGTTTGACGAAGAGGATATGGTTTCAAATTTGATCTATGCTCTTGGAAGATCCAGCCTGTAACGTGGATAATCTGCGGAGAGAAAAGAGGATGAAGAGATCAAAGGAAGTGCGTCGGTAAATATACGCGAAGAAGAGACAAACCTGCTAAGAGCCGACAGCGTGAACGGAGTGAGATTGAAAAATAAACAGCAATATCGTCTAAACTCCTCGACATTAACACACTGATTGCCCTATAAAATTATCATTATTTTTATTCATTTCTCGAACCTCTAGTATATAGGAATATCGCAATGTTCTTAAATGTAATGACTGGAAATAACTGCCAGGAGCCAAGATAAAAACTAACATGAATTCAATAAAAAAAATAAAAGATTTATCGGTATTTCATCGAGAAACGTACGAAAGAAAAAAGTTTTTTAACCCAACATTTGCATGCTGTTAAATCCGTAAAAAATGGACACAAAAATGTCAACTGAAGTCTTCTAGGTCCAATAGTTTCGAAGGAAGATGAAAAATAACTCTGAAAACGATGAAAAAGCGTACGCGCCATTGATACTTCCGTCAAGGGACGCGATCCCTGCAAAGGGTAAACTCCGAAAGGGTAGAATTCGCGAAAACAACGTTCAGTAGGGCAGTTTCGTACTTCTCGCCGAAGTTCGCGCGACTACCGAAGCAATTTTCTCATTATCGACCCCTCCACTCTTCCCTCCGTTCTCCCCCTATTCTACCTCACGATTTTCCGTCTTCGAGCGTGTTGACCTACCCTTCGAAAATCTCGCAATTTCCCCACTTCAACCGTCCGCCCACTTCGGCGCGGCGAAATTCAATGAGCGGAACTTCGAAGTTCCGTTTAAGCAAGCGTAACTGGTTAATAAGACAATTCTCGCGGGCGAACTAACCGTAAAGGGCTCGAAAACGGGAATGTCGATGAAGAACTCGCGAAATATTCTCTTCTGGTTCAGAAATGTCGGACGTCGAGACCGTTCGCCAAAGCTTGGATATTATACTTCCACCGGCCATGATCCTCTTCCGCGCTCAGGTTTGCCGCTTCATGCGGCAGGACGGCAAAGGTTGCCGGCTACCGGCTTCTTTTGTCTCTCTGACAAGCAGCCCGGGGCCCGTTATACTTCGAGATCATTCCTTCCACTTTTTAGTATCGCCGAGACCAAAGAGTCCGCCTTTTTGCTCTCCTTCGACCCGCGAAGAAGTTGTCGCGCGCGCGCGCGCATTGTGTCTCTCTCTTTGTGCCTCTCTGTATATCGAAGCCCGCCCTCTCCATTCTCCCACGCAATCCCACAGTTTTATGATCTCCAGCGCGCGAAAGCGTCCTCTTCTCTTCATAACTCGCCCGGCTGACTCTGAGTTAAGCCAAAGGCGAGCTTTCGGTAATTTTGTTTCCTCCGCCCTGATGGGTGGAACAATAGAGGCCGTCGTTGGCGCAGAACGATAATGTACCTGAAGCTTAATTAAAGAACCATCCGCGAAGCTCATGCGTGACATTTTGACATCATGAAAGCCATCCGCACACATTCAAAGCAAATTTCTCTTTCGCGTCATACGCGTCATACGCTTATACAAAAATCGGATGAAATTCTGGCCAATTCTGGCCTTTCCGCTGATAAATAAGCTCTCTTCCGATTAAGTTTCCTCCTTCAGAATGTCGCGGAGAGTGCCAACAGGAACCTCGAGTCGCACCTAGAAGCAGGTCCGACCCATGTAACGCGGAGTCGACGAAGTGGGAAGTGAAAAAAGAGACGTATCGTACGGCAGTGCGACGAGGCGTGCCACCCTCCTGCCTAGCCATCTTCCCAGCTCCCAGGCTCTCCTCGCCCCCGCCGCGGCCATCAGACGCCGGGACGCTCGCCAAGGCGACGCCTCGCCGGAATACGAATGCGCCCGACAAATTAGGTCGGCTCTCGCCTCCTCCAACCTCTCTCGGCCGAAATTCGGCGCCGAAACGTGCCGCGCGTCAGGCCTGACGCTCGATTGTGCCTCGATTCGTCGCGTGACTCGAATCGGGCAGCCCAATTTTCGCCCGGATAAGTGCGAACGACCGACGGCCGTCCCGGCTCTCATTCCTGATGACGACACGTCCGCGTCACCGATATCGACTGCCAGAGAACGGCCCAGAAATTTAGCCCCAGCGCTCTTTTTGACTCTTAATTCTCTCGTCTGTACATCCTTACGTCTCTCATCCTTGGCTAATGTGTAACATAGTTCTCAACGTCCTCGAGTAATGTATAAACATGCCATTCATTGGTTAATGAAGACTTGAAAGGAGAGTTTTAAAGATCAAAAAATTCCCAAAAAATTGTATCGTTTCGTCCTGGATTCAGTGACAGACCTGTCAATCGGGCTATGCCTACGTTTTATGCCTACAATGTAGGTACAATGTTTCTGTGTTCTCAACGTTCTCGAGTAAGTGATAAGGCGAGAGGACAAGGTGTTTTTTTAATCGCGGTAAGTGCGAAGGACTCAGCCGCGCCTCGACTGAAAGGTCGACGGACGTGCGTCCGAGACTTCTCCGGATTCCGAATAAACAGACGGTAATTTCTCCCGGGGCACAGCTCTGGGAAGGAAGTCGGAGTCGGTTGGAAAAAATCAAGAGCTCGTCGGCAACGGTCGGCCCGGACGAATTTGCAAGTTAAATCGGGACGATTGTCGGAATGACCGGGAAACAATATCCGCCGCGCTGAGCGTCATAATTGGGGGACAGGGCAAAATATGCGCGGAAATGTTTCACCGCCGATTACGTAACCGGCCGGTTATGCAGTAAACTCTTAACAGATCCGGCCTACAACCTGAGCGGTAGGTGGGGTAACGAGACCTCGCCGAAAGTTGCAAGCCGTTCTCTGAATCGTTCTCTCAAACCGTTCTCTCAACCGTTCTCTCAACCGCAGGCCATTACGTCGAAAAATGTAAATTTTCGTCTACGCCCGCCGCATTCCTCTCATCCCGCCCGCTCGTCTCCCGCTCGCGAGAGTCACTTATTATTAATTGCACGACGAATAGGCGGCTTTTAGGGATGTTCGGGCGTGCTGCCTGCCTACCTGCCTGCCGGGAAAGTTCCTGCTGGAGCGACGCACGGCGCCGGGAGTCGGCGGATTACACGGCGGAGCGTACGCATTTGCACAGGTGTAACTACTCGGATGCGAGGAGCTCGTCTCTCGTGAATAAGACATTTATGATAATGCTGCGGTGGCGCGGGGCTTGCGGAAAATTTAGCAACACCCAGCGACGCCGATCCTTTCAGCGAATTCCCGTTCGCGCCCCTTTTCCATCTGTCTCTCTGCTATACTCTCGTTTTCTCTCTCTCTCTCTCTCACGCTCTCTCACGCTCTCTCTTCCAGTCTCCAGCGGCATGCGAGCGTTCCATCCCATCCTTCCGTCGCCGGAGGAATAGGAAATGCGGTTTATTTAGGTCAAACCTTGGTGGACCTGGCGCCGCGTGACCTCCGCTGCCTGGAAGGTGCCCCGAAGCTTCCTGGAAGCTGCTCGGAAGCTCCCTCGAAGCTGCCTGGAAGCCAGCCTTGTAACCGTTGCGCTCTCAATATTCCTCCGGCCCCGACGTTGATCCACCCTCACGGCTCGAAACTAATTCCGAGCCGGCGCAATCTATCCTGCGCAACCCCCGTTTGCAGAGATTTATTTGCCTCGCCCGATACCCTCCTCATCCTCCACGCCCGAAATTCGAACGGAGGATGACGATCATGGCCGGCGACTGTTTGTTCTATCGGTCCGTGACGATTATGTGCTTCGACTACGATCCGGTACAAGGTTGTCGATCGTTGATAGAGAATGGAGACGATTTTTTGGCCGACGACGTTATTAAGGGATGAAACGTGACGACGTTGAACGAAGATAGCGGAATGACGGCAATTTACTCGAGTTCTCGGAAATTTGGCCGGCGACTGTTTGTTCTATCGGTCCGTGAAAATTATGTGCTTCGGCTGCGGTCCGGTACAAGGTTGTCGATCGTTGATAGGGAACGGAGACGATTTTTTCGTCGGCGACGCTATTAAGGGATGAAACGTGACGACATTGAACGAAGATCGCGGAATGACGGCAATTTACGCGAGTTCTCAGAAATTTTAGGTAGGCTAAGATAGGCGCGTATATCGAGCCGTTCCGTTTCCGTGACGTCGCGAAGAATCCTGCCGGATTCAGTCGTGCGAACGAAGTCAAACTGCGATCAACTTTGAAGTTCCCCGCCGTGCGGAAAGTTCGCAGACGAGTGGAGACGTGATTCGAATGGCGTAAGTCTGGGGGAATGAGAGGGTAGGCGTGCGTGAAGTATGTATAATGCGTTTAAGGCTGGCGCCGGCGTGCGTGTCCCGCGCGATTCGTGATATATGAGCCCTTCCCGAACCTTATCACGGACAGGGACGAAGACGAATGAAGATACGAGTGAAATTTCCCCCTAATTTCGATCGAGTTTACCGATCGACGCGAATTTCGACCGGGAAGTTATCGTTAGCGAATTAAAATGATAAATATGCTGATCTAGCGAAGAGAAACGATTATTTCACTGTTGCCGGCCTGCCGGGGAGACTAATTCGAGGAAGCAATTTCAAAACTAACTTCTCCCGATGTCGAGCCTCGCGTGGCGAGTCATTGCTTTCGCGTTTGCGCACAGTTGCAGATTACAATTTGAAACTCGGCGAGTCAATACCGCGCGAGACTTTTCGAGCGTGCGAACGAAGTCGAAGTTCGTTTGCGCGGGGGGCTGTTATGCGATATCGAGTGACGAAGAAGGATGAGTGGCATCAGTCTGGAGAAATCACGACTGGACGTAAAATCGAACAACAGAATTGAAGAAATCGAGTTGTGCGATAAAAAAGTATTCTGTTCAGCTCGCATGATACAATTTAATCTGACCGCGAGCAGAAAGAGTGTACTCGCTCGGGATCGGCCAATCCGATCTGAAAATATCGGCACTTTTTTTTTGTCCGCACCTACCTCGGGACTGTGTCAATTGTCCCGTGCGAACGATACTCGCAATTCGCCTCGTGAGGAATGGGTCTACTTAATCAGGGGAAGCGTGACAGAAGTGTTCTCGACGGCTTAAGCTCTCCTTTTGCGCTCGCATGATTTACGTACGTCGCGAGGGCTGTATACTTCGCAGAATAACGTCGTTTAATTTGCCCCGTGAATTTATTGCCCCGATAGATCACGAACGAAAAAACGTCCGGCGAAGTCCAATGCCCGAAGCAAGGTGCATAGATCTCTTCAAGTAACCCCCGCTATTCCTATTCTGCTTATCATTTTTTTACTCTCCCACCGCTGGCGAGCGTTGAGAAATCGTTAGATGCGCATGTAAAATCCAGTTTCAAAGTGAACGGCGAAGAGGCCGAGCGGCGAATAACTCTCGGAAAACTTGGAAGGCATTAGTCGAAGCTTTTCGCGATGGGACGTAGAGAGAATGAGGGTGGAATGAGGGCGGAATGAGTGAGAGGGCCGTCGGCGCAAACAAAGTCAAACTTCATTGCGCGTCATGCGAGACCGTCGTGGGCGAAGGGAGAGACGTGATTCGAATCAAGTTACGGGGTTGGAGACGTACAGAGAAGGGTTTCCGTGCCACGTGACCTGGCCCGACTCCCCGTACAGAATATACGGAGAATATACGGACAGTGTACGGAGAATATACGGTGAAGTATACGGTGGAGTATACCGAGAGTATACGGTGAGTGTACGAGGGACTTACGCGACGAATATAGGGGGAATATAGGGGGAATATAGGGAGAATGTAGGGAGAATATAGGGAGAATATAGGGAGAATACAGGCAGAATACAGCGAGAACCTAGATAAAACGTACAGTGAGTACATGGGTCCGCGCAAAAGGGCGTACGTTTCCCTTTATCGAACCGTCCGTCTACGCGCTCTACATTCTACTCATCATTCTCCTCCCCGATTTTCTACCCCTGCTCGCCACCTCCGTCTTATCTCCCGCCCCTTCCGCACTCCCCTTTCCACTCCGCAATCTGGAATCGATTAAAAACCACCTGACCGTTAATCTCTCACGCCTTAAAGCCGCACATTATCGGCTCGCATTATCGCTAACCGTCAAACGTATCGTCATCGTTCGCCGTTGTAAATTTCGTCGGACTCGCCGAGAGCGACGGTGCGCATTGATCTATTTCTATCGAAATTCAACCGCCGAGCTGCGGATGCCTGGGCGAACGCATGCGGCCGCTATGTGCTAATTATTCGCACCCTCTCCTTCCAGCGGCACGCATCAATTCCGGCCTCTTTCCCTCAATCGCGCCGCAGACCGTTCTCTTTCCCCTTCTTTCTGGCCGGCACCTCACCCCCTCGGCAGGTCCACCCCCCCAGCCCATCCCCCTGCCCTGCCGGCCTGGTAAACCGCCGTGTGCACGCATGTGCGAGCACATATCTGATTGGACTACTCCTGCACGATCATCTCTCCCGCCGACGAAACATGCGTCAGTGGCTGACCATGTAACACACGGACTGGGTTTTGCGGCGAGTTAGCGCAGGATCGTACATCTCTTCCGCGGTCCCATCCTCTCCTACCCTCTCCCCAATTCTGCTCCTGTCTCTCCCTCTTTCAACCCCTGCCCATCCTGCAATTCCCGTTGCCCACCTCCGAACGCTTTCTATCGCTTTCCGTTCGCTTTCGGTTCGCTTTCTGTTCGCGTTCTGTTCGCTTTCTGTTCGCTTTCTGTTCGCTTTCTGTTCGCTTTCTGTTCGCTTTCTGTTCGCGTTCTGTTCGCTTTCTGTTCGCTTTCTGTTCGCTTTCTGTCGCTCTCTGTTCGCTTTCTGTTCGCTTTCTGTTCGCTTTCTGTTCGCTTTCTGTCGCTCTCTGTTCGCTTTCTGTTCTCTTTCTGTCGCTTTCCGACCTGCCGCCGAGCACTCCGCGGCCTCGCGAAATAATTCGTGATTTATTCGATCCGTCGTGATTTATCCGAGAGCGGCCGCGAGACGGAAGGCGCCATTTTTCCCCTCTCGTTCCTTCCCCCTCCACCCGACGAGCGCTAGATTCATCCAACGGCAGGTATTAATTTCCCGACGTATAAATTATAATTACGGTCGAGCTAGAAATATAATCGTTAAACGATTCGAGGTAGGCGCGTTGTTCGATTGAAATTAACGATGGAGGGGTGGGGGTGGGAGTATTTTTGGTCCAGCTCGCCCCGTGGCCAAAGTCGAACTAATTTCCGATATCTCGCCCGTCCGCCATCTTTGACAGTGCTTCTCGATGTTTCTACCCTGTCATTCGACTGTTGCGAGGGTGGGAGGCGCGAGAGGGTGGCTCCGGCGATAGAATGGCGATTAACCGAATAATTATTCGGTTAAACGGGCAGCGAAGTCGCGAACGGACGACGATAGGAAGAGTCGGTCCGGATTACTCTCTCGTTCGGCCGGATACATCAATCGTACCCCGGCTCGCGATCGATGTATTTCGATATCGCCATTATCGCGGCCGGATATCCGTTAACCCCGGCGTCAACACGGCATATTTATCTACTGGCACGCGGCACCGGCGGCAGATACCGCGATTTATCGATCGCGGGGACGATAAGTGATCGATGCGCAAAGGCCGCAAGCACGGCCAATGCGTTTCGTCGGGGACGATTTTAAGACAATAATGGATGTCCGACGAGGGCGCGCGTCGGGGGTAGATTCCCTGGCGGAGCTCGCTTTATTAACCTGCCAGCCACTCGTTATCAGCCCCGAGGCGTCGGAAATGCAATGTCATTATTGCCCACCCGCCTGTCGTCGTTGATCTATCGAGCGCCGGCCAGCTCTGTGCGGACGCCGAGGCGTCCTTCAAGGACACCCGGTATACGCTTTATCGATGGAGCCAGTGAGAGCAGTAGGTCGCCGAGGTATGGGAGTCGAGAACAAATGACGTTATTCGCGGCTTGATTCCTGTCGGGCAAAACGGATGAAGCGGCTTACTGTTTATGTAATACGATATCGTTTCATTTCCGTTCGACGAAAGATGGCGCGAGTCGGAAAAAGTTTCGACTTCTACCACCTGCCCAGTGAGACAATCCTATTTCCGTATTGGATTCCTTTAACGTCATGGGCCGACAATGGTCGACGTCATCGCTCGATTCGCGGAGGGAAAAATTCTGCAACACGATCGGTGCTAGCTAGAAAGAAGGTCTGAAGCTAGCAAAGATCGATCAGTCGCGCAATTCAGATCGTGAAACCGAAGGAAGCTCGCATGGAAATCGAACGCACGTAATTCCCACGTAACCCCGGCAGCGATCAATTCCACGGTTCCGAAACATTTCAGGCAGCCAACTGCGAGATGAAGCGTATCGCGCGGGTCAGTTGGGAAAAATCTTGAGCAGCGTGCGCGCGCGCGCGCACAGGCGATCATCATTCTCCTGGGCGGGCGCTTCGATCCGACGAGATTCCACGGGCGGGCAAAAACAGGAGTCGATCAATTATCCTTCGAAGTTTCCCCGGTCGCGGCTAACCCCGCTCTGAGTGGATTAAGCGATCGCTCGAGGATCGTTCGGGCTTAAGAGGACGACGACGACGAAGACGACGAAGAAGAAGAGCCGGAGGAAGATCCGTTCGAGCTCCCTCCCTCTCCTCCCACTCCTTCGCCTTCCGGCTTCTATTTTCCGTCCACGGCCACGAGAACCCCTCACCCCTACCCTCTCTCCACCCTTCCACTCTTCCTGCCCTCGCGTTACAGTCGATAGTTTGTTTTCTCCGTTCCGCGTCCCTCGGCTCGAAAAGGTTCTCCCCGCTTCCGGCCGAAAGGTCTACTTACTCAGTCCTCCGAGCTGCGGACCACCCCTCCTCCCATCCCTCCCCTCGCCCCGCCAATATTCTACCCATGCAGCCAGGCTGGGCTGGAAAGAATCTTCGGGTTCCTTCTCCCGCGCGTCCTTATCCTGTCGGACGGCGCTCGCAACCTGGACGAGCATCGGCTCCAAGTTCGACTCGAGGGGTGAGGCGGTACGGGGGGAGAGACTTAATTGAGTGAAGTTAATTTTCCGAAAGTTCGACCTGCGCGACGCTCTCTCGAGCGAGAAGAAGCGTCGAAGAAGATCGAGCGGAGGTGTTAGCGGACGTTGAGCTCGAGATGTGGGGGTGGAGGGGGGACGCTTGGGATTTAAAGAATATTTTCGTTGAGACGGAGTACGGTGAAAAACGTTAATACGCCACGAAACTGTCGATATCAGTAATTTTCGGTTAAACTCGACGCTTCGCAGACGAGGAAGAGACGAGCTGATAAAACGGACTCCAAGCAGACTCGAAGCATGATGTATGGTATCGTTGACTGGGTGGTTGTATATATATACATATATTATATTTATTAATAAAATAGACTGGATAAAGCCCACAATTCAACCACCAGACTCGAAGCAGACTTGCGGGACGATCAGAGTGGGAAATATGGTAGGCAGCGAATGTGAAACGTCGGACGATAAGATCGACAAGAAGGCTCTCGGAGGGAGGAGAGGAGGGGGTCCCCTCTGGGCAAGAAATCGTTTCGGCGCATTAATGAAATTCGGTCACGGCTCAGTTGCCGCGAGAAACCGCCCTGGAACCGATTAATTTTCGCCCCCGGGGGCCCACCTTCTCTCCCGATCTCGAAAACTCGACCGTCCGACAGAAGGTTGCTCAACCTGGCGGGGAGGATCGATTCGGCCCGATTTACGTCGCGCTCGAGATCACTCGACCGATATACCAAATTATGGCGGCACTTTAATCCGACTCCCTCGCTCTTGTTCCCCGTCCGATTAAGTAACGCGGTGAGATCCGAAGCGAAACTTAGAGTCTTTTGCTTTGATCGTTTTTCCAACCAATGATATCGAACCTAGCAATTTATGTAAAATAAGGGGGTTAGTTTGATCATCAGTGAAATGTAAAATCGAAAATCTAACGATTTATCTCTTCAACCTGGTGACTGTATGTGTACACTGGAGGCAGTACGATTTATATATTCAAGCTGATGTCACTGTACGTGTACAGCGAAGGTGGGAAAGAGATGGAACGCTGTCGTTAGTAGATAGATAGGACGATGAAGGGACAGTTTTAGAGCACGTGTCAAATAATGGGGGTTGGGAAGCTTCGGTGAGAAAATGTTTGGCCCATTATCGCCAAGATCCGAGCGATACGCCGAACGGGCGATCGTTGTCGAAGGGATTAAAGGTGGGAGCAAAAAATCGAGCCGCTGACAATGGGGACAAGATAGACGTTCAGTGATTTGTCAGCGTGGATCCGTGCGTGATCGACTCGATAGCCGCGCACAACGGATGGGACGGTAGATCAAGCTGAGCGGGGTTCGATACTTTTGTGCTTCACGCTCTATGAGCCGTGCGTTTTCAGTAAACTCTTCGGTGGACTTATCCTTGGATCATTCTTCGGGCAGAGTGATCCACGCGGCCTTAAGGACTAATCTTCGGTAACAAAGTTCAATCCGTGGGAATATCCGCAAATTTCATTCGCGTCGTTTGGATGTAGATTCGAAAATGCATTCATATTTGTACTTACTTCGGCAGTACATATCCTATACCATACCATTCATATCATTATATCCAACACTTACTTATTTTTCGTAAGGAAGTGCTGCAATGTCATTGCCTTTCGATACAGAGCGAAGAATGATTCGATCATATCATTATACCCAAAATTTATTTATATTTCGTAAGGAAGTCCTACAATGTCGTTACTTTTTGATACAGAGCGAACAATGATTCGATCATATCATACCCAACACTTATTCATCTTTCCTAACAAAGTGCTGCAATGTCATTACCGAGCGATCCCTATCACTTCCATAGGATGACGGATACTTTAAATGAGAAGTCGCGACAACGCACGCGTATTCCCTCGCTGTCATGTATTACTCATATTACACATATTACTCGTATTACTCATGCCTCCTCCGAGCGGAGCCCCGCCGACGGATTGTTAAAAAGAACCATATTTCCATAGGTGCGTGACCGTCCGCGACGTGTACGCGTCCGCATGAAGGCAAAACATACAATTGTCGCCGTTTCAGACAGACATCGGTACGGGGTTTGAGGTAATTAATACTAAAAACACCGAGCTCTGCAAATGGCATCGCGTGCGCGAAATGGAGGGAAAAAAAGGGGAGTAATGGCGCCAGAACGCGTCCGCGTCCGCTGAAAGAAGCAGTTTTTCATTAAAGATGCACTGGATCGAGATAAAGATTCTCGAACTCTCCGTCATCCGTCATCGAATATTTCCGCCTCGTGCTTCCGATAAAAGCAGCCTGCTGATGAATGTAACGGAGTCGTTATCAGCGTTATCGTGTAACATCGAACCCGTGCAACGTGCGTGTGCACGTATGAATAGTCCGTGATATGCATCTCGCTGAACTCTTTCGGCGTAAAAGAGACGGCGGTGGACGCGCGTCGTCGACGAGGGAAGCCCTCCTCGTGTTTGCACGCGGTGACGAGGAAAGAAGCGAGTGCGTGGACGGGGGTGAGGGTGAGGGGGTGAAAGAAGCGGAGGGCGGTAGCGCACAACGCGGAGTTCAATACCGAGACGGGAGTTTCAATGGTTTCCAGATTATTCTATTACGCCGATCGATTTTGTGACGCTTCGTCAGAAGCTCTTTCTCCCCCACACCCCCTACTCCACCCCCTCGCTCACTCTTTTACATTTCACGCAATGTCTTTCCTCCACCCTCGACTTCCGTCCTCTACACGACTATTACACACGATTTCTTCTTCGACCTCGACTTCGTGCTTTCCAGATTCGTCGTTCCGTCTCCCTCGCTTTCGATTCAGTACTCTGTCCCCTTCCTTCCGCTGTTATGGAAACGTTTTGCGGCGTCCACGCTACCTGTTTTCCCTGGAAAGAGCGTTTACCAAGATTGGTCAGTAAACGGCCGACCGCATTTACGGATCCGTTTCCTGGTTCGCAAACTTTGTCGCATTCGGATTTGCGAGGAGAGTTCGAACGAAGACGTTTCTCTCTCTCTCTCTCTCTTTCTCTCTCTCTCGCTCTTGTTCTTTCTTTCTTTCTGTCTTTCATACTCACTTTCCCGATTTCCTTCTGATGCTTTTTTCCGTCAAATTGATGCTCAACGTTCCGATCGCGTTAATTTCCGCAAGACGCAACGTTAAGTTCGTTCGAACGAAAATCGTTCGAAGTTTTTCGGTCGTTCGCAAAGTACTTTTGAATGAAACGCGGCGCGAATGCAGATAATTAAAAAATCGATGCAATTTTTCTCATTTTACTGGCGCTCAGGTCGCGCGAACGATCCGGTTAGCGCGGGAAAATGAATTTCTCGTCTGGAATCGCGTCCCGTTAAAACTAGCTAAACGAACACGCGGCGAACTCCGAGCGCTTACGCCTCGAGATTATCTGCCTTTACGGGATGATAAACAAATTTAGCTGCTACGAGTCGAGGTTGCGACGATTTACCAGCGGCGGGACGCACCTCTTCAGACGCTAATTAAATGGAATGTCTCGTCGGGAACTGCGTTAAAATAGGGTAAAACGTTCCTAGGCAAAAGTTGCCATATAATTTCACTGCGCGCCGATTTAAGGTCCTTAGTCAAAGTCGCCGGCCTCGCAGCGGGCAGATCGGAACAGATTCGAACCACTTGAATTTTCTGTAAATATCTTTCGGCATGGAGCCGAAAAGCGGAGCGGTTTCCGCCATTTTACATATCTGCCGAACGAACGTGTGCACAGGTGCGCCAGCAAACTCCGAGGCCGAAAGTCTAAGGGCAGAACTGCGCCGGGGACTTCGTATTTGTTCCCAGAGTTCCCGACACCTGGGAACGTTTAGGTTTCGGTATCTGCATCGCGGGACTCGCCGGGGTTAGGGTCCTTTTTTTACTTCCGCCTTACACGATACTGCACTCTCGCCCCTGGACCTCCGTCGAACTCGTCAAATGTCCGCAACGCGTAAATCTCGATTCCATATGTCGATAAGACCAAACAACAAATTAGAAAATAGGTCAGACAATTACTAAATTCTGCATGTTTTCAAATTAACCAATTAACTGCGGCAACCTCTTCTTAAAGCAGCTCCCAGTTTGTTTTATTTCGTATTTATTTCCAACGATTCTAAACATATGGAAATTTACAAATATATTTTAGTTTCCATTAATAGTACAGTTTAAGTAGCAAGGGTAACTGTATTCTACGCATGACGCGTATGTCATGGCACAAAATTGATGACATCGTGCAATTTCTGCACGACGGATACAGACGTTAAACGCACTTAACTGGTTAAGGTCTTCGCAAAGGTGAAGTTCGCGTAGAATCGAAGTGTTTCGTTTCAAGAATCGTACGAGATCCTGTTCGCAGTTTTGCAGATTAGCGGACGTCTAATTGGAAAATCTGCGATCCGTTCGGGACGTGGTTCGAACGTAGAGATCGGAGCGCAGCGGCGGGAGGTTCGCGGATTTGACGTTATTTCAATTAAAACGATCGGCCAGGGGGGACGACACAGGAACTGGCCAGACGATCGGGGCGTAATTGAAAACGCACGATCGGTCCCCGATTTCGGGTTCGGGACCGCCGTCGGGCACGGACGCTAGGGAATACGGATCGGACCATATGACGCGACGGACATGTAAATATTCTCACTGAAACATCGATTCGTCTCTTCCAACAAAATCGCGTCGAGTTTCTCGAAAACGCGTTACATCGCGTTTGGCGGGCCAACAGATTGAAGGAAAAATTCGCGTTCATAAAGCGACGATTTCCGGGAATCCGTATTCGTTGACATAGCCTCTGCAAACTATGCACGTGAAATTGTCAGAGTTACACGTACTTTTTTTACGATTCCCGTAAGACGGAGTAATATTCATAGTATCATTTTCTTCCCCTCCGATCTTCCGTGCTCATCGACGGTATCAACTTTTTTCCAGGGATCTTCATATTTACGAGGCATCGTATTTACTCGCATAAACTGTATCAACATATCGTCAGCTATCGGGTACTCAATACTGTACTGTTCGAGGTACCTATCCCCCGCTACTCCCCGCGCGTACGCGAAGGTTTACACGGGCAATACATTAGAACGACATCGTACGAACGAGCCAACCCAACCTCTCGACTTATTTCCCTATCAACAGAAGCGTGCCTGACGGATGGCGTGCCCCGGCGAAATTTACGTTTCCTTCGAGATAATAAGACTATTCGGGATATACGAGCGTCGCCACGAGTCCCTCGTCGGAATATCTGCCAATCACGGCCCTGGCTTCGCTCGACGAATTTCGTAATATCGCGTTACGCTTATGCGCGGAACACCGAAGTTCGCCCGCGTGCGCGCGCGCGCGCGCGCGCGATATCGTCGCAACTTTCATATATTACACGCCGCGCGGGAGTAAATCCCGGCACAAACGATCGGCAAACTTATTTCCCTCGCCAAACGACGCAAAAGGTCTTTTTTCTTATGCCGTAGACCACCCCACGGCACCCCGAAATTCATTCGCCACCCTGATCCGTCGCATCCGACGCAGCTCGAACTTTCATTTACCGCAACTTACAATCCGACACGCCGGCAAAGGGAGGCGAGTCAATAAAAAAATATTAGGGAAGAGTATATTTCGCGGAGCGTATCGCTTGCGTGTCGAGTATTTGTTTGTCCTTAGATAGGCGACAGCGGGGTGGGAGAAGCGGAATGGGGTTGAACGGAGAGGGGAGGAGCGGGCTTTACGACTGTTTTGTCCCGAACGTGTTGACATCCCTTGCGAGGGGGTAGGGTTGGGCGGAGTTTTGCGGCATGGCGAGGGGTTGCATGAATCTTGCTCGAGGGCTCGACGAGACGACCCTAGGCATCAAAGGGGCTGGGAAAATTTTCAGCTGCCCTCCCCCTCCACGCGCGCCCAAAATGCCCGAAGACGCAGCTGCCAAACGAGAAATCCGCGCGCGAAGTTTGCGTTCCCGTGCAATCGAGCGTGCAAATCAATGTTGGGCATTAGATGCGCCTGCGGTCTGCGGTGTCATTCTGGCTTTCCGGTCCATTGAATTTGCACGCGCCTCGATCGTCCATTGATCGGGATCGAGGGTCGTCGGAAGAAAGAGAGCAAATTACGAATTTATTCCGATTCCCAGGATAGGCAGGCGTGCGTTTGCGCGAAGTGAACAATCTGCCTCTCCGTGAGAGTCCTGAACGGCGTACATCCTGAACGAGATACATCCCGCAGGACAGGAGTGGCAAATCCCACGTGAGCCGAAAAAAAGAGCCTCACCCCTTTGGCGCAGGGGTGGGATTTGTTGTTCGCCTATCAATGGAATCGCCGAATTGATTAATAAAAAAATATATAATCGCCGAATTTCGAATTTATTCCGATTCCCAGACAGGATAGGCAGGCGTGCGTCGGCGCGAAGTGAACAATCTGCCTCGCTATCAGAATCCTGAACGGGATACATCCCGTAGGACAGGAGTGGCAAATCCCACGTGAGCCGAAAAAAAGCGCCTCATCCCTTCGGCGCAGGGGTGGGATTTGTTGTTCGCCTATCAATGGAATCGCCGAACGTAAATAAGTACGGTGGAGATTGTATTTTCAGATACGGGACGCCCTAAGGACGCTCTGCTTCTCCAGACCTTATCTCTTCCTGACTGGATCTCACTCTCTGCCTCTCCGCGCCACTCCGAGATCCAATCCCTCCCTCGTTCGACGACTCTCCCCGCTTCGGCAGATTTTCGCGCCGCGCGAACTCTTCAGGCTCGTCCGGCCGTGAAACGACATTCTCGCGAATGTGGGATTATAATAAATTTTGGCCGACCCTCCGCCCTACGTCGCTAAGCAGCGCTGATCCAATTCAAGGAATTTATCGTTGCAGCCCGTGGGTAGGAAGAGGGTGGCGAGAGAAGGGATGTAAGGTCGCGCCCTCGAGGGCAGACGGTAAATTTTTACGCAAAATCCTATAGAGTGCGGTCCGGAACGATGAACTGTTCGTTATCCGATTGCACTGATCTGCCCCAGGCTCCTTCGACTTCGCACCCCCTTGATCGGTTGCACGGAACTCGGAAGCTCACGTTATTACCGTAAACTGCCACTTTGTTTCGCCTAAAATGTGGCCCCGAGGTTAACGTTTCCATGGGCGTTGGCTTAACGACTTACGGAGGGAGAGTAACGACGCGAATCCGATGTAGGTCGCACTGTCCGCTGTAACGCTCGGAGCTTTACAAGCTCTGTAATACGCGAATAATGCGGCGACTGTCCTCCAAAAGCTCGACACGTAGGATCGATTCCGAAATTTCGAGCGAAAACGTACCGAACCGACTTTCGACCCTCGGTATAAGAGCCGACCTTCAAGGTCGTTTATCGTCAAAGTATAACATCGCCTTCAATTACGACGCTCTTCCGTCGGCCATCCCTGTGGAATGTAGGTATTCAGCTTTCGAATCCAATACCGCGAACAGTAATTACCGACACCACTTACGGGCGGGGAGGGGAGGCACAAAAGGAGGCAATAAAGCTAACAATATTTCCCGAACGTGCGAGGTTCGAGTACCTATTTCGAGCAGGCTGCCGTCCGGAGATAAAGTAAAGAAGGTAAGGCGGTAACCTGGGGCTCCGGAAGGAATCGGTGGACAGTGGATGATGATTCTCCGGACGCCATCTTGGGGCTAGGTAGGATGGTGAGGGGGGGAGCGGGGTTGGTTTTCAAGGGGTTCCACCGGCCGGTGAACGTCCCGTGCCAGACCAACGTCCGAGAGAGCTTTCCGTTTCTCGGCGGATTTTTCGATAAAGCTCCGGAAACGACTGCCAGCGGACGAAGGGTGGAAGCGAAGGGTGGAAACGAGAGGGTAGTCCGCTTCGGGTGCTCCACTGGCACCAATACAAGTCGCCACCTCACGACGCGAGCCTACCAACACATTTTAGCGCAACCCCCGCACTCCACGTATCCAACCCTCCTCCCTCTCTCGTACGTGTGAACGCGTCTTCTTCGGGTCGGGAAACGTTTCACTGCCGGCGGTGACGGTGGTAGGATATTTAGAGCCCTGGCGAACGTGATGAGGAATCGTAAAGTGAAAAAATAGTACGTATATTAACCGTAGCTCTATGAGCGGCGATAACCTGGGAGCGGAAAAATAAATGGAAAATACAGGATCGCTACTTGGCCGAGCTTCATCCCTGAGATACTGTTATTGTACCTCTCGTTCTAGCGAGTACGTTAACCCTCCTCGGCCATGTTCGCGAGGACGAGAGAGGTGCTGGGGAGGAGGTGGGAGGGAAAAATATTCGTCCGCAGGGAACTGACACCTTTCAACCTCGGACGCCGAGCGCTGTCGGACGAAAAAAGTTGGCCGCACTCGAGCTGTCGACTGCTAGGGGTGAGATTCACCCTCGCTCGAGGGTCGCCTTCTTCTTCGCGGACTGCCGTGCGTCACCTTATCTTGCCCTCCGATAACTCCCGCGGGAGGGGGAGAGGGAAAGAGAGAGAGGGAGAGACAGAGGGACGATGAAAATATTCTCCTTATCTGTCTCCGCGAATCATCGCTTATGATTAATGAAACTGAGCCCGTTTCCGCCAGTTGGCCGCTCGCACCCTGACCGTCTACGCTCCGGGGGGAACGTCATTTTTAACCTGGCCAAATGACGAGGGTCGCAGCGAACTTTCGCTGTCTAATGAAATTATACTTAAGCGTCCCGCATTTCGGGCGCGCTCGTCCGGACGAAGGGGAGTTACGATGTTATGTAAGAAGTAAAAAGGTTCAAATTGCGCGGAGTTTCACTCGTGGCTTTGTGCGACTGATTCCGAATTGGGAAAGAAGAGTTTTGTGAGTGTAACTGTCATAACATACGAAATTTGCTGAGCGCTGAAGGTCACTTGTCAATTGCGAGGAATGATGAGAGACTAAATTTTATTATCCAAACTTAAAGGAGCGTGCGAATCGTTTGCACGGTGGGAAAGGAAACAAAAATGATACATCTCGCATTTCAGGCGTCGTCGTCCGGACGAAGTTACAATATTATGTAAGAAGTAAAAAGGTTCAAATTGCGCAGAGTTTCACTCGGGGCTTTGTGCGACTGATTTTGAATTGGAAAAAAAAAGTTATGCTTTGTGAGTGTAACTGTCATGACATACGAAATTTGCTCTGTGCTGAAGGTCACTTGTTAATTACGACGAACGATGAGAGAAATAAATTTTACGATACGATCCGTAAACTTAAACGAAGGAGCGTGCGAATCGTCCGCAAGGGGGGGGGGGGGGGGGGAGGGAAACAAAAATGAAGGACTCCCCTGAATTTCGAAGCGGCAGGCTCGGGAGAGCGTCCCAAGTTAATGACCATCTTATCTTCCCTGATTAATGGCGACGGCCGCCGCCCACGCTCGATTTATTCCAAACGCATAATTTTTCGAAAAAGAAGCGAAAAAAGAGATGATCCCGCTGACGGCACGGGGCGAGAATAAATAATTCATGATAATTCAGAGGAGGGTGAAGAATTAATTTCCGAGTCCTGCGAGTCGTGCGTGTCGCCGGGAATATTCAGTAAATTATACCGGCGCTCATTACCGATGCAAGAAATAACATTCGACCCTGTCTCTCCTCATCCCGAATAAAAAACAATTCCGTCCCACCTCCATGTTTTTCCCGAACTCGAAATTGCGATCTCCGTACGACCGTATCCGAAAATACTCTGTTATCACCAACGCGAATTAACGAAATAACCCTCCCTCCCCTCTCTCCGCATGAAAAGTTCAACGATCATGGGACAAGACTTCTACGAGCATATTCTCACCTCCCCTCGAGGGAGGGAACGTCAGGGCGATCGATGGATCTCGCGTGATCGATCTGTTCGAACGAACGATGCGAAAGAAGTGATTCCCTTCGAATGCGACGGCTTTGGGACTTGACGTGAGAGACAACCTCGTTCCTCTAAGTAGGCGTGAGTGCACTCCAGGGGGGGTGAAAGCGGTGGCAGGAAGCAGACGAATGTAGTCGCGGCCGGAGTGTCGTGTCAATGGCACGAGACAGCCGCGACGTAACCGGAGGAGGTTTAGGGACGCGTCGCTTGCTTTCTTCGACGAAAATCGCTGCACATCCCCCGTCTCCCACCCCTCCCGACTGTCTCAGCCCGCCGTTGTCCGCCCGACCAAAGGGGAGCGAGCGCTCCAAGACGAAGGGTGGATTTTTCGTCCGATCGTCTGCGCGAACGATTGCCATCTCCTGGGCTTCAAGACCGAATCTTTTGACTTTTCGTCAAAATGTGACGTCACGCGCAGGGTTGGATCTTTGGGTGGCACGATCGATTGTACGGACGTTATGGATTGTCAAAGCGCAGTGATATCGTTTGACCGGCGCTGGAAGACGAAGGGTGGAATTTTCGTCCGACCGTCTGTGCGAACCACGATTATCATCTTTCGGGCTCCAAGACCGAATTTTTTGACTTTTCGTCAAAATGTGACGTCATGCGTAGGCTTGGATCTTTAGCTGGCACAATCGATTGTACGGACGTTATGGATTGTCAAAGCGCAACGATATAATTTGACCGCGAGCGAACGGTGCTAAAGTATCGTAAACGATAATCATGCGTTCGAATTTTGAATATTCCGTAACGGCCCGAAATAATGAAAATGCCTAGCCGCGGATAGAGTCCGAAAGGGGTGCGATCAAATCTGCGGAGCGTTAAACGGTTCAAATTACAGGTACGATTAAACCATCGAAAGTTCAGCGTGCCGCGTTTGACGCGCCGTGCGAGCATCCAATTTTCGTCCTCCACCCCCTGTACCCTCCACCCCTTCGACCCCGTCTGCCACACCTCCACCGCGGCCGCAACATTAGAGAAATAATTATCGGTTTCCAAACAATTCGTTTCGTACAACGGTTCGCGAACGGTTGCCCGGCGTAATTTTACAATTTCCCACGCCAGCCCCCCCCGCCGGGATTATTATTATCATTATCGCCGTTGTCACGTGTCGTCGCTGGCATTATTATCGCCGACTGCCCGCAATTATCCCGCTCGCCGAGAGTACGGCGAATGCGGGTCCGAACACTTTCGGGTTTCGTATGCCGGAATTTATTTCAGCCGCAAAATTGTCGGGATAATCGTTCAAGCTCGATACGGTCGAAATTTTCGGCGCCAAACGACGCCTTTCGCGTACGCCTTGTGCAGGTTCAGCTTTGTTTCGTTCATGCCCTCCCCTCGTTCCGTTCGTCTCACTCCACCCCTCCTTCGACCCGTTTCAAAGTAGCCGCCGTGTCGCGCCTCTCATCCCTCTCATCCCTCTCATCCCTCTCGGGGTCCGCGAAATGCGCCTTTTGTAGAGCTTAGTGTCGGCGCTAAATTCCACGTCGCTCCGGGCACGTTTATATCCATTTAAAGAGCAAACGTCGAGGCGCCGACCTCGCGACGGCATGTTTATTTAATGAGCGGCATTGTACGCATTTAAGCGGTCCGCAGACTAAGTGATATAAGCCCGAAGTCGATTCACACTTTTTCGACCGGCGAGACAAGCCCGTCTCTCGGGCGAAGTCTGCTTCGGGTCGCAGAATTCAATTTGTTCTCACGACACTTTCGACGATATTGGTGTGTTCGGAATTTGCAGGTTTAATAGGATTTTAATTGTTGTATATTATTGTGCTTTTGACGAATTCGTGTTATACTTATAACTACTAAACTTCAATGAATTTCATCGTGTATGTGATTGATAGTCGAAGTGGGATGTAGAAGAATGTGAAGCAATTTCGTACCTGTTACGTACCCGTTATACAATGTGTCTTAATGGAACCGGTTCGCGGCCGAACTGAGCGGTTGAACGGTATCAAGGAGTCCTCCATCTTTCAATATTTGCTTTCGTCGACTTCCGCCACCTCGCGCCTTTGAGCCTCTTATATCGCGAGCGGCGGCGTACATATTTAACGGGCGGCACTTAAGACGCGGTCCCGGCAAGGCAGGCCGGCCACCTTTCGCTAGTCAAACGCGGAAGGTCGGACAAAACATTCGTGGCCCGCGCTCCGCAAAGCGGGCGAATTAATTACTTTTTAGCTCGGGCGAAATGAATGGGCCGAGGCGCGCGCGCGTAATTGTTCGACAAATTTCGCGGCAAATGAAACTTCGTCGGCCAATTAATGAAGCGATTATGTGGGACAGGCTGACAGCGCGGGAATGCCGACTGTCACGTAGGCGTCATTCGCTGTTTCGCGCGCACAAAATCGGACGATAATGTCCGGCCGATCGTCGCCACGGAACGATCGGAACGATCGTTACTCGTCATCGCCATTTTCTGATTACGTCCAAAACGAGCTGCGGAGAATTGAGATAAAATCGGTGTCGTTGGCGGGGGCGTCGAGAGCTATAATTTCATGGATCGCAAATAACGGTTACGGCTGCGGAATATCCACGGGAAACGGACGATGCGACGTGTTTGCCGAAAAAGCGGATTTAATTACCGGCAATTATGTCGGCGCCGACGGTCGAAAATAAAAAAGGGCAAAATGGTGGGGAGGGGACGAAAAGCGGGATTTGAGAATATTTTTGGGCGGTGCGACACCGTTTGCACTTTGATTTCGACGCTCCCCGCTTTTTTTATGGCAGGAGACGGTGACGCTTCGAATTACAGTATTAATTGCAAATAAGCGGCGATAAAATCAGTGCCGCTGCGACAATTACCGGGAACAATTCGGCAAATAATTAAATTGCGAGCCTCACGGCACGGAAAACTCAAGTAAATAAATCCCGAACGTCGGCGGGGCACATTTGCGCCGAATTTCATTTAAAATCATTATCGCCGCACGCTATTTGCCCATTTCTACCTTCTCTCTGGCCGGTCGGAGCGTTAAAAATCCAGTAATGAGCGTACCTTGTAATTACATAAACGATGCTTTTTTTTCGCTGGCCACATTTTATAACGCGTCCACGTTACAACTCGCGTTAAACACACAGCCATTTTGCATTGCAGTTTCCGCCTGTCCTCTCAATTTTAATACTCGCTGATACAATTCGAAACCTTGTCAAACCGAATAAGCCAGTGTCCAAAACGGTACTTACGCCACAATTGTTTGGATACTCTATGAATCGTCTGCCCTCGACTTTTCGAAGTCCAAGCTTACCTGAAACGAACAAAAATAAGTCCTGTCAGTGAGGAATGATTCGCTACGAAATTAGAATGTGTTAACTGCATCGAAATCCGTATCGGGAAATTCCGAAATTCCACTATGGTCTAACTTTGTCTACGGCGCGCTCCATTCGACAAAATCTATTCTCATATTTCCGCCAGCGCGTTTCGAGGCACCTTTCCAATTTGTATCCGCGGCTTCTCAATCAACGCGACGGTAGCAATATGTCATGGCGTAACTATAATCCGTTTGTAGTGTCGCGCGAGTATCAGATATTGACATGTATAGTGATCGATGCCTGCGAGTGCAGAACTCCATGGAACGGGATCGGAAACGGAAAATAAAGAACGATGAGATGCGCTTAAGAAGCACAATGGTCTTGTAGTTACCTCGAAAATGTTGTGCAACGTTGGCCGTTTCTTCGCGCGCATAATAACGTATCCGGCCAGGAACAGCATTTTTCTGTCTTTCGCTTAACAGACAAAATAGCCCGCTCACCTCTGTAATCCGTTTTAAACCGAAAGGGCGGCGTTAATTAAATCTGCTCTCGCGCGTCGCTCGGCGCAAAGCCAATTTCTTTTGTCCGCCGGTTAGAAAAATAAATGCACGATTCTCTTTGCATAAACTACGGAAACCGCTAATTATACGCTGCCGTCGCTCGTTAATTAAATACCTTTCATTCGTCGCTAATCAAATATGATGTCATAACTTTTTCCGCGGTCAAACGCGAATTTTCATTAGCCAGCGAGCAGATTTCTCTCGGCTACAGTGTCGGCCAATTTTCGGATTTCGATCCATAAGACGGTTCATTGTAGAAATAATAATATATGAACCAATTATCACCATATTACTCAAAAATCGACGTTCAATCTACGTAATACTCTGAAGCATGCTTATCGAAGTAAATTAATAATAGATCAATGTCAGCCATCGTTGACCACCTTCATTTTTCACTGTCAGTGTACCCAGGCGACTTAGTCGGAAGTTAACCAATTGTCAAGACTTTTAGGAACCACCTGTAACCGGAAAAGTGCGAGAGTTCGAGGCTCGGAAAAAGGTGAACGGGCCGGAGGAAAAACGTGTGAGGGAGGAGGGAGGGGGAGGCTTTGGGAAGAACAGAGAGGAAGGGGGGCAAGCAGGGGAGAGAACGAAATCCTCTTGAGATTTATTCACCCTAAAACGCGCCGCTCACGGATGGTTTGTCACACGTGCGCGACTAAATTTGACCGCGTATACCATTTTGCGTAGAAGATGGCGTGCGACGCCAGAAGCGAAGTAAAACGTTCGAGAAACGAAGTACGCCCGACAGAATCTCCACTTACGTATATAAACTGAGCAAAGTGAATGTACAGCGTGCCGAAAACGTCATAGTAATTAGCTGTTTCAATTAAATTTCTTTACGCCGAGAGTCCCGGAGTAAAATTTATGTTTGAAGAGTCGCATATGCGTTCTGCTTTAATTCCGATCCTTCATTGTCCCGCTTCCGTCATTTTCCATTTCGTTGCGTATTACCCGCCAGCTTTACATTTTACGTCCCTCCATCTTCGACCATCCCTTCTCCCGTCTCTTATCATCTATTATTCAAGTTCACGAAGCACAAGATTAAGTGTTAATTTAATCTTACACTCTAGTATTGAATTAGTGTTATCTGCTTATCGTTCTTGCAAGCGTTTTATCATTGCAGGTAATATATTATTACTGTTTTACAACCCCTATTTTATCCGAAATCTAATTCACGAGTGCGATATCATCGACAAACGATCCCAACCATAAGCCACAATCAGGAACAATGTATGTTACGAACGAAAGCGAAAATGCAACATACGTCGGCGAAATTATGTGGTCGTACTACTGAAACTGTTTCACGCATCGACGCTAGAGCGTGTAAAGGTGAGAAAGTCGCAATGAGGAAGTCACATTTGTTCACGTATGAGAATGCGCGGAAGGACGAAAAAGGTGGAATAGGGAAGGAGGGGAAAGAGGGAGAGGGGACGTAGAGGTGGAAAGAGGAGAAGGGGAGCGGAGAGAAACAGAAACGTTGCGCGGGCTGGAGTGCATTAAGGGGCGTCTCGACGCCTCTTAACTACATAATTCATCATCCGGTTAGGAGGCTGGCGCGCGGAATCCTCGACGAAAGATAAATTCGTATACTGTGGACCCATTGTGTGCAAAGCTCTGCGCACGCAACGCGGGTATTTGCGAACAGACTATGCGATAGTGCGAGTGCGTGAGGAGAAAAGGAAATAATTATTCGATTGTCACCTTACTCACGGCCCGTCATTAGGCGTGCCAGGCGTCCTCATTGGGAGGCTATAATTTCTTTCGTTATCAACGAACGTAACAGAATGCCGTAAAGCGGTCGGAATAAAAGTTTGAACAATATCCGCGCACTGCCGGTCGTATAACTCGGAGTTAGGTCGCGTTATTCATTCAATTCTCATGTCATTCTTACCCCTCTCTTCGGGTAGTACCTACTACTCAGGGAACGCGATCTGATATGAGTGAATTACACGTGGCGGACGACGCGCTAAAGCGACATTCCGTCGGCGCACGCCGATGCGTATTTCTGTGACTACCGGTGCGGGAAGGACGCTAACGAGGTAATATGTCGCGAAACGACGGGCCGGGCAGAATTCCAGCAGAAGAAAGCCGTACGAGGACATTTGTATCCGCGCTCAAGCCGTTTGCCTTTTACGGCCCTTCCTTTACGGCTTCCGCGCGCGCGCGCGCGCGCGCGCTACTTTTTACGCTCGCTATGAATAAAAAAGGACCTCCTGCACGCGAACGTTTCATCGAACCAGCGTAAAACCGTGCGCTTCATACCCCGTGTCCGACCAATTCCACCTACTGGCCAAATCAGTCAATTCGAGTCTGATAATCGACCCTGATTGTATCTCCCGGTGATAAAAAGATCACGTGGCCGAGAAAAGTTTCGAAGGCAGCTGGTCTGCTGCCGACGAGAATGGCGGAACATGGCCGGGAACAACGGCGGGGCGAGTGCACTCGAGTGCCGAAAACGTTTGCGAATATATTCGGAGTGTTGCTCGAGTCGAGAAGGGCAGAGGGCAGGGTGAGGAGGAGGGTGGACAGCGGTCGATCTCGAAGAGGGTGCGACCGATTAGAGTCCACCCTTCGCTCGACACCCCCAGCCCACTCTCCGCATCTCACTCCAACTCACCCCTGGCAGCGAGCGAGGACACTCGATTCTAGAGGGGTGAAGGCCGCTGGCCCGTGAGCGAGAAGAAGGTCGAGAGAAGGTTCGAAATGAACCTTTCTGCCTTTCAGCGGCAATCGGCGAACTCTTTTTCGGCGTCCCTCTCCGGCTTTACATTCGGGCTCACCCCTCGGCAGGGGCCAACCCCCATGAATCACGGCCTGCGGTGCCCACCCTCCTCCAGTCTGCGCGAGGAAGGGACTCGTGCCCTATCGCCGCACGGCCGGTCTTCATCTACTCGAGGATGCACGTTTATTCGCCGAACAAACGCTAACACCCCTCCGTCCGCCATTTTACCCAAGGAACGGGAGAGGGTGGCTGGAGCCTCTAATGGACGGAACGATGTTTCCAGGCAAGTCGATGGAAGGCTTCGATCAGACCCGAACTTTCGGACAAATCGCTCGATCGAGTGTTCCGACGCAAAACTACTGCTCGGGGTGATACAATTAACGTGGCGGTGGGGGGTGGATTGAACTGTTGAGGGTTGCGTTCGGCGTTAATGAAACATCGGGCGAACGGATGAAATTGTTTATGCGCATAAAGGCGGAAAATGAATGCACGGCGAAGTGGACCTAGCCGTCCGATCGCAACGGCGAAGATGCGAAGGGCACCATGCATATATGTATAGAGTCGTCGGACGAGTACGTCGTTACGGAGAGCGCTCTCTCTCTCGAAATAATGAGCGTTCGTTTTGCCACCATGAAAAAGCAAGCGGCCTCGTTGAAATTCCGAATCGACGGATTGTCCTCGAATCCCTCGGACCGATAGACCCGTTCGTAAGAAGAACGTCGTCGATGGTAAAGATGAAGGAAACTTGAGAGAGAGAGGGGGGGTGGGAAGAAAGAGAACGAGGACCTCTCCTCGACTCCTCCCAAATTATTGCTACGGTATCGATCCGACGTCCTCTCGGTCAAAATAAATAATATCAAATAAAGACCAGGGGTGAACGGAGGGGGAGATCGTCGGCGAAAGAACGATACGCCGAGAGAAAGGGAGGGGGTGGTCGCGATATTTATGAACGACCGGCGCCTGCTTTCGACAGCCATTGAATCTTGCGGTCTATATACTTATACGTGAATGCACGCCGAAACGTCCTTACGCGCATACCTCCGCCTATCGTCTAGCCATGCACGCGTAGACTCTCTGACTCGGACGTACGGACATGTACGGACATGTGATATTCGCGCGACAGTACAGGGCTGGGATGGATGAAAAATATACTCTCGAATGCCGGCTCTGTCGAGCGCGCGTCGCAATTCGACGGAAGTAGAACGAACGTCCCCCGACGTTACCGAATTCTACCATTTCAACACGCAAGTATTCACGTGTATTCACGTGTTTCTATTTGGTCGAGGGCAGAGGGCAAGAAAGTTTCTAAGCGCAGAGTGAAAATTGATTGATTCAAGTTTCCTTTTTCGCTTGAAAATTAACTTTCTAAGCATCGACGCAAAATTTTGTTGAACGCGCGTCGTAATTCGGCGGAAGTAGAAGGAACGTCGCTCTACGTTACCGAATCGTCTGCTTCTACCATTTCAAAATTCACGTGTATTCGTACACAAAACTCTATAAATGGGGAATGCGAATTGATTGGCTTAAGTTTCCTTTTTCGCTGAAAATTAACTTTCTAAACGTCGGCACAAAATTTTGTTGAGCGCGCGAACATACGCGAGTCGCTCTCACGTACACACTCGAGAGCGTGCCTAGAGGCGGTCGGTGCCGACTTGAAGCGGAATCCGGAGAAATATTCGTTCGTACGCCGGCAGCCGTACCGAACGTGCGGAAATTTCCATCAGTCCCTCGGCATCGACGATTTCCTACGGTTTCTGCCCGGGCGAGAGCCGCCAGCCGACACTTTTACCTCGGACGGCCGTACCCACGTTCCAGGAACGATAGCCACCCACGGATCCTGAGGGCGCCGACACCGAAATTTCCTTCATGGAAATCAACTTTCCTCCCGAACAGATGCATCCGACCGTTCACGCCCCCGCAGCCACTTGCTTTTTTTAACTCTGAGCCGCACGGAGGAAGATTTCGGGGTGGCCGCGGAACGTGTGCGCGCATTCGAAATCCAGGGGGTGAATCTTGATGCGAGCACAACGTGGGCCATTTTTTTTTGGTTGGCCGATACGAAGCACGGATTTGAAGTGTGTAGAATTAAAGTTCGCGGGTCGAGGAATGCGCGGCGAGCATTTTCGCGGGAGGCAAATTGATGGGGGAAAAAAAGTAAATTTTGGAGATATAGGAGTAAGCTGAGCCGATTTCTGCTGAAATGTAAGTTTTTGTACAATAAAACGGGGGAACATTACGCGATTAAAGGCCCGAGTGAAGTCAGACGGAATGACTGACGCGGTTGTCCTGAGTAAATTGTAGTGACAAACGTCGACCGACTATTCTGACAGCAGCCGGTTGGAATAGAGAATTTTAAACCTCTTTCGGATTTGTTGCTTGGACGCGTCAGAAAAGAAAGGTTAGCGTTTCGTTGCCGTGTATTTCTTCTTTCCTATCAGGCAGCAATGAAAGTCGAGACTATGAATGGTCAGATGTTTTCCAATCTTTCGGCGTTGCGCTCTCATTTCTTTTGCCGGCAATTATTTGCTATCCGTCGTCACAAAATTATGCTTACGGAAGCGGCATCTAATTTCGGACACATTTCAGGCCGATTGCAAGGCCCTAATTTGGTGCCGGTGTGCCTCGCCATCGGAAATGTCATTTCCTCTGCCTCGCCACGAGTTACCTTCGACACCTCTGGACCTAACTCGCGCACTGCGTCGCGAATCGCGACAACGGCATTTCCTCCGTGGAAATCAATTTCCTCGCGCGCGCGACTCGTCCCGATCCATGGGAGCCATTGCTTTATTACGCCGTAATTACCATACTCCGCACAATGGCCGAGATACCGGTAATTAGGACTGTCGCTTTATTAGCAATCCGTGACAAACATCGTCATATAATTCCACCTCCTTTATATCGCATCCACTAAGATAGCAAATTCAATGTAAATCAATAAACGGACCTTTTATTCTGAAAGTGGCACGTCCATTTAAAAAAAAAATTAAATATCACATAAACAAACCGTTTACACCACGTTAATCATAAATTATATCATATCTCATATTTTTTAATTATGGACTTACACCGGTTTCAAAATAAACAGTCCAAATATGCATTTGTACTGTGGGAACTTTAAATAGGATATGTAGAGGGGCTGTCAAGTTGGGATTTGCTTTTTCCGAGATTTTTGAGTTGAACTCGTTCTTCGGAGTGGAGAGTTGCCGCGAAGTGATTGTAGACGCTGATTGCAGTATACGGCGATAATGAGAAGCAGCAAAGGGGCTAGTTACACAGCGCTCGCCTAACAGAAGCGCCACTAGCCTAATTCGGACGTTCCAATCACACATGCGAAACGTCCGAAATTATACCGCGATGCCGAGCGCGTAATTGTCAATTGCAGGCTCCCGCTGGCTCTCCGCGCACACAATCTCACGGAAATGCGCGCACGTGCGCGAGCCGGGCAAGCAGAAAGAGGAATCGCGAGCGAGTCCCGGAAAATGAACGGCGTCTGGTCTTGCTCGGCAAATTAATCGGTTACACGGTTAATCCGAATTACGCTGGCATCTTGACAGAGACCTGTCATGTGCATTTCGGTCCGCGCGCGGTAGGCACAGAATTTTCAACCCTCCGACCGAGTACGATCGTTACAAAATCCGGCGAGTCTCCACGTTTTATACGATCGACCGCAAACGATTCGTGCGTCATAAATTGAAAATTAATAAGATAGTGTCGGCGGAATAGAGGTAATTTCTGTGACGTTTGAAACGGACTCTGCTACCAACGTGACGAACTGATTTTATAACATTTCTTGCGACAATTTCGTCACCCGATAGAGGGACAGTTCTGCGAAACGGATCGATCGCGAAAGCGAACACTTAGCACGCTAAACGGCCGCTAATTGGATCAAGTCGGATGATAGGTTTGGCATCCGCTAATCGATCAGGTCACATTGTTTGATTGACCGTCGCCCGGTATATTCCGAGCGTCATGGGTCATCCGCGAGAAATTATTCGCTCGCGAAACTTCTCCTCCCGTCCTCCTCCTCAATCCGTCACGCTTGAGTCTCATTGTCAGCATCGAATCGTCTCAAGAATATCACTTCCGGCGAATGGACGATGCGCTTCCGCATACGTAAAAACGTTCATAAAAGGAAGGTCGGTGGCGGTCCGCTTAATTTCCCGGAATAAAATGATTCCGGTTCTGGCCGGTTGCACGTCCGATTTGTCTCGCGGCTCCCGTATTAATCAACTCCAGCTTCGGCTTTGTCCGACTTGTCTCCCGCAGTATACTCGTTCCACGGCGCCACAGTATTCGCTTCCAGGCCGTGCAGCGTGCGTGTGCCACGGAAAAGTACACAGCCCGACGGGTCCGTATGCCGCGCAATCGAAAATTACGCTTACGAAAACCGGGAGTAATTTCGAACGTTTCGCTGGCGCCGATCGTAACGCTTCTAATTTGGAACACTCGGGCTCGGTATTACTACGGTTGAATGAAAGAGAAGGATAGGGAATGTGTGTGTGTGTGTGAGAGAGGGAGGAAAGGAGATGTGGGCCCTGCTAGTTATAACACCTGGCCGCGCATATATACATTCTTATTCATCGGAATCCGTATACGCAGGGCCACTGTACGTGCGAAAGTGGAGAAATGTATGCGTACGCATACATAGGCACACTCTAGGCACACAGTGCATCCAGTGGGGGAGGGTGTAATACCACCGCTGGCTGCTGCCATTGCCTGTATTGGCGCAGCTGGCGCGCGGGAAAGTAAATAAATGGTTGGCCGCGTAAAATTTGACTAAATTCGAAACTTCTCGGCGGCGCACTGCAAGCGGAATGTGCGTGCGAGCGAGAGAGATAGAGTGAAATGGGAGGTGGAGGAGGAGGAGGGTATAAACTCGGTCGAAACGCAAGCTGCCGCGGGCGAGTTAACGACATGCGCTCGGCGGCAAATGAAAGGAATACGAAAAAGTTTAAACGCGAGGAATACGAAGGCAAAGGTCCCGGACGTGCCGCGCGAAAGATTTGTTGGCTGACCGCCGGTCGTCGCGTGGCAAATGTCTAAGAAAATCGAGTGGATCCGTGGAATTTGCGGGGAATGGACCGAGGGACAGCAGGAGTTTAGCGAAGTGACTTTCTTCGGTGGCAAGCCGTGGCCTCCCGTTTATTGCCCTCTCATTCTCAAGGGCCCTGGGGTGGGTGGAAGGGAGAGGGTCGGCTCCCGTCCTCCCGGGTAATTTATTCGTCGGAAATTGTGGAGGGGTCACGCGAGGAAAAAGAATTGCACCGTATTAGCCTGCTGCTACTATTTTATGTAAGGAGACTCTCGTATTCAGTTTACCTCCGGATTTGCTTTTCCGTCCGTCTTCTCTCTCTCTCTCTCTCTCTCTCTCTCTCTCACTCTCACTCCACCTCTCTCTTTCACTTCTTCACTCACTAGCTATCCAACGGTACCGTACGGCCGTCTATTATTAGTTACCCGTGCATTACGGGATATTCTATTACCCGGCTAACGACGTTTTGTCTTACCGCGTTTACCGACACGGGCGACTTCCGGCGGAGCAAACTTTTCGCCCTGAGTTATCGGACGCGTCCCGACGGCCGTGCGGAAGCTGCGAGACGCAGCCTCGTTCGGCGCCGCGCGCGTAATGACGTCGAAATGAAGGGGGGGGGGGGGGGGGAAGGGAAAGTGGTACGCGCAATCTGTCACCGAGTCAGGTGGAAGGACGACGAATGAATTGCGAGGCAAGAGGTCGGCGAAAGAGCCATTATTGTCTAGCGACATTTGAATGTATAAACGAAGCGGGCGTCGTAAGTATGGCCAAGGCGAAAAGCGGTGAATGGAAAGAAGCGGACAATCGGTCGGGTCGAGTAACGACATTCCGCTCTGAGGACTTCGCTTACTTTCAGCTGGGTGTCATTAGTCCGCCGTCGAAAAACTCGTCTCTCACCTTCCATCGGTGACAAATGAATAGACATTCCGTCATTCGTTCTCCGTTCGTCCTCCCGCATTCTCTTACGCAAGTCTTGTACTCATTTCCCAATCACGCGATACGCGTAAAGTTGACGAAATGACACCTTCTCTGTTCCCATTATATTCAAACGTTATTCTTTTCAAGCCTTCCGAAGACTTGCGCAATACGGACATTGTTGAGAAGAAGGGAGGATGCTGAGGAGGATTGGAGACTGTTGAGGCTGCCAGGATCGATCCTCTCAGTGTAAAATATTTCCTTTAATAATAACTATATTGAATAACAAATAACAATAATGCAGAGAAGAGTTTACGCTGATGAGTTAAGGAGGATTACGAAGTGAGTGTTTGGAGAGTTCTTACATGCAGTTTTCGGCGTTAGGAGCGTTGTAGAACTTAAGGGCGAGAGACTTGAACGTAGATAGGAAAAATAATTTAGGAGAGATTGGCATGCAGGACGGATTAGGATAGGATATGTTCCGTGCATAAAAATCAATGAAGCCAAAGGGTTTGGAGATACGATTTATGATAATAAATCGCGGTTGGGTTGCCTATTGATGAGAGGATTATCGGAGGGTAGTACAGTTAGTGCTGGGCGGATGATTACATATTTCTAACTGTACCTCTATTATTACGAATTCTTAACAGACATTGTCATGAAAGTAAGATAAGAAGCGACGCTCGCGAAGAAGACGTCTAATTCACTTCTTGCGATGATCCCTACGCAATTTATAATGGGAAACGCAGGGTGTCGGTGAAGGCGGGACTCGGAAGTTGTCGGGGTCGGGGAAAAAGGACGAGAGCACAGGACAGGGAGAACGAGGGTTGAGCGGGAGGACGTAATAATTGGACGGTCGACAGGGGGGCGTCGTCGTTCAACGAGACAGACGTACGCCGAGCGTCGCGGCGATGGCGCTTGGGAAATCACCGTTTCGCGACACATGCGGCTAGGTAAAACGCTATACCCTCCTCGGCGTATACAGGGTGTCCGGGCAGTCTGCAGAATTCATGGGGTATCGATAAGCGGAAGACGTCTTGCCGATAACGGACTTGGGTCCATTTTTCTTCCCCCACTCCCTTTCCTTACTCACGTACGTGGTCATATATTCGGAGTCGTGCAAAATCGTCCGTGGAAAACTGAAAATCAATTCGTTTGACAAATTCGAGACAAGACAGGAGAACGAAATTTTATCCTTACGTTCAACTTTGTCCAGATTGAGTTGTAAGATATAGTGTTTCGAGAGAATCTGGTGGCTTATTTTTCGATGAAGTATAGGTTGATTCAAAGGACAGTGCCAGGTCCGATTTCTGCGATGCCCGACATTGCGAACGCCGTGTAGATGCACGTTATGTCTGACCAGCTAACGGGCAGGCTGCATTTTACGAGCGAATGAGAAGCGACCCTCCGTGGTGTCTGTGAACAGGTACCGACCGGCAAAGGCCATTGAAACGCTGCCAATGGAACGTTTAATCCGGATCGGCCGATTGTCGCTGAAAACATGCTGCGACCCGGTCGCCAAAAACGCGCGACCGTTTATGGAAAAGAATTCGGTCCCGAATGCGGAGGGCCGTTTCGGTGCCGTTGAATAAATTCCGCCGTTTGTGACCGTCCGACGGGATGGCAGACAGAGCCTTGACGAAGACAAGCCTTGACCAACGCACTCAACGAGGTCGGTACTTTAATCGAAATAATTCGATCTGACCTATCCTTTCCATCTAGAAACGATCAGTTCTCATTTCACGACGCTTAATTCAGAGTCCACGTTTTAAAATTGTTATTCTTTAATCCGATAACGGTGATAACTTGCTTTTTTAGTAGGAAATTACAGTTTTAACGGTTTAATGAATTAAACTCGGTGTACGTTATCGGTGGCCATTATGTGCTGATCGCTGGCCGCGGATCTGGGGAGAGACAATTAAAAGACAACAGAGTAGCAATTGTTCCCGGTAGGCTTGCGAACGATTACCTCGCGCGTTCCGATCGTGGAAAGTGAGCAATGTCCCGCGAAAACCGAGCGACCCGATTGTTTCGTATAATTTAATACGCTAAGCGACCGGGTGTGAGAATAAATATGTATCCGCCCACATTTCGTGGCGGTATGCGTAGACCGCGGTGACGATATTGTTCGACGCCGCTCGGCTGAGTTTCCGGCGAAACTTGGATCGATCGATGATCGTCCAGGTGTGCCTAACTTAATTAATCAGCCGCCGATATCGATTATCAGCGGCGGCTGATTGAGTTCGAATGGGACGAGGGCCAGGCGGTCAGATAGGCAGACAGATAGACGGCCAGATACAGTCACTTCGAATTGATACGTCCAGACGCGGCCATTTTGACGATTTCACCGGTTAACGACGTTAAATCGTCGCCCACCGAAAGACGTCGATACGTTCTTGGCAATCGCGAGTACTTCCGGTTTAACGCGCGTCACGAATCGACAGCGGAGCGGACGCGCGGCACGGCCGAACGTTATACGTACAACTTGGTTATGAGTTTCGGAATTTAACGACACGGTAGCGAGTTCCGAGCATGATCGATTCTCAGAGTCCGACCGTCGGTCGCGGATTCACTTCGAGATGTCTAATTCCGGCGCGAAAATCCTGTTTGGCGTTTATACGCCGATTTAAAGTTTCGCGCGTAAAACGTAACACTGCCGCATTCCTTTATGTGGGAATTGTCGGCAAAGTTCGATGCTTCGTTCGATGCTTAGACGGTTCGATTCATGCGGTCCGCGTCGACAGTCGCCGTTAGGTTCGGCCATGATCGCGAGACGTTATCTCCCGGAAATGGGTTCGGAAGGCGTCGGCGCAGGTGTCGGTTTCCTTTTGATTTCAATCTCGCTCCCCTCCTTTTATAACCCCTTTCGCCGCGGCATTCTCCCGGCCAAAGTACCGTCAGATTTGCCCGCGAGAACAACGATGACTGAGAAGCGCGCCGGAAGCTCTCTGGGGAAGCCACTGGCGAGCTTTTTCCCATCTCAAGAGCATAAAGGACTCGCGTTTACGCGTACCTGGAATTCAGAAGCCGTCGCTGCCGACGCACAATGGCCGTAACAATGGAAACGGGTCCCGCACCCCGACTACTTCTCCCATCCACCCCCTCTTCCTCCTCCCATCCACCCTTCTTCCACCCTCCGTCCACCCACTTTCCACCCCTTTGCCACCCTTCCCTTCTGGTCTCTTTAACCAACTCCGCCATCTTCCATTCGTCTTTCCTCCTACTTCTCGCCCCGTCCGTTCCCCCTCTCGCACCCCTTCCCTCCCCTATGTCCGCCTTGCTCTTTTTGTCGGCAACCTTTTTTCTCGCTCGCCGCCGCGCCAACTTTCGCATCTGCTTTCCATTTTCGTTCGCTCTGCGACCAAGATCTTTCCCGACGCAGCGGCCCACTCGTAATGCGGCGCGGCGTAGATTTTATAGAAACGAAACATACCGCCCCCGGGGGTGGGAAGGGGGCAATAAAAGAAAAGGTAGCCGGCGCGTCGTACGGCATGTGCAATTAAACGCGGAGTCGGTCGGGAAAAATGCGGAAGGGTCGCGCTTGCTGAGCATAGAGGGAGAGAATCGAGGGGCATGTCGAGGCGGTCGAATCAAACGGGGCGTATGTGTGGTCGTTAATTTGACGCACACGTACGCGCCCGCGCGGACCCGGAAGCGTAACATCGGTCAACCTGCACTCGAGGACGACGCAAATCCATTTAAGCCCGCTTCTGATTTCTTCTGCTCTACTCAGCCAGCCCCACCCCTCCGTTCCTCGCACTCTGTCCACCCATTCGGTCAAGACCGCGGTTAAAATCTTCTTTCAATGTATTCGCTAATTTTCACAGTTGCCTTTGTCGCCCGGGATCGCTAAACGTTCTCGTTAAGAGAGTCCCGACGATATTTCATAATGCGAAATGGACAGCGGCGGGAATTCTTTGTACGGCGGGAAAAAGTCTACTTTGGCATTCTTGCCCGTTGCCGGGGATATTTAAGTGCGACGCGAGCGTAAAAGGCACTGAGAGGTGGAGGGGTGGAGGGGTGAAATAAAGCATTTCACCCCTTCCGCGCAGCAGTCCGAAAGAAGGATAAAGATTTCCCCGGTTGTCTTGCCAGATGAAAATTATCCCCAGTCGGGGGAGGGAGGCTGGATTAGGGTGAGAGGGGTGGGGGTGCGATTCTTTAGCCGCTAGTCGAACGGGAGCAGCGAATCTTTCCCGGGCCGCTTAATTGAGAGAGGATCGATCGATCGGCGTAATTGATTAACGAGCCTCGCATATTACGGCTCTCCGTCGGAATCGCATAAAAAGGATAGCAACCCTCTCTCGATTTAATCCCGTCCGCGTCGACGCACCGCCGGACGAGACGCAATATTATCACTCGGTTAATCGAGCCGGCCATTAGTCATATCCGCGAAATCTGCAGAAATTCATGCGGCGTAACACGCGAGCGTATCCCATTCCCGTTAATTGAGACACGGTGGCGGCACGTTTGCTTGCCTCGTATAAATCGAGCTGGCCGAGAAAATGGCCGTCGGCTATATCTCACGATGCACTTTCTTGCCATTTTCTCAGAGCATTCTTCTTGATTAGCGGCAGCGACGGGGTGGAATTTGTTGTCAGCGGTCCAAATGAAATCGTGGCCAATTATAGTTGATCGGCGTCGATTAACGACGAATGCGGGAAAAGTTGATCGGGGGGTATATGAAATCGACTGTCAACGTTGTTGCATGACGGAGGAAATGCATATATGGAGAACGGCGGAGGACGTTAACCCGGCCATCGATTCGATTACTGTTTTACAGGGCGAGTAGGAAGTGGTCGCCGTTTGTTTGACGAGTGTCGGATGACAGTTATCAAACACGTTGTTTACGCTGGCGATCGATAGGCATTGCGGCGAAAAAAAAGGGAGGAGAAATGGAGAACGAAGCACCCGGTCATCCCCTGTAACCCACCCCTTCGTAACCACCGGCCCACCCCTGATTCCGTGGCCAGTCGGAACTGCCGTGCGCGCATCCTGGACAGAAGAAATTGCCCGCTAAATAAGGAAACGCGAACGTGACCGTTCGTGTATTGTGCCGGGCGTGCGTGCACGCTATTGGCCGGACGATGGAATAAGTTCGCCAAATGACAGCGTGATCGTTATCGATCTGACGTGTGCGCGGTACGCCTGAGAATTCATAAAGCTGACCGAAGTCTGTCGATGACAAAAATATTGGATCACTTCGCACATTTGACCTGAGCTTCATCGGATGAAAATCTTATTTTCAGGAATAATCTTGTCATAACGGTTCGTCCTTCGTACAAGGTTACCCGTAATAATATTGTAAGTCCGAATATTCTTGAGCTATTCAATTTTTATGTTTCCTCGTAATTGTTCGGATAACTTGGGTTATCCCCGAGACGAAACATTACTCTATATGTTAGGTTCGATTCCGTTAATCGTATATGTATCGTGTTTGAGAGTCGTGTTAGGGAGTCTATTGATCTGTCCTATGACACTCTATACACTTTCAAGCGATATCTAGTTCCTGCATTCAGTAATACGCACACATCACACATAATACAGTACAGTTACTTCTATTTTTATTACAATCATATGACAACCAATTGTCCATCCCGCTAATCAAAGAAATAATAATATTAATGACTTCATCTACTCCTGTTAAAGTTATAAACACGCTTTCGAAATGCGGAAATGATTAACGAAACTTTGATGCGAAACAGTTGTAGATGCAGTGAAAGATTCTGGTCGGACGTTAACCCTACCAAGGTTTAATCGACAGAACAAAAAGCGGACGACGTCGTCCACTTGATCCTGGCGAGGAAATAAAGGAAAAATGCGGAGGGACGTGGCAAAGTGCAGCGAAGTGCATGGAACTCTTTTCTACCTGTAGGTCGCAGGTGACACATTTCGGTGACAAATAAGAACGAGCGTACTGACAGGAGCAAGCGCGCGCGCGCGCGTACACAATGGCTACAGGTATGGCCTCTGCCGGCTGCACCCGTTGCAGTTGCAGCCAGCTGCAGGGCGCCACGTCGCGAAGGTGTCAATATTTCAATGTGAAAATTCCGAAACTTCGGGAGAGATCGCGCGACGGAGAGAAGAATGCGAGCCGACACGATCGGATGTCTTCGAGGATCGGACGAGACAATCGACGATTGATAGAAACGTCGGATCGGTCGTCTGCTTCTCCGTACCTATGCATTACATGCACTACATTTGCATCCGTCAAACGTATAAGCTATTCACTCATGCCTAACCCATACATCTCCGTGTAAGAACCATTTATTACGAAAGTACGGAACGAAAATAAACGATTAATTCAATATCCTCAACTTTCCCACTTGGGCCACTTCTGAAATGACACGTAGCCTAGTACAAAGTTTGCGTTAAAAAAATGATCGATCACCGGTCAAGATCGTAAACAGTTTTCGCCATCGGCTAAGTGTCAATTTTTCAGCCAGCTCGATGGAAGATAAAAACGCAGCTGGGCGAAGCAGGGCGGCCGGAGACTTAGGAGTCCGTCGATCAGCCGGCAAATTAATATGGCGACCGTCGATAGGCCACCCCCCTCCACTCCCTCGCATGTCGAGGGGCAATCATTTTCACGTACCGGCCGCGAACTCTCGCGTCAGAATGCGTTTACGTCGGCTGCGGGCTGCTTAATTAAAACATACTTCCGCCTCGTAATTACGCGCCGAACGGGGAAGGGTCACGAGGGGGGTGAGGGCAAGATCCTGCCGAGTCCTTGCGTCAGTCTCACCACAGGTTATTCTTAATTCCTCCTTTCCCGCTCTTTATGCCGTCTCTTTAAGCCGGAGCACGTGAAGAATGGTCGGAATGAACGAGCGTACGCACGAGGCGGTAATTAACGTGCATGCATTATTTAACGGCCGCGCAGAATGGAAAAAAGGTAGGAACGTGGAGGGAAGAGGGAGAGAGGAAGCGACTGCCCACACGTCACTTCTTCTCTTTGCCGGAGACCGATGCTAAATTACGACTTCGCCTAGCGAGTTCCCTTACCGTTTATCGTTTCGGATGATTAATTCCGGGCAAAGAGATGCGATGCCGGAGGAAATTTTTACAGTATGTTACGCTCCGAGAATGCCGTTGTAATTAAGCTTCGCAGGGGTTACACGTCTCGACCGTATGTGGCCTACGGAGCTTTTTCTCGATTTTTAACAGAGTACGGCAGATAGGTACTGTTAGTTCTGTTTATTACACGCACGTGTTTCCGATCTGTTTGTTTTCCGGTTCGTCGATATTAGTCTTGATATGCGGAGGTATTCGGTGAAATTGGACTGAGTGATCTGGTTGGATGAGGCGGGGCGGATTGATTTCAGACGTCGCGAACAAGTTCGTCGTGCGATGACGTCAGAGGCGCGGTCTGCATATTTGCTGGCGGTGGTCATTCCTTGACTGCTGAAGGACTAATCGGCTACGCGCCCGACGTAATTTAGCCGCTTATTATGGAAAACGTGCGACGAGCGTAAGATGAGCCAGACGCGCGTGACCTTATAAGTGCCGGAGGGAATCAAATTACGCTGAGCGTCAAATGTCAAGGACTCGATAAGGGCATTGTCCTTTACGTAGGCTGCGTCGGTGAAAAGTGTAACCGTATCATTAAGTCGAGGATCGTTTTCCGGCAAAGCGGCTGTTCGATGTATTACGTTTTATGATGGAACACAGTCGACAGCCTAACAGCACAGGTCATTTGTTATAAATAAACGTCTTATTCATTCCCCAGCACTTGTTTGCATAAATGTCAAGGCATAATCTTTCTTCAAATAAATTAGGATGCCATTAATCAGTTGCTTCGTAAGGTTTAAATTTTCCCGGATAATCCACTAATTTCATTAATGACATCAATATAATTTCATCGAACGCGAACGGACGTTGTACTCTGAGCAAAATCGTGAGAACAACTGTCAAGGAAGTTTCAGCTTGTCCGGGGTGGCCGTTCCTGGCAGCATACTAATGACGACCTCCTGTCTTTCCGACCCAAGAACCCTCCTCATCTATTATAGAAATTGCAATTTTTCCTCCTCAATCCAAGCACCATAGTTCGCTCCCCACACGCGCCTGTCAAACGACCAACAACCGTAGAGTCAATGCGGCGTTGCCGAAAAATCGTCACGAGGCACTTTTGCCACTCATTTTTTACCCCCCACCCCTGACTTACGGCCACTTTGCGCGAAGGAGTCGCACTCGATCGCACGACGGTAGTTTGCGCCATTCTTCGCGTCATCCACTTTGTCTGACGTCCGCAAGCGCGGAGTGCGTCGACGATCCTTTAGCCCTACGCCAAAGGACGCCCTATATATCCACGTCCGCGAGGCTGGTAATATCGAAAAGCTCTTTGTTACTCCGTTCCCACGTCGGCTTCCTAACCGGTGGCAAAGTAGCTATCGATACCTGAAACTCCCTTCCGGCGTGTCTGCAATACAGGATCTGCCGCGCTACCTATATATATATATACACACACACACGTATATACAGTATATGGTATATGTATATATACATATACGTATACAGATATGCATGTACATGCACCTAACAGGGCTTCTAATGTCTCGCCGGATCACAGGGACGCCGACGCGCCTCCGCATTTACGGCGTCCCGACGCGAGACGGATCGCTAAGTGATAAGTGTCGCGAGCGCAAGAATTGATAGCGTCGGTCGCCGGGATTAATGACGGAAATTCGCAAACTGTATTACTACGGGGGCCAGAGGACGGATCGCCGCGGACAAATCGACGCTCGCCGTTCGGGAGGCGTCTCGCGGAATTGAATTGAAAGTTCGTCCGCTGAATTACGATTTCTCGGTTGAACTGAAGTCTAAGCAAATTCTCCCCACCTCTCTCCTTCCATCTCTTCCGATCCCTCTCTGTCTACCGTCCTCTCGCGCTGTCGCAGTTTACGTCTGCGGATCGGAGGTGAGGATTTGCGTCTTAATCAGTAATCTCGAACAATTCAAATATTTGGACGTCGCGAGCGTGGCGAACGCGACATGTTCCCGTGGATCCACGGCAGTCGCATTATCGAAGTCGCGGATCTAAATGCGCATAATCTACGGAGGGGCGACGCAGAGCGTCGTTTCTCAATCGACGTTCGGTTTCTACGCTCCCCCGGCGGGAGCGCGCGATTTCTGTCAACAATACCGTAATCCACTCTTGACATTCCGCCAGACCGTCCCGACTGATTAGCAACGCGACGAGGATCGGGGCTTCGGAGGGTTGAAGGGGGTGGATGGGGGTGATGTCGTTCGGCGCAAATCTACCGACGAAACTCGGCAACTCCGTGCGACATAATTGACTCGGCTTTCGGCGCGGGAGGCGGAAGTTAATGGGCCGTGCGAATGGCAATTTCGGAACACCCGATACACACCGTGGTAGACAGCGCGCGGGCGTAAACTCGGGGCTGCTTCGGGGAATAATGCGAGACTCGTTTTTCGTTCGATGGATCGCCGGGAAGTTTAGGGACCAAATCGACCGAGATTCGAAGGCCGAGAGAGCTGCTCGGTTAAAGGAAGTTGCTAGAATGACACAGCGTGTCGTTTTTTTTGTCCACCTTGTATTACAATTAGATTTAACATAAGCAGTAGAAAATGATAAGCGTCAGAGTATATCTGATATTTAGTTACACTTTGCTTCACTCTCCTGCAAAAGTGAAAAGAGAGCTGGCGAATGACAACATTCTAATTCAGAAAGAAATGTTCACATTTTCATCCCATTTCCTTTCAAAAACAGCCGAGAACTTTATCCTCTCAGCCACTGGAGAGACGAAAACCAATAAAGCGAAAATCGCGTCGTAACAAACGTTTTACAGTGGCTTCAGACAGAACATTATCAGTCTCCGCAACAATAATCCCTGTAACAACCATAAATCCATTCTTTCCCTCCCATTCCGCTTTAGAATCGGCGTCCATAAGCTCGGCCAATCTAATATCCAGCGCTATCAGCGCTCGCCGAGAGGAGTCGAAGGAAGCGTCGCTTAATTCTCCATTAAAATTGCAGGCGAAAGGACCGGCGCGGAAAGTACTTTTCAATTAAACCCTCGCGCCTCATCGAACGTCCTTGAGAGTCACAGCTTCCCACAGCGAGCCTCGCCGTTTTAAATGTTCCCGCCGACGTCGACGTTACTTAATTATCCCACATTATCCGTCTCCCGATCCTTCATGCGGCGGCCATCGAATCGGATAGGCTAGAGGCCACCCGAGTCTAACTTCGAATCTGCAATTCAAATACGCCTCGCCCGAAACTTGCGATCGACATCTGTCTCCGAGAACCCACCCTGTTCGGTCGTCCGCGCGCGAGAGGCCTGTCTTCGAAATTGCTTTCAGAATCGAGCTTTAAATCGGTGCCCGGAACCTGGAAGACCCCACTACCATGGTCAAATTTGACACTGTCTTCGAAACTGTCCCAGGGACCGTCCGCGAGATCGGTCATCGGAGACGGGAAGCGATAGACTTTTCGACGCAGGGTGAGTTTCCGTTGGCGGGCTCAACGCGTCAAGACCGGATGATAAAGCCAGCTGGCCGCGGAACTTCCGGTCTCGGAGCGCGCTGTCTCAGGCAACGATATTCACTGGCTGCGCCAACTCTCGCCGAGCTGCGGCGAACTTGTGATAAACGTTAATTCGCGACGAATCCGCGAAAGGCGACCGCGACTCGTCGGGCAACATGGCTCCCTTGTTCTCTCCTTCTCTACTTCTATCCTTGTCTCCTTCTCTCCTTCACTCCTACACCTTCTCTCCTCTCCTCTCTTTCCCCGACCGTTCCTCTTCCTCGCCTCGCAACCGCCTTCGGTCGTCCCATAGATATTTCACGTGCCACCCTGACTGCTCGTATATCATCCCCGTAACACATGGCGCCATCTCCAGAAGGTAGTTGCACAAACCGTGGAGGTGAGACAGGCGAGACGACGACGATGCGGCTGGGAAAAAGGAGGGTGAAACGGTAGGCGCGGAGAAGAGAAAGTAAGGGACTACCGGAGGAGCCGCAAGCCAAGAACAACGTTCTAAATAGAGTAATATAGGGGAAAGTGGTCGAGGGAGAGGCGGGTTATACGAACGGGAGAGGGAAGAATGTGAAGAAACGCAAACGAGTATTTCAGCCCTTGGTGACTGAGACGGAGGCGTGTAAAGAAGATAAGTAAGTGAGAGACAACGAAGCAAGCAGTAGAGAGATAGAGAGAAACAGTGAGAGAGACAGGAAGAGAGAGAGAGAGAGAGAGAGAAGGACAGAAGACGCGAGTGCATGAGCTGATAGGGACTCGAGAATCTTGTCCGAAAGCAAGGTAGGAGAAGGCTGGTAGGTGAATTGTTCGTGCAAGGGCGGTGTCTTAATTTATCACCCTCGCCGAAGCTGACCCACGTCTCCGCGGGGAGACGAGGACGACTACCATGAGCTTCCCGCTCTCGTTGTCCATGAGAATGGCTCTTAATCAGGTCTGATAGAGACGTCTGTTGTCGAGGAACAGCGGGCCATTGTAAACCGCACTTCGAGCCGGTCGCCGCACCAGCCAACGCCCGTCGCACGAGACGCCGCCGTTCGCCGTCTTATGGTAAGCGTGATTGATGACAGAATTTGCCGAAGGCTCCCTCCTATGTCCGGGATAATTATTGTTGCGCGAAACAAACGGTCTCCCGCGCGCGCGCACGGAAACGAATCATTATTAACTCCACGACGCAAGAACGGTGTCATGCCATTTTTCCCACTGCTTCCTGTACCTTCGACGTAATAAAGGGTGTAATTGAAAATAGGATACGACCAATCCGTTTCAATGTCGATCGTAAAGTTGGTCAGGCATCGAAACAGGGGTAGGTACTCGTTTTTCGCGGAGGACCCTTTTTACAGTAAAGCGCCGCGCGGGTACATATTGTATTTACAAGCGAAACGTTCGATTGACGCATCCGCTGTTTAATGATCGTCAATGCAGTAGGCTGAAGCGCGCGCGCCGCTTGATTCGGTAACCTTTTGATGGAGCACTTTTATCGATGCCGAGGGCTGTCAAGCGGATCGCATAAAAAAGATTGCGCGCCGTTCCGCCGCGCCGCGGAAGTACACTGCGAACTGCTGGATTCGAGTGGACGTACTCGGCGTGCATTCGATGTGCCAACGCTGTATCTGATATCGAATTCTAGGTGGCTATCTAGGTGGAGTCTGTGTCCGAGTCGTTTTCGAAAGTCGCTTTGAATGGAAAATTCTTACCGAAATCCGATCGAAGCATTCTACTCGTTCCAATGATGGCAAAAAGACAGACGTTTCTTACCTGAAACACGAAACAAATCAGATTGTTAAAAAATTAATTATAGCATTGATATACTTTAATTACAATACTGATATAACGTTACTGTACGTGATATTTTTCAGTTACAACACGCTTGAGTAATACGCTGGAATAATAATTTATTAACAGCGTAACCGCATTCGATAACAAATGTTTGTGTTTCCTTACAGTATGCGTACGAGGTTGCACCGCTGTTTCGGTAAACCATAAGCGTCTGCAGGTTCTCTCGTCCGACGGTCAAATTTAATCGGACGGATTCAGCGTATCTCGGCAGTGCGAGCGACTGCCGGGCTCGGCAGATGCGAAAACCATTAAGGAAACAAGACCGTCGCGGCCGACGGGAGCGGCTGAAAGACAGCGCGACAGCGGAATTCACCGTCAATTGCAATGCAAATAACTGCCATAACGCTCCGAATTGCACAAAATTGGCCTCAATGTGAACTAAGTGAGCGCCGAGTTGCACCGGCTGCGATGCCGGCACATCGCGCTACTACGCGGACTGCTATCTCTCGATCACTGATCCGACATAGCTCGAATTTCCCGGCTACACACACTGCAAATTTGCCGAAAAACGAAACCGCGTCAGTTGCGCAAAATCTGTTCGCTAACAGGTGACTATTTTCAAGCCTATTCGACATTAAGCATAATCAGTTAATAATCGTTGAAGATTTGTAGCTAAACGGTAGTAAAAGTATACTGACCGAATCCGCCAAAAAACTTAATAAGTATTACACATCTATACTGACGGTTATTAACTGTTTGTTGCAACTTGTTTTTACATTCCGCATTAACTAATTTAAAATTCGCCTAATGGAAGTACTATCGTGACCGATCGTAAAACGTAGTTTTATCAAGAACGAGGGTAAAAAAGGGGCGAAAATGGGCGGTGTAAGGTCATAGGGAAGCTTGTAGGAAAGCATAGCGTTACGTGAGCACTTTCCACGCGAGAGAGCTTTTATCAACTGCGTGTGTAAGCCTGCGTCGTGATTATGAAACTCGGATCGCGGACGTCCGTACCACCCTCTGTGCCGGAGTTCATCAGTACGTTTCTGCTATCGCATTAGCATACGTTCACCTGCAGTGCCACCGTCCTCCGAAACTCCCCTTTTGTCGCTCCCTCAGTCACGGGAGTTGCGAGCTTCTCCACTTTCGACGAACGTCGAACGAAACGGCGAGCGTGCCTGCGGTCCGTGAAAAAGTCTCAGGCCGAACCGACCGGTCGTTTCCTGCTAGAATGCGTGCGTCACGAGCATCGTTCTATACCTATTGACTCTTTGTAGTAGTCTTTGAAATGTCAAGAGAGGCGTTCGGGATAATCGATGTGACTCGTCGATGTCGGACAATTTAACAAATAATAATAATAAATATATATTTAACACTAGGTAACAAAATAAAACTAATAAGAATGAATCCTACTGGGAAGTAATATCCAAGCTCGAACTGTCGGAAGGTATGAACTAAATGGATATGAAAGAATGAATGAATCGCGGAGCGGTGTTTGCACCTCATTGTATACCTAAGAGTAACTCTTATCGGACATACAAAAGGGTACCGTCCGATAAGGGTTGCTGCAGGCGCGCGTATGCCAGCTACATCGACTATAAGTATCTTATTCCTACGCCAAGCGCAATTCGATTTTCGAAGGTCGACAAATCACAAAAAAAGACGCTTCATGTAATAGATTTCGAATTTTCGAACCGACGCACGTTAAGCGCGTGATTAATGCCATTAGCGAACAATGAACGAATTACGAAGCAGTGTCAAACTGACGGATATCGCGGCTCGAATTTACGTATCGGCATCGGCCGCTATTTATGTAACGTCGGCGAAGTTTAGGGCCCGCTATCGCTATTTGTTCGTGCGGCAATTGATCGGCCGCGAGTGCCGTTCACGGGTTATTAGTTTTATTACCGCCAGACGTGGATACCGGGCGATATTTTTGCTTATCGGGGTCAAAAATTAATGTTAGCTGCGCGCGACGAGATTTATCACCCGTTGCGCGAGCGTGCCTAATTTTTATCATGTCCACGTATTGGCTGGATGTAATGCCGAACTGAGCGTTTCATTCAGGTGTGGCTTACTATTTGGTGGGTAAGGCATCGTTTTTGGAATGCCTGAGACTCCTTGCCGAAAGTTGGCCACTCGCATCGAGCGCCGTTCGCAAAATCGAGGCTTATAATTGCTCGCCGCACCGAAAGCGGTAAGAAAGGTCTCTCGCAAGGCGGATGTAATGAGAAACTCGAGCTAACGAGTAATAAGCCGGCGAAGTTAATGTTAGCCCATCACGGATCAGTGCCCCTTCCCATCGGAAGGGCGTTTTCTAGGTGCAGCCTGCCGCTAATTGCTCATGCACCTGTCGTTATTCGTCTCTCTACGCAGCTATTCCCGTTTCGCTTCGATCGTCGCTCCGCCGCTCGGCCAATTAAAAAGGCCCCACCGTCAATTCTATTCCCGAGGCATCGGAACGAGTCGGCGCGCCCCGTAAATCGGCCGTGCATCGAATTACTGCCAGCGAATATAAATATATGCTTTTACGTTCGCGCCGTTTGAACCGAACCTGATAGCATATTTGTCGGAAAGAATAATTAATACATGATTTTAGCGCACGCTCCGCGTACCATTCCGCGCTTTCAAAGGAACGATTCGATCGGAAGACCGTATACGCCAGAGTCAATAAACTGATTATATCTTTTCGCTCCATCTTTCATATTACACGGAAATAATTCGATTCGGGACCTTCCTCTTCACTATACTCGCTCGAACGTCCGCTTTTACCGTTCCTTCCAACATTTTTGCCTGCATTCTCAAAAGCGATGCTGTTTCGAGAAACGGCGAGAACAATACTACGCTTCCGCGAGAAATGAAAATTGCCGAAGGAATGGAATGAGCTCGGAATCGCATCGGGGGCCGGGCCGGAAATGAAAATATTTGCCGGAGGCTGCGTTAGTCGCATTAACGCTAAACCGTGCGGCACGCTGTGCGAAATAATGATCAGGCAGGGCGGAAATACTAATCGGCCGAGTCTTATCTCGTCCAATCGGCCGTTCAATTTTGCACTTAGCACTTTCGCACGTTAGAGCCAATCGATTGGCCGATCCGATTGGCCGATTTCCTGTATTTCAATTTCCACGTTTCCCTCATGCCTTGAAACGTTTGAAGGCAACTCGTTCGATTAGCCGGCTCAATCGGGCGTGAACGGTTTCTCGTTTACATTTTAGGCGGGCCGATGAGAAAAGAGATTAACGCCCCGGCACTCTCCTTTCCCTCCCCCTCCTCCCCCTTCTTCAAGCCGGGCAAACAATGCCGGCCGACGGAGCGTGCAGAAGAAAACCTGTAATTATGCGGAATCGCGTACCGACCTAGGCGAAGGGGGGAGACGTTCTCATGGAAAGAGTGAACGCTTCGCGGAATTGTCGGTCTCGGCAGTGAGCCCGAACAATTACTTCCTCGCTTTGAAGCCGTTCGAATAAGTCAAAGTGGCCTGAGCGCTGTACGAGCTCGGCAGTTAGCGCCATTGCACGAAGGAAGTCGCGGCGAATTGACCGTTCGCTCGGATACCGCGACAAAAATTCCTTCGGGGCAATTGTCGGAAGCGGGACAAATTGAATTTGCAAGAAATTGAATTGCTTCCTGTTTTGGAGGAGGGCGGAAGAATGGCGTCGGAAGTGTGCGTTGATGTCCTTGAATTTACGTAACGCGTCCAGCCAGAGCACACTGGCGCGTATCAAAGGTGATAATGACGAGTGAAAAGAGGATTAAATCGTCATCCATCTTACTTTGCAGTCGATGCGAAGATTGCGAGTCGCGTTGTCCGTTGGCGGGAAAAGCTAGCCTGCCAGCCGGAGCACTTCATTAATTGACCGTCCGACACGTAGAAAGGTATTCGACGTTCCCGTTTCGTCAAAGTCTACGAGCTCGTTCACTCGGCAAAAATGAACGCCGGGAGGGGTACGGTCGGCCTCGAACGGGAAATATATAATCTTCATGGGACATGCAAAGCCGATCGGCGATGCTTGAAAAATCAGAGCACGGCGGACAGATTTTTTTTCCCGCCGCCGCGCAAACAACAAAAATTGCAGAACCGAATATACGGCTAATCGATATTCCAACGAGTAATATCGCCGATCCGGTTGTTCATTAAATACTTCCTGCGCGCGAAATATTTCGCAGTGGGTCTCTCTCGCGGCCCGTTCGCTCGTATCCGCCCATTCGAGTCACCTGCATCTGGCGCGGAATCAATAAATTGTTTAGCATATAATGAGTTCGGCGAAGACAGAGCATCGACGCTGGCCGGCTAGCAGGACGAATCTGTCCGAAAATGATAACGCGTTTCTACGCATTACAAACCTTCCCTGCACGGTCTGTGACAATAGTTCAGTCTTTCCGAAGCAAACTTCCGACAGGTAACTCGCAAAACGTTCTGTACATTACGTCAACTCAATACCATAGAATTCAAAGAAAGTCTGGCTTACACAATGTGCCGAATACTTCGTTAAGTTACATGGACTTATACGATACATTCGATGCCTTGTTTAGACAACGAGTCAAATGATTTGTTAAGTTACATGGACTTATACGATACATTCGATACCTGCTTGGCTTAGACAACGAGTCAGATAATTTGTTACGTTAGATGGACTTTTACAATATATTCAACACCTGCCTGGTTTAGACGAGTCAAAGAATTTGTTACGTTACGCGAACACCTACAATACATTCAACGCCTGAAAGAGCTAACACTGTAAAAGAAGCGACCGCACTCGTCGACGTAATGTACCACCATCCTCGAGGCGACACGTTTCCGGAATTTCGCCCAACCAACAGCGTTGCCGAGTACCAATTGATCACCCGAGTTAAGGAAGTACTTTCCCTGTTTGCCCGGCGCCGGGCCGAAACGTATGTCCGCCGCCCGGCTCCTAGATCACCGATTTTCGCGAAGTGCCAGCACGGAAATTCCCAGCGCGTACCTTGAATTTCAACGTCTTCGAAATCCAAGTTGCGCGCCCCGGAGTTTCCGGGCGCCTGCATTCCCGAGCCCGATAAATTGCGCCTTGATTTAGAGTAGCGCCGACTGGCTTCAAGGTGTATTCCGCTAATGAATCTACGGCGCAACCTCAACGGACGGGCCTGGCCTGAAAAGTGGGACGTCGCATTGAACGCCGGCGTCGGCCGGAAAGAAATCCACCTAGACTGAGCTGAGCTTCAACGTAGTATCAACGGAGGAAGGCAGGTTCGTTTCTGCCGATCTGGCTTACCGATCATCTCACTTTCTCGACTCAATAGCCAGTGCTCGGTTCGCAACTCGTTAGCTTCGAGTTGCGGATCTCTCCAGAGTAGTTGACCGCAGAGCTACCCTCTTTCTCTCGTCCGAACTTATTATCCCACTAGGGGAAGATGTTTAAATAATTTGGATGATTTCGTGTTACGGAAGTTAGCCTAGTTCATTACAATTTCATGCTACAATAGTCTCGCTCGCCAGGAAGACGAATGAAAAACAAAGGAAAGGTGTCTGCTGACGGAATGATGAAGCCTGCACGCGGCGATAAGGGTTCGAACACTTTGATTAAACTGGAAAAGGATGGCAGGTTCCGTTTTAGCTCGGCACAATGTATGACACAGAGTCTGAATATTCCGTATTTCTTTCCGAATCCAGCGGAATGTCGCCGACGCGTTTGGATCCATGTTCGCTCGGCGAACGGCAGGATCGCAGAGACAAGTTCGGCAGGAGCTGGCCTGAAGAAGTCCCTTTGGAAGAAGATCATTGAGAGCCCGGTGCGTCGCTCGCAGCTGGCGTCGCGGAACGTCTTGAATTCGAAGAACGCCTTGCCGAGCATCACCGCGGCCGATAAATTCCGGCCGACTTGAAACCGCGAAATAGCAAAGGGAGGCGGGCGCATTCGATGAACGAATCTATGCAGAAGCGCACCGGGTATGCCGACGTCTTCGGGGGAGGGCACCTTCGAGGAACCGGAGCATTCCAATTCCGCGAAACACACCGACATTTCGATTTCTGCTTTGGAAAACCTGTATTCAACCGGAGCTTGGAACGCGAGCTTCATCCTTCGCTACTCTCTCAGATTTTTCCTTATTTCTTCGCTACCTTAACTCCCCCCTCTCGCATCTTGGCAACCATGTTCCTGTCTCCCCTCTTCAACGACCATTTTCCACATCGAGAGCCTTGTTTAGCATTGCCTTTTATGCGCTCGCATAGTTTCGACTCCCGGTGGGAAGTGAATATGGCAAAATTGGAATAATTGCATCGAGTACAAAGCCGGCCAGATCAAAAAGAGGCCGTATCGAAAACGCGGGCTGGAAAATTGAGGAGAGGGCAGAAGCCAGAGTCGCACATTAGCTGGAGCGAACATGCTATCGACAGCATTATCGGCTTATTTACTGCTTCGAGAGGAACTGGCTGTATCACCTCAAGTATTTTTCCTCTGTACGCAAAATTGTACGACATTAACGGCATCGTCAAATTTCTGTAGCTCCCCATCAAGTTCTCTGAAGAGAACGATAAACAAGCCATAAGTATAATGGCAACAGCAGCCCGTACGCTCTAATAGATAAATGGCAGAACTAAGTGGAGAGGAAAAGAAGGAGGGGGCCAAATCCGGGCGAAGGTTGTAGGTACCGGAATGGCGGAAATTAAGAGGGAAAGTAGCGGTAGGGGGTGGTCGTGGGGTGAGTTCTGGATCGGGTAAAGGACGAAAGTAGGTGCGGTGGGCCACATTAACGGGCCGTTAAATTCCAAGATGGCCCGTAAATAAATACCTAATGCGCCTGGGAAGCGGAGAAAAAGTTATTCGCGCCGGTAGCTATATTTATTCCATTAATACTGTCGCGCGGCAGGAGGTGCGGTTGTAGGAGGACTGCGGAGGCCGATCTCGAAGAGAGAGAGAGAGAAAAGTTTCCTCGTAAAGTAGCCTCCAGCCCGGCAAGAAATCAAGACTCCGGGACCGGAGTTATTCCCGGTTGTGTTCTGGCATATTACATCATTGATAGCGCGGAGGCAATTTTGATCCGACGAATCCCACCCCCAACCTTCCCTACCCGGCTGTAGGGCATTTACGAGGGAAAGGTACCCGTATAACTGAGGCGGAAAATCAAATTGAAGGAAACGCTAAGAAATACTCCCGACATCGCGGAAACTCATCACGTAACTCGTGTATAAAAGTAAAGTTGATACGGCGCACGAGAATACTCCCGCACTTGCGGGAACCTTCGATCGACGAAGAAACGTTTAACTGAAAGTAAGGAGACTAAGTGCTGGAAAGTGAAAATTGCACATGACAACGATCGGCACAGCTTAATGAGTAGGTACGCAGTAATTGGCTCGATCGTTCGCTACTAATTCGCACATCCCTTACGTCGTCAGAGTCGACCGAGCGCGACGATCCCTGTCTCCAGCCCTCGGCGTCCCATTCTTTTCCCACGCTCGCCCCCCTTGTCAGAGCAAAAGGATTCCCCCGGCAAAGTAGCCTAATTAAATCACAATCGATGGCGAACTTGGAGCCCACCCTCGGCCGCGATCGAATTTCTAAACTGCCCCCCGCATAAGCCGGGAGGCAAAGCCGCGCCGAACTAAATACTTAAATCGCATTAGAGTGACCCGTTATAGTTCGAAGTTCCGTCCCTTCCACCCCCTTCACTCGGAAGCTTCGGACCTTCTAATATCTCATTAGCGCCGGCTTTCATTTAACTTTTCCGAAAGGAGCGCAGTCGACACTCGCCGCCCGCCGCGCCGATGCTAATTGCCTACAAATCTCGTTTATTAAACTGTAACATTCATTTAAATACCGAAACGACGTAAGGCGGTCTCTCGGGGCAATAATTACGGGGCTCCCACGTTGGCGAATGGGCGCTTTTAAATCAAGAGCCGCGGCGTCTGGCCCCATCTGCTCCAGGGGGGTGGGGGCGGGGGGGGGGGGGCAAACGGGCCACGGTAATTAATGGAAGATCATAACGAACATCATCGAGGAGGCATTACGGCATGCCGCCGCGAAGAATGCCGCCCACCGGCGATTTACCGGGAATCCCGATGACGTCACCGGGGCCTCCCCTCCGATGATTTACAGCTGGAAAAGTGCAGTCGGTAGGCATCGTCATGGACCGGGCAAAGGGGATATGGCGCGTAATATTTTCACCGTTCACGACGTTATACGTCGTCGTCGTCGTCGTCGTCGTCGTGGAAGGTAGAAGGAGAATGAAGGGGGAGGTACAGAGGGGGCGAACGAAACGCAGAAGGGGTGTGCCGAGCGTGCTGTTGTCGGCTGGGAGAGGGAGCGAGAGCGAGAGAGTAGGAAGGAAAGTAACGTAATCCTGGGCAATTTGTCATCCTACGTGTACGCGGGACCAGCTCTTTCTTTTTCCGGCCGGACACGAACAGGCTGCTTGTGGGTGGAGGAAGAGGGGGGAGGGAGAGGGGGAGGACTACCGGGCGCCATACCTGGAGGATGGTGAATTATAACGCGGGGCGGAGTGGCTTTGGACAACCGAGTGCTCGGAGGGGCGGGCAGGGTAGGTAAGGCGGAGGATCAGTGCCAATTTCCGTGCGGAAAGCGAAAATTAACAGGGTCCTGCTTACGAGTCTGCCCAACCGCGAATCCTTCGAACAATTGAATGTTCGCGAAACCTTACGTGCCAACTGTGGGGGTTTCTCTGTTTTTTCTAATTTCCAAAGAATTCGATTTCCGCGGGTCCGTAACTAAATGAACTCGACTTAAGGAGAGCGGCCAAAATTCTAAAAAAACGGATGTATCCCATTCTTAAAGTACTCTTTATTTGGGTCGTCATCGAACGACGTGACCAAACTGTTCCTCAAGTGACCGGAACGCAGTGTCCCACGCGTCCCAATACAAAAGACTGTCTCCGCTATAATAAACGATATAAAAATTTCGCCTACGCAACAGAATTTCTCGCGTCGCGCAAGACTCGGAAGTAGTCGATGCGTGGCAGAGTTTTAATAGTCGGAAATCGAGCGCTTGCATCGTACTCACCCCTCGAGCGTGCTCGGTAAGTACCTACCACCCCCCTTCCTCTCTAGCAAGCAGCTACTTTTCTTACCGGCGAGCGCGGAGGACGTGGGAGCCGCGAGCCGGCGTGAAATACCGTTAATATAACTTTGTACGGTGATTTATGCCGCAGCCACCTATGCTCCCGGTTTGCCCGGGCACGGCCGATGACGAAGGGCTGAAACTGCTTCCCGCGAGGCTGCTCCGCTTGCGAGTCCCGCACTCCCGGGGTCAATGGCCGACGATCGTTCGGAACGTTGTTTACGGGCCCCCCCGACGTCTCTGCGGACGCCTAGCGGCGAATCGAGATTGAGGATAAAGACGCTGACCGTCCGACGCTATTTTCTTCACGTGTCACGTTCGGGCCGTCATTGTTCGCGTCGAATTATATTCTGGTGCGGCACATTTTTTTCGCCGGGGTTGATGGCTGCTTAATTATTCGATTCTAAACGGGTGTTCAAATCGAATTGCGTTGATAGAATAGGGGTTGATTCAGGTGGTAAATAGGAAGGTAGGAATAGGATGAGTGGATTAGGTCGAGAGAATGTTGTTAGCGTGGGACGGTATTTATAGATTCTTGAAAAATATTCCGCGGAGCGCCAGATCATTCAGCTGATTTATTAGTTTCAGACGTCAATTAGTCTTCGTGGAGGTGTTTTAATTTATAGCAATCCCGACATCGGGGCTGGACAGGGATGATAATTAACAGGGATGCGCAGACGGGGAAGGGAGTTAAACGCGATAAAGGACTTAAAAAACAAACACTCTGACTCTCCGCGTCAAGGATTAATTCAGCATCGATAATGACTTGTTTGCCAGCTAGAGGATCCGAATAAACAGGCTCATTATGAGGATTAGCCGGCTCGCATTTTACGGAGCTCATTCCGTTATCGCTTAAAAAGCGTCATCGTTATATCCTGCGAGGGGGAAATTTCAATAAATTTTAATGAAGCTCACGCTTCGGTACTTAGCGTCAGGCGGAAATTAACACTGTCGCGGCCGTCAATTTTCTTTCAACAAAATGCACAAACACTTGAACGGCCGAACAAGCTTAAAGGAAGGACTTCGAGAAGGAAAATCACTGTCAAACGACCAGGCAGTTAACAATCCGCATCTAACACTTGCTCCTACATTAACCCATTCCCCTGTGATAAAAAAAATAGCTTCTATGATCATTATTTGGAGATACCTGATAAGGAAATAGAAATGTAAATATATTGCCAACTAAAAAATAATTCCGGCGTTAATGGGTTAAGTCCGAACCAAAAGGACACGCGACTTAACGTCCGGCATATCGAGATCGAAAACACGATTCCAATTTCCCGATTGATCCTCTCGTCGGGCAGGAGATCCAGTAGCGTCGAGTAGCTTTCGCAGGTAGTAGCCGGGCGGACGGCAGCGCCGTCAAGGGGTGCCAACCGACTGTGCGAGCCGGACAATTGCGCGGGCACACGGCGAAGTGACGCGAAGTGCCCGATCCGGATTCCGCAGTCGGGAGGGATCGATCGAGCATGCGTCCTGTTCGGATAACATCGGACGCGCGATACGCAGGAACGCAGCGGCAGGCCCGACGCACGGGATGGACGCACGGTACGGACGCACGGTACGGACGCACGTATGTAGCTACGTCGAAGGAGATTAGCGAACGATCGGACTACGCCGGGAGGACAGCTAACTTTGTCGCTTCCAACCGGAATGGTTGATGGCTCGGATACACACGATCTGTGGATCGCCGGGCCCCCTGATCCTGCAGGTGCGCGCTGCAGCTGCAGATTCGCTGCACGTATTACGGTCTGACGAGATGGACGTTGACGCCCCGTGAACAGGGTCAACGTTACAGGGCTCTCGGCCTGATAAAGGTCGCGCCAGCACCGTACACCCGTTAGCCACCCGACGGCAGAGATCGCGGTCGCCGTTTCTATCGTCCACCGTTCGACTCTATGACTGCGGAATTGTTCAAAAATGGACACGAGCCGTTCGGGTGCATATCGATTCGACGCGACCGCTCCGCCGCTGGAATATAATAATAAACGCGACAAGAACCTGTACTATAAATAAAACGATGCATCGGGCAAGTTCGGTAACCGATAAAAAAAAAAGGTAAATAAATACGCGCGCCATGATGAAACGTGTCCCGGACGGCGGCGATGGGAAATTCAGGTTTTACGCCCGATGCCGCGATTTTCGGCCCCGAGAGTCAGCGGTGCATACGTACTAAATGTACGGGCGGCGTCGCTGTGCGAATGTATGTGCCATTGAGCGCGCCCTCGGCAAATCTTGCCCCCGTCTCAAAGATGCAATCTATCATGCCGCGTATGAAGTCGCCCAGAACGTGCAGCGAGTCGGTAGGGAAAAATTCCGGAAAAATTCCGCCGGAATCGGAAGGCGTTCGGCGGCGGTTGACGAAGGGGGTGGGGGCCTCGATGCAAGGGGTGGCTGCAAGAAGCTTGGAGGGATGATGGAGGGAGTGCAGGCTTGCGACGACGGTGTAATGAAGACGAGCATCGTCGACGTCGATGTTCCTCCCATCCTGTCCCGGAGTCCTTCAGGACCGGGCTCTCCCTGGGGCTCGACACGACCGACCCATTTGCCAGGTAAAGGAGGAGTAACGAAAAGTGACGCGGGTTACCGATGACGGAACTGCAGTCCTTGAATTTCAAGCGGGCGCCACGCTTCTTTTTCATCGACACTCGCCCACTTTCCGAACTTCCGGCGTCGATGAACTCCCGCTCGTGACCCGGATCTTCGTTACGAAAAAAATTCTTCGACTAGTCGCCTTCTCGATTTTTGCTAATGTTATTCCGTCAACGGACGATAGGGGTGCGTTTTCACTTGCAAATTACCGCCGTGTTCCTATTTTCCAATCCCGGAATCCGAAATTCGATACTGCGAGACCACCTGGCTCGCGGCACGAATTACGTTCAAGTTGCAGCGGCGGACCGGCGGCCGCGATTTCAATATATTTTGATCTACGACGTGTCTGCAGAGACGAATATTTTCGAACGCACTCCCGCAAAACGCGACGTGTTTCGTGCGCCCCGAAAAAAAATACGTCCCCGCCCGTGAAATAAAAATCATTCCTCTGACACTCGTGTCACTGGCTTGTCATTCGCGATGTAACGGATCGTTCGATAAATCATCCCCCACCTACCCCCCCGAATTTTGCTCCACTGTCGATATCGAGTGGATGATATTTTTTGTCCCATCCTACTTTGTCTCCCGAAGCATCGCGATTGTTTCATAACATTCTCATGTCGGGGCGGAAATGTTATCGCATCGATTATGCGCAATCGCGCGCTGGCCGCGAACAGAAACAAAAACGTTCGATTACGTGATCGATCGAACGTGCGACCGTATCGTACACGCTTATAGAGCACACGGTGAAAAAATGAAGTAACGAAACAGTTAGTATAAATTCTTCCCACTGTTGAAAGTTAACCACCGGGCCCGCCGGCCGAATGTTATTCGCAATTTTTCGTTCGCAACTTCGAAACAAGCCAGTTCCTAAACTTTGTCGGACTTCGCCCCAACACCGCTCATCTCCATTTTCCTTTGCCCATTTCCCTCGCGGTGCTGCGCGCAAACGTTTGTTTTTGCCCCCCCCCCCCCCCCCTCTCGCGTCCCGCCGCTCCTCTAATTCCGTATGCTCGTCCTCTCGTACGTATGACGTAATTCTACACGCAATTCAGTATTTCTTCGGGCACAGCAAAACGGCAGACCCTCGGCTTTCTCTTATTCCAACCTTCGCGCAGCGCACCGTGTGTACCACACCGTCGGTGTGCGTGCGCACGCGCGCGCGTGCGGGCCCGTACACACGGAGCAATTAGATTTCCCGGGCGCAATAATCAAGTTTGCGGTAAGTACCGTAACGAACTTCAGACGTAAACAGACGCGTTATCAGGGCAACAGTGTATAGCGAAATGGTTGCCCCCCCCCCCCACCCCCGCCCCCGGGGGACGTGAATCTGTCACCGGTTATGTCAAGAAGTATTACACGCTCCCTCGGGCGGGGCCGGATGAAGACGAAGGGCGAAAGGAGCAAGTGGTAGACGAGGGAAACTGCAACAATCTAATTTGTCCCGACCTTCCGGTCACCGGATTCGCCCTGAATATCGTGCGATATCGCGCAGCGTCGTTTCTACGCATCTTGTTCGAAGCGAGTAGTTCCATCTCAGCTGGTTTATTCTTTCGAACGGCCGAGGCAGAAAGCCTGGCTACAAAGTGTAGCCCCTCGGAAAGATTCCATTAATCCTTGAGACGTACGAGGAAAATAATTACAGTCCCTGGAAGTGGGCATGCGATTGAACGTAAACACCCTGTATACACTTGGCGACACGCAGAGAGGAGTCCACGGCTCGGAGACGGTCGATGAGCAAGTGTCGTGTAGGCAGCGAAAGAGAGAGAGAGAGAGAGAGAGAGACAGAGAGAGAGAGGAGAAAGAGAGACAGAGAGAGAGAGAGAGAGAGAGAGAGAGAGAGAGAGAGACTGGTCGCTCGGTTGACACAAGCGTCACATTCCGTGCATTATGGCTAAGTTATAGGCTCCTTGTGTGTGCCTTAGTTAGCATTTCGATCGGCCGGGAGTTTATCAACCCTCCCCACGAGGGGTTGACACACGAAGAGAGGTCGCATCGACGTCGCCAGGCCTCACGACATCCCCTTTTAGCGACAACCTCCTTTAACAACCCCCCCCCCCCCCCCCACCTCTCACCTCACCCTCCTCCCGGCTCGCAGCCTGCCTGCGCAGGGGTAGTACGCTCTCTTGTGTACTTAGCAGGTGCGCACCCACCCTTATTCTCGCCGGGGCAGGTTGACACGCACGTGAGCGTGGCACGCACGCCGCACGGCAAGCGCACGCACGCACGCACCTCGTCCGAGGGCCAACGAAATGAGGCGCAAACCTTGTATATGCACGATGTACCCGCGACGCACGATGTTATCTAAAAATAACAGACGACGCCCGGCGTCGTCGTCGTCGTCGTCGGCGACGTCGCTCCGACAGCGGTCAGAGTCAGGAGGGTGGAAAGGTGATAATTACACGCGGCGCACTCTAGCTGCTTTTTTTATTTTGTCGAAAGCGGGCTGACGTTTCACGCGCGCCAAAAAAAGCGCGCTTTTTTGCCGGACGCATCTAACTGACTTTTTGACAGAGCGGCGAACTCGACGTGCGGCCGGGTTTACGATGAAAGCTGGCGAATCCAGGGGAAGGGGTGAGGGGGGGTAATGCGTTTTCGAGCTGGGAGTTGATTAACGGAGCTGTGCGATTTTCGGATAGCAGCCGGCTCAAAATTGCTGCGCCCTTCTCGGTGATGACGGATTGTCGCTTTGGCTTGCTTTCGTTCGGGGGGTAGTCAGATGTTCTGCAGCTGAATGCAGTTTCGGTCGTTTTTCATGAAATCCTCGCGTACAGTATTTAATTACAGAATCGTGTACAGTACTATGTCGTGTTGTGTTGTACTCTTGTAAAATGTCATACCGTTGTTCTTTTTATCGAATCATGACTATAATTCGAGTACGGTCTATCTCAGATTCGTCGATATTTCAGGGTTCAAACTATGTGCCATCGTGAACGCAGAGGGTTCAATCGATAATCCTGCAGTCGCGAACGAAACGAGAGGGTCGGAAATGATTTCGAGGCGGAGAGCTAGAGTGCGAGCGAACAATTATAAGCTCTCTCACTCGCCTGGCAGTAACTCTAATTATCACCTCCACCCTCCACCCCTCCTCCGACTGAGTAGGCGCCGACATTTTTTCACGTTCGAACCGTTTAATTAAATTTTTGCGCAGGGCTAAAGATAAAAATCCGACGCCTCTCTTCAGACCGCCTTCAACCTCCTCTTCTCCAGACGCGTCAACTTCCGGCTAATGTGATAATTAAAATTACTTAGTCGCCTGGTCCTGGAAAAGGCAGGCCAGACGAAACGAGCCAACGTTGCCTGGAAGTGGACAGAGTCGGAGGTGGGGTAGGTTAGGTAAGGCCTTTGTAGCGAACTTAAGAAACGTCATCCGACGTTCTGTCTCACGGACTATAATTCAATCTAATCGCGTGACGCGTATGACGACAATCTTCTACCAGCCGACTATCTAATTAATCACCTCCAACCTGCTTATCTGCACACAAACGACTTCATCGACGAACGAGATTCCGCCGATTACGAAAGACGTTGAAGACTGTATGTAGGATTTCAGATGATTCCCTAAGAAAACGCCCCATCCACGTATTATTAAAGAGCTTATTTAATTGAGCACACACGTTAAGAAGAAACGGAAAAAGGAACACGACAAAAAATAATACGCTTGCAGGACGATTCGCACGAACAGAAGAGTGAGACGGCAACGACATACGTCATAGAAGAACAGAACAATTAATTAATAAATGCGAGCCGCCCTATGCCTCATTCACAGCGAATACATAAAGCGTCACACCTAAGAACGTCCTTATACTCAACAATGTAAAAGGACTGTAATTCGAAGGTTCTCAAGGGACTGGAAACGGAGAGTAACGAAACGCGATGTTTCAGGAAGTTTGCCGTAACGAGTCAATCGTGTAGGTGGATTCGATAAAGTGAGCCCGTAATTGCGTGATGATACGGTGTACGGGCAAATGTCAAGAGCGAACAGTCGAACGCCGCACATGATATCGAATCACGGAAGTACAACGCGCGCGCGCCCTCGGGGCTGTTTCGAATTACGAGCATTCACGCCACCCTGACCTTGCGGAATTTCGATAAATCCTTATGCACAGCTGACGCGACGGTTCGAAATTGAATCTGGCGGAGTGGGGGGGGGGGGGGGGGGGGGGCGAAAGAATTAAAAGGGGTGCCGCGGGTGCTCGCCGTTGAATTAATAGGGGCAAATGTTTATGGTGAGACGCGGAGCGGGATGGGCGAAAATGGGAAAAGGAAGAGTAGGAGCGAAGGAGGGGGGGGGGGGGACGGTCGCTGTATTCTATTAAAACAGCCATTTCCATTAAAATGCTCCTTTTGAGCACAGGACACCGTAAACAGGCCGACACCTGTACCGGAGAGTATCTGGCGAGTCTTTGAGCAAGGTAAAATTGTCCTCCCAATCCTCCACCTCCTCCTCTCCATCCTTTTGTTCATCGCAGACGAGTACTCGAGGCAATAATGACTGGAAAATGAATCCTCGCGCGTCTCTCGAATAAAGGCAAGACTAAAATCATCGTCAAAGTCTGACGTCCACCAACCCTTAAAAAACATTACAGTTCTGAAACTCTCCGCAGCAAAAAGCTGTCTTACCAAAGTCTGAGCGTAAAATCGTCCATTATTCGGGAAACAAGTTTGGCCGGCCATCTTCCGCCGATAAGATCGTTTATCACCGGCGGCCGAAGCAAATGAGCGGGACACGTGTCGCTCGGTTCGTTAATAATTCATCGTCCCTCGTTACGGGACGCCTGCAACGGCGTCGAATTAATAGATTCCCCGACGCGGGGCGTCCTCGCGATAAAACGATCGTCGTCTCTCGCGGCCGAGAGGAAAATGTGGGAAAGCGACAGGTGCGCGACTCGGCCGCGAATAGTGATCTTAGCCGAGAGCGGCTCTGTGACAAGTGACGTCGCCAATTAAGGGGTGCTTCTGCGCGGCAATAAATCAGTCTTGAGGGGGTTGGTGGCCAATTCGCTGATCGTCCCGTCGAGGGCAATTTTCGTTCTACGATAGAGGCCTCGAGTTGTCGTGCGAAAAAATAGTTGCCTTCGCCTGCCATCGCGATCGGCAGCGGGAATAATTCATCGCTGGTTCGACGTCGACCGATGCCGCACGACGCCGCACGATGCCGCACGCAACGACGATCGATGCAACACGTGCGCGACTCTAGCCTGGACACGTAAGAATCCCACTGACTGATTCGACGGGACGTACATCTTTTATTGCCCAGTCGAACGATGTGAACGAGCCAATTAACTAGGGACCGAACGCCTGGAAATGGCTTCTATAATATAGCGTGTATAGAAAGAAAAGGAAAAATGAGAAATAAAATAGGACCGAGAAAGTCTGCTTGCAATCATTTCACAATTTTAGTATTTTTCTTCTTGTCCCTTACACTGATTCTTATTTCTGGCCACCTACTGTTTAAAGCCGAGATCAAAGGCTTAAGGGCCGGTTCGATCTTTACCGTCAGCTTCGCGTGTCTTATCCAGTTTCCCACCGTTTTTACCTTTGTTCTTGCGCCGATCTTATCCGTCGCTGCAATTACAACGGTTTATCATCGGTCAACTTCGCGTCAGAACTTCAATTATCGTCCCTCCCGCGATCTGGCTCCGAAGTGATTGGCCAGCGACTTCTCGCACGCACGGCCAATCATTGCAGAATCTTGAAAAAGAGTAACGATCGTGTCGATGTAACGGCGTCTATCGGCCGACCAGTCGGCGTCGTATCGATTCGTCGGGGCCGTGACAAGGCACCGGGATACAAAGAGGGGTGGGGGAGGGGGGATGAGTCGCGTGCGAGGCGCTGGGAAAAAAAATGAGGCAGTTCGACGAGCCCGAGGTCTGGGAAACAATCAGGCGTCCTTGCCGATGATCCGTCCGAGGGACGCAGACCGGGCGACATCAAGCTACGATCTGGCGACAATAATCCCAGCATCGACGAACGATGACTGGGGAAGCTTGAAAGAGTGCGCCACCAGAGACAGACAGACGCTGGTAATAAAAATAAATCGACACCGCCAGCCGAGCTCCACCTTTGCGGCCCGGAATGAGGCGAGTGCATTTTTCTACCTTTTTCCCTCCCTTCCTCTGCCTCCTCCTCCACCTCCTCCTCCTCTTCCTCCGCCGCTCCCCTCTTTTTTGCACCCGTCTGCGTCGCAACGCTAGCGTCCGTCAGCAGAGGCGCACCCCATCGGCGACGGACGCGTTGACGACGGAAACAGTAAAGCTTCCGGCGCTGGGTCTGATTGTTTTTTCGTCGGCTGCTTGTCAGCGAGTAAATCACCGGGCCGCCCCGGCGACGACGTCGGTTCTTCCGAAAACTGGCCGGAAAAAATGCGGGTGGAATCGACGGACGTCACCCGGTCTCGTGGTCGAAATTCTGGGAGCTTGCTTCGTTCCATCTCGATCAGGATGTCTGTGTTGAGAGATGCGTGCAATCTGTTTCGTATTGCTAGGTCGGAAAGAAGGGTTGAAAGAAAACTCTCGACCGATCTTCGTCCTTCTCTTTAATACTATGGGGGTTGTTGACCCTTTGACTGCTGTGAGTTCTCGAAGAGAATTGTCGGATTTTATATTTACTGCGTACTACACACTTTCCCGTTTGACTTTTCGCTGTACGAGAGCCATAGATAGAACAGAGAATAGACTGCTATGAAAAATAAAACAATAGAACGGTGTATGTTGATAGACGTGAGAGACTGTATATATACGCTTTTCTTAGTCGAAGGGTTAAACAATAGGCCTATACAAAAATAGCGACCTTCACTCTTTAAAGTTGAGAGAAGTGACGCAGGACGTCGAGATCCATTGTCAACTCCATACACACTTATTAGTTGTTTAGCCTAAGTCTGCTTCAGTCGACACTGGGGTACAAATATATAGGGTGGCATAACGATACCATCGACAGATCGCACAGATTGTATCAAAGCTAATCTATTATTTCGTCGGAACCCGCGATCTCAGTTTTTATCCTGCGACGTGACCAGTCTAACTTGGAACGATGATTGGAGGATGAATTTTTCAAATGCTCCAACTTTCTAGCTCTGACGGCTCGTATTAGATTTTGAGAAAGTCCGTGATTTACGGTCTCGTCGCCTAAGTTAATCATCGGCGCAAGGATCCGAGAGCGAAAAGTTGACGGGAGCGGCGGACAACGGGAAAACGTAGAACAACGGGGCCGGGGAAGGTAGAGGAGAAGAAGGAGGAGAGGGGAGGCACTGGCCCGTGGAACTTCGCGCAAGTACGGTGAATTTAAAAGAAGCAGCTCCGTACGTCGTCTCGAACTTGGTAATTCAATTTGTAGACTTCGCCTGGGACGGCGGCGAAATCGAGGCAATTCCACTATTTTCTCCCGTCGCATTTCTCTATGCCGGCAGCTTTCATAGACGATTTCGTTTCGCCTTCAGCCGCGAGTCGCGCGATTTTCATGGGATGTCGATGGGTAGCTAAGTACGTAACGCGATACGAATTGAAACGATACGCCGATACGGGAGTGCGGTCATATTTCGACGTAGTCGAGAATCGTTTGCGAAACGTTTCTTCTCGGAAGACTTGCAAGGATGCAGTCTGGAATTAGGTCGATTTATTACGGAACGGAGTAATCTGCCTCTCTCGGTTGGCAGACTATTTTGAAGCTGCGTCCGTGAGGGCGAAACAATGGCCGGCGAACGGCGCCGTTGCCTACTGGGTCAACGTTGCCCATTTTGCCGCCGACAAGGCGAAAGGGATGAAAGGGGGGCCGAAAGGGGGATGAAAGGGTGCGATGAAATTGCGCCGGGCCTCTCTCTCTGTTCGTCCAACGTGTGTTGCATGCCTTCGTCGGCGGAAGCTAATTAACCGGACTCCCTTTAGCAAGGTCAATGAGGCCACACGCCGCGCTATGGGCACTTTTGCGGTTAATCCGAGAACCGTAGCTGCGAAACACCTTGAGTTTTGCCAGTCCCGACGTTAGAGGCCCGGGATCAAAGTTGCCGGACAAAACTTCCCGGACTCCGCTTCCATTGTCCGCGGTGGGACAATGTGCTGACGAACCGAAATGGGGGGAAAATCGGCGCAAGGTAAGAAGTTCGAACCTGCTTCAACGTCTAATTTCGACAAGTTCGCACGAACCGACTCGACTAGAATCACGGAACTAGAATAACGCTGCTCGAAATAGCAGGCTGGAAGGTCAAAGGATACTCATCGACATTCTTTGCGAGAAAATCCGTTTAATATGAAGATTGAAAAGTCTTTTGCGGCCACGCTCGACGTTACGTCGCTGCATAAATCTCGGCCGGGGATAATCTAGAAATAGATACTAGAATAAACAGGGGCGGGGTTAATTAACCGTCGCTTCTAGCGAGACTAAACACGCGTCAGGTGTTCATGAGCCCGAACACAAAGCGCTCGCGATTCTGAATAACGTGGGCATAATCCGTAATCAAAATTCCATTAAAACTTGTCGGACGCCTTGCAACCTCCTTTCTCGCTGCGGATTATGAGGACTCTCGCCCGCACGCTCCCGGAACGACGTCGGGCGTCTCGGCGTCGAAGAATTTTAACGATAACGAACGGCATTAACGCGCTTGCCAGCTTCAGAGCCGGTGCGAAAAACAAAGTTGCAACCCGCCGGCAAATTCGCACGATTCTTCGAACGGGGGAGAAACGAAGACGGTGGAAATTCTTGCGAGTGAGAGAAAGGGAGAGAGGGGGAGAGGGAGAAGTCTCGAAAATCTTTGGCGACCGTGCGAGTTGTACGCCGCTGATTTTCGGAGAAATTGTGCCACGGTAATCGTGCATTAGCATGCAAATGCCTTCCTCGGCGAAAGGAGGACTCCGTCGTCGTGCGACTTCGTGCTCAAGGTGTACTTTACGGGAAACTACTTGCGAGCGCGAATTTACAGGCCACATCCAATCGTCGCGTCAAGTAACGCCTCCGCCAGTCGGAGGAGAGCATAAAGAAGAGCGAAATATTCGTCAGGGTGGGCGACGATCTCGTTAAGCTACCGAAATTTCAGCCACGCGTCAGCTAGGTTCCGAAATCCGAGACTTGCGGCTGACAGGAATTTGATTGGTCCCCTTTTCTCCGATTTAGCAGATGTGAGCCCAATGGAGACTGGGAGTAACTGTTAATGCTTGTCAGATATTAAATGACTCGCATACCTAAATACTTTGACAGGATTGTACGTTGAAAGTTGAAATAGTGTTGTTAAACTGAAAGTATAGGCTTCCGGATGGTCGCCGCGTTTGGGATCAGCTGCTTGCCGACGTTTCCTTAAAGCCTTAAATCTCGATTGTTGTTAAACATTATTAATAAAAATAGACGCATGCTATCAAACGATTATTCTCCAACAACCTTTCTGTCTTCGATCAAAGAATGCATCGCATCAGAGGGAACAGGTGCTGTGGCCCCGACGAGCTCGCGACTCGTTAAGACGACGGGGCCGGCATGAGGTATCCACAATCAGCGAGTGTCGTCTGAAAGATTTATCACGCGAAGTGCAATAACGAGTCGTCCGCGTCGTCGAAAATTTAAGACTTTCGACGGCGAGTGGCTTTGCTTCTCCGCCGTCGAAAGGGACGCGGTCTGAGCGCATGCCTTATTCAGGCTTCAAGAGTCCGAGTCTGTCAGTACGGGAAGGAACGAAGGAGAGAGAAAGAGAGAGAAAGAGAGAAAGAGAAAGAGAGAGAGAGAGAGAGAGAGAGAGAGAGAGAGACTTCGACCCCAAGTCCTATCTACATTACTACGTAATGACCGTGGGCGCACGCGAAAACGAAAAGTACATTACGGAATTATAGGCGCCGGCCGATATGAGGCGAAACTTTCCTCGCGGCGAACTTCCGGCCGAAAAGTCTCGAAGGCTCCACGCGGTTCCGGGACGTCGGGCAACACGTTCCTCCGGGGGATCAAACCCTCCTTACGATGTAACTCTTCTCTCGGGGTGGCGTACTTTCGCTGAGAGCCGCCGAAGGAGACACGTTCCTTATTGACTTCCACGTTGACGCCGTGACGTAACGCTAATCTGATTTACGCCGACGCTCCTCTACCGATAGAAAAGACCGGAGGGTTTAGGAGCGGTTGAAAATTTAGTTCAGGGTTAAAACGTCCGCTAAATCGATATCCGACGCCGCTCTTTTTCGGACTCCACGTCTGTCCGCTCGGCGCACTGAAAGCGGTCAGGTGAATATTTGAAAGGAAGGAACGCGTTATGGCTGGCTTTATTCTCACTTCTGTGCAAGGGGTTGTTAAGCTCTGATCCGAGAACGATTTAGCGGACGTCTGGCCGATTTATAACGGAGTGCGACAGGGCGATATAAAGTAATTTTCCCGAAAGAGCGACACAATGGAATCCGACTGCGCGAAAAGTTCGAACGCAATTCAGTTCGTAATTTCGTTCGCTCCGCAGTTGTACCTGACGCATAATATCATCGTGTAATCGGATCAGTTACGTCGAGGGCGGGGAGGTTGGGGGCTGAACGGGGCAGAACGGGGCAGAACGTCGAAATTCCGATAGTACAGTCAGGTTCGACCCGTCGTACGAAATATTCATGGCCATCGAATCCTCCCAGAAACACGAACTCAGATTTCTTCTCTACCGCAACTCCTCCCACGGCTTTAGCTTCTTCCGCTAACTTCGATGCGTGAACGTACGTCGAAACAGGGTAGGCAGGGTCCTACAGGCAGGACGAGCGTCCTGTCGATCAGAATTAGACAACGTCGGGTATCCCGAATGAATTATCCAGCGACGGGACGTGACGAAGACGAACGATCCATTCTCGACCTTACATCCCGACAGTGCGTGCCTACAGATCACGGTCGTCCGACCTAGAGTCCTGGAAATCCTACCGGAGGGCGGCAGGAATATAAGGGTAGAAAGGGCGGATTTCTTCAGGGACGATGGGGTCTCATCCGTGGAAAAACGTGCTGAACCGCGGGCCCCTCTTCGTTTCGTTTCCGTACATTCGTTCGCTTCGTTCGCCGGCGTCACGGTCTGAATTCGAAAAATGGGTACGGGGGCATAAAATATTTATGGCGGCGCGCCTCATTGCCCGCATAAATATTGGGAATCGTCGTGAGCAATCGGCGTCCCTTCGAGAGATAGCGTCGGCTGCGGCAACCGACCAAACCACCACCACCACCACCACCACCAGCACCACCAGCACCGACGGCGGCGTCGCCAGTGCCGCCAACCTTCCACCACCTAGCCGCCACTGTCTGCTCTCAAGGGACGAGCTTGTTACAGCGCTGTACTCCTCTTTTTCCTTTCCCACCCCCCACCCACCCTCGCAACCCCCACCCCTATTTCTCGCTATCGCCCTCTTCCTTTTTCGACGTCGCACGTACCGCCACCCGCGCTGCATGCCGGGAGAAAAATTTTCAACGAAATTTTCCCACCTTACCTATACCTCTGCCTCGACGCCCTGTTTCTTCCTTCTCGCGGACGACACGTTTTTTGCTCATCCGCCTTCGGCTCCTCGCCCCCTCTCAACTACCCTTCGTTCGTCCTCGAGACTCTCAAAAATGGAACTCGCATCCTTGACTCTGATTCTCACGGAATAATACATTCCCATCTCTCTCTGCCGCCGATAACCGAAAGCTGCTCCCGATAAATCATTCAATGCCCGCCGCGCCCCGAATCTCGCTGCATGTAGTTGTTTGTTCTATGGATTATTAGATCGCGCAGCTGTTGCCCTCGGCCAGTTGGACATCGTTTGTCAGGCTATCGCGATCAATAGGTGCCGGCCAATTGTGCGCGCGCGCTGACCGATCGGCAGGTATAAATTCGCTAAAAAGCTTATTATCGAAAATCGCGGCTGACAAAAATTGGAGTCGAATCTGACTCGAGCAGAGACGGGAGAGTGAAGGCGATATTTCGGGCTCGCGATCTTAACTCGCGCACATTTGATCGCGCGCGCGCATTCGGAGGGAATTACACGCGAATCGATCGTGGCCACAGAGTCTGAAAAATTAATCGGCCATCGAGGAGCGCCGCTGTATTGATATAACGAAGCGGTTGGCAAAACAAATATTGCAAATAAAAATCTCCGCTCACGGGCAATTTCGAACATCGTGCCGGTAACGAAAGGATTAGCGCGTCGGCTCGAAAGTTCATTAACTAAATTGTTAATCTCGACTGTTCATCTCCGGCCGACCGAAAAGTATGGGGGCTGCTTTTATCCCGCGCACGCGCGCCCGCGAGCGCGTATAGTGATTCGCCGATGGCCCCACGCAGATGAAAAGCCTCGTGGAATTTCGTTGGGAGCGATTTGGACGAGCGACCGGTTCCCAAAAGACAGAAAAAACGAGCCTGGGCTAACTGTTTTCCCGGTTAACACGACTAATTAATCATGACACCCGCCTCGCCTCCCATAACATTTTTACGTTAATTAAGCGCGCGCGCGCTTGCCCGCTATTTCTCAAACGAACAACAGACAGGGTGGGAAGAGTGGCATGCGGAGGGGAGGGGAGGGGGGATGGATTTTTAATGCGCGAGATGGATGCTTCGTTTACACTGATTTCGTCGAAAATTCTGAAACGCTCCCGCGCTCATTTCTCCCCCCCCCCCCCCCCCCCCCCCTCCTCCTCCTCGTCGAAAGTTTGCGGTCGTTGCGCGAAGCATTGTTCACTGCCATCCCGCTCCTGACCGATGAAAATGAAACTGGGCGAGCTGCGGGGGCGGTTTTTCGGCGAAGCGCCACCACCCCACGTAATCAAATTAGCTCACTTAAATCCGCTGAATTAGAAATGAAATTGCGCGCGTACGTACGTACCTAACGGCATATCCGCTTATCCGGGCCGGGGGTGGGGGGTAGGGGAATAAAGTGATAAGTAAAGTTTGGAATTAATATTAAACGTCGGGCGAGTGTGGTCGCGCGATTTTGTATAAAGCAGCTTTGAGCGAGTGAGCCGGTTGTTTAACGCGGGTGACGCGCGAATTTGTATTAATTAATTTTGCCGCAGCCGCCGTCGGCTGACGCGGACGAGCCGACGAGCGGCGAGTGAAGGTAACATAGCGTCAGATTACATCGCGTTTCATTTTCGCTCTGATCGATCGGAACCGAGAATATCTCGCTGGTCGAACAGCTTCGTGGCCTTAAAATAAGTTGGGCAAAATCTTTGCTGTGGCTGAGAGAGGTTTGTTTCGGGCAGGGGCAACAAGTTAGTTTATTAGTTGGACTGTCTTCTCTCTCTCTCTCTCTCTCTCGCTCTGTCCCTCTCTTCATCGGACGTACCAAATATATAGTCGCAGTTAGCAAACTTTATTTCCTAGGCCGAACCTTCCGCCGAAGCAAAGTACATTTTCCGCTAATGACCGAAACTTCTATAATGATAATAAACGCTCAAATCCGCTTTGCCTGAGTCATACCCCTCTTTGCGAAGTAATTGCCCGACTATTCCCGATGCAACGATCATTCCCGATGCGTCCCTAATCCACGACGGCCGATAATCTAACGTCGAGCTCACCAAATACCACCCGCAATTTTCGAGCCCAGCCAACATTGTCACACCGTCGAACACTTCGAGCCGCCTGTCATTAATCACACTCCGCGTCCGTTCAATTTCCACCCCCGAACGACAGGCGACAAATTCCGCGCATAAGGCTCGTCCCGCCACCCACCCCCTCGGTAACAAAAAGGCGCAGGAAAATTCCGAAAAAAGCGTACTTTTCTCGCGTGCGCGCATTCGTCTCTCGGCGCAAGCTCGTCCATCGTGCCGAATTTTGCCGAAGAAAAGGAGGACGTAGGGCGTCCAGAGGGGGGTGAAAGGGAGTGGACAGGAAGGTGGTAGTTCGTGCTAGCCTCGACAGAGAGCGCGTCGATATATCGCGGCCGTATGACGCAGTACGGCTCCGTAGTTCGGCGGAAAGTCCATGATTCATCGAACTGGGAGACAGTCCATCGGTTATGCCAATGCCGCAGTCCTTCATCCGCGGCTTACGCTCCTTCTTCCTCCTGGGTCCTTCTCCTACCAGCCTCAACCTCCCAGGACCCCCGCCTCCGAAAGCCACCCCCTCCACTGGGCGGGCGCGCGCGCCTCGCCCGGACAAAACGTGCCACCCTCTAGCGCGACATATTGCGTATGATCCCGGCCGAACGACCCTGAAGACAAATGGCCCCGGTGCTAAGACGTCCTCAGGACCCTCTGCCGAGGATTATGTCGAGACGAGGACCGCGCGCGCGCGCGCGCTGAATCCTCGAGCGAATTCCGGAACAAAAGTGCCGTTCGGCGGTCTGAGAGGGTGGATGATTCTTGCGGGCGCTTTGGACGTTCTAGGTATCGCTGGATGGAAGGGTGGAAGGTGGCGAGACGTCGGGCTGGATGGTTGATGGGACGGGGATAAATAAATGTGGGGGTTGCGCAGAATTTGAAAAGGTCGGAATGCAGGGCCCACGGTCGGGCGTTATTGGATTCTGTTGCTCGCACGACGTGCGGCGAGAAGGGAAGGCGATAAAGGGCGGTTGATGTACAAATTGGATCGCTTCGAATTCGGGACCCCCATTCCGGGCGATCGGGGTGGAAGAGAAGGTCGGTAATGAGGCCGAAATGCTAACGGGATTAAGCGGCCGATTAAGAGCGTGAAACAGAACGAAAGCTTAGACGACGAGTCACGAAGTTAGTTCCCGATGTAATTAAGCAGGGTCTCATTCGATTCCCGACAGCTCGCAACTCCGGAAGTCCGGAAATATTGTTCGGGCCCATCTGTTAACAATACCTATCGATTCTGCAAAGAGAAGAGGGCAGAGAAACAAAAGAAAAACGACCTACACTTTCGTTAAACGACAGGAAGGCCAGAGTCCTAAAGCAGACGACAAAGTTTCGCACTGGGCCCGCGTCAGCCGAAAATTCGGCCTCGTGACGCAGACGTGGAGGGGAGGGGAGAAGCAGGAAACTGGGTCAGTCGAAGAGTGGCGCACAGATTATATAACCTTGTTTTCCACGGCGCCCGTAGCGAAATAACGATCAGCTCCCCTCCCGAAAAATGGCACACGACTGCACGGTACAGATATCCAGCCAGCTGTACAAACCCGGGTTACGTAAGCGTGTGCGCACTCTTCCAACCGCCTCCACCTCCCTCGCCTCCTCCCGCCCCACTTCCGCCGCAGCTTCAGGGACAAAGTCCCGTTCGATTCACGCGGATCACGCGGAAATCAATAAGCGCGAGACGAGTCTCCAACCTACTTCGACAAAAGCGGCCCACCGGGTACAGAGAGGTGGGAACGACAGCGTTCGCTGTTCATCCCTTCGTGCCGTAATTTCTGGCCCGAAGGACTTCCCCAGGCCGTATCCTTTTCATTCGGAAACTGGGTCGTCCTAGATGCTCGTATGCTAAGCGAGTTTCCGGGTCAGGTCGCGGTGCCGGGCTGGCGGCGTTAAGAGAGGGGTACAGAGGGTGGAGAATTGTCGGGTCGGCCGAAAGGGGGGTAGGGTGGAGGTCAAAGGGTGGCCGGGAGAGGTCGGGTGGGAGAGATGTGCCCGATCCTGATCCTTTAAGGATTGGGAACGTTTTCGTGTCGAGGCTGGCCGCAGATATAGGATGGCAATGACGCAAGGCCGCTGCCGACCCCGTGAACTCGAGCACTTCGAATCGATACCGCCTGACCTTGAGCCATTTTAAGCTCGCCCGCCAGTACATATAGACGATCCACTGCAGCGGGGTGCTGGCTGGGGGGATGCCTCTGCATTGCTTCGCGACCTAAAAATCCCGGTGAGACTCGTGGAAGCTTTCGACCTTCGCCTTGCCGCTTCGCCGAGATGCGAAATGAGATTCTCTCTTTCTGCCGTTCCTATCCTCTTCTCCTCCCCTCTCTCCTACCTTCCCTTTGCCCAGGTACGCCTTATTTCCTCTCGGCGAGAGCGCGGCCCTCGGAAGAGACCATTTCCTCGCATCCGCACCGGGACAGGATAAGCAGGCACTTAAGCACAGCGACGTTACGTAATGCTCGACTATTGATTAAGCCGAAAACTCGGCGAGAGAGCCGAGTGTTACGCGCCGAACTCGCTTACCGAAAGTATGGGATTACTTCCGTACGCGCGCGCGTCGCTCGACAAATATCCGTCATCGCCATCCCGTTGACCCGATAAACCCTAATCCTCCGAGTAAATTCTCGAATTATCTACCCGCCCAGCAGGTCGACCTACATTAGACGCGAGGTCTACACGGCCGTCTAATAACTAGCGTTCTACTTCGCCTCTGCTACCCTTCCACTACCCTTACAGTACCTTCCCAGTACCCTTCCACCCCTCCACTATCCTTCTACGACATCGTCAGCCCGCGGTAACTCGATATCGCGGAAGCAAGAACGCTCATGATCGTTCCCAACTAACGCAGGATTAGCGTGATCCCCTATTATTATAGACGCTCGACCCTTCTCCCACTCCCTCTCACTCCGCGAAATTGGAGCGAACATTATTTCAGAACGAAAATTGCATCCTCCTCGCAGGGAGACTCCTCGCGAATCGACCCGTCCGCACGAACGGGGTCGCAAGAAAAAAAAACTTGAAACCGGAAAAGTGGCCCGATATTACGCGGACGACGCGGCTTGTGGGAAGATTCTCGGAAGACATGTTCATGATGCCCCACCACCCTCCCTTCGAGAGCGTCTGGGGAGGGAAGCACTCTAACTCCCAGGAACCGTCGGGGCGCGTAACTCGATATTGCATTAATGCCAGCTACGGAAGAGTTTGATGGCGGACGAAGGCCAAGTCGACCGCAATATTTCGCCGTTCCGGTGTCATATGGTGTCGCTCGCCCAAGGGGTATTGCATTTCCGACCCAGGGTTAGGCGGCCGGATTAAAGGGGATGCGATATTAAGAAGTCGACGCTCGAGATGAGCTGCCACCCCTCCCTCCACTTTGCTCCGAAAAAGTCGGACCGCAGTTTAAAACGGGACCGTCGAAGGATCCGGCGTAAATTGACCGAGGTCAGATTTCTCGGAGGCTGACCTTCGCCGCTTATCAGCCGCCCGGGCAATTAGCCCCCGGGGGTCGTCGGGTAAGAGGGGGCGAAAAGCTGCGAACCTCGTCGTCGAGAACATCACAGATCTTTTTCCGGAATACGAACTGCAGACGCTCGAGTCTTCGTTCGCGAACGAAACGTCCAATCCTTTCTTAAAGTTTACAATCGGACGGACGTAAACTCGTCCCGAGCGCAGAAATTGCGGCGGAGGGGCATATATATTTTTTTATGGACCCTTTTTCCTAGAGGAAAATTACTCCGGGAGAGTAAAGGGCGGGAGGGATGGGATGGGAGGAGAGGACGAGAGGACTCGACGCTGAACTCGACTGCGGACGACGATTCTTTTCCTTCCAGCGAAGAGGTTCCGAGTCGTTGGTATTTAAATCTCTCCCACCCTCCGCGGGGTTCGCTATAACGAGATGAATTATGAGTATGGCCGCGCTTATATAATACTCGTCCGCGATTGCCGAGTCCAGGGCAGTTTAAACGCGTGCGTCTTAGCGACGCGATTAAACGTCTCTCCGCGGTTTCCAACCCCTCCCCACCCCTTCGGACACCCCGCGCTGTTGCGCGAAAACTAATTTTTAATACGGCCAAACGGGTAGCGCAAGCTGCGCCGGGAGGGCGATAAATCGCAGCAGATAAAGATTTTCCGCGCACGTGCCGGACCGATCCTCATAAATCGAGTGCGCCCAGTAAGCTGCTTTCGAACGTTTAGCGCGGCAGCTGTCGATTGACACGTGTAATTTCAAATATGCTCTCGCCGAATGCTCGATGCACGTCGACTGCCCCGATAATAATAGATCCCTGACGTTGATCCGGGTATTGTTGCCGCATATCTACAAATATGTTTTGCGCGCGGGGGCTGATTGACAAGCTCAGGATGCCGTATTTAAGGCTGCTTGTAGCGTATAGATTTTTATTATTAGGTGGGTATTTCGGGTGCAGTCTGAAATATTAATGGATATTTTTCTGCACTTTTGCTTCTACATTGAGAACTGTTTGTTCTTGGAAGTGGAGTCTGGCTTTGAGTTTATTGCAGCTGTGGAGGAATGGTTTTGAATGATGGGAAATGTAATTAGTGAACAGATTTGCGGATGGGACAAAGGTAGTTGTCAGGTTTGAAGATAACTGATACTAAGTTCAACGGTATGGCTAAAAGAGAAAATGTCAAGATATTGTGTAAACCATATACTATTTGTGTGCTAGCTCTAAGTCAAGTCTAGCTAAAGTCAAAAATGTGTAAAAAGACAGGTGAAAAATGTACACTTTGTGTCCGTACAATACTCAAATATTTTCTTCCGATTAAGAGAAAATTTGAATCATATAGGTATTCATCGACTGGATGAACAAGAATCTACTTATACTTAACTATCTTTAATCAGAACGACATTCTTGCCTCGAAAATCGTTGCAATATCAGAAAAACAGGCGACAACCAGAATAGAGAATGATAAAACTGCTAAAGCAGAATATTGAAATAATTAACTGCAGCGAACTTCCGCAGTAGAAAGATAAGACAACCAACTTGGAAAAGTGGAGCTGCGGAGCCGGTCGAAATAATGTAATTCTTAATAGAGACTGAGGCAGGGTGTAGAGCGACTCGAAACAATGCCAACTTCATGAAATGCCTTGCCGATTGCGAGTTACGTGCCATTTAGTCGCCTCAGCTTCGAAAGGCATTCGGACAGCTCCCGTCATTACGCAGAAAGACAGCAAGACTATGACGACGAAACATTTTCTGCAATGCAACCTGGAGACGAAAGAGAAGACAGCGACCCGTCAAAAATAGAATTTAATCCTCTTTAAACGCTCGATCGCTATCGAACTTCCCAAATGAAGGGAAACACTTTAACCGATTACCACATTTGATCCTCCCTTCAGCGAATGTCGATGATTCGGACGAAAGTCTATTAACGCTATTCTTATCGCGGGTCGATTAAAAATATCGGATTAAGGTGCAGACTGCCAAGAGCGGAGAGAGTCCGATTGCATTAAGGAAGAGTCGAATGGGATAATCAATGATGCCGGACGTAATCGTGGGACAATTCCCTGTATCAAGCAGGCCAGCTAGGCGAATGGCGACTCGCTCGAATGTACAAGATAGCGAAACAAGCGTCCCGACGGTGTTTCGCAGTTGCGTGCGTGCCCACGGCCAAATCGGCGCGAACGGTAGACTGAAGCACGAAGGCGAGCACGAAGGCGAGCACGAGGGCGAGCATGAAGGCGTGCACGAATGAAGCGGTGAAAGGGGACATAGGGGTTGCCGGAGCGATACTGTGCCTCCGGGGGGGTCGGAATCGAATGGCGGAAGAATAGATGAACAGATAAAGTGACGCGGAGGGGAAGATATACAGGTAGACTGGGAGGAGAGGCGGAAATAGTGTGATAAAGAAAATGCAGGCGGCCCGAGCGGCAGATAAGACGAACGAAAGGCAGAAAAGAAGGAAAAAAGCTCTGAAATAAAGAAGGCAATCGCCGAAATAAAAGTAGGCCAGCACGAGTATAAATTGCGAGAAGCATCGGGCACCGGAGAAAGAAGGAAAAAGGCGGCCAAAGAAACGGTATGAGATCCTGGACGCTGAAGAGACGAAACGTTTTGGGAGGAACGGGAGAGGACTCGGGCGGACTATGAGAGGAGGGGGGAGGAAGATTGAGCGTGAAGGGTGAAAGGACCGGTCCGTAACTCGGCGACTACCCGCATAAGCGTCCCGCGCTCATTGTGTGTCTTCGGGCATGAGTGCGAACGTGTTATTGGCGCCGGCATTAGTGTATCGAGCCGACCCGGGGATCCCACGCTCGCCTAAGCGGGATAACGCAAAGTTCTGCCCCGCAGCGGAAGGTCGCCGGGCATTTTCGGCGGAGCGGCCTCGGCTCGTCGCGACAAATTGCTTGACCCGTCTGCGAAAATACCGAGATCCGAGTATGCGGGGACACGGCAATGGAAGAGGACGGATGAATCGATTAGCGGCGCTAAACGTGCCAATAAATATTTATGCACCTCTCGCGCGCAAAGTGCCTGCGAGCCAGGCAGTACGTATATATGTATCTATCTACGAAGCCGAAGCGATAGACAGTGGAATAAGAAGTAATTTGTCGAGTTTTATGGATGGGCTAGATGCGCGTCGGAGAAATGCAGGGAAGTGCGTAATCCTTTCCTTGTCTGGCCGAAAGCTTCCTGGTTGGTCCTGCTCTCCACTCATCTTTTCCCACTCCCGCCCAGTCGCTTTCCCAGCTATCGTCGAGCAAGAAATTCCATGCTCCGACCGGCGGGAGAATTCGGCGGCAATGCGTTATCCGCTGCCAGGCGGAGGGTATTTAATATCTTGAATGTCGGAGGAGGCCGAGGTGGGAGTGAGAGAGAGAGAGAGAGAACTTATCCGATGAGTTACCGGATTCGAGAAGATCGAGGTCGACGATCCTACTACTAAACGGCCTCTGCCAACTATGGCGCGCAAGCCGCCGTCAGTTATGCGCGCTGAGAAGCGAAGAACTCGGACAGGGGAATTCGATTCCCGCTTATCGTTAACGACATACGAAAATAATCCGTTCCTCGAATTACATCACGCGGGAATTCGCGGCACGCGAGGAGATATCCTTCCGAACGATTCGCTTCGGCCATCGCAATCCTTTTAATTGCGCGTGTCAAGAATTCAAAAGCCATTTGAGTACAACTCTACATGTGACATCTACTTATCTGCCACTTATCAGGGCAAAACGGTTCCGATAAAGCGAGCTTAGAAGGCAGAGAGCGACTAAAATGAAATGGTCCTTAAATTCCAATTTCAAGCGCAGCGAAAGAATGGTAACGATCCTGAGAAATAACATACTTCAAGCTGCATAAATGGGGCACGTCGCCAGAAGAAACTGTTCAAACTCACGAGCCGTTAGAAGATACGTAAGTCTAGCGTCCGTACCGTGTAACATCACTCTTCTCTTTCCCAGTCGAGTCTAAAGCGGGGGGTGGTCTCGAAGTGGAAGAAAGAGAGCGAGAGGAAGAGGACCGGATGCCGTACAGCCCCGAATAGAGGAACAAGCCGTCCGAAGGAGTTACGAGGCAGCGGGCAACTACGGACAAGGATGTCAAGGATTTCGAAATGGCCAAGACGCCGTCTCTACTCCGGTCTCGTTCGCCTCTTTCGAGAAGGGCAGCGCGTAGGACGCTAGATGGGTATCTAGGTAGGTAGGTAGGTAGGTACGTAGGTAGATAGGTGGTTTGACTGCACATCGCGGGAAGAAAGGACGATCTTCATCAGGTTATGACCGAGCTCCTTCGTGATCCGTTCTCCAGGACGATTTTCGAGACTACTGCTCTGCGAATGTGGGTTATACCCGGTACGTGCCTAGTGCTCGCGAGGATTCTCGTCCTCCCAAGCAGGAAACGTGACTGGAGAGTTTCAGCTGGCCGCGGAAAAAGGAGGGAAGAAGCTGGCTGGGACGCCGGGAAATGGAAAGACGGAAATCTACGTGGAACGTGGAGCATCGAGGGTGGGAGGGGGGGGCTGAAGGTAGGAGGAGGATAATTGAGTATCGGAGGAGAGTGATGTCGATGAGTCCGGAGGATTTTATGTGGACTGGCTTTGACTACAGCGGAACGAGACGAGTGTGAGGTTATGTCTGACTGACGTCGGGCTCTATTCTAAGAAAACGGTTGTATCCGGCGCGTAATGAGTAAACGTAATTAAGATTGCGGCCGGGCCGAGAATGCCTCGGGGTTGCGTTAACCGGTACTTTGAACGGGCCGGGGTTAAGTGTACGGACGCGATATAATGGAATTCCCTCTCTTTCGCGGCAGAAGTTAATATTATCACTGCGGAAAAGTTGCGTAGCAAATTTCACTGCCGCCCCGGAATTGAAGCGCGCGCGCGCGCGACACGAGAGTTTCGCGAGCCAGGCGTGTGTACACAGTTTTCGAAATGCTAACGAAATCCGTGAGGAAAGTTCGCCCTTTCGAAATCTTTGCCCGAGTTATGCTCGATCGTTACGGATATATTCCGGTGCGGAGATCGAGCTTTGAAGCGATAACTTTGGCGAGAGAAGCCTGACGGCCCGACGCTACTTTGCACTCTCTCTCTTTCTCTCTCTCTCTCTCTCTCTCTCTCTCTCTCTCTTTCTATCTAACGAAATAACATAAATTCCGTAATCTCGGATTTCTCTCCGATTCTTCGGAGCAGACGTTAGCCGCTCACGTACCCTTTAGCCTCCGCACTTCCTTCAGGCTTGAATTCGGTGTGCCCGGGGTTACAAACAGCCGGGCTTCACGGTAAACAGCGCGCACGTTTCGGATTCTTTGAGGCGAGCGGATGCTACGCTTTTAATTACATTGGGCTTAAATCTGATGCGAGCGCAGTCGGCGGCGTCCGCTTTGAGCTCTCGACGGCCAGAAGAAAGGGCCGGAATCGAGTTCATGAGCCCGAGCAGCTTCAGCTCGCGCCGTGCCGAAGTTCAGGCAAACCTAAATGTCAAGCTCGTGCTTAAACACGGGGGCCTCGAACTTCGCTGCAAACTTGTACAGAAGATAGGCATGTACTCGAACCTGAGAGCGCGAGTTATGAGTTTCTCTTGGACGACAGGATGGGATATAGACGCTGAAGATGTTCAACGTAATATCAATACGGGGCGAGCGACGTACGTGTGTGTGTGTGTGTACATGTACACATACATCCGTACGACGTGCTTATGAGCCCTCGGCCAGAGAGCAAACGATCGCGTGCAACAATCATTCGAGGCACGTCCGGACATTAATTTCGACCTGCGCTTCACGGTCTTCGTTGGCCTATTTTACATTAATCCGGCAGTTTCGTTAGCTACCGCCCTCGCTAGGGACGTTTTGATGAGCTTCGACGATCTATCAGGGCGAATTGCGGAAGGTGCAGCCCGTAAGGGGGTTGAAGACCGCGATAAATTACGACGTCGCTCGGCCGTCAAATGAGTTTCGCGCGTTGGTGCGCGTTAACTGGGAAAACGCGTAAGAAGAGGGCCAAATTGAATGGTCGAAAAGGGGAGAGGGGGGGGGGGGCGTCCGCCGGACGGATAGAGTCGGTAGCGAAAAAGGGTCAGGGGTCGAACCCTTCGAGGCTGCCGGCAAGATTTCCGGTCGAAGGCTTCCGGTAACGATGATCCCCCATTCCTTAGGGAACTTTAGTCCCTGCCATACTCTTTCTCTCTCTCTCTCTCTCTCTCTCTCTCTCTCTCTCTCTGTCTCTCTCGCTCTCTACTTTCTCCGGTTTCCTCTCTCCTCCCTTTTACGAGCCCCTTTTCGCCGTCTACCCGCTCATACCCTCCCACTATCTCCGACGTTCGCCCGGTCGCTCTTTCTGTTGTCTGTTTCCGGGCATCGTCGCTGTTTCTCCGGCGCGTCCGTTCATTTCCGGGCCGTTTCGAAACGTCAGCCGCGATACGTGCCGGATGAAGACAGAAACTGGGATCGCTTAATAGGATTTCGCGTCGTCTGCCGTCGTGGCAGCGCTCGTCGTCGAGCTTCCTTTTCCACTGGCAACTACACCCCCTTCGGTTCCTTATGCCGAACGACGCCGACGATGCAGTTGTCTCCGACAATCGGCCTATGTCGACGTCCACATCTACGACCGAAATTATAAATAAAATGTTTTGTCCCGATCCGCGATCGCTCGATCCGATTTCGATGGCATTCTCGGACCCTCGGACGCGGACGTCCGAATTTCGGCGTCTCTCGACGGCTTTTTACATTGGCTTGCCGCTCCTGTATCGGGAAATGCTTTTCGTAAGCTCGTTTCAGATTTCGGCAACGCGGGCTGCGAATAGGATGGATTTTCCATTCGCGCGGCATTACGCATTCACACGGTCGGCACGCTTGCCGACCACTGTTGCTCAGCGTACTTTGTTTGCAAGGGCGTGCATTATAGACCGATGGTCTAATGAATACCGAACTTTAATGCACGATATTTACGTCCCACTGTAACATTAACGCGGTCGAGGTTAATATTAACCCCTCTGTATTAATATATGGCACAATTAAATAGTAACGTAATGCCGTATTAGCACTGGCCATGCGCGAATCGTACGCATTTCGATAATAACGTTATCGACGTACTGGCCGTGACGATAACCCGCGAGGAGGGGTGCAATGAAATCTCGGCACAGAGGGGTGGCGGAAAAAAATAGCGGCCAATTGTGCGCAAAAAAATGTCGGGACGTAGCTGCCTATTTTTTCCCCATAGGTCATCAGAATTCCACCCCCACATCGCAATCCGCTCGTGACCGTCTCGATGTAGGTTTACCAGCTTCTCACCCCACCTTCGTTCGCCCGCTTCCATTTTCTGCGCGACTGTGGACAATCGTTTCCACGAACGCCCACACCGAAAGCCGTGTGCCGCCCCGACCCTCACCCCATCCCCCCTTCGTTCCACCCCCGGCGTCATGCCACGACCGCATGCCGCATTCTTTCCCCGTAAATTGCGCCGGCGAGGCTCCCGTTCGAAGAAGGCAGTACACGCGTTCGATGCCGCGAGCGCGAATGCGAGTTAATTAAAAACCGTCTCGGGACTGAACTTGGCCGTGCCACCACATTCGTTTTCCATCGATTCTCCGTTCAACACCCTCTGCCACCGAATCGTCATAATAATGAATCGCAAGCACGTTGCATTCGATATCAGTCGATTGGATAGGAATTCATGACGTGGAGATAACTTTTTTTTCTTTTCTCAATGCATGATGGTGGCAACGATAATTCCATGGAACAAGGATCAGGATCTGAACAGGACTTCCACGTATGTGGAAGGCAAAGGTCCTCGCCGACGTGTATTTTTTACGAGCTTAATTGGGGTGTTAGTTCCGACCAGCCGGCAGGGATGGAGGTAGCATGCTAGTCGGTTCGAGAGGACCGTTTTTCGAACGGGGGTGTGGAAGGGTGAGGAAGAGTGGAGGGGGTGCTTTCTGCTTCCTCAATTCTTCGCCTTCCTTCCGCGGCGACCAACAACGTGGAAACGAACGGCGGAGGACGATCGTCTACACATCTCGATTCCGCTTTCGCTTATGAAATATCGACTTCCGGAGCCCTCAGCCCCCCTCCCCCCCACGCACCCCTTCACCGTGAAAGGTGGAAGGCGGTCTGCGCGAATGGAGACGACGAGGTCGACGCGACATCGACCGGCTTCGAGGGCTGCAACGAATGGGCGCATCGATGTTTGCGAGAACAAGTAGAGGCGGAAAAAGGCGGCCGGCGCCGCTTTGCCTCGCTCCTCTTTGTTCGTCTTTGCCTCCATTCCCCATCCCCAACCCCCTGCCGCCAGCCGCCCATCCGAGCGAACGCACGAGACGTCGACTAAATGCTTAATGCCGCGCGTAAGCTTGCGCGCGGTCGTGCGCGATAAAAAAAATATTCGGAGGGGGAAATGTTGCGTTTGGAGGTACAGATCGGAGGTTCGATATTTCGGTGAAAGGGTAGGAGGAGACGGCAAAGGGATGCCGCGATCGAAGATTGACGCGGGGTAGATATCGCGTGAAAGGGAAATTCGCTGGTGGGGGTTGAATGATTGAACGCGAGAGGGGTGGTGGGGAGAGGGATGAGTATCGATAATTTGCGCGAGTCTTCGAATAACAGTTACGCTGTTATTTGACGATGGCGGTAAACAAGTATTACACCTGCAAAAATGATATCGAGGGGGGGGTGTGGGTGGGGTGAGTAGGAATCCAAGGTAAACATGTCTGCGCGCTAAGCTCGTTCGGCCGAGATTAATATTTTTCTCCGTGTCCCTTTGAAGTTCGCAATTGACTATCCCCGATAACCGATAAAGAATATGTGTTTTCCCAGCACACATCGCCCGGTGTGCGGATGCTTTATGGTGTTTGCATTGGTTTCCATCGGCGACAGAGCCATAATAAATATTATTGAAGCAAGCACATGGCCGGGACGAGGAGTGGGAAAGAGAAAGAGAAAGAGAGAAAGAGAGAGAGGGAGTTGAAAGGAGAGAGAGAGAAGGTAAAGCAGAAGAAGCGTGTCTTTTAGACGGTCGGTTTATTTTCGTGGGTACTTGATAGACGTTCGACGGCAGAATAATATACTTCCTGACTGATTTCGATCACGGCCTTCCATCCTCGGCGTGGATTCAATTTTTTTTACCCCGAGCATTATCGGTAAACGCGTTGATTGAGTAGCTATAAGCGTCCTCGGTCCAGCGTCGAACTGCATTAGAAGCGGAATTCAGCGGGCGAGCGAGACGTTTTAAATAGACGACCTCCGACCTCGGGCGAGTTCAATCCTCCGACGCGGAACCATCCTCGCGATACGCGAGAGACTATTATTTTGGCATGACGGTGTCGAATCTGCTTTCGGAGCAGGAAGCGAGTGGCCGCGACTTTAAAGAATCTGCCGATAGCGGACCCGGCAAACTTTTTTTCCGTCGCGATAAGACACGTCGTCGCGACGGGGTGGCGTCGCCTTGTGTTCCACTTTATTTTAACTACGTCACCGAACCGAGTCAGTCACGGTAGAGCGGCCAATGTGACAACGATCGTTGTTCGGCAAAATGCGAGGACTAAAATTAACGCCGCCGCCCGATCGATAGCTTCGGCCATTCCCGTCTAATAACTTTCGAACAGAACCGCCCCCTTGAAGCAATGCGCCCCACCCCCCTACCCGACAATGAGATCTTATTTAACGCCGCCGAGAAAGAAGGTAATGGTCACATCGCGGCTCCGATGTCGGATATCAAATTTTTGTTCAATTAACGCATCGACCGTTCTGTCGAAAGTTAATAACGGTTCGGCGGACGACGTAATGAAAACAGAAAAAGCATTGAACTTGAAAGGCTAGGGAAAGGAGGTGGTGGGATGGGGTCGGAGGTTCGTCATTAACGTGAGGATAGGGCATTGTCGGGACAACAATCGAGGCTTGTTACCACTCGGAAAAGACGGACGCGAGAATTCGATTTCTATTCTGGCCCGAATCAGCTGGCAGACTTCCATCCGAAAAAAGGAGCAGAAGGAGGGGCCGGGTAGGGTGGGGTGCGGAAGGGTCGTCCTACGTCCTTTGTGGCAAATGACTCCGAAGCTGGCAACCGATGGTCACCGGATCGTCTACCTGACTAAAGCCACCACCTGACTCTTGCGGTTGAAGACCCTCTTCTTTCTCTATTTATCCTCTCCTAACCGGCACCGTCAACTAAGTAACGGACCTTCCTCTCGCACCCAGCACAAATACGACTATTAGGGCCCGATGATAGCTGCCCTTGACAGAGACTTGACAAAGACTTGACAGAGACTCGACAGTGGCACTCTTTCCGTTGCCAATAATGCCCGCCAAACGGATCGTGGGAAGCTGAAAGGATGTCGTTCGACTGATCGAAAGCGATCGCTTTATTAAACATGGCCCGGCCGATAGAGGCGACTGTTTTTCTAATATTCCGCGTGAAAAATTGGCCCACCCCGGTCCGCTCGGCGGGCCGTCAAACGGTTTAAAGTTAAACGGCCGGTCGCAATAACGATCAACGATGACGAACGAGCGCAGGACGGCGAGCAGGGGAGCGGGTGGAAATTTTTCGTTGCCACGCCGCTCTGCCCGCTCCATAAAGCAACGACTTTATAGATACTTTATATTCTACGGCGGAGTTACGCTTTCTCGCATGGAGGGATAAGCTCGGGCCACGAGATGTATCGATTATAAAACGAAGCAAAACGATCCGCCCGACGGCTTTGCAGCTCCGCGATGTGCTTAGGGAAATAATTTATCTCGGCGGAGCGGAACGCGCGAGGTGGGGGGATGATCTAGGGAGCAGAAATTGGAAACGAAGGAGGAAAAGCTTATTACGCGCCGAACAAAGATGGTGAAACTCGTTTCCACGCGCGCCGCGACGCTTTACTCTCTGTGCCGGGCCAGCTTGGCTTCGCATACGTTCTCTCTGTCTCTTCGACTCTCTCTCTTTCTCTCTCTCTCTCTCTCTCTCTCTCTCTCTCTCTCTCTCTCTGCCTCACCTACTCTCCTACTCTCCCCGCAATCTGCGACGTTACATCGAGTGACTCGAGTCTCTTTGATACGAAAGAAGGAAAACTGCAAGCAGGACACCCTACAACCCGACAAAGATGAAAATCGCAAAGCCTTAAACACAGCGATCGGCCCGAACCTTACTCTCTCGGCGAAGTGAAATATTTTCCTTGTAAACCGCACTCCGTCTCCCGGCAATTCACCGTACTGGCGCGTAAGGTCGTTAACGCGCCTAGGTACACAACGAGCCGCACTCGCGTATCGGGCACCTAGAACACCGTGGATAAAATATTTCCCTCGCACACCTTTTTCCCTGCAATTCGATCAATCTGAATTCCACCCCTAGTCGGGCGTGAAGGCGTCAACGCTCGTAGGCGTCGAAGCTCGTAGGCGCGCAACGACATTTCCGCTCGCATATTCCGCGTCTAACGGGGCGTATAACGAGATAGAAAATTATCGCCGCTGCCGTGAGGAGGGGAGGGTGGGCGGTTGTAACGATCGAGGGGCGCTGGCGCGATTAAATATTGGCCGAGGGACACGCCGGTGATGGCGCATCAAACGGGGAAACAGATTGCACGAGCGATGCGGATCAGGTGGATCGGCTGCCATTAAAGCGGACTCATTAACTTCGTGTCGTTAACCTGCCGGCAATCGCCGGCCTGTCGGGGCGAGAGACACTTGGGGATTCGTAGATGGCCAGGCGTCGTTTCGGCCAAAATCATCCCTACGGCAGGCGGAAAGGTTAAGCGAGGAGGATTTGCCCGGCCGAAAAGCGAGGCCGGTTCCGTTCGACTTTAACGGGTCGACGGTGGCCGCCGATTGTTCGAATCCTGGATCGCGGCTGTCGCTGAGTGAATTAAGAGATTATCTCCGGCATCATAAAGCTTGGACGACCACCCGCCGCCCCTCATGGACATTTGGTACGATTTGCGTGCCTCGCTGTTTCGCTTTACTGCGGCCGTAAAGTTATACGCGACGCCTCGCGTCTCTTGCTGGACGTAGGAGCGTGTTAACACGTTCGGCGCCGAACCGATTTCTGAAGACTTTGCCGTTCCGGCCGCGTGGGGCGTATACGACCTACACTTTTACAATTAAATAAATTAGTTTTTGACGCACGCCTTACAATTTTTGAACAGTACAAATCCATAATTTGCAAGAAAAGGGTATACATTTTATATACACGTAAAGGAGAAATCGTTTTGCTATAACGGCTTACGGGGAAGGGCCCCCCCACTACCAGACCGACTGCGACACCGCTAGACTTCGGCGGAGCAGACGGGTAACGGTTAGACAGATAGAGGACAGACACGGACAGGATAAACAGAGACATAGAGCAAAACGTGGGAAAAGGAGCATCGCTTTCGATTCCTGTTTATAGGTTAGGAAACTATTATTAAACTTTAATTTGTTATGTTTGCCAAATTGTTTATCATTTTCTTGTTAAAATAAAATCCACACCTGTTTATAGGCATCAACGGCTCTTCCTTAGACCCAGACCTCGAAATCATAATAAACTGTTACATACATTGGACAACAAAACAATAAATTTAATCTTTCAGAAATTATTTTAACAAACACATCGAACGTTCATTCTACCAGACGAGTTGCAAGCGACCTGAGCGGAAAGTTGAGCCCGGATCGCCCCACGCGGCATGGAACGTGTTAAAAACCGAAAAGATAGGTATTTCGTATGCTCTCCGACGAATAAGTCTCCTTAATAGTTAACGCTCGTTTCCTGATTCGCGCACAATACGAATTCGCCCATTGTTACTCGGCTAAATCCGGAATAAATGCCGGGCGAACGCGAACGCGAGTTGTCAGAGTAGACGAGTGCGATTTGTCTGGCAATGTTGAGATTTCGAGGACGTGAAGCCTTGATCGGCGGGATCCTGGGAGGCCTCAGGTTCTTCCTTTGCGGAACTGACGGTCAGCTGACGAGCAATTGCCGGCCGCGGCGCAGGCAGGCAAAGTTCGGCGATAAAGCTGTCGGCGGCGCGCACGAACGAAGAAACGTCCATAATGCACAGTTAAGGCGCTTAGAAAGGAGGCGAACTTGGTCGGCCGCGGGGCCGGAAACTTTTGCCATTTATTGTCGGGCCCGGTTTAGCGAGGTTAAACGCGCCCGAATGCGAAATGAATTTATCGAGTGAGTTACCGCACCTCCATTCATTTTTCCTGGGAGCTGACCCGTGCGACGCGCGTCGGAGGGGGTTGGAGAGGGTGGAGGTGGAAAATATTCGCCGACGTCGAATTGCGCTTGCGGATAGCGCGTTGAAGCTTGTACAAGAATCGAATCGTCGGTTGACCGCCGCGATGTTAATCGATATCGCGGTCGCGGAGCTGAAATTCCGAAATTGATGACGATTTGAAACACAGAGCGAGAGAGAGGGGAGGAGATTGCATATGTTGAGGTAAAGAAATGGAGGTAGCTTCGGGTGCAAAAGTTTCGACAGCGTCGAGAATCGTCTCGCGTGATACTCCGTCAAGACGGACGTTGCATTCCGCGCCAGACTCGGCAAGTAAGACAAGGAGCATAAAAGAATATGAAACGAAGGCTAGAGGCCGGCCCCCGCCGCTGTAAGAAATGCACGAAGTGCACCGAACAGCCAGGAGCGAGCCGAGTAACAGTACCTGCAGTCCTAGAACTTCCCCTCGCGAATGCACGCTGACGGATTGTAACAAGGTACGATTCAAGAGGCGAGGACGTACCTGGAACAGAAAAAAGAGGAGCCTTAATGAGCATTTTTGTCCCTCAGTGTATCAACAGTTTCAATCTTACACGCCGACATTCGCTATTTTCCACCGCCTTAAATTATTTGGAATCCAGTATTCTCAAGGAAAAATGTTAATATTTACTTGGACAACCCAACTATTTTCTATCTCTATAAATCACGTAGAAACAAGAATTATCATAGAAAAATGGTATTATTAATTCAGACTACCATCAATTATTTTCCACCTCCTTAAATTACTTGATAAGAAATATCAATGAAAAATGTTAATAAAGCCCGAAGCTACGACTAACGTTCGCAGCAATTCACGTTTGAAGTTTTCTATTTCGCCACACGTATTCGGTCGACTTTGATCCTGCCTAGTACTTCGAGGGCATCGAGGGCGGAGTGGAAGAAAAAACGCGAAAGTATGCGCGCAAAGGAGATTATCAAAGAGATGCGCGTCTTCTATGGAACTTTCGGTCCTTCGGGGACGGCGAGGAAAACTCGGAGGCGGCCTCGGCCGTCGGCCGGATGCCGTGTCTCACGGAACCGGGGGACGGGGAGAAATGGATGGAGCGGACAAAGGTACGAGCCGAGCGTAGCCGAGAGCTGACCTAGTGACGCGAGAAATACTCAGAGGAGATCCGGTCGTGAAAGGGGGAGGGTGAGGGGGGAGCGGGAGGACGTAGAGGCGAGACTGAGAAGCATTCGCGGCCGGACGTTGAGATATTCCGGAGGAAAGTATCGGCGCGAAGCGGGCGAAGTCGACCGTAAGGGAATCAGAACGTACGGATTCAATCGACTCTGTCACTTCGCGTGTTATTCCACTTACGACGACTTGCTCGCCGCCAATCGCTGGTGATATACGACGGAAATTTCAAATATGAAAGGACGAAATTTTTTTGGATTTGCTTTACAGTTCAATTATCATCAAATAATAGTAGGAAGAGATAGGTAGGAGAGTCGAAATCGCATTCGTCGCAGCGGATGTAATGCGATGCGGGCCTTGTAAGTGTTCCGTAGATGTAAAGTACCTATGTAGATACGATGTAACATCTTACGATGAACATCGTGACAGTCGCATATATTATTTGCTACTAACAATCTGCCTTCGTACCACCATTAAGGCAATGTCGACAAATCAAAGGCAGATGTTGCCCTACGAATGAGTAATAATGAAATGTAAACCGTGTACGTGCTGAATTACTATCAATCCCTAAACGCGACGCCGCACCGGCGACAGTCGCGATGGCGGCGCGAAATAATGCAAAAGCCACTAGCTGCCGACGTGGGCGACGAAAGCGGGCTGAGGCGGACTGAGGAGGGCTGAAGCAGACTGAGGCGTACTGAGGCGGGCTGAGGCAGGCAGAAAGCAGGGTAAAGAGCGTGCTGGCACGGAAAGTTTCGCTCCCCGCAGAGAGCGGGGCGTCACGTTAGAAGAAGAGCATCAGGCGCCGCGGAGTTGCACGTAATGCGAATAGGTGGAATGCGGAATGAGGGAAAATTCTGAGACAATTCGGCGTAAGTGCGCGAGAAAGGCTCGGGTACTGCGAGCTTCCGCGGCTCGCAGGCACGTCGCAGGACGAGCTGCAGGACGAGCTGCAGGATGTCGCGACACGCCTCAAGGCACCGGGAACGAGCCCGCCGGGCTGTACGGATCTAAAGAGAAATGGCGTGTAAAGATATTTCTACCCGGAGGGACGAAAAAATGTGGACTATCCACCCTGCTGTTATAGTCGCGTAAGCCTCTTACTTTAAATAAGCCACTTAAAAAAAGGACAAGTTACTCTTCGGCAAGCGTCTGCATCAAAACTCTTAAATACGTATTTTCAAATAAAGCTTTCTGTCAGACTCGGGTGAGCTGATGCATCGCGAACGGAAAGCGTATATATCCTTTTGTTAGTTACGTATAGAGATACGTGACCTAGTTATTTTGCACACTGCAATGTGTACATTTAGAGGAATATGAGAACGCAGGTTTTTTCTCGTGGCGAGGTAATCCGACACGCTTGCTCATCATTAAGAAACAAGAATGTTGCCGAAAGAAATTCGCTACGTCCGATCGATTATCATCTTGTTCGGAATCGTTGCTTCTCTTTTCAGGCACAACGTTTTTTAAGTGCTACGTCATACGCAATGCATCGCGACGCACGTTTTATCATCTCCGCTCATGAAATAAACGTCAGGCGAATTGCGGCCTTGGCTGATATTTTATGTCAACCATTCAGGAATCGTTCTGTGGAAACCGGAGGTGGGCACGATTTTAGTGGCAGGAAAATAGGCGTGAGAATGAAGTCGCGAGAGGCAGCTATCGAACGTTTCGATGACAAACGCGAGCTCCTACCGTTGTGAAACGAGGTTGAAAATTAGGAACATCGGCCAGGAACGCGATGGTACGTGCCCGATGATAAAAAGACGATCTTCCCAGGGAAGAAGGGAAGTATTTGCGCGGAACTCCTGCCGCGAGATCGACCGGAAGTTTCCGACGACCGAGTGCGGGAAAGGTGTAAGCCATGAGGGAATAAGAAGGTAGGCTGAAGAAATTCGGGCGAAATAGAAGATTTCGTCCTTCGGATCGGAAAGACGGGAGCGAAATAGATCGATTCTCTGCGTGCGTGCAAACAGAACGCTAGAGTCATAAATATTACTCGGCGCGGTGCGTGTAAATAATACACCTGGGCACGGAAAAATTTAATCGCGCAGTGAAGCGAGTTCAATAAATTTTCCTCGCGCCGGACTCCGGATCGGACCTGCGCGGATGGTACCCAATGCGTATTGCGTACGTTTTTTCATTCTCTGCCACGCAATCCTCTCCGCCTCTCTGCGCTTACGTATCTCTATCTTTATCTCCGCATCCGGTCCTTCCACCTCCTCTTTCACCTCTTCCCGCGGGGTAAACTTTCAGGAGTGCATAATCCGCCTGCGGCCCGCTCCGAAATAACAATATTCTTCGTGAATTATAACGTAATAACGAAAAGGTATAGCCGGCACGCATTCCCGTGAACTTTGAGCGCGGAAAATTGTAACATGCGAAGCAATTATGCTTATATATCGCGCCCGCTACGGGAACTTCTCCCGAAAACAGAGAAAATATCCTGAAAATTAACGAAGACCTTAATTAAACGTTCGGTCCATTACCTTCCTTCGTTCGTTATTTCACGCTCTAAAATACTTGACGAGTTGCCGCGAAGAATGACAAACGATTTCGAGCGGACGCTTCAAGATTTCAATTCACCGTCACCTATGCGTCCGCGTCATAAACACTAACACACGTGAGCGTAATGCCGAGCCCCCGAGCGCGACGTTCGAAAGTTTTGAATCGCGAGCGTATTGCCCGGCCGGGGGAAGGATAAATAATTTATCGACGTCGCGTACGTAGTACAACAAACCGGTCTAAGGGAGAGCCGTAATCCGGATACACGGTGGGCATCGCACACATATGCGCGGCCGTTGTCACGTTCGTGCGTAGGTGTACTTACATCGCGGAGGATTAGGTGATCGGTGCATTAAACCCTAGCTCGTGTCGGGAGCGCACTCCGTATATACATAGGTACGTATCATCCGGTACATAAGCATACCAAACGACACCGCACAGTATACCGTACTCTGCGGCGGCGACACACGCGTGTACGTACGTGCGCGTACGGTGGGAGGACACTTCGTACGGTGCCGACCACGCACACGCGCGCGCGCGCTCACACGCACGTAGCTCGTATCAGTCGGTACACGAAGCGACGTGTTCGCGGAGATGAGCAACTTACTTGGCATTTTCGTGCACTCCGCACGATCGAACATTGCACGTACGCCGTATTACGCGCCGGCACGCTTTATGTGCCGACGTAATTTCGGCGTGCCCGATCGATCGTCGGATGTAACGCGATCCTCTCGCGACTCGCTCAACCTATATTTGCCCGACTGCCTTTTCGCTTAGGCTAATATTGAGTTATATAATTATTCGCGCCGTATGATAGATGCAGAAAGTTTCTGCATGCTTACCGAAGTTACGTTACGTCGTAGGAGTGAAGGTTTGCTACGATCAGGATCGGCGCGAAGTAAGGGGATGAGAGGTGCAAATTGAAACATCCTGTACGTCGAAGTTTTTCGATCCGGGACCGGATTAGGGAGTTAGGGGGAAGCGACGCGGCATTCTTGTCTAGTTTTAGCCCTGAAGTTTCTCGGGTACCCATGTTCTCCATCGGTTGCGCGAAATGACGCGTCTCGCGCGCGACACGGCCAATGTACAAAGTCATCATACCCGGGGACTTCGAAGTTTTATGCAAAGGCACTTATGCTCGGCAAAAAAGCGACTTCGCTCTTACGTTCGCACTTCCTCGGAGGCATCTACCGGGTCGTTTTGTAGTCGTAGTCGTTGTCGTTGTCGTCGTATACGCGAAGCGCAAAAAGGTGCTGAGTGCAAGAAGAGTGCGCGCGCGCGCGCGCGCATAGAGAGTGGCAATTTACACCGTGTAAACATGTCTACATCGGTGTAAAGGTAGGAAGCGCGAAATATCGCCGGTCGCTTCCGCGCACTTCGAAAATCAGCGGCCTGCGGACCGGAATTATGCAAATTGACGGCTCGATAACAATGCGGCGGGCTCGAAAAATATTAATGTAACGCCGCTCGCATGACAAATGAATGTTACACCGCCGGTACGCGATAATGTGCTCCACCCGCGGAAAGAGAGTAAATTAGTAATTGTCGATTTGATTCGGCCGCGTCTTGCTCGCAAATATTTGAAGGTCTCGAAATTCTTCGCGGACGTGAGATGAACAATAGTACCTTTGCGATTAACCGATGTCTTAAGAACCGAAAGACTCGGCACGCGTCGCAGCGTGCAAAAAAAAAACTCGTCAACAGCCGATACACTCATCAAGGTCCTGTAACGGGCTCGCGGTGTCGAACAAATTAATTTCCCGCGCACGGCGAGCTCGCGCCCGTAAACGGGGTCGCGCCAAATAAAAAGGTAATTAATTTAATAAACATCACTGCGGCAAATTGCTCGATAAACGAACGTGCCCGCCGGCGTGTAAGGGATAACGTATGCGCGCGAAAGTTAAATTAGGAAGCTATTATGCTCCTCAATTTCATGGACACGGGCCACCCGTTGCCGCGAACATACGACCGCCACGGACACGCTCACGCGCACGCCTGCCACCCGATAGACGTATTAATTACGATATTACGCATCGTTCGCAATCCTTCCTCGTCCGAAGAGGTAGGGCGCCCAACAAAATTACGATACCTACACCGCGGCAGGACGGACAGTTTACATCGTCAACCAGTGACACCTACGACCGGACGGACACACGGTATAACGAACTGCCGACCGATCAAAGAGTATCGGCCGAATCGTTTCTACGAATTTCAGTGGCCGGGCTGGGCTTAGCGGAGGGGGGCAGAAATTAATTTGATAAACAGCAATGGGGCTCCGATAAACGAACGGGCCGCGCGCGGAAGGGAAGTAATGCGCGTGCCAAGGTAAATTAATAAGCTATTAAACGCCTCAATTTCCATAGAGGCTCGTGTACCGGCCGATACAGCGGACGCGCGCGTACGCATACAAATACCCCCGGCACCTGATACACAAAGTCAGTATGACATCATCGCGGGGCAGGTGGACAGTGTACATTATGGCGTGTACGCGGGAGCGGGCCACGCGAAAAGCCGCTTGCGTGTGAGCCGCTTGCGTGTGTACACGCTGCGCTTATGTGGCTTGCCTCCTACGTGCGAGCGTGTGTGAGCGTGTGTGCGAGCGTGTGCGAGCCTCGTGCGAGCGTGTGCGATCGCGTCCTGCAGCTCGTGCCAGGGCCAGAGAGTCGAGCAGCCCGTATGTGGAAACAGAAGGGTGTTAACTGCAGATCGGCACGTACGCCGGGTACCGTGCGATGTAACGTGTAGGCGGATTACAGGCGCCCGCCTTGATTACTCGGACTTAGCGTGACTGCGCCAGGAATAATCAGGCTTTATTTAATAATCGATTGATCGCATCCGCGCCTCGACGATAGCCGGCCTCGAAACGGGCCTCAATAGCGAAAGGGGTGGTGAAGGAAGGAGGGGGGGGGGGGGGATGTTAAGAGATCGGCGGATCGACCGTGCCGGGAGCAAAGGCTGAACGATGGCTTCTTAATGCGCTGACGAGGACCTATAGAGTCTTCCCGAGCAGGAAAGACAAGCCGAATTATGAGTCCTTTGTTTCGGTCGTATATGTATTGTATATCGGATAGGCGTATTGCAAGGTAGGAATATCGATATGCGTTCGCGACGCGCCCGCCCGGTAACCTTAACGATATCGCGTGAGCAAGTTATGGGCATGTATCAATGTTTCGATCTCCGAAACGGCATCCACCGTTGGGATGGGAGGACTGGCCTGGCTGGCAGAGACTCTCTGGAGCGGCCTGAAACTACGAGAGGTTTCGCTATCTCGATAGCATCGAATTGGATCGTAGAGCGGACTCGATGGCTGACGTTCGTGCGCGAACGTCGGTCGCGTAAACGTCGAATTCGGTTTTTGGGCGAGGCCCGATAAGCGACCGATATAGAAAGGGACGCTGACTGAGTGAGAGAGAGAGAGAGAGAGAGAGAGAGAGGGACAGGGAGAGGGAGAGAGAGAAGGGGAGAAGCAGAGTTGGCCACCGTGATACGCGCGCCGATTGAGAGAGATTGAAAGGTATGAAACGAGATGAAACGGGATGAAACGAGAGTGGCGGGGGGGAGGGGTGAGTTTAGAGGAGGGGAGATCGAGTCGATGAACGGACGCGTCCCCCGAAACGTCGACCGTTTTGAATACACTTCCGCCTCGCGTAACATTAATTCCGAGTTTAGCCGTTCGTCAAGGCTCAAACCTTCCTGCGACCCGTTTATTCGGTCATTCGTCGCGTTATTTTTCACTCGATGCCCGGCCTCTCTTTCTCTCTCTCTCTCTCTCTCTCTGTGTTTCCGCGCGCGGCAGCGCTCGCGTGCGTCCCGACGCCGCGGCCCGTCTCGATGTTTAATTTAAAAGTTACGGCCCGAGGAACGCTTTTTTCCCCTCGTTTGTTGGCCGCCGCCATTAAAATGTACCGGTCGCGTCGCGGACGAGTTTATTTTTGCCGGCGGAACGTTATCGGGATCCCTTGGACGGCGAAAGGGAGAGGTAAAGAGAGAGCGGAAAAGGGAGGGAAGGAGGACAGAAAGCTTCGAGGCGCAGAAGCGCGAAGCAGAAAGAACGTCGGCGTTCGCCAATAAACAATGCAACGACTGTCGGGACCCGAAGCGTATTGTTTGAAATTGAAAGAGCCGGGCCAGGCTCCCGAAATCGTAACCGTTAGCGAGAACGGCCTCGTACGCTAACGGTATTACGGGTGCGATATCAATTTTTTCGTTTGCGGCGCCGTAATCTGCAATAAAAGGAGAGGGATGGGCAGCGGACGGAGGGCGCCGAGAGCGGGTAAAAATTTTGTAACTTCACCGGGAGGATCGGCGGAGAATCCCTGATTGGGGGCGGGAGGTCAGTTGTTGCGTAGGCGGCGGCTATGACGGTAGGCCATGCTGGCTAGAGGCCGTTTCGGCCAGGGGATGATGGGCTATGGGTTACGAAAAACGAACCCGGGCCAGTTTCGATAGCTCGCCGAACGACTGCTCCCCTCAGAGAAAAAAGCTCGCTTCGACGTTCGATTCTGCCGCGGACACGTTAAAAAAAAGTGTGTACGGCCCTTGGCCGGACGAAATGGTTGCGCGATTCGGATTCCGCGGTAATCGGAACCAAAAATCTCTGTGCAGCTCGTGTTCGATAGGCTCGTGTTACTTTCCGGTACTTTGCGTTACCTTTTATCTTTTTTTTTACGTGCTAGAAATATTCAGAAGACTTCTGGCCTCGGGGCCAGGGTATGTCAGATTCTTACTGACTAGAACTCAGACGTTACTCTTCCGGAAAGGGTGAAGTGAGGGAAATACTGTCGTATTCGTCTCGATTACAACTCCCTTCCCCCCTCCTTTGAACTGGAAATTTGCGGCCCAGTTCAATGTACCCTGCTTGCTGCCCTTAGCCCGCGTTCCCTTACGTTACTTTGCGTTACGTTGAATTACCTTGAGTTATGCTCCCAAAAGAAAGGTTCGACTTTCGAGCTAGACAAAAGCTTCAGAACATTTTTCCTCGCCGCACGACGGCCCGCCGACAGACCGGAAGGTTTCCGGCCGAGAGGCGGGTCGGATTTGTCCGCAAACGGAAGCGCAATTTCAACCTAGTCAGTTAACTTTCGCGGCCGTTCGCCGATCGCCGACAGCGAATCGCGGATCGCGGGGCTACAATTTGGCCCATCCGACGATTTCCACTGACAGTGGCCGCGGGTGCAATTTCGCATGCCGCGGCCACCACCGCGGGCTCATTTTTCGCAGCTTCCAGCCAACGCGAGAGACCGCGACCGGCACCCGCGTTTCCGGTTTCATATTTTCGAACCTACGCCCACCCCATCCACCTCGCCGGAAACGTTCGCCGACTACGAGAGAACGACGAGCGCCGAGACTGCGATCGAAAAACTTGATATCCGATTCGACGCCCGACAATCATCACGGAAATTAATCGAGCGGAAGAATGCTCTTTCTTTCTCTTCTCTCTTCGCTTGCTCGGGCGAGTCGTTTATCGAAAAGCTATTATCAGGATAAAAAAATCTAGCATTATCTCGGCCGACGGAGGGTCGGGTAAAACTGCGGTAATCGCGTACTGCGAACTGTCCGTGCGGCGCGCACGACGCGCCCACGCGGCTTGTCCGACGATGATTGATGATAATTGACGCTTGATAAACATCATTAAGACGCTGCAGTTCGTAACGGGATATGCACATGCAACCGCGCGCTCGAAAATCGATAGCGACTAGGCCGGCGTCGACTGTCGGCAGAGGACAGAGTCGAGCCCGCCGAGCAAAAAACTGAGGGTGGAGAGGGTGTAGGAGAGGAGTGGGGGGAATGTACGCGAATTCAGTGCCGAAAATACGAAGCTTCCCCACCCACCGCGGCCGGCTTCGAAAGGAATTGCTCGCCATCCGTGTTTTTCGGCTACGCGCGAAAGCGCCTCGCCGTCAGTTACAACAGCGAAATAATATATTTTTACCGACGCGGAATGTTTGCTAAGGGGGCATAAACAACGGAGTGCGCCTGGCATGCGCTGATGCTGACGATGGACCTGCCGGGCCACTTCCTTCCCTCTCTCTCTCTTTCTCTCTCTCTCTCTCTCTCACACACACACATTCACTCACTCACTCTCTTCTGATCCTCTCCCGCGTCAACGGGACTATCATATTCGAGCCGTCGCGTAAACGGCACGCTACTTCGAGACTCCATGAATATTCTCGCCCAAAAAAAAAAAGAAAAAGAGGAAAAACATGGCAAATCGCCTGCCAAGCGAACGCTCAACGAACCGGACGATGCATCGAGCAAGGTTGCGAACGACTGAACGTATGAAGCGAGAGAAGACACATCGTCGTATAAATAAATATACCCCCGACAAGGAGAAAAACTGACACTGCTCATAGGAGGAAAAAAAACAAATCTATTACGATATCGCGAGCGCGCAATCAAAGTTGAAACGCATGCGTCCCAACATCGATGCCCGATTTATCCCGCGTCCGTCCATTGCGGCAAATTGATTTCATGCTAATGCCGCGGTCGACGATCCTCCCCCACCCTCTGGGGATTAGCATACAAATCCCCCGCTTTTTGGGGAACATAAGACGCCAGCGACGTGACGCCACACGCAGTTCGCGCCGAGTGGAGAGTCAGTGCTTCTTTCAGGTCCCTCCTTCGGGCACACATTGCGTATCGATTAGCTAAGAGGTTGCCTGTCTGCCTGCCCGCCCGCCTGCCAGCCTGCCGACTCTCGGCCGGCCTCTCGAATGACAATGTCTCGCGTGACGCGACTCGGGACGAGAGGTTACAGGTAGGCAAAAGTGAAAAAGAACGTGCGTCGCGCAGCGCGGCGCGGCGTCGTCCAACTCGACCCGAGCCGAGTTTCGTTTTCGTTGCGTGCGTATTTCTCTCGTCGCCTCCCATTATCCCGCATGGGAGAAAGAAACTGGTCGAGGGACGGAAGAAAAGAAACGAGAGGACGCAGTGGGATGGGGAGGGGAAAGAGTGAGAGAGAGAGAGAGAGAGAGAGAGAGAGAGAGAGGTCAGAGGCGTGCGAGAGGATAGAAGTCCCTCTCCCTTCCTCTCCCCCTCCCGCCACTCCTTCGACTACCCTGGGACAAGGCCTTTAATTAACTTTACTTCGTCTGGGTCAATTGCTCCTCAACAAGAAGGAAAGAAAGAACGAGTGCGTGCTTCCACCGCTAGTCAGCCAGTCGACTCGCCTCAATGGCGGAACGCGATGTTATAAAATTGTTTGAATGATCGCGTCTGCGTCGCTCGGATACATTCTCGCTCGTCTCTGATAATCGGACGCGAACGAAGAGGGAGGGAGGGGGGGGGGGGGGGGAGGCAGAAGTAGGGGACGAGAGGAGTGAGAAGTGTGAAACGAATCGGTTCATTAAACAGTTCTCTCCGGCGCGATGAGAGAATTATAGGAGTCTTAATGGCCGCGGCCACAAAGAGCGCCATTTTTTCTTATCTAAAGGAAGGTTCGGCCGAAAGGGATTCTCATAACGAGTTCCGCGATAATCGTTCCATTTAATTAACGACCGTGTAGCTTAACACGCGCGCGCGCGCGTGCAATGGCCGGGGCGTCGAGAGGGAAGTGCATGGGAAAAACTCGTCGACCGGTGCACTTTCAACGGACAATTTTCTTCTGTTTTATCCGCGAGCGACCCCCCCCCCATCCCCCTCCCCCACCCCCTCTCCACCACCTCTACAACTACCTGCTGCCGCCTACAACCTTCTCTCTTCTCCCATCGTCCATCCTCTTTTACAATGCGCCAAATGTATTTCCGGCAATTTGCTCATCAATTATTTTCGTATCGAGAGGCGGCAAACAAACGTAGCGCGCGTGCAGGGTGCCTAACTGAACGGTGAAAATTCCGAAATGAAAAACGAAAAGTTCAAACAGAAGCGTGCGCTCGATCGCCGCTCATTCCGATAAGGATGATGAACTGATTATTCGATTGGCGAGCGAATTTTCGCACTTTCCCAGTGTGCGTGGAGTAAGATACAGTATCGGCGAGAATTGAATAAATGGCGTGAAATAAACGAATATCTTTGCACGGCCGCGGCACTCCGTACGGTGACGGCGTATCATGACACAGTTTGGTCTAGACTAAATAATTTAGGAATCATTACTTCCTATTGCACGCACATCCCACCCTCGCCGGTTTCGCCACGATTCGCTTTGTCGTGCCACACGTGTGAAGTGTACACAACGGGTGGCCCCGAAGACACATCTCGCGCCTTGGAACGTGACCGCGGCGCTGAATTTCAACGGCGCAATATTGGCATGCGAAACAACGAGGTCACGGCCCGTCGAGACGATACGAACTAACGCGGGACGCATCCAGACTTCTAAGCTACCGAAAACGGACGCGTCCTAAGTGAAATCTTTAGGCTCACGTATGAAAATTCCGCGCTAACCTAACGTACGCCCGGTAAGAAAGTATCGGATTTGACAGCGCTGTTTATGACGCGCATCGTCGGAGAACGAATGCACCGTTCCAAAACGAAGCGTGATTCCGACGAATTTATTCCACGATATCGGAATTGCAGAGAAGAGATTCGCTCTTCCCAGGCCGGCGAGAGGCGAAACGAATATCGCTCAGGGTATATGTGACGTTATGAATTATGCGGAGAGGACAGCATTGAGTGGTAATTGAGGAGGTAATCATGTCTCATCCTCACCCACACCTCGGCAACGCTCCGACGCCGTACAACGAATACCCCTATGCATAGTTCACACTTCGTTCCTGCCAATTAACAGTCGCGGAAAATATTTTGACCGACCTAGGCGCGAGCTCGACGTTCGCGCGAGCGACTGAGCCGCGCCCGAAACATTTTCCGCCCGCCGTACGACCGAATTCATACGTGATTCCGATTCTTCCAGAGAGAGGATTCAATTAATTCCACGTTAATTCTCCCTCTCGCTCGCTCTGACACGATTTGCTTCCTCCCCTCGTTCGACGGATTACGTAATCGTTTCTGAGCGATCGAAAGAAAGCGAACAAGTTCCTTTTTTTACGTTAAAGAAATCTTCGGGAGACTTCTGGCCTCCTTGGGGGGAGCATACGTCAGAATCCTATTGACTGAAAAGCGAACGAGCCCCGCTGCGAGGCGAGGGTTAATACTACTTCTCCTTAAGGTTGGCGAACCTGACATCGTCGACGTTCACATTCGACTCTACTCATCCGTCAGTCAGTTAGTCAGCCATCCGCCACCTACCGGTCCGACCTAATGCATACCTAATGGCCGCGCAATTTTATCGTCCCAAACTTTGGCCGGGACGCCTAACGCTGCAAGCCGCCGTAAAAATACTCGGGACGGAGTTACTTTAACGGCCGAAACTTCCGTTCTCTCATCCAGCCGACGAAATGAGCCACGACGCTTCATCGAAAGTGCGCGCACCGTGCAACCGGAACATCGACGCGCAAGTACGTGTCTTCAGCTCGACGGAGATTGGTCCGTCGATTCGAGTAGATACAAGTACATGCAAGTAGATGCGAGTAGACGCGAGTAGAGGCCGATTCGCGAACCGAATCGCCCGACTCGAAACGGTCGGTTCCGCCATGACGCTCGCTCGCGCAGAAGAGCTGGAAGACGCGGCAGACAGGCAGACAGAATTCTCCGGTACATTCGACTAATTATAGCACTTAAGGAATCCTCCCGCGGAGAATGCCACGGAATTGAGTCATCCCGCAGGCACGTAGAATCCGGTGCCAGCGCAGCGCGTGCAGTCCCGCGGCACGCAGGATGAATCGAGAAACAAAGCGTGAATAATCGTGCTGCTGCAGGCCTCTGCATATCGGGTGGCACGCAATCGACGTGTCGGCCGTTCCCTTCTACACAATCATAATGAGCCGGCACGTGATAATGCGCGCCTGCGTACGAAAAACGTAACGCGTACGTCATCGAAAATCGAGGAGAGAACGATGGTAAACGCTTCTCCGGCAAATTGAATTAGCCGAAAGTGGACGGCCACTTGCCTTTCGCGTCGCGCTTGCCTTCCGCCTGAAGCGCGATCGATCCCGGCTTTAAAGCGCTGCTTAACCCTTCGCCGACGATGAGCGGATGTGCGTTCGAATAAACTTCTCGCTTCCCTGCCTCAAGTTCACGTATTCGGCAGACTGGCTGCTCTTAGCTGCTAACCAGCTTAGCGGGAGTAATTGAATGTTGGTTAAGATATCGGACGGGGAGTAATTTTCGATATGCGTCGAGGATGAAGATTCGCTTCCCAGCGAGGAGTCCGTGTTATTTTTCGTCGGCTGACTTCTTTATCCGAGTCAGACTTAGTCTACCGGTCTAATGTTGGGAGAGGAAGACGAACGGTGTCAATAATGCATCGGACGTCGAGGAATTAATGCGACACGTTGTAAATACAGGCGTTTCGGATGCAAATCGATGCAGTCTGCATCTCTTTTTGTCCTATCCTACCCCCTCCCCCTCTGACGCCAGATCGACTGTGTCTCCTCCGGCTGGCGCACGCCAACGCGGCTCGTCGCAAATCCAGCGGATTGACAGAAAAGCTTGGCCTGCCGGACGTCGAGAGACAAGAGCCGCACGCGATCCCTCCATTACTTCTGATTCCGGGCCGTTCGGGGCGAAGTTCGACGCCGATTACTGACCGATTGCCTGCCCCGAGTTCCCCGACCTTCGCCGCGGAATCGAATTACCATTACTGGATCGGCGGGGCGTGGTCGGGTGGAAAGAGAAAGGAGCGGGAACGGAGGAAAGGAGTTAACAAAGAAACTGGACGAGCCAGATGCCAGGAATACTGCTGAAGGATACGCATCGATATCGCTAAAGATCGAATTAACGCCTAGCCGAGATGAGCTCTCCAAAAAATCTACACTCATACCTACAGTACACCGTTGCGAATGCAATTTAAACTCGCCGAGGAAAAATGTCGACGCGTACTAATGGACATGGCTAAAGATCGAGCGCAAAAAGCGATTTTATCAGGGAACTAACCATATCTTGTCCGTGTACGCTAGGTAACAAATGCAGTGCCACAATTGACCTGTTTTCAATAACGAAATCTCTGTTAAAGACTGAATTATATAAATGTTTTAGCTGTTAACATTATTATATTCCGTAACTGTCTTCTGTTATAGTTTCTTGTTTTTTTGTTCATTGGCATGTCTGTGTCAACCAAATTGTATGTATCAAAGGCGTTTTGCCGTTAATGAAATAAATAAATAGAGCGCCATTAGCCAATTTCCTGTATATGGATCGGGATCGAAGCTGGATTACGAACTCGCGTCCTGAGGCGGAATAGGAAAGACGAGCGCGCTCAGGAGATTCTCCCCCGGCGCTCGAGGTGGCTGACGAAGACGGCGAGGACAGAAGCGGAAGTGGCGGAAGACAGAGGAGAAAGGATGTCGTTGCGAGTGAGCGCCTAATAAACCGCAGACTGTCTCCGGACGCGGCTAACTTTCCTTCTCCCATGACGTCGGGGTTCTGGATCTATGTACCCATTGGCTCGGCGCGGAAATTCATCGTGGTCACTAACTATCCCGAACTACCGCTACTTTCCGCGCGGGACCCCCTAACTATCTTAAACTGCCAATGCGATGCCTCGCCCTGCCGCCGGTCGCGGCTGCGAAACGGACTCTGGCCCTTCGCGTCCGACAGAGACGAAGGGCCGGGCAGCAACGTGAGACGAAGGTACGAGCTACAGTCCTGCCACGGGATCCACGGATTCTGTGGAAGTCCTTCGCTCCCGAGGCGATGGTACGAACTCGACCGCCGAAAATCGTCCTTCGATTTCTGCCGGAATCTCGGCCACTTAAGACGCAAATTCTCGCGACACATTCTGGGAGGCAAGGACGAGGAGTCCTGCGGTTAACCGAACCTCTTCCACCGGCATTCGCCGCTCCTTTTCTTACCGCCGGTCGCGATTCCCTTGTTCGATTCCGGGGATAGATCGCCGCAGAGCGTCGAAAACTCGAGACGAGATTCTTAGTAATTGTAAAGTTCGAAGTATTTGATACCGACGCGTTCTTTGGAACCTAGGTTAGTTGAACAAAGAATATTTTTAGACGATTTTACTCATCACGAGAGTGATGCTGAAAATTTATCCCTGTGGATTGTTACATTTTCCTCGCTGAGACGCGATGTTTAGTAATTATTGTGTATTATTTGGATGCGAGTAATACGATATGCGGAATGTTGCTGACCGATAGGGTCGAATTTATATTCCATCAATTTTAGGGTGGTGGAATGGAAAACGTGATGTTTCCGTATGCTCGGATATGCGGTGAGTATTAAATTCGACGGTGGGTGGGAATATCGCATCAACGAATGAGGGAGAAAAGGGCAGGAGTGAGATAGAGCAGGGAGCCGTGCGGAGTAAATTTGATTTAATTAAGGGCTATCGCGGGACGTAAGTGTTAGATAACGAGAATGATGCCGAGATCGTTACAGAGGTAACGCACTGGGCTCCGGCTTCTCCATAGCAACCCCCGGCGGTGGATGTAATACTCTTGTCTCATTACTCACAAGATGATAACTCGTAATTTCAACGTTGCGACGTTGGGGCGAAGTGGCCGAATATGGGATAGGCCGGTGTAACGCGAGATATCCCATTATCTCTTGACCCTAACGTCCGCGACGTGCATGTCCGTATCGTTATGGCCCTTACAGATAAAAATGAGAACGGGGCATCTATCATTTCTACACGCCACTGCACTGCGCGTTGCGCAACGCGACTATTGTGTCACAGCGTTGACAATGTGTACGCATAAACTATTTCGATTTTTACTGCAGCATCGACGGTGCTTTCTCTGGTACAATTTACCTATTTTTGGGCATATGTAGGGAAGTTTTGTAGTAGAAGGGTGTGGTTGCGATGTTTTGAAAGCTTTTCAACGCCCCTTTCACGTGCTCGTGGACTAATTAGGGCCAAACGAATATAAGAGGTGTAGGGCTGGAAACTGTAAATTTTTCGACATTTTTACGCGTGTTTTTGGTCATACCTCCAGAACTATTGCACTTAGAAGGCTCCGGTTGCGATTTTTGTGAATGTATTAGATCCTTCTTTCAGACTATATAGCAATAATTTAGTCCGAAGGCGGTGTATGCGCAACAGCCACCAAAATGCCAGTTTTTCGTCGGTTTTCCTCCTATTTTTGGCCATATCTCGGAAACTATTGCACTTAGAAGGCTCGGGTTGCGATTTTTGTGATCCTCGTTCAATTCTCTTTCAGTATGCATGTCCACGAGTCGATCGAAAAACTTTTATTTTTCACCCATTTTTCGACCTCCATTTTTTCGACGGTTTTTTGGCTGTAACTCGAAAACAAATCCGAATTTCGACCAACGGGAAACGGCACTCTGAGTTATTTTTGATCCTCTGCCATGTAGCAAAAGGGCGATTCGATTCGCCGACCTTCGATTTTTCGCAAAAATGAGAAGGGGGTACCCCTTAGAAAATTCGCGATTTCTTTGATCGCCTGTAACTTTTGAACCAGCAATCAAAACCTATGATAATCATACATTTTCTTGAAACTTTTGAGGCGTACTTTAAGATAGGGCTATCGGCGAAAGTCGATCTTTAAAAAAAATTTTTTTTGCCTCCGAAAAATGGCTGTATCTTCGAAACTATTAGGAATTCGGAACTCTGCTTGCGACCAACATTTAGGGCGAGTTAAAATCTATGGGATGGGGTACTTATAAATCCATTTTAAGACCAAAAATTGTTTTGCGTTTTTTCGCGATTCTGAAGGTTTTAATACCTTTTAGTAGGTACATATAGTCCCAAAGTACCCTCCATTGGTCACTCAATGTCATATTATAAGGATACAGCCATCAGATATGGTCTATAGTTTGGCAAAAATGGGTTTTCGGGGGTTAAATCACGCAACAAACGCCAATAATTGTCATAAATATACTAAAAATCATGTGATAGTTACCCCCTGATACTAATCTAGTAGTATAAGTAACGTAGTAAAAGAATAAGGCAGTTAGGAAGGCCACAACTACAGTAAATCCCAGTAAGGCAGTCAAAACAATATTTGTTTTGGTCCAAAATCGGTCTCAATTGCCTATAAATGGAAATAAACGGACAATAACTCATCAAATTACCATAAGATAGTGTTTTACCCATGTTTCATCTCCTACAACTATAATTCATGTGATAAATCTTGTTTATTTGTTGCAAACATGTTCTTTTTTGCCTTGGCATGAAACATATTTACCTAATCATTACATTAAACTTAATCTCTGTTCGATTCCCCGGCACATTTTTGGCAAATGCGACCGTTATTCGTTAGCACGAATTCGAAAATTACACTAAAAACTCGGAAATATGCAGAGCTCAAAGTATGGACAGCGTTCAATTTTTTAACGACATTGTTTCCGATCGAATGGCATAGTTACAATGCAGAAAAATACTCAACGATTTTTCAACCAGATATCTCGTATCGTAATCCGTCCACAATAACTCGAAGTCGTCCGGGTGGATCTACTTTTAATCCTTTGCAAAATAATCGTCAAAGTCATTCGCGGTACGTTCAGGAAAAGTACAGCGGCGAAAGTGCAAAAGCTGTGCCTAAAAAGCATATTGTGTTCTCGGAGGTATCGGAAGGTAGAACGAGGATGTGTACCCGGTGTCCCGGAAGTTTCCTGCCGACCTTCCGTTATTGTTCGCCGATGCATTGTTCCGGTATTCTGGTAGGAACTGCGCGGCGGCTCGTATCGCGCGTTTCACTTATATAATTTACATCGGCGAGTATTATAACCCCCGCTGTCTTGGTGCCTCCGCCTCTAACGGGGTGTACCTAGTGCATACCGGATGAGCGCGCAGCCTACTTGCAGCGCCGGGCTGAATGGAATTCGTAACTCCGTCCCACCGGGTCGATCCGTTGGCTTTCGTTACATAATTCTCGATAGTCCTTTATCAGTCCTGACCCGGCCGTGCGTCTTATTTTCAGCCGCACTTCCGAGATCGCGACAGTGACGCATTACACTCGACCGTATGCGTAACAAGAAACGTTCCCGTTACTCAAAAGATCGGTCATTTTCAAAATTTTTCCCACCCAATTCCTACTATTCCACAGATTCCTCCCTTCGCGCAACATTCGCATCCCTCGTTGACGTTATATTGTTGACCGATTTTTCGCAGATGATATGGTTGTTGGTAGGCTTGTTATCCGGTTATATATTAGATTAGATATATATAAATTAGATATATATTACAATAACGCGTTATTGGTAATATTTTATTATATATTATTGGCACATAAAGCAGACCGGATAACAAGCCCACCGACAATCATACCATTCGCATCCCTCGTCCAGAACTTCTAGCCCCGCATTCGATGCGCGCCGATGACGCAAGAAGCGAGCGATCTAAACTTTCCACGCGAAGCCGTGAACTTCGTTCTTTCCGAACAACAATGTCGGATAGCCGGTCTTCGCTCGTAACGGAATACGGTACTCTGTTGTGGGCAGCTCGGTTATTCAAAGGCTTCAGCGAGAAGACATCTCGTTCGTAGGCATGAAGAGTCGTGAATACGGCCATGAGTATCGAACGACTTCCGAATAAAACTGGCACACGACCGGGCGTAGGAGGGACGAAGAGAAAAAAAAAGTGGCAGGGGATGGAAAATGGTGTCGTAACGCGAGCCGTCCGTCGTCGGCGTCGCGATGTAAAGACGCCCCCCAAAGTCGATCCCATCGATCCGCTTGCGGATTCAGCGCGACGAGCTAACCGGCCCCTCGCTATACACAGTGTCCTCGTAACACGCGCGCGAGCTGCTGCGACAACGGATTTCGGGCTCGGAAGTACAATAAAACAGAACCTGCAGAGCCACTACCCTCGAACGCCATACCCTCTCCACCCCCTGTCTTGGAATCTCGACCGTAACGGTAACCGCTCGCCCTAAAGTTCGCGGACGCGCGTCCGGCAGCCGGCAATCATAAAATTTCATTACGCACCGCCCTCAGGAAATTTTGACGTCCCGAAGCCATCAAAGTTTACAGCGCCGGCTCGGCCGAGCGATAAGGCGAGCAGTGGAAGGATCGGCCGCGAATGAGAAAACACCGGGTATAACTCGAAGCTGACGCGAGTCCGTGAATTGCGCGCACAGTCGACGCGGCAATTTCCCGAAGAGGGAGTGGAAGGGACGAGTGGCGCACGCTAATTGGAAGAAGCGCGTCGGCAAGCCGAGCTCTCTCTGCCTTTGACGCGAGTCTAGGAGGTCTCGAACAATTATCAAATTGGACGCTGCCGAGGCTGCGCAGCGTTCGACGATTCGGCGCGCGCGCGTCTCGCAACGATTCGGAACGCTCGACTCCGCTCTGACATCCTGGGAAATTCGCCGGAAAGACGCCGGGATCAGTGACGTCTCGGGGGTGCTTTAAAGTCGACAAAAGGGCTCGATCTGGCGCGTGTTCAGATTCGGGCCACGAGTAGGAGCATGAGTGCGCGCGCGTATAACGTATGGCTCTTGGCTTACACTTTTCCCGACATGCCGGGGGATCGATTCTTCGTAACAACTGTTCGAGACCATATCTGTGTCGAGGAGGGGTCGCCCGTAGGCGCGCACGTCGTAACTTTATAATTATATGGAACCCGGGTACCCGAGAGTTTCGAATAACTTTTGCGCGAGAGTTGTTTGATCCGAATTTGAAAGTCTGCAAATTGCTGGCTTGTCAAATGTAGCGGCGGAGGGAGTAGGAAAAAGAACAAGGAGCAGTTGCGGGGGGGGGGGGGGTTATGTTAAGGTATCACATTGTCACGGTCTGGAGGATGGAGGAAAGTCAGCGAATCGATCCACGCGAGTGGATATTTAGTTCAGCGGGATGCGATAAACGTCATTGGTTTGGCCGCGACATTCCGATAGGCAAACAGAAAATCTGACCAGCAGCTGGACGAGCAGGAAGAAGGCAGGAATCTCTTCTCGTGTACGCTGCCACATAATTAACGGCCGTGCGTCACGTACTTAATTGACGCTCGCGAGCCCGACCGTCAGCAAAATAAACAGATCGGACGACCTAGCGGGCTCTCATACCTACGAAATACTGAAAAGAAATTTCAGAAAAGTCATCGATTGTTCCTCTACGTCGCAAAGACCGTTGACAGCGACGCAGCCGATAAACTGACTCATTCCCATTACGCAAGGCGATGAAACATTTCCGTCGTGCAGCCGAACGTGATGAGTCATTATATTGCGCCTCCGATTACGCGGCCGCGAACTCGATGAAGCTGAAACGAAAACGGAGCAGGACGAATGAGTCGGAAGAATAACGGCGTTTACTATCCGAGCTTATGAGTCCTCCTTCTCGCCGAACGCGGTCGGGAGCCGTTTATAAGGCCTGGGTAAGAATCCTCCGAGTTCTCGAGGCTGAGACGCATCCAAGATAAACTCTTCTTACGACGTGGAAAAGGGATGTCGTAACGAAAAGTCGTATCGGCGCGGCATAAAGATGCCCTAAAGTCGTTCGGCGATCGGCTGCATCCGGATCTAGGTGTACTCAACGCCGGGAAGGCTGCAGTCTCTGCTTGGGAGACGGTGCCCGCATTTTGACGAGAGCGTGAGAGATAGAGAGAGAGAGAGAGAGAGAGAGAGAGAGAGAGAGAGAGAGAGGATCGTCGCAGCACGATCGTCTAGGCACGATCACGATTTCGAATGATTGCGGCAGCCCGCTCCGACGAAAAGCCGGAACAATACGTCCTGTAGGTGCCTCGGGGACGACGAAAAAGAAGCTCCGGGCGTGTTACTCGTAAAATATGGAAACCCATAAAGATCAGGGTCGTGTGCCACGTCGGCGAAAATGCGTCGAGAGAATCGTGAGTCGGGAGTTTTCCGACGGCCGGAGTCTCTTTCTCTGCCCCTCTTTTCGCCTTCTGCCTCATTCTCTCCTCTCTGTTCCTCTTTCTCTCTCTCTGTCGGACGTTCGCCTTCCTGCACAGCACTCTCCTCTTCGTCTCTCCCTCTTTCTCTCTCCTCTCCTTCGGATCCCTCGTCTTCATCCCTCCGGCGGCCGCCCTCTCACTTTGTCTTTCTGTCGTTGCCCGCCATGTGTCTACGCAGCCCGGGGGGATTTTCTTTTTCGTCGGGCACAGGACCCTGGCAGGAAGGAGAAAAGGAAAACTTTTTCCGTAGCCTCGGCCCTCGCGCCCGTAGACGCGGAAAACGGCCAATAGAAACTACAAATATCCGAAATTCCCGGCGCTAAATGAACGTGCGAAGCCGTTCTCGCCGCCTCCCTCGTCGCTGGCAGCAGCGCGATTGTTCGATGAGGGAGTAGTGTTTATACGGGACTTCTGTTTATGTACCTAACGCCGAGGACGAAAAGCCCAGGGTGCCGCAGACGGCGTCCGCGCAATGGAAACGAAATTCGGCGCAGAGCGTAGGATACACAAGTCTGGACCACCGTGCCTCTTAACAGGCATCGACGAACGATAACGAACGATAACGATCGACAGCCTGTTGTTCTCCGGCCGCAGGCGAGCTGGCGACACTGTTCAAGGTCGCGCGGGAAGAAGCACGGCTCATCAAAATCGCATCGCGCCTAGGCAAGCACTTTGCGCCTTTCGCTGGCGAGAGAACGAGGCAGTTTTAAAGTGCGAACGAACGAGCCGCCAAGGACGAACACAGTCCGTCCTGTGATCCGTTGGACAGAGATCGACGACTATAGCCCATCGTTCGAGCCTGTTCGAGTCAACGTAAGGAGGTCGTTGGTGGCATTTCGCCAAGACGACGAAAGTCCTCTTTCTCACGAATATGATTATCGATAGCGGATTGGCGTGGGAGGGCCGGGTGACTTGAGTGACCGTACGCGGCCGATATAGACGGCGGGCAGGGAGGTAATGCATATCGATCGGCGAGCCGTGCCTCGAAGGTCGCGGTGATAGCTCGAGTTTGCGGGCTGTCGCGTGTTTGCCCGACACCGACACCGAATGGGCATCAACCCGCACTTCGGACCGCGCGCGTCGAGACGCGCGCGCCTATTCGATCCAATTACGCGCAGCTTCTCCTTCGGGCCCGGCCGATAGCCGTGACTCTGAGATAACCTCGAAAACGGCTCGCATGACGTGCCGATCGAGCCGTTAGATTAACCCCGCCGGGTGGCAGAGCCCCGAACGGGCCAGATAGGTTCGGACTATCGCGGCGCGAGCCTAGGCAAATATGCGCTAACGAGGATGCTCGCGTACAACGCTTTCCGTTACGTACACGATTGTCGGCTCGTCCGTGGATACCGTCTGTTGGCCCCGTCCATCTCGTCACAACGATATCCGGTATTCCGACGAATTGCCGATTTCAACTTGGCCCGCGCCAAGCGCAAAACTCGCCCGGGAGCACGTTTGTCCGCTGACTCGTCGATACATATATATATACATATATAGATATACATGTATAGTGTATATAGTATAACTATGCGAAAATGGTCGTGGCGATGGAAGGGCGTTGTTTGCCCTTCTGCCCGGCCACTCTGTCGAAATGCGGAGTACAAAACGCTTTTACACGCCGCCTCGTTACACGCTCGGACCTCGGCCGCGAGGCGTTTCCCGGGGGGAAAATATGTTGCGCGCCAATTTGTTAGCGATGTTTTCTGAGAAATGGGCTTCGTCCCGACTGTTCTGCCTCGGATAAGGCCGTCGGCGAGATTGGAGGAGGCGCGTGACGCTAACGAGGGCCCTCGAAAATCGGCGGGAAAGCAGTGGTCGAAGGGTGGCCAAGTTGAAATCCCTACGCCTAGAAGGTTGAGAGGCGTGCTCGTGAAAATTCAAGGTCGCGCTATCGGTCGCCTGAGAGAATCGTTACTTAGGCGTGAGCCGAAGGGAAAACATGTTTTCTCGTTCCTACGCTCGGCTCGACGTGGGAAAAGGAGTGTTCCTCGCGCATGGGCTTACACGCGCGCGCGCGCGTGTGCGTAAGGATGCCGGTACAGTGCCGAGGCTCGTACGAATTCGCATACTCACGAAGGGAGTGCACGGCTTACACCCACGCAGGCGAGTAGGGACGCGCATTATTTCGTCTGCGCACGAACCGCTTGTTAAAAATATCCGGTCGCGGGTGGAGCGAACGGAGCCGAAGGAAAAAAGCGAGTAGATACTAAGAGGGACGCAAAGCGTCGGGGCCAGGATGTTCGTTCACCTCACGGCGAACGGCGTTCAACGATCGCCCACGATAGTCGTCGGTAGGTTCTGTCGCGCGTTACTCGCGGAAAAATATTTACTTTAGGTAGGACTTTGCTCGCGCGAGCCGGAGTCATTGTCTCGAAGCGATCGCAATGAATAAATTACGAGAGAGCCGAGCGAGAGAGAGAGGAAAAGAAAAGGGACGACAGGACAGAGAGAAGGAGAGAGAGAGAGAGAAGGATCGGGTATGCGGGGGCAGAGAAGTGAAAAGGAAGAGAGCGAGGTAGGACGAGTAACTGGAAACGACGGGACGACGAACACAAGAAGAAGGCAATTTCGAGCCGGCGCGGAGCGGAGAATCGGTCTAAAAATAAGCCAGACTGTAAGTTGGACAACTGTTCCGCGCTTGTTTCCGTGGATCCTCCCTATTTCGTCCTTGGAAATATTCGGAGCGCCCGGAGAGGACGGCGGTACGAGACTGAGCGAGGACGTTTTCGTCGAGTATGAGGGGAGGTGCTCAAAGGGAGTCGGAGTAAATTCAGGATGTAGGTACGTTTCCCGCATGCGTTCGGCATGAATTAAGAAATTCTCATAAGGGAAGGGAAGGAAGAGACGGGCGGGCCGCCGACGATGCAGCGATGAAATCGATACGGTAGGGAAACCGGCGCGGAGGGGCGAATAGAAAGTTTATGACTTTCGGGGGTATAAATTCATGCCCGACGGAGGCCGGGATTAACTTTGTCCGCGACACGTGTCAATCGATCGCGAACGGTGTCGGATTCTTTCATCTCCGGCCTGACGTTTTTACGATACCCGAATCATTCCGCTAGTCGCAATGCAGAACTGAATTCCTGATCCCTGAATAAGATCGGATACGGATCGGCGTGCTGGCACTGCGAATCGCGGAGGCGGCGTTTGATTTACAAGTTTTATTTATTCAGTAAATTTCGCATTATTGCTGCGAACGGAATCGAGTTACATTTCTGTTTCAACGTTGGACGCCGCCAGTTACGAGAATGTAAATGCGTCAATTTTGTCACCGACTCCGATTATTCGTACATTGATCGTTGATTCACCGAAAATTTCAGTAGACCCAACATCCCTTCCATCGAAGCCACCCCCTTCCCTTTACTATAATTATACAAAATTTACTAAAACGACACATAGATCGTTGATTCACCGGAAATCACACTAAATCCAACGTCCCTTCCATCGAAGCCGCTTCCCTTTACTGTAATTATACAAAACTTACTAAAACGACACATAGGTAGAGCATCGATTCACCGAAAATCACACTAAATCCAAAGTCCCTTCAAAGCCGCATCCCTTTACTCTAATTATACAAAACTTACTAAAACATTTGCCCGCTTTCTGCACAAACCAGTCGCAATTTTACCGTGCGACCAATTTGAAATCGCGCGCGGAAAAAACAAACGCGGTGCCGATCAAATATTAACATAACCATCCGATAGATTCTATGCAGCCCCTCTGAGTCAATCCGCCGATTAGAGACCGCACAGGGCAGGCGTAATGCTGCACTGCGACGAAAAAGGGCACCGCGACGAATAGAGCTCAAGGACGGTCGACTATTCGGAATTGACGAGTCGCTCTCGCGACTCTAGCCATCCAATCCGCCCCGTCTCTCTCCCCTCGCCTGTCGCCGGGAAATATTCCGAATATTCAAGGTATCTCGTCGTGGAAGGGCAGACCTGTGTACGGCGCACACCACGGGCACGCCTCTGGCAGCACGCGCGTGTACGTAGAGAGGCGTCCGTGCACGTGTGACCGTGCACGGAAAAAGGCTGCACCAAAAAGAAGGCCACAACCGCGGATGACATACGGTACGCCTCCGGCATGAAACAGCTTTGAAGCGAGGCTCCTAACGAACCCAGAAGTCGCAACTTCGTTACGTCGCTGAGAAACATCTGTCGCGATGGCATAAATGACGTCCGCAAGCGTATCTCTCGTCCTCTCCTCGGAGGAGCGTTACATGGCTGCCACTGCCACTTATCGGGATTCGATGAGAGACACTCTCTCACAAGAGAGAGAGAGAGAGAGAGAGAGAGAGAAAGAGGACTGCGTGAATCTTTTCGATTCGCGAGAAAGAACTCGCGTTCACTCAACTTCGCGGCCGACCGCTTCGAATATGAATGGACGCCGAACCGGGACTTGTCGTAAACGACGCGGACGAAAAAAAAGGGGGAGAAGGAGAGCGAGAGGCGAGAGGGTATCACGGTCACTCGCCCGCGGAGAAGTCGGGCGTGAGTGGCGTCGAGCGTTGAAAAAGGAGGTTCGCCGCCTTTGATGCTGCGCTGCACAATGAAATGTTGCATGGCGCCGCACCGGCGACCTCGAAATCTTGAAACAAGGCGAGAGTGAACTTGAGGAGTGACTCGCTCGCTGCGTCGGAATGTCGGGACAATCGTTCGAGGGCTGTCAGTTGACAGTTCGTTCCGCCCGCGACAGATGACAGTCGCGATTGAATGATCGTCGATACTCTCTCTATTCGGCTCGTTTGCGAAAGGTATATAAACGGTGGGTGTCATCGGATGCACGTGAATAGTGCACGTTTGTCCGATTGCGTCGGAAATGCGAAGAATTTGGAAGCGATTCGTCGGAGCGTCGAGTGGATTTAATCAGGTTATTAGTATGTTTAAAATTGTCACGGTCGACGGAGAGAGAAGAGAATGCGCGATAATCGACAAATGCGAATGTTGTAAAATCATCATTGTCGGTGTATTGTAACATTGCGATAATCGCGTGACCTGCCTTGTGCCTTGTGTGAACTCTCATAACGACGTCCGCGATTTGTGCCGAGCACGACCTATCTTATTCGATGCATGAATATTCAGCGCATCAGCACTGGCGTTGTGTTACGATGAACCGCGGGTGCCGTAATCGAGTAATGACATTGAAATCGTAAATCTTTATTGGCGATAAAGTGGCCTTATCCGCATCGCTGACCGTAAAAAGGAGCGAAAAAAGGCTGAGAAAGGAACCACGCATGAGTGACGTGTATGGGCGAGCAAGCGATGAAGCAAAACTGGGGTGGGAAAAATCGAAAGCTTGGGAAGAAATTGATTCGCTACTTTACGCTTATTCTTCATATGCGTCAAATTGAAATGTCACTGTCGCTCAAGCACCATTGACACTTTCCTTTCTAATTGAATGAGACAGCTGTCACAGGGTTCATTTCGCGATCGAAGGTGTCGGGCAGAGCTGATTAACGAGCCGGCAACGTTGTTCCTAATAATAATTAGGTTTCATTCGTAGAAAAATTGAAACATCGAGTTGACACGCTCAAACGTTTATAAAAAGAAGAGCACGAAGCGAACGTAATCGTTTTATGCTGTCGCAGCGTTTAACATTCCAGTAAAAAAAAAAACTGTCGTATAAATTCCGTATAACCTATACACCGCTGGAACTCGGAGGAAACACTTTGAAAATTAAATGGTTTACACGGAATGGGAAAAGGGAGTGTGCCGTAAAACCGCCTGCCACTCTTATACCAACCGTAATCGTAAAGTTAGCGTGGACAATTGTCCGTACCGTAATGAAAGTTGACGTACGAACGATTACGATCAAAGCGGGGAGGTTATGACCTTCATTGTAAGATGGGCGTAGAAAAATAAGTGACACACCGCGACGTGGCCCTGTCATTAAAGTATACCGTGACATAACATCTTTGTAAGATAAGCGAAGGAATTCGCTAGCCATGAAAGGATTTTATTCATGGCCCGCAAAAAGTCGAGTTTTTTAACCTAAATCGATCTGTCATGGATGGGCCGCAGTGACTAATCGTGGTTAGAACTCGGTGGCGCAACAGAAAATTCTGTCATAGAGGTTTCTCTTTAAGAAAAGCCGCAACACAATTGTGTATTACTTGTGTATCCAGAAATTGCGGTCCATCTCGCAACCGACAAGGTCACTTAAAGTCGCAGCAAACTTATTGACAAAATCACTCTGGCGATAGAATACAGTGGCCCGTTTGACGCATTACGCAAACTACCGCAAGCATCAATAACAGAACTCTGCCCGCCCCGAACTTTCGGCAAAATCCCGACGAGAGCTCGGAACAGGAAAAAATATCTGCACTCCCGTGATAAAATTCCACCGAGGAAGCCGATACACCGAACGATCCGATCCGACTAAATATAACTCCTGCCGGAAGTAGTGGTGCGGCAGTGGGATAATTGCACTCGATGCTCATTAATTGAGGCCCGTGTAGAACGGGCTTCGCAGCCTGTACTCTTCGAGCGTTCGTAATTCCCGATTGCCATCGTAACGCGAAACTCACTGCGGGCTTTTAACTATGTCGTGAAAGTCCAAGGACACTGCGTCCTCCTGCACGTTCGCGCATTCATCTGCATTGTCGAGTGCAGTCCGCTCGTCGGAAAATTGCGCTCCCGAAACACTACTTTACGATTTGCCAGCTAAACAACCCGCTTGACAGCGGTCAGCCTGACGCGTTCACCAACGAACGCTTCCAGGGCAAAATGTTCCACATACCTGAGATAAGTCGGAGTCGTCGCGAATCTTCGCGTCCATCGTGATCTGGCTGGCCTGGACCAGGCTGGCCCCGACGAGTAGTAGAATCGCGCCGATCATCATCGTCGGCGACTGCATCCTGCCTCTTCCTGGCTCTTCCTCGCGCACTAACCTTCTCTCGGTCGGGCGGAAGATTTGAATTCGACTGTCACAACGCGTTAGCGCGCGGCACGCACGAAAGGCACCAAATCACTGTGTGTCAGGGAACACGGGGGCTCGACGTGCAGAGTAGTTCACGGCACCGGTCCGCGCGAGAATGCGACTGGTTTCGCGTCGGGCAACACTCGGAGTCGTGAAAGAGTCGTCGTCGTGGTCGTAGTCGTAGTCGTCGTCGTCGTCGTCGTCGTTGGCGGTGTCGGCGGCGGCAGCGGCGGCGGCAGCGTCAGCGGCGGCAGCGTTAGCGGCGAAAGACAGAAACGAACTGAGAGGAGCGGGCCCGATCGAGGATGGGACTCCGCAACGTGAGCCACGATCGATCGAAACGCGGTCGATGCGCCTCTCGACTAAAAGCGCCCGTCAGGAACGATCAGTCCGCCCAATAAGCCCAGAAGACGTAATTCTGTCCGTCAATTAAATCCCGTACTACGTAGCTCTCAAGTACGGTGACCCACTGCGCCCGTGGTCTAGAACTGGTCCTCCTCGCTGGTCAGTGAGTCAGTCGGTCGAGTTTTCCAACGCGCGCGTGTAACCCCGCGTCCGGTCTCGCCGCGAAAAAGTTCGCCACTGGTCTCTCGCGCGGAGAGCGCGAGGAGCTCCTCCTCGGGTTGGTAGCACTGGTACACCGGGAGAGGGGGGGCGCCGAGAGGACGTAGCAGCGGCGCGCCGGAGACGCGTTCGGAGGAATGAGAGAAAGGGTAAGGATTGCGCGGCAGTCGTCCGAACGATCTCGTCCTCGACGCCTGGTCGAGCACCGCGAGTCTTCTTCTTATATGTTATTATAAGCTTCGAGCCTTCGAGCCTCTCGCACTCTTTTCGTACGACGTGTCAACGATACGGAGGATGGCGCGGAACTGCGCCCTCTCCATTCCTGGACCCCCGTCGACCCCCACCACGCCGCCGAAACGAGTCTTCGGCGTGCCCTAGCCCTCCCTTTTCCCCCCTCCCCGCCGACGCAGACTTCCCCACGCCGGAGAGTGGCTCTCCTACCTACTCGCTCGCACTCCCTCTAGCCGTCTCTTTCTCGCTCCCACTCTTTCTCCACCCCTCTCTCCTTCTCGCTCGCTGTCTCTCCCTCTCTTTCTCTCACTATCCCTCTCCAGTCGACCGCCAGCAGCGTCAGTCGCATTCGCTCACTCGCACGGGATGGTAGTGCTGCGCGCTGCGCAGCCTACGTTCTCGAGTAACGTACACTTTCTCAGTAGCGCAGGACGGCCGCACGGAACGACTCGTGAGCTGTACGACCATCGAGCCACGCACGTGACGTCAGAGCCATATTTTCCTTCCGCCGATGTCCGCACCGTCGTCGTCCTCGTACCGGAATCCTGACCCTCTTGGCACAGCGAGACGAAGCTGTTCCCACTCTGCGCCACCGACGAGAGTAGGTGACGTCAGGCAGGCAGGTCTTCTCTCCGCGTAACGGAGAGAGGTCGGGAGAGAGGCTGGGAGAGGCTGGGAGAGGCTGCCAGGCGAGCCCTACTCTCGCTCGCTTTTACTCCACAAACGTACGCCGAGGCGCACGGTGTAGTTTATCATCTACTCTCTGCATCGTTCAGAGTTTAGACGCGATAGAGTGAGTCTGGGGCTTCTACCAGTGGGATTTATGAGTTGGTAACGTGACGGACAGGCGCTTCTCGTTTTTGCGGATCAGTGTCGACTCTCAGCCGATCGCGTCGCCTCGGTGGGTGCTAATACGGGCTTCGGATCCTATTTCGAATTTGGTAAACGTTCCCGCTCGGCTGACTTCGTCGATAGCCAGTGTCGAACGTTGGTAGGCCCGTTTCGTCTGGACAAATGACGATCTCCGTGCATTACCGCCATCTAGGGTGCACGGTCCGCGCTTTTTCGATTCGGTTCAGTTTGAAATCGTTTCCGCACGATCTCGGAAGTGCATTTCCTTGTGTCCGCGAGCGTATTATTCGCGACGTTTCGTTCCGATCGTTCGTTTTTCAAGATTTCGAGCATCCGCCGGCACCGCCGCTGAATGGCAAATGAGAGCGAGCTGTTGCTGAAGCGCGTACTTTGTCGAAGATGAGAAATCGTTCCGCGGCGCTGAGGGGTCGTGAATAAGATTGCTCGGCGCGGGCGGACACGGGTAACGTTACATTTTTATCGCAATTTTCCCTTCAGTTTTTGATATCTCGTAGACAGTAAAGCTGGCATGCCGATATCGTAATTTTATGCGCCCTATCGTTACGCGTCTTTACATCCGAACGTTTCGACCCGTCCATCAAAATGTTCGAAAGTCGTAGAAAAGTGGGGTTATGACGCTCGTCGAACAATCCCTGGAACAGTTCGATATTTCTCGAACGAGACAACCCCCCCCCCCCCTCTCCTCTACTCCCACTGCGACAGTCCCTTGGACGCATTACATCGTCCGACGGGACGTTACGACTGGCCCAAATTGATTCATGCACGAACTTTCCTACATCATTCTCAATTAACCCATTTGCCGCGTCATAATTAGGGCTAACCTATCTCGATACGTCGAACCTTCGTGTTCCGTAGCGGAGAAAAATACCCGCATAGCGTCGCTTCGAGAAGCATGACGTAACCGAATCCTCATTCAACCTGCATCCTCGGTCCCCCGGGCCAGTTCCACGAATTCGATTAAGCGCAGATTAAATGTCACTTATTAACCGTTCGGCCCTCCTCGCCTCGACAGGGGGTCGTTGCCCTTTTCTATGCCAGCGTCCGCTAATAAATCGCCAATAAAGAACAGGCCTTTCTCGTGCTGCGAGTGATCAGCGATAAATCGCACGTTGGGCCCCCCCCCCCCCCCTGCTCCAATTTTACTTACCGAGCGAAACATCTCGCTACGTCGATGGTTAGGACGCCGAGTGAATAACGACTTGTACACGCGACGCCGTTAGCGCGATAAGAACCGGGTACATGTAAGCCGTACGCCATTTCGGATTATCCCGCGGCCCTGTAACGCAATTTCGCAGGATTTCGAAAGTGTATATCACCGCGGGGCTGGACACGATATTTCCTGTAAAGATTCGTTGGCGGCCCCGCGCGTCTCGCAAGTGGGGGGAGGGGTAGGGAAGGGGGGTGGGGGGTAAGGCTGAATTATTTTCACGTCCCGAGAACGTTTCGCCGCAAATCGTGCCGCCTCGTATTGAGAAAATAGAGACGCGCCAGGCCGAATACATACGTCAGTGGCAGCACGTGAAATTCAGGCGTTACGCCTGATGCTCGGATTATTCGAACGTAACTCGCGGATTATTTGTACGTAATGCCGGGAATGGGATGGTTTGCTGAATTATTATTGCGCCCGCAGTATGCCGCGCGTAACGGGTGAGACGGAAGTAGGGCTTTTCGGGGTGCAGCGATATGGAAATTTATTTTGCAAAGAGCGTGCCCGAGCATGGGGGGGGGGGGGGTAGGTGTGAATAAACAATTTCGACGCCTCGAGCGTACGTCGACTATAGCCTATGTGTTTCCTGTCTTTGATAACCGAAAGCTAATTGTTCTTTAATGAAGATCAAGACTGGGGGCATGTGGAGGGTAAAGGTCGTAAATGTAGGACTAAGTGCTTCCACTGATTGCTATTAATTAATTCCGGCTTTACAGTCTCGGGCCACCTTCCGCCTTAACCCACGCTTTATATGCTCCCAGTCAAGACTCTACGTTATTAATAATCAACGGTATTTGCACCGCCGCGGACTATCGCTGTCGTCGGCGTCCCTGGTTTCGCGCAGAGGCTCCAGGTACCAGCAGGAAATATGGACAATTTTTGTATTGAATTATCTTTCGTGCATGAAAGACGGAAGAATTTCGAAATGGCGCGCCGCAGCTGTCGGCCGAGAATTTGGCGGCGATCTTGCCGCTTCTAATCAACTTACCGACCGAATAAATTTAGGCTCCAGGTCTCAGCAGAAAATATTGACAATTTTTGTACGGATGGAAATATCTTTTGTGCATGAAAGACGGAAGAATTTCGAAATGGCGCGCCGCAGCTGTCGGCCGAGAATTTGACGGCGTTCTTGCCACCTCTAATCAACTTACCGTCCGGATAAAATTTACGGAACCAAGTAGCAGTCGGCGCAGATTAGGGGAAGATCCCGATCGGGAATATAAACGGGAAGGGCCCAGCTTCGAACTCCACCCGTATTGTTCCCCGTACCAATTGTATACGTTGAGTCTCGCCAAGTTCGTTCCAAACCCCCAGGTAATTAGTAGTCTAGATACGCCTGTTTGACCTCGGCAACTAGAGCAATTTAGGGTTGCTTAAGCAAGTAATTTCCTAAGTTTCGACGACGATGCCGAAGTACTTACCTGCTCGAGTGTCTATCCGCCTTCGAAAACACATATGTATGTCAATGGATATTCCGCCTTGACTCGAAGCCACGTCGTGTCCTACAGGGTAGTTACCCCTTGGTACAGGCACTGCGGCCCTTTGTCGAATCTAGGTTAACGTCAGGGTTCCCGAGAAAATTTCTCCACCCCCTATCGACGCGCAACGAACATCTCGCGGACTTTTGCGAAATAGAATATTTTATATGACCATAGACGGCGGCAAGAATTGAATATGCAACGATCTCGTATACTTTCAAAGTTAATGAATGCTCGATATCGAACATAATTCATGCATCGAGCCGCCGAACATTTTCCGCCTTTTTAGATCGCGCTACTTTACTTGCAAAATTGCCTAAAATTCGACGGTCGAAAAATGTGGCGGGGGTAATGAAATTGCGCCTGCCCGATGTCCAGTTTATGTCGTTCAGGCTACATACTCGCCGACCCCTAAAAATGCAATTAATTTGCGGCAAAAAGTGCGCGTGACGTTATGATAGAATTTGGGGGCTGGCGAGAGGTTATGGGGTGCGAATAATAAAATTGCAGTAAGTAAGGGGGGGTGAACCTTGATAGGTCGTAAAAACGGGCGGCGGCATAGAAATAAAACCATACAATAACGAAGCGAACGGGTGCGATCGTTCGCAACCGGTCGTAAAATACGTACGACCGGCTGACATGTCAACCGTAGTATCTAACGCGAGAAGTCGGACAGACCATCGGACAATTGCCGATCGAACAACTCTAAACGTTCTACTTACCGGATGACAAGAGTTTCGCCGTGAGCCCCGTTATTGCGACGTCAAATTGCCGGGTATAGGAATAGGACAAATTCGAAGGATGCATTGTCGGCCCGTTGACACATTAAAGACAGTGGTCAAATTGAGCACCCTGTCTTCTCTACGCATTCCAGACGTTTGCAACATTCATAACCACAGGAACGTCCAAAGAATCGTAAGCAATCTCTGACCGAACTCTCATGAAACAATGAAACTTGCAAAAAAGCTTCCTAGCAGACGTAAGACCCGATGGCATTTGTTGGAAGCTGCGTTCTTAATGAATCTTCATTAGACCTGCATCGAAAATATGATCCGACTACGCCATCGTCGGCAACGACATCGATAACCTCGCCGTGGCCAGGACGCCGCATTATATCCATTAGTTTCATTACGAAGAGGGTGGGCGATAAGACCCCACACCCGACCAATATCAAATTTTCGAGTTCGTACTTTATTTCTTTCAATAACGTTGAGTGTTCGTTCGCGCCGCGCAAGAGCACTTTGTCCGGAGGATGAAATAGACTGGGCCGACGAAAGGGAAGAAAAAGTTAAGTGGCACGGGCCCATACTCTAACGACTAGCCGCTAGGTACACAACCTATTACGCTCGTTCGTCCTTCCTCCACCCTCGAGTGGGACCGTAATCACCCGCGAGTCGGCTAATTTTTAATTACTCCGCAGCGGAGGGTCCACCGCTACTTTACATGCGTCTATTCTGTCCGACGAGTTTTGTTCCTCCGCCACCTTCTGTACCACCTCCTCGAGCTCTACACTCTCTCCAGCAGAGTCCTATCAACGCTCCGTTGAGCGCCAAAAATGTACAGACCGTTTTATCGCCGGTTATACACGCTCGTATCTTTTTTTTCCACCCCTCCATCCCTCAGCTTTGAAAAGCCACTCGCGGTCTCCCGTCCGCCCCCCCCCCTCCTCCCCCCACGTCAGCCTATCACTATCATCACTTTCGGCCAGTTTTGTATTCGCCAACTGAAGCGACTCGTCCGATTAACAGACTACATTCCCGCTCGAGTTCTGCCCGGTATGACGCCGAATGCAGGAAGGGGTTGGGAGAGGGTGGCTTCGGGAGGGGGTGGGCAGGCAGAAAAAACACACGATACATAGACGCAAAACAGACAATGTATCGCTATTCCCACCCCGGCATCCCAACCCCCGCGTCCGCCCACCCGGCAAGCCTATTTCGAAACGAATTTACGAAGGTCGATTTGGTGCGCAACAACGATCACCGTCAAATTGGTTGTTCAGCGCGTAATAAAGGAGGCCCGCGCGCGAGCGCGTCCGAACGAACGGCGCTGTAAAGTTTTTGGGGACCGAAATTACACTCGATTTTTTTCCCCACCCCTACCACGGTCGCGACCGACGGCCGCGGTCGAGGCTGTAAAATAACGACGACTTTCATAACGTACGCGAAACAAAACCGGACGACATAGCGCGCTCTCCTTCTCTGGCATCATGGTGCGTCAGAGTGCGTCATGGTACGCCATAGTCCGACGCCGAGCCCCCACGCGCGTGTTGTTAAAAAAAACAGAACCCAATCTTCGTAATGCCATTTTTACGCTGATTTTCACCCTAAATCCTGCGTTCCCCTTCTTCCCAACCAATGTTCGTGACTTCGCTCTCGTGATTCATATCGCCGAACAGGCTCTGACGAATTCACCCCCTGTCGTTAATTTATTACTTCGACATTATTTGTGTTCTAAAATCAATTTGAAGAAACATCGCACCCAGTTTTCCAAACCAACAATGCAGAGTACGCCTTTGAAAGCAAAGTACACGAAGCTTCAAATGTTTTCGGGCAGATCGAGAGGCGCGTTCGTCCGCAAGTGCGCGCGTCCGCTATCGACGTCCGGGTGAAAAAATAGAAGATAGCCCACCGTCTGTGCATACGCGCGAACGTGCGGCATGACGTGGAATTTTCCACGACCCGCAACGGCGAATATCCCCGGGGCTTTTTCCGGCCGAGCGTGGCGCGCAGTTCAAGTTTCCGCGAGGACGCACGCTACTCGCGGCAAGAAGGACTGCGCCGAAGGACACCGGGGTCCCAGCGCAGGATACCGGTCGAGGAGGTTGGAGTTCGGTGGAGGGTTGGGAAGGCGCCGGGAGAGAGAAGTCGCGCAGGAGAGGCTGCGCCGAGAAACGTATTTGTAAACATACATCCTACCCACGGGGGTAGAGCAGCGGTGTCGCAGTAAATCCCGGTACATTAATATTAATGTGTCTTCGGCATGTACCGCAACCCTTGTGCCCTCTAATCCTCCACCCTCTCGCGTCGTTTCGTTTCCTATTCTAGCTCTCCATTCCTCTCTTCTGTCTCTCTGTCTCTCTCTCTTTTCGAGACTCGCCATCTCTGTCTTACCTTCCCCCCTCCCCCATTTACGTCTCCCTTCAGCTTGGGCGCCCCTCCCCTTGTTCTTTCTCCTACTTTGTCCCCTGCCGTTCCTGCCTCCGGTACGAACCATTGCCAGACCATCTGGTACTCCGCGTTTCTCGCCAGAAAGCACGCGAGAGTTCGGCGTAGTTTACAACATGAAGTGCATACGAAACCTGAGGCCCTTTACAATACCTGCACTCGGTGTCTCTCCGTCTCTCCCTTACCTCTTCCCTCCCACCCCTCGGCCGCCCGTGCTTCCTTTCTCTTTCCGAATCCCTTGCTCTTTTTTGACTCCTGCCCTCCACCCCTTCGACTCACTCACAACTTGTCGTTGCGACCCTCGCGACGACGGCGAGGCTCTCCCCCCCCCCCCCCTACTTTGCGCACGATGCATCGCAAATCTCTCGTGTAGAACAACCGTATTTTTCGACAAGTGGCGCCGAGGTATGCCTATGAACGAGCCACTTTCTCGAGGGTCCTTCGCAGGGTTTCCATTAAACGATTTCGCAGATTTTGCGGGTCTCGTCTAACTAAAGAAAAATCCGCAATTTAATATATTAGATTTAAATCAAAATTAGGAAGAAGTGAGCTCATAACGTGTTCGATTGTTTGACGGTTGATCCTGGAAAGTAAGTTACAAGCTGCGCAACAATAATGTGAAGGCATTGTACTTGGAGGAGCCACTTTCTCAAGGGTCCTTCGCAGGGTCTCTATCAAATGATTTCGCAGATTTCGCGGATCTCGTCAAACTAAAGAAAAATCTACAATTTTACATGATAGATTTAAATCGAGGTTAAAAAATAGTGACTCCGAAATGTGTTCAACTGTTTGACGGTCGAACCTGGAAAGTAAGTTACAACCTGCACATTCATAAAGCGAAAGCATTGTAATTGAAGGAGCCACTTTGTCAAGGGTCCTTCGCAGGGTTTCCATTAAACAATTGTTCAAGTTTCGCGGATCCCGTCTAACTAAAGAAGAATCTGCAATTTAACGTATTAGGTTAAAATCGACGTTAAAAAGCAGTGACCTCAAAACGTGTTCGACTGTTTGACGGTCGATCCTGGAAAGTAAGTTACAAGCTGCACATCCATAATGCGAAAGCATCGTAATTGGAGGAGCCACTTTCCATCCTTAACGGTCCCAAGAGGGTCGAGCGTTAACTTTCCGACGCCGTAGATTTCTCCGACGCGGAGAAATAATGATCGCGCCCGATGGCACGCGTTAGGCAAAACTACGGATTCCGGGTTCGCAGACGGTACCCGAGATTTCGTAAGAGTCCCCTACGATCCACCTCCTCCCCCGGACCATCCCCGTTTCCCGACCAGTGGATTCCGTCCGTGAAAAATTCTCCCACGGATCCGTCGCACCTCGCCCCAGGGGTTTATATCGTCGTTGTGCAAAGACGCTCCCCGTACTTCATGAATGTCCTTGAAAGCGGGAACGAGCCGTCTCCGCTGTCGCGCGTAAGGAATCTGAGCGTCGCGGCGCCCGACGTAACTTACTTCGCTGCCAGCGAAAAGGAGTAAAAACTATTGCGCAATACTTGCTCCTTTGACCCGACGCCTCTCGTCCTCCCTTACCAACCCCGACCGAAGGCGTCTCTCGTATTAGCCCGCGGATGACGCTTCCCTGCTTTACGGCAGATTGCAAAATTTCACCGGCCCAATCTGGTACCCGAGGACGCAATCTCGAAACTTCGCTCAATATCATTATCGAGCGAAGGCGCGGTATCGCGTTTCGACGCGCGGCGTCGGTGTAACGAGCACCCCGCTTCCGCGATATCGATGTATCAAAGGCTTAATAATTACTAGTTAATAGTTCCGACTATCGGCGACGCGGCTCACCGCGCGTTAAACGATCGCGTTACTAAAGGCAGCTCGCGCCCGCGAATCTTCCCTCCCGGTAAAACTCGATCGCTTACAAAGTTTCCGATTTTGCCCTGAGTCACCTGTCAATTTGCCCGTGTCGATGGTGTTGGTGCAAAAAAAAGAGCTTCCATCGAGTTTTCCCGACGGTGGAACTGACGGGAAGCGAGCAACACCCGCGCGCAGCCGTGCACGCACGCCCGATAAGATCGTGCAGATCCGGTTTTCGCAGGCGTGCGTGGATCGTAAGCACGCATACGGTTGCGTGCATCGCGTGCGTTGCCCGGATACACGCGAGCGGACGCGTACGTAAGCGGCACCTTGTTAATGCGATCTTGAAGGGATGCCAAACGCGAGCCGAAATTTCGTATAGCACAGACTCTCTTTGGCGGATTATGAGAGCGGAGGACCGAAGTCAAACGTTTAGCCACAGTCGCTTAGTGGGGTTCGCTCTTACGAGATCTGATAAGGCATTGCCAAAGCTTGATAGGATGCGCAGGATGCATAGAGAAGAAACGAAGCGGTTTGCAGTCAACTGCATGAGTGTTTATATACTCGGCGTTATGGTTGTAGTTTACTGTTAGTCGAATGATACTTATCTATGGTACATAATATGATCGCTTACGAACTTATCCCAATACCAGCCGTAATACAAAAATAAAAAATAACAATAACTGTACATTTAGATGTTGCAGTCATTAAAAGAAAACAATTTGAAACTGTGTCGCAAAAATGGACATTAGTGGACAATGGGTTAAATATTGTCAGATGCATGGGCATACCGTTTCAAGTAACTTGTTACCGATGCCTTTCTGACTTGTGTACATTTATATACATACGAGAAGAAGCCCACTGTCGTTGACATTCTTTCCAGGAGTCATTAAGGTACCTGCGGTTCGCATACCTGTGCGCGTACATTATAAAGAGGTGTAGCCCGTGCGCGGTGTAGCATGACGGACGAATACATCAGGACGTACACATTTTCAGCCTCGTTCGCACGTACTCACACCCCTCCGCGCACCTTGTCGTATTTCACGTACCTGCGCAGAGAGCGCGAACAACGGTATGCGCGCATAAACGTCGTCGCGTAAATTGCGTGTCATTCGACGAGGGCCGCACGCTGAAATGTGGGAAGACTCGTTACTGCATGCCGGCTCTATTAGGATTTCGGCGTGAGTCTTTTCCCGCCGTTCGTACCCGTCTTATTGCAATTGCCGTTTCCGGAATTGGAGGAACCGCTTTCCGAGCCCGTTTTGGCTGCCTTAAGCCCGACAAGACGCGGAACTCGGCAAAGCCTCGTCTTAAACAAACAAAGTGCCGCTTATTTGCCGCGTCTCACTCAAACGTTAGTTACTGTTCCGCTTGAAGGTTGACTCTGGCCATATGATTCGGTAATAGCCAGAGGTGAAGGAATCTTCGCTGTTATTTATCGTAACCCGCTAGAACAATTAGCGAAATGTCCATAAGGACAAATTGTAAAGTAACAAGGAAGTTATTAAGAAAAAAAAATGTATCGTAAGGTAATAGGAGGAGAAATTTGTATCGTAGGAATCTGTCATTACCGAACGACGCGACGTAAAGGTTCGCTGAAGTGAACCGACCGAAGAAAGTATTTCGACATTCGATAGGGGCCCCCCCTCCCTGTATGTTTTTCGTGCTCTCTGCGGAACGATGTTTACACGGCAGAATGCCCGCCGTAAAAGAGAGCTTCGCATACGGTCATAACTTATTCATGAAATAGATCGTGTATTACATACTGTACAATCAACATCAGGAGCGTGGTTCCGGCGTGTGTATCCCTCTGCATTCTCCTTACGTATTCCCGCCCCACCCCTTGCCCTCAGCCACTCTCTCTCTCTCTTTCTCTCTCTCACTCTCACTCTCTCCCTCGCTCCCTCTCTCTTTCTTCCTCTCTCTATCTCTCTCCGCCGACAAAAGTCTCGAAGCGTTCGCGGCGTTTATGACGAGAGCGCGCGCGGAACGTCTATCACTTTAAAAATTTGATTTCTCGAAAACGGTAGCGCGTTTCGCCCCGAATAGCTGACATTCCATGCCGATTCAGCCGTTCATTTCGAAGCCCCCGGAAGCGGGAGTCGAATTGCGCGAGATGTACAATTCTCGCGATCTTCTTCCCGTGCTCCGCCCTTTACGGCTCGGAATACCGTGCGTTCTCTGTCGACGTCAATTTATTTTACAGCGAGCCCTGGGACGCTGCTAAAAGTTTATCGGCTGCGTTCGTTATTGCGTAAAATTTGACTGCGACCGTATATATGTGTATATATATATATATATACACACATGCGTATGTATGCGGGTACACGTATACGGTCGAGCGAGTACGTCGTAATGCGCGCCGTAACATCGATCGGCTGACAATGACGTACGACAATGTAATTTCGAGTGCAATTCGATATTGTAACCGGACCATTTTATCTTCGGCGCGCGCCGAGACAGATGATAGCGCTGTATCGAATTTTAAAGAGCGCGCGTTTACGGCACTACGGGATTAATCCGATGCCCGCGGAAGCGGCGAGCTGAAAAGAATCAGTTTCTATCCGACGGATTTAATCGGATTGACCGTCGTGAGGAGCCACTCGGATACGCCGGATGCGAGTGACGTAACGGGAGCGTTTCACTTTGCTCGGTCGACTGAAACTTTTCTGAGAGCGACTGGGACGTCGGTCTCTCCTGCGAAGGGTCGGAGTCAGTGCCCAAAGGACGTAATCGCATTAGCCATCTATGCGCAAAGTGAATGATGTACGCGTAATATTCTTTCGGAAATTATAAACTCTAATTATCTTTTCGTTACCGCGCTCAAGGTCACGCTCTTCAAGACGAACACTTCTCCGAGCAGCTTTCTGCCTCTCAAAAAATATCTGAAGATCGAGTCCTGACTCTGCCGGAGCTCATGAAAAAGTCCTTTTTATCGATGTCGCGCCGAGAACGAGGAGGGTGTGGCGAGGTTCAAAAGTGAAAGGGTAAAAGCGAGAGAGGGGGTGGGTGCAGGAGCGAGGGATACGCGCGAATCGGACATTGATGAGATTTTTCGAATCGGTTTATCGTTTCCGCTCGCTGACTCGCAGCGTTCCGCTGCGAAAATTCGATTCACGCGGGGATCCGTTCGGCGCCTGCCAGCGACAAGTGTCGATTTTCGAAAAAATGGACTTTCGGCACGCTGCGCGCCAGTGCCCGCGATCAGCCGCATAAGGAAGCTGAATTATGGCCCTTGCTTTGTCATCGGCGCTGCTTCGCTGGCGCGACTCTTTATTCCGGAAAAAAAAGGGTCATTCGTTCGCGGTACGACTGACGGTGACAAGTGACAATTTTTGCCGAGACGCGTAACGACGCCTACGTGTCCGACCGAAAACTGCACTTCCGCCGCCGTAACGGATCATAATCGATCGCTACTCCATTCCGCGCCGATCACCCTTTATTTATACGCCCCCGCACCCTTTCGACAAAAGGCTGGCTGCTCGAGCGCTCTCTCTCTCGCTCGCGCGCGCGAGCGCACTCGCGAATATGTCGATAACTCATTTTCGTCCGAGGCAGCCAGTTTGCGGGCGAAGCTCGAAAAATCGGCCTTTCAAATGTACGCGATGATGCGATAGTCATTTAAAGAGGGAGGATCGATACGTCCCCGCTGACGTCCCGTGAAATATGGCGGGGCGATAAATCAATGTCCGTCATGCAACAACGTTTGCATATCACGCTCAAAAAAGTAGCGCCCGGGTAATGTGATTAGACTGCACTTTGATTGCGCGCCGTCGAACCGAACGTTTCGCTAATACGCCAAAGCCAAGTGTGAAAGTGCAATTGAGCCGCGCGGGCGAGCATAACGGAGCAAAAAAAAATGACTGGCCTGGCTGCATGACCCTGATGCTCGACGAGTCAGGGGAGAGTGTTCGAAAAGTAGCAATTCGTTTCACCGATCGGTGTCAACGAACGTTTCGCAGCGTGCGGACTTCTTTAAGGTACCTTCACAGCGTGCGGACTCCTGAGATAGTCCTGTAGAATTTTGGCTGCCCTCTTTAGGTGGAGGTCATTTAGTTACGGATCCGCAATATCGGGTTCTTTGGAAATTAGAAAATATAGAACCCCAATATTCTTTTAATCACTCTTTCGAGCATTCTCTCGGGTATTCTCTCGAGCATTCTCTTGATCATTCTCTCGATCATTCTTTCGATCATTCTCTCGATCATTCTCTCGGGTATTCTCTCGAGTATTCTCTTGATTATTTCTTCGATCATTCTCCCGAACATTCTTTTGATCATTCTCTCGAACATTCTCTCGAGCATTCTCTTGATGACTCTCTCGATCATTCTCTCGATCATTCTCTCGAACGTTTCTTCGGTATCGTCGTTCAGTTTACCGACTCCTCTGCTCCTCTTATTAAGATGCGGTCACGATTGGAAACGGGCCGAGTCTTTCGCTTGACGAATGCGCGAATCGCGTGCCGGTCCTCTGTAAATCGTATCCTCGGTACGGTATGGGCATAAGTGCGGTGGAAATCGCGTGTCATGCCCGAACGCGCTGCCGTTCGAGCCTAGCTCGCTTAGATTTTTAATTCGATCAACTCTCCGCGCGTTCGACGGACTGCGCAGGGACGCGCTATTTTTTTTATTTTTTTTTTATTTCTAAACGCTCGCATCGTCCTGCAGCGCGTCCGTTCGGCAGCGGCGAATCGACCGGCCGGATGGGCATATTGCAAATTAAGTATCGATAGCTGGGTAGCGGATGGACGTGATTTTCTGCTTTCGGTACGGATGTTAATTATTGAGAGTCGAGAGTCCGGCACGCCGCGTTTAGCAAATCGAACGCGGCTATACATATGTATGGGGCGGCCGTTTTTGTTTGGGACGTTACGGATAGATAAAAATCGACGGTTGGCACGGTACGCGTTTCTTATTATTTAAAACCTGTCTCCCGAAAAATGTTCGATTTGCAAATATGTAACGTTTTAATTAATGTCTTTTTTGGGTGGCCTATTTGCGCGACGCAGCTGCGCTCGGAGTCCGCTTTGATTATGACTTTGTTGTGCATCTTTCACCGTCTCTTAACTCTGTTGAAGGATAATTGAGTTATAAGGGTCGCCCAATGAAGAGAAACGATAAAATATCTGTTTTCAATTAATTTCTGACGGCTTTTTAGTTACGCTGCTGAAACAACTGCACCTAGAACGCTTTTTTAACCCCCCTTGTGTTAGATAAAAATGAATTCGTAAAATATTGTTTCCTTCTCATGGTCAAAAGCTCGCTTTTTTACCATTTTTCATAGTTTTTTATCGTATTTCCGAAAGAATTGCCTGTTTTTCACCTATTTTCGGCTGTAACTCCGAAACTATTGCAGTTAGATCAATGCAGCTACGATTTTTTCGAAGCTGTCTAACGCCTCTTTCACATATTTGCAGAATATTTCGGGCCAATTGAATCGATCCGGTGTAAGGCTGGATATTGTAATTTTTTTGCCATTTTTTCCGTATTTTTGACCATATCTCCGAAAGTATTCCACATGGAAGGTTCTGGTTGCGATTTTTGCGAATGTATTTGATCCTTCTTTCAGACTATACAGCAATAATTCAGTAAGAAAGCGGTATATGCGCGAAAGTCACCAAAATGCGTTTTTTTTCTAGTTTTTCGCCTATCTTTGGCCATATCTCGGAAACTATTGCATTTAGAAGGCTTCGGTTGCAATTTTTGTAATCCTCATTTCGTCCTCTTTCAGTATGTATATCAACCAGTCTATCGAAAGATTTATATTTTTTACCCATCTTTTGATCCCCATTTTTTCGATGGTTTTTTGGGTGTAACTCCGAAACTAAAGCGAATTTCGACCAACGGGAAACGGCTCTCCGAGTTATTTTTGACCACCTACCAGATAGCAAAAGGGCGATCCGATCCGCCGACCTTCGATTATTCGCAAAAATGAGAAGGGTACCCTTAAAAAATTCGCGATTTTTTAAATCGCCTGTAACTTTTGAACCAGCGATCAAAACCTATGATAATTATACATTTCCTTGAAGCTTTTGACGCGTACTTTCAGATAGGGCTATCGGCAAAAGTCAATCTTTAAAAAAATTTTTGTTCACCTCCGAAAAATGGCTGTATCTTCGAAACTACTAGGAATTCGGAACATTGCTTGCGACCAACTTTCAAGGCGAGTTAAAATCTATGGGATAGGGTAGTTTTAAATCCATTTTAAGACCAACCATTTTTTTGCCTGTTTTCGCGATTCTGAAAGTTTTATTACATGTTAGTAGGTGCATATAGTCCCAAAGTACCGTCCATTGGTCGCTCAATGTCATATTGTAAGGATACGGCCATCAGACAGGGTCTATACTTGGACTAAAATGGGTTTTCATGGATTAAATCACCCAAGCAACGTCAATAATTACCATAAATATACTTAAAATCACATAATAGTTATCCCTTTATACTAAACTAGTAGTATAAGTAACATAGTAAAAGAATAAGGCAGTTAGGAAGGCCTCAACTTTACAGTAAAACCCAGTAAGGCAGTCAGAACAATATTCGTTTTGGTCCAAAATCGGTCTCAATTGCCTATATGCGGAAATAAACCATCTACGTCACATGAAATGAGCATGCGATGCTTGTTTACTTTCTTCTTATTTCCGAGAACTGTAATTCTATCGGAAGACCTTCGTTATCGGTTCCAAACAGCTTCATTCTTCATATGATCTTAGCTGAGTTCCATCAAACATTACGATTAGATTGTTCACGGTTACGAATGTCCCAAAAATGTTTGATTCAATTCAACAATATTTAGCTATCATCACTCCACAAGCCCATTAACGCTTCAAAGTCCTTTTCACCTTCTTGCCAACAAAAGCCATCCTCAACCTAACAGTCACACAATCGCCACGCAAGCAGAATGTGACGCGCTAAACTCTCAAATCGAAGCATGATACATTAACGTATACATTCCACGACGGAAATTACAGTGGAAGCATTGGTGAAAAGTATAAATCGAAACGTGGCAGCCCTGCGTCTTCCCCTCGAAAATAGAATGAAATCGCAGCCAAGTCGCGAGGGCGTCCCGTCAACATCCGGCGGTTCGATACATCCCGCGATGGCGTTTCGAATCGGCCGAAAATTAATGCCTCGGGGCAAAAAATTAAAAGGAGGGAGGCCCGCGGACAGGGGTAGTCGGCGGGGGTGGAAGCGGTGGGGAAAATCAGTTTACCGGGAGCTTTTATCGGGCGCTTTTATCGTAAGCGGTAGATGAAAATTGATTCTCGCCGAAAAATCCGCATTCAGCGACAAATGGATTTAGATCGTTCGCAATTATCCCGCTATATTACCCGACCCGATACGCGATATCCATATCTACAACAGTGTGAATGCGAGCGCGGCTAGCGTGAATCGCACGAAATTTTCAACAACAATTCTGTACGCAGAGAGCGTTCATGAATTCCAGTTAAAAGAGCGGTAGGCCGCATACACTGTTATTATCTAACATTTCATTCTTCCCGAGCCTTGAGCTTCCTTCGTCATGCCCGAAAATTCGAGAACCCTTTAGAATTCTTCGTCGCATCTACCCCAGTTTCCGTTTCAGACTCGCGCCCGCTTCAAACGTAAGATTCGCACGGCAGATAAATCTGGACGCGTTCTCCGGCTGCCTCCATTCTTTCCATCCGATTACTCGAAAAAATTCATGGCACTCCCGGTTGTACGGCTATCTCCTATTCCCAAACTCTGCTGTCTCTCTCCCCGTCGTTCACCCTTCCGATTTTTCCGCCCTTCGCGCTTTGGCCTCGCCACTTTCGCCGGAAGAATACCCAGAATGCGAACCGCACGAATCGAAGTGTGCGCCAAGCATATTTTCCTTCTCGGCACGCGTTGTTTGCACTCTGCGCATCCTAGCATTCCGTTCCAGCGACGTCTCAGTCAACAAATTGTCGCGACGATCTGGCCGATCTTCCGTCGGACGCTTTGAAGCCTCGAACGAGACGCACGCACAGCGAGCGAACGCTAATTCCGACGTCTTTCCTCAGCGGAAGTTAAACGCTTGACTTAATCCGACGCCGGGGCCTGCGAGAGGCGCCATAACGGGGAACATTTTATTATAATTATCCGGCGCGAATCTGGTAGCACGTAAGAATGAGCGATGCGTGGTTAAAAACTGTACGTCAGCGTCTAACGATCACGCGACCTTGTTTCAACCCCCTTTCAACCCCCATTCAACCCCCTTCCTGCGATCCGGACCCCCGACTCCCAGTCCGGGCGATAATAAACAGCCCGTACGCAAATACGAACTCTCTCTCTCTCGCTCGCGGAAGGAGTGTAAAACGTTTTGCATACTTTCGAACTGCTCATTGGCATGCTATCGCACGTATCGCGTTCCGTTTTCAGCGCTGTCGACCGCGGAATATGTATTCGCGCTTATAGATAGAAGTGGTCCCGGCCAAATCTGCTGATTTCCCACCCGACAATACCGCCCTCGGCCCGTACGGGGGAGGAATTTTCTCGTTATTTCGTCCACTATTTTTCCGAACGAGCTAAAGGGTCATTTCCGTCAAAATAATGAAGTTTACCATGGATGGGTCAGATTTGAAAATGTCTTGGTGGGATCCAGGCGGAAAGGAATTTCAAAATTTTGAACAGACGTGAGCATGTTTGCATTTCCAAACTCCACAAAATCGCAAATTTTAGCTATCGCTAATGTTAGAGTATTTGATGCGTATCTTGCTTAGAGATTATTCCGCTCGCTATTCCTCCAGTGGAGTATATAACTTTGCGCGCAGTACGGAGTGTTCACATATTTTCCAAACAGCCTCTTCATTAGCCGAATTCCTACGCGCACTGCTCCAAAGCCTTCCCCCCCTCCCCCCGCGGTTTCACCCCGTAAATATTTATACGTGCGCGCGGGCATATTTTAATCATGCACCCCTCCCTGCACTAATTCCTAAGCTCTCGGGTTTCGACGAGTTCCGGGATGGCTCGGCGGAAAGTGAGGGGACCGAGTCCGGGACGTCCCTCGGGAATCCGAGGGGTGAGCCACCCCTACGGTCCTCCACCCTGACCAAATTGAATGTCAATGACATTGGCAGCTTCTTCGCGGCCGTAAAGGATCCTCCCACGAAATCTTGCGCTTTCCGAATATCGGAATCGTCCCGCTCGCCGTCCGAAAAGCTGTTGGCTGCCTCGGAATATCCTGGTCAGAGTTATATAGCTCGCGGGCTCGTTCAATGTTCGACCAATTTAATTATTCGCCCGCTGCCCGCTTTTACTCATTCTAAACCGAGGAATGCAAAACGCTCGCCGTTCGAAACAAATTGACGTTTGCGCGCGTGCGGTCGGACGCGCGTTGTTTGATTAAAGTTTCATGTATGAAACAATTTTGGGGCAGGATCGCCCGCTTCATTTATAGCCTTCGTTGTTTCGCGATTTTTGTTTTTATAATGCTGTTTGCCGTAGCGAGCCCGCGCACGCTGTGTCGTTGAAGGCTTTTCATTGTTTTCGGCAATGTTAATGGCCGAATGTTCGGCACCGTAGGAGTGTGATTATTAGCTTTATGCGATAATCGCACCATAGACGTCCAACGCTATTTCAGGATATAATTGCTTTCCGGTCGGAGGATAAATGTCCCAGAAAAGGACGCTTTCGTTAATTAATATCGGAACAATCGCATCAGTCCAATTTCCAATAAATCGATGTTATCGACGTCGAGTGCTGTTTCGAAAATATATCGTTACCTCGCTCACTTTCATGAAAACTCCCTTTACCCCAACGAGGGTAGTCTCTCGCTGTCGTAGCAAAACCACGATCCATTCTATTTCCGCGACTGAGAGACATCGCTTTCTTAGAACCCACCCTCCCTCAGCAACAGGTTATATCACTTTCCATTCAAACTTTCCGCGATTAACGCGCTCGCCTCCACCTTCCTACCACCTACTTTAAAAATCTCATACGTCCCTCATTCCGATTCACGAACCCCGGGCTCACGTGTGAGTCTTGAAAGAAATATTAGTCCGATACCTTTTACTGCCCGCTATAACTTCCCGTTCTCAGTGGAAGGTATAAGCAGGAATACGCCAGATGCGAATGCTAGAATCCAACAAAGAGGCGTCCGCACTGGCGGAACATTGATATCCTCTTCAAGTTTCAGTACCTGTTTGATCGCATTGCTCCGAGCACATAGTGCACCCTCGCGGTACGAATCGGCGGACGGGATCGAGACAGGAGGTTACTCGAGAAACGGGGGCTGCATTATCAGGTGGATTACCATATTTCACACGCCACAGTCCGTTTTCGTTCGAGATATCGTATCGGGTCAGGTTGTCACGTTATGCGGAGAAGACTGGCGAATGCACGTCGGATTACGTACGACGTCGGGGGTGGCCGCAGGTATCAGATCCGCTTCAATTGCACCAGGCGTAAAACACACCCTCTCGCTCGTAAACGGAAACAACTCTCGCGAGCCGGTATCGAAAATAGGAACGCTATCGATCAGAACTCAGCGGAATCCGCGGCTCGCATCTGGCATAGCTTTGCGAAGAGCACGGAATAAAATCGGACCGGACTAAAATTTTCAGAGCTCGCCGCACCTCGGCCGCGGCATCCTTAAATAATTGAGACGCGCCATTTGAATAATTGATCGACGGTAATTGCGAGGACAACGGGAAAACACGTGGCCCGCTGCTAGGCAGGCGGCGCGCGTACCGACGCCGGGCGTCCCGCGCGCTCGCTCAATAATTTATCGTCGTTAATAATTGGCGAATAATTAGCGTGTCGCTCCGCGGCCCGTAATGTTTATTCATGGCCAGTCCCGCGCGCGTCCGGACAAATTTACGGGCGAAAGTCGCGCTCGCGCGCATTCTTCCCGCCTGACGGACGATTCGACCGTGAGCGAGCGGAATATCGATGCGTCGATCGGAGTATCGATTCGTACGCTCGGAAAATCTGTCGACCATTGGCGTCTACCGCACGCCACTCCGACGATTATCAATTAATCACTCGTCTTACTCCTGGGCGGACAAGAAGCGAACCTCTCGGCCGACCTCATTAACCGCCGTCGTTATCCATATTTCCGCGCTCTTTTTCCACTCGCCGGGCCGCCTTTGTTCTTCGTCCCCGGCCCTCCGCCAGCCTGCGGCGAGTCACGCGGATCTGTCGGGGATAATAAAGAGTCGATGGTAAAAAGTGGGCTAGCTAGACGGGAGTCATCGGCTTTGCCCTGAAACGGCCGGCACGTACGCGCTGTTCATCTTCCTGAAGCGTAATCTCGATTATACGGCCTTACTCGCGCCGGTTAATATTTAATTATTCTACGTAAGTCGCTCGTGCGCCTGACGCTCTCTGTAGGGTCGGAAAAAGGTAGAGGGGGTAGGTGAAGGAGGGGGAGATCTGCGAGAAGAGTTCCTGCCGTTCCTAGGGAGCTGGCTATCCTTCAGGTTCAAAGTGCTGGAACCGAGAGGCCCAGCACTCCTGTGTGACGGCGTACTCGACTGCGTGCGTGTTTTTAGACCGGGACGCTCGGGTACTTTGACGGGAGAAATTTTGCGAAAATTCGTAGAATCTGGCGGTGCGCCGGCTGCGTGCGCGGTATCGTACTTCCCGCTGGGTTCGAGTCCTTTCGACAACTTGTTTTCAGAGTATTTGCTTCTCTTTGCACTGATAGGTGTATAATCATGATATTTCGGTCAATTCGGTCATTGTAAACTTGAGAGAGAAAAGGAAAAGATAGTATAAGTCTATCAAAATCGTTTCGTCCCGGATCCACTGCTGGACTCATCAGTACTCATCATACTATCTTTATACTCTCTTTACTTTATCCCTATACTCTCAAATGTATACATTACATACACACAATGCGTTTCACTGACAATCAATAAACCCCTTATTTTACTGATAGGTGTGTACCTACGTATTTAGGAAGAATAGTCGGGAAGGATGTTGTACCTGATTTTTGATCGTGGAATGTAGATACTGAGCAGTATTGAGAAGACCTTATTTTTCTTTCGAGTTTAAACAATACGCTTGGCGCAGACGACGTATCCAACGACAGTGGGTAGAGCAAAAGGTTAACCGGACCTTTTGTCCTGCGCCCTGACATGTAACGATAAGGTTCAATTGTGGGAGAGACCCAGAATCGCAGCGAAGCTTTCCTCAGTGCATCGCTACTATCGTTGGCCGTAATTCCTCGAGCGCAACACTCGAAGCGATCCTCCTCGGCGAATGGTCCTGCGAATGCGAAGAAAGAGGGAAAGAAATGAAAAGAAAAGAATGTAAAATGCTAGAGCGTGCATCGTTCGTCTCCTAACGCAGAAATAGCTCAAGGAAACTTTGAGACATGATGCTGACTGATAGACTTGGGTGCAGCGTCTTCGATCGGTTTAAAGCTGTGGCAGCTAATTTTCGAAAGACTCCCGAGCGCGGGAGCAAAGTTGTTCGCCGGCTCGTTCGCTAAACAATGCATAAAATTCGAGTCGCCCAAGATATTCGAGCCACTCGAGCGAGACAGTGGCAGTTCCGGCCGGGCAGAACGGGGCTCAATGCTCTGCCATTCTCTTTCGGAGAGTTCGCGCCAAGTGGTGTGCCACCCTATGCGAGGGACTAACCTTCGTGTACGCGAACAATTTCCACGACCCGCCAAACTTTCCCGCCCTCAGACCAGTGAGCGGAGAAAACGCGTGTAAGATTCACATTGACGTACGCGTCAAGTACCTACTGCTCAATAGTTTTTGGTCTTTAACCTGTACCTTTCACTCATTATTCTCTTTTGTTCGGTTTCGTACACTTATTCTGTTGAGAAACGTGTGCATAATTATTCCTGATAAAATGCGAAGAGGGACTTATGTACCTACCTCTGTTGATGAGTGCGCCGTGAGTTCCTTTAGATATGTGATTAGCACTTCACCTGAAAATATATTTCTCTGGAAAGGTTTTTGTAAGTTGTCATTATCGTAGTGGTACAAGAAGGGCAGATGCTACACAGAGCCGAAACAAAAACTGAGATGTGATGCTCACGCGGAAAAACTGATGTATTGCGTACGAGAGTTGCTATGCGAATAACCAAAATTATGGATAAATGGAATTCGGGAAAGGTAGTTAACAATAAATGGGGTGTAAATTTAAGGTAGCCGACTCGATGAAAATTGTTGACAGAGTTTGCAATATTACTACATAGATGTAAGTCTCATACTTTTGTATTAAAACTTGGCTTCTGTTGCGTAGGTAAATATGCTAAATAAGTAGTAAGTAGTAATAGTAAGTATATACGCTAAGTGAGTAAAATACGCAAAAATAGCAGTGCTATATGCTGACCGTATTGACCCGATACAAATAACGAACAATACCGAACAACCTCTCCCTTCGTTTATACTGATTTGCGAAAGAAAAACTGTTTGGCTCGAATGACAACAGTCCTCAGTCCTCTATCAGCCACTATTCCCGCGACTGTTTTCTTATAATCAGACAGCCTATCCGACAATGAGGTGCAGGAGACAGACGCGCGGAACTCGGGCAGACAAAGCTTTTACCGGACTCGTTCTTAACCTCGGCGAGAATTTCTCGCTCGTTCGCGCTCGGTACGTAACGATCGGCTCAATTTCCCGTGAACAGAGGAGAACGGCGTCGTTCTCCCACCCCCTCCTTCCTTCCGATTTCTCGTGGCAACTGCACCTTCGAGGGGCGTAGACCGCAGCCATAAGCGGGCCTCGCTATCGTTCGCCATTGTTTTCCGAGTATCAACGCCGGCAAGAATTCGAGAAGGACGCCCCCGACGAAAGAATGGGAAGTCGTCGTCGGTCGGAGACTCCAGACAAGGAAGGGGTGAGAAGGCGATCAAGCCAGCCGAGGCCTGCGTAATTTCCTGTCTGCGCTCGCCAGCCACCGCCGATGGCCAATGAGCGTCGTCGAAAGTGGGAAGAAAGATTCGAGGCTCGATTGCGGCCGCCACTAATTTCCAACGTCGCGGAATTACGGGCATTCTCTGCCACCCTGTAGCGAAAGCCGTGCAACCAGCGTGTAACTTTTGACATTACGGCCGCTGCTTAGGATACCGTTTTTGTCGCAAGAAGGTTGCCGGGTTCCGCTAATGCGAGGTAGAGGAGTAATTCCGAGCGATTCGCCGATGAAAATTGCGCTGGGATTATTTTCATGAGTTTTGCGCAAGGAATTGTTTAACTTTATTTCAGACTGCGCCTTTGGAAACGTTTGTTCTCACGGCTCTGTGCGAGTCTCTTTGTCGCCGAGACGTTGCGAAAGGGTAATGGACGGTAATTGTATAAATGTGTAATTAGCGTAATTGCAGTGACACTATTTCGGCGAATTTTACGATAGATGTTAAGGCTTCTGCAGTTTTGCCGTGGAAATAATATGGCGGGAGGAATTTTGTTCTTTGACGATTCGAAATTAATAGCGCGTGATGCGTGTTTCGAGAGAAATCGTGACAGTTTTCCAAAAAAAAGGACAAAATTTCGCTCGCTGGCTCGAAATACGCGCTCGAGACGCGCGTTTCATTTTTCAGGAGCGAGACTTCGCGCCGAGGCTTTTTTCACGCAACGCGCACTCCTCATCGACACAGACGCACACGGCGGCAGTCGCAACGCACGCGTCGTTCTCGCGTAGAAACCACCGGATGTATCGCCTGCGCGATTATACGCCCGAATACATCACGAAAATGGTTTTCCGCGCGCGAAGGCCACTCGCGGCAGACTGCGAAATCTCTCTTTTTTTTTTTGCCGCTGCTTTGCAACGGCTCGCTCAAGGGTGGACGTCACATCCTGGAAGATAACGTTATCGGGCGAGTGAGTTAAATGCATGCGTCCGACGAGCGTACCTTGTTCGGCTGGCAGACCCTTTGGCCCACCTACTGAATATTCGCTCGTGCATGCTTGATGCCGAAGGGAGAGACTGAAAGTAAAAGAGAGAGAGAGAGAGAGAGAGAGAGAGAGAGAGTAAGAGAAAGAGGGACAAAAAAGGGGGAGAACGCTCGGCTTGAAACTGGCGGCGAGTCGATGCGTTTGCATGTCACATATTTCTCGGCCCTCCGCGCGGAATGTATACCTTTACATTTTTATAATGGCCCTAAGGACGGCCGGGTAGATTATTTTATTTGTCGACCCCTCGCGCGAACGCGATATTACGTCCTGCCGTTAAAGGTAGGGTCGTTCGGTAAGATTATCTGGATCTGCCGTCGTGCATGCAGAATGTCGCGCCCGAGGCCGAGGCGAAAAAAGGGCCGGCTCGTATTTATTCGCGATACTCGGAAAATGATACTCTTTTTCCCCAATTGGCCGGCGTTCGTTGACCGGCCGAGAAAACGGTTCGTCGACGCTGGTCATTGGTCCCGACACTGTCAAAGTAGTTTCGGTTATCCGCGCGGTCTGCGAAGCGGAGCGTAAATCAAACCAGATGTGACCGACGTCTATGGCGCGAGCTTTCTGGAACTTGAAGCCAACGTCCGCGACAAACAGTGGCTTGTAATATCAATACGCGTCCTCGAATAAATAGAGGGTGGCCGGTAAACGCATTATTCGAATTGCTCGCGGCTTTCGGCTCTGACGATTGTGCGTCCTGAACGCGGCCGGATTTGGATAAAAGAGAGGAGGGCATTTACGAGTAGGTTATTGCTCGAGGCACTAACCTACGCTAATGTCGGCTAGTATCGATATGACGGTCGTATACGGGCTATCGACAGGTACGTTTACGGGAGATACGAATATATTTCGCGTCCGGCGCGATTGATGCGCGATTCCGGCAAATAAAGCGATTAAAGCGGCAAAATTGGAAGGGAGCTTCAAGTGGGAAGGACTAAATTGCCGATCATTGAAGATCGAGTATGTCGGAATGGGGTAGGGTGACTCGAGATTCTATCGCTCTGTTGATTTATCATGCTGTCTTACGCCTGCGATCTTATTTAGACGCTTCCCGCCTTCTCGGCGGTCACACTTCTACGAGAAGCTCAACCTTTTCGTACCTTGCTTTAGTTCTTTTGGTTCCTTGACCCTTTCGGTCCAATTTCAATTACCTTATCCTCGACTTTAATCGTAACCCGCAGCAAGGATTCGGGCAAGTTCTCGGTCGCGGGTAAAAAACAGTTACTTTGAGAATGCGGAATTTTCGTGCGCTTTTAAAAACTTTACGCCCGGCAGGAGCTGGCTTTGTGAAGTTTCCAATTTTACGCGATGCGCGCCGCGGTTTTTAGTTTACCTCGCTGACGGAATCATGCCGCCCGCCGCTGTTCCGCCGTTCCGTCGTTCCGCCGTTCCGCGATTTTCATTCTCCTTTTACGGCGCGCTCTCCGCGTCTTGCTTACAGTACCATCGTTACCGCACTCTTATCAAAAGGCTTTATGATCTTTCGTCCGGGCATTAGGGGTAGCTCGCCAGAGGGTACTGCCCGCAATGAACGCTCGTTTATTGTGCAATAAAACCGGCCAAGCCCGCCTGACCGTCGGGCAGGGCCGATTTTAGATTTAATGAAACGAGAGGGCGCCCCGTACAATTTCGAAAACGGCCCCCCCAAACGATATTCATTGCGCCATCTTTCAGGCCACTCCCGCTGCAAAATACCCGCGCAATACGTTCCCACCGAGTTAGGCTACTTCCCTTCTCACGTCTCCACCCGTTATACTGCGCCCCATAAACGACTCTTGTACTCCACATTCAGTCCAGTCCAATGCACGCTTACCTCCCCTTTTTAGCCCCCTATACATCAAATAATTTTACAACTCCATTAACGCACAAACAGCTCAAAATCCAATGCACCCTCCTCCAATATCCGAACAACAAAATAATACGTCGATCGCTTAATAGAATGTGGGATATGTATGTGTGTGTGTCTACACGGGAAAAGGGATAGCAACAAGCGCTTGGTATGAATGTCGAAGCGAGTACATGGGATGCGTTAGTGTGTGTGTCGTGTGTGTGTGCGAGGCGTGAGGCATGAGGTGTGACGTATGAATGTTATGTCATGTGTTTTGGTTTTTTGTTTTAAGGATTACGACTGAAGACGATCGACGACGACGTGACGAGCGGACGGACATTGAACACAGGACAGTGACCCTTGAGACGCCGAGACGTAACGCCAAAGAGGAAAAGTTTAAGACGCACAAGTTATTAAAAAGAGACAAATTAAGACGCGAAGACGTACAGCGACGACAGAGACGATAGCGACGATTGAGACGACAGTGACGGTGTTGACGAGTGTGACGACAACGACAATAGCGACGACAGGACGTAGACGACGAAGACGACCACACTTCAGACGGGTTGTTTAAAATAAAATATATATGTACTACCAGTTATTGCTTGTATAATAAATAACATCCTACATAGAATACAACTCAACAAAAGTCTCCCGAAACGATCCGCGCTCGACGAACTCATTATTTCGGCTTTATTTGCTCATCGGCCGTCTCGTTAGAACTGCGCTTATTATAAGAACTATCCGAAGAGCATGCCGGCCTCCGGGGCAGATTTGCTCGGCACGTGATGGCGGAATGTTCCCTAAACGTATTTTCTCCGCAAAGCACTCGTGCTCCTCCGTCGACGCCGAACCTCCCATTCCTTCTCGTACCTCGTTAGCCGTAAGCATCGTCCGCTTACGTCGCTGCCCACTCTCCCCTTTCCTCCCCCCGCCGCCCCCTACATCCCCCCTCGTCTTCTTTTTCTTGATCGTGTCCCCGACGGATTTGCGCGTTTGCGTGTAACCGACGCTCGGCACGTGAATGTGCGGCAAAGTACGGTATCGGGTCGACGCTCGCCGCAAGCGCTTTTACGCGCATCTCGTGTGCATCGTTTCCCGTGTACGTCGGCGTTGTCGGGAAAATTACATGCGCCGCGACGCACTCGCGACATCGGCGTCGCCGGATCGCGCATCGATCGCGAGCCTATGCCCATCGGCTGGCCGTTGTCGAGGGCTTTGATAAAAAAGATCCTTTAGCAGCTGTTACCTCGACAGTTACCTCCTTCTGACTTGGGTTTGCTAGTTACTGACTCGTAATAAGCAGCTGTCAATTCGGTCGATGTTAGTCAAGAGTGATCTTGGGGGAGTGGGAAGATGGCGATCGAAAGTGTGCGGTGAATTCTACAGATGGACGATTTATTCTGAGAGTGGTGCAAGTCCATTTAAAAAAATAAATTAAATATGACATAAATAAACCGTATACTTCACGTTAATCATAAATCATATGACATCACTATTTTTTTTAAATAACTTATATAATTAAATATATAAATTGTGCAACGATTTTCATTTGTCAGTATTGCATTTCAGTACTGCAGGTACGTCGAAAGCGTGGCGTCTTCTGTCTTTTTCAATCCGTTGCTTGACCGTATGCGTTCAGTTCGCAACAAGCAGCCATACAGAGACAAAAAATGTAATAGGGCACCTTTATATGGAATACGCATTTTCCTGCGTCTGTTTCCCAGAATTTGTCGATCAGGAAGCAGATGGAGACGGTTTCTGGCGCGAATCGATTCCGGAGTCCGAGGTGTCGCCCCTGTTCCGACTTCCGAGATGGTCGGGAAGTCGCCGGATTCCAATCACGTCCGGCGGCTATCGTTAGAGCCCTTCTACCCGGCCCTAAAACCAGGGCATTCCGATATCTCGATTCGGCCGTCGAGAGATCGGCATCGGGCTTCCACCCTCGGCACGACAATCTGTCGATAATGAAACTGCATCTCGACAACTCGGCCTCGCCACTTGAATATGTAATCTATACGCCGGATGTTCTCCAATTTACAGCCAACGGCTGGGAAGATTGCCGGGGGTCGTGGCACGTTCCTTGGCCCGAAAATATCTCTTAATCCTGCGCGGCCCTTCGATTCTACTCCTCGTTTCGAGGCTCAGATCAAAGCCTCTTCTTCTTACGTTTCTCGGTCAGGTCTCACAGATGAGACAATGCGAGAGCCTTAACCCAACTGGCAAATTTGTTTCTTGACATTTTTGGCTGGATAAGTTGTATATATGCACAAAAGGTTGCGTAACGGTATAATTATACAGATTCCAAAAATGTCAAAATGTAAAGAGGAGAAAGGGAGAGTTTGTAAGTTTTTGCAGGATGCAACCCGAAAGGGAGCCATGAAAGAATAAAATACAAAATATTGATTCCAAAATTCCCAAATGGGGATCGTGACAGCTAATGCGTTAAACATGTAATGTTCTCAGAGGTGGTCGCAAATAATATCTCTGTGATTCTGACTTGCTTTATTTACATTAGCTCTTACACGGGTCACACTGCCCATAACACGTTCGGTACACGACTGCCTCTCTGAGACAATTCGGCCAGGTGTCGACGCTACGCACTCTCACACACACTCGTCCTCTCATCCTCACACAAGCGCTCTCGCTTGCCTAATGTTAGGCACCACAAAACAGACCTAACCCTTATGGCAAGCTTCCCAAGTGGGTTTTAATCAGTAAGCATCTGACATCCCCTGCCACCCCCTAGGAGGGCAGGTGTTCTGAAGATCTCTTCATCGAAAAAGGTCTGACAGATGACGTTCGTATTCGTATCGTATCATGTAACTTACATGTGACCTATGCGCGAACGCTGGCACGAACTCCGAATCGGCCGATCGGCCAACCTATCGCGAGTCACGTTGCAATAACAGCCGCAACACGCGTTACAACGGGACTACGGGACAACTTCCGGTAATACCTTGTACACGGAGCGCTTGGGTACGTCGCCTGACATCGGCGACGAGCGGGCGTAAAAAATGTATCGTAAAATGCAGCCATGCCCGACATCGTCGCAAGATGCGATCGATACTCATCCACGGGAGGGTAGAATAAAGCCTCGTCGTTTTTCGTTATTGAGAAACATCCCGACTACGACGACGCCGCACGTCGGCAGATACATTATTTCGACGTCGAATGAATCTTTCATGATCGCAGCTGCCCTACGTCGCGAAACGAAGGGCCAGGGCGAGGGTGGCGGGGACGCGAAAAGGAATTCCGAATTGCGGCTTAACCGAGCTAATGATCGACGAAACAGGATTCGTTCCCTGGCCAGCCTCGAGATAAAGGCACCGACTCGGGATGTATACTCGAGTATCGAACGAAAATTCAGCGGAGCGGAATAAAAATTTACCGTCACAGTCCGCGGCGACCCCTGACAAAGAGGGTAGGTAGGAGGGTTGGACTAGGACAAAAAAAGCGGCGGAATGTCGATATCGCTTTAAGCTCACTCCTTTCGAATATTTCCGTCGACGCCCCGCGTCCCCCCCTTTTTGCGCTGACTAACGCTCGCGACGTCGAAATGTTCGCGCTCCTCCTCGTCCGTCTCCCCCGACAGGGAAAATTTTATCCTCCGTCCCGACTCCTCCCGCACCCCCATCGCCCTTTGCCCCGGCAGAATGTGTAGAATTTTCGTGCGATAATTAGTGACGAGGGGAAATTCGAAATTCTTGAAGGGGAAGAGGGACGGGAATGTTGACGCGAGCTTTTGCCAAAAAGGGAGAAAGTCGCCGTTCTTTTTCATCAAGCATCGTCCCTCGGCAGCGTTCCTTTTTGACAAAGGGTAGGTAATTTTTCATCCCCTCCCTGTTGGCCACCCTTCCGCTAGCCCGTCTTCCCCCGACGTCGCGGTATGTGCTGCATTTACGGACGAACGAGAAATTGTCCCTCGGCCGTCTTCGGTATTAAAGGCATCAGCCGGCTTTCATTAGCGGGGAAAACAAGTGCGACGTACTAAACTCGTCCGATCTCGTCCGAGCTGGCGCTGTATCGTGATAAAATTTTTCTCCCATTATGCAATCTTAACGTCGACGAGTGTCTCCTTCGTCGGATAAATTTTGAATTCTGTTTCGGCGCAAAAAAGAGTATCCGGGAATAGTGGAGAGTTCCAGCGAGTTCGATTTTTACGAGTCCATGTATAAACCCGCTCGAATTAAGTTGGTTTTGAATTTTGTTTCGGCGCGAAAGAAATCCGACAATAGTGGAGAGTATCGTCAGGCGAGTTCGATGTACGAGTCCATGCATTGACCCGGTCAAAATTGTCAAGTTGACACCGTCGGTGGACTTAATTAAGAAAACGACTACGACGCCGCCGGTGGAATAGAGTGATCAGGTGAGTTCATGTCAGTTTGGCGAAGTCGATTCCGCAGAAAAACGCGTTCATCAATTGGCGCTCGCGAGGAAGCGCGCGCGCGCCCGCGCGGTCGTTTCTCATAAAAATCGCTCGTGTGCATCGATATGTGCGCACATGCTCAATGAACGGAGGCCCACTCGAGCGCCACATTCAACGTGACGTAGCAAATTGGCACGTGGAGCGCGGCAAAATCGTGGTCTTTCTCTCTCGCCTTTTTTTTCTTTTTGTTTTTTGGTCGACGCCGTCGCCGTCGACGGTTCGATATCAGAGTACGGAGAGCCGCGATGCGACAAATCGGCTTACTGACCTTGCCGAACGCGATCGTTCGGGCTCGCTCGGCCGCGTAATTCGGGGCATCTATTAATTAGGACGGATGTTCGGAATTTCTGCCAGACACTATTTTCCTTCCTGCCCGTTCGTTTCGCAGAACAGTTACCTTCTACTTTCTGCTGAAAGGTCGCTGGAATTCCATCTCAATATTCGTCGAATCATATCGATATCGAGAGTCGATCGCGTCAAATTCGTACGTGGCATTTTTTTTTATCGTCAAGGAAATCTTCGGAAGACTTCTGGCCTAAATTCGTACGTGGCATTTTTTTTTTATCGTCAAAGAAATCTTCGGAAGACTTCTGGCCTAAACTCGTACGTGGCATTTTTTTTTTTAACGTCAACGAAATCTTCCGAAGACTTCTGGCCTCAATTCGTATGTGGCTTAGATTGACGCCAGCTATAATCGATCGTACGTCTATGTGCAAACTGTGGACTGCAAAGGTAATCGGCTCTCGTCATTGGTGACCGCGGTCAAGTTGGCCAACATGAGACGCCATCTCTGGCCAGACAACAGACGAGAGTCCGCATTCAATTACGACAAAGCCGGTTACTAATTTTCCTCGCTGACGATCCATTATCCACCCACGTAACTGCGAGCGCGTACTAATCCGGATGGTCTTCAGCGACGATGGGAGACCTTGGTTCGAGACTCCGAGCCGTCCAGGCTTACGTTCAGGGTCGACTTCAATTCGCAGTCATCGGCCACGCCCACGATTTACCTAATAAATCCCGGGTCACCTGTTACCCTCGCTCGTTACGGATTACTTTCCGGTTGGCCAGGGCTAAGGATCAAGAAGGAAGTTTTCAAACGAGCATCGTCAGCGTTATTAATCCTGACGGATCGATGCCAACGCGATCGAACTCACGCGCGCGCGCGCGCACAGGAGAGATTCGACGAGCGAAGCTGCTAGCAAAGCCGCGCGTGGCTGCCTTCTCGTTCAATTACAGTCGCAAAGCCAATTACTAATTTCGCCGACTGATAATCTATTATCCTGGCGCGAGTACATCAGGATCCCGCTATCCGTTTCTATCCCTACAGCTTGCACTCGGCTCGAGTCTCTCTTTATCCCCCCGCCTCACCCCTTCCCACCGCACCGTGCAAGACTCCACAGGTACACGAGCGAGTTCATCCACGTTCGTTTAAGCGCGTACTCGCTCAGGTGTTTCCCGCGCGTATGTTTGTATTAAGTCTCACCGCCGGGCGGCGAAGTATGATTATTCTCTCCGCGAAGCGAAACTCGGCGCGCACGGAATAATTCGAAATTCGCGCGCGCGCGCGCGCGCGAGAGTCGGCTCCGGGCGGCCACTTCTAATTGAGCAAATATAACGTCGCGTCCGTGCGTCCGACGGACGAGTTTCACGGACGGCGGATATGACACTGTCATTTCGCCGCTTTACCCTTCCTCCCACCCCCCTCTCACTCCCCCCACTCGCGTCCGTGTACTTCGCAATGCATGTACGTACACGCACGTACGTTACGTACCTACGTCTGCGTTCTAATAAGAGCCGGCGTGCGAAGTGCCGTGACTCGATGTGCGTCGAACAAACATGGGATTTTGCGCAAAATACTCCTCCGCGCGTAAAGTGGGAAACAATGGGCATTAACATGAAACGCACTGGACATAAGCCGCGCGGGCTAGTACGTTCGTTAAGTCGTTGCTGTTAAAACAAGAAGTTTCGTCAGTATCGGTTTTTATATTTTTGACAGTCGAATCGGGTGAAGGATGTCGTCCTGCGGATGCGTGACGTCATCGATTCATACCGCTTGTCCTGCCACGGTCCGGCATAAGTGGCCTCGTGGCATGGGCCGGCCGCAATTAACGATAAATAACGCGATAAGTTTCGGGCCCCGAGGCCTCGGAAGGCGGGGGGGGGGGGGGGGGGGGGGGGGCGGCGTGCGACGTCATTTCCTCTATCTATTGGACAACGATAAGTCGCCGCGACGTCGATTATTAATCCGTGCCTATCGGTAATTCTCTTCCGCGCTGCTGCGAAGCATACTTGCGCATGCACGCGAGGTAGTGTATGAATTTGCGGATAACTGGGAGCGCGAAATTCTGGGTCAGGCCAAATGGATTGGATTTGGCCCCCTATGCTGTACCCCCCCTCATCCCTCGAAGTCCTCCCCTGTTTCCAACCTCCCCCCCCCCCCCTCTCTCTCTCTGTCTTCGTGTCTCTCATTCTCTCCAGCCCCGTCTCTATCCTCTATCTCCAACCCTCCGTCCAGACGGGATTGCATGTGCGCCACTGGTATTGGAAGGGCGCCAATATGATACGACCCCGAAATGGGATTCAATCTGATTTCGGCTTTATTTATAGCCTCAATTCGATCGGTCGCCGAGAGAGATCGAAAGCGATCGACAGGGAATCGCGAGACTCGTGCGCGAACGTCTCCCGATGACGTAATCGGCCGACTCTCTTTCCATTCCGTTCGTTCCACCCGTCCCGTCCGCTTTTCCTTTCGACCGTTTGCACTACCGTTTCCGGCTTCTTCGGTTTTAGGACGGATCAGCGGTGATGGATCGTCTTGTTGACGAGCGGACGCCTTCATTTGCCGACGAGATTCGCCCCCCCCCCCCCACCCCTTTGTTTTTCCGACTCTCGGCCAACATATTTTATCGTCAATTCCGAGTTCGCGCACCGCGGCGCTTTATTGTTTCGAGGCAGTTTTATCGCGGCGGACTTAATAGTCGAAGTCTCGTCGACGGATTTAACGATGATTCTCCCGAGGAAGCGGACGAGCGTAAAGATTCTTACGCTGACGCGGTCGCGCGCCATTTGCCGAGCCGAATTTCGGACATCTTATTCGCTCCAACTACTTCAGTGCCGAATGTGGGTAGATTGGCCTTAACCACTATGGTAACAACTCTTCCGCGCTTTCTGATTTTGCGAGACGAAAGCTGATGGACCTGCGATTTCATCTTATGATCAGCTATTGACTCGTTTCCTCATCATAAACGTTTTCCGGCTTAAACATTGAAGTCCCATAAAAGTCAGGCGAAAATCTCGTAACGGAACGCTCCCCGCGAGGAGTTACACCGAGCCAGCGTAAATCCTTAATGCTACCCAGCGACGACCCAGGCACCATACTCTGGTAGAGCGTTAACGGTCAAAACAATGGCCGGATGAAAAAAACTGTCCACCGCTATGCATACAGCGCCATTGTCAACGATGCGCCGCGGACTCCGGGCAGAGAAACATTGTCCGCGAGCGCAAACTCCATAAAAGGGTCATCACCGACATCTGCTGGAAAGCGTTTCAGCCCCGGCCTCCGCTAACGCCGTAACTCCCACGCGACGCCTCGAAACCCATTGTCCAAAACTTCCTCCTTCTCCACGAGAGAAAAAACGTCAAGAATGCCTACTTAACGTCCACCGTCACTGGGCGTATCAGCCAGGCTACTTAAAAGGTCAAACTGCGCAGGGTGGTTTATCAATCGGCGACAAAGGAAAACAATGTTCCCGCATGCTGCTCGCGTCTCGACTATCTTTAAAGCACGAGTTTCCTACGGGACGCCATTCGTCCTTTCGGCGGGACTGGAACGCGAGAATGACAGTGCTAGGTCCGTGAACAAAGAGAGAGGTGTACACCGGAAGCTTGACCATCGTGCCGGTATCCGCCCGGTACGCGATACGCAGGGCCAGAAGGTAGACAGGTAGACTGGCCCGGGGAAAGAAGAGGAAGGAGGATGCGGGAGAGGGGGAGGATGAGGAGGAGGGGTCGACGTGCGACAATTATTATCCGACACTGTCACCACCCCTGTAACGATGTCGCGCGTTTGTCGTCGGCAGGAAGGTTGTAATCCCACATAGAGGAAAGTTGACCGGCGCGGTGCGCTAATTATAAGTTCGTTAATTGGGAAGTGGGTCCTCTCGCCCGGAGGTCGTGCGTGTTGCTCGCAGCAGCCAGGGCCGAGGGTTCGCCGGCGAAATCTAGAGGGATTGCCGGCAAAGGGGGGCAAGGTGGACGAGGGTGAAAATCACGCGAGACGACCGGGTGTTAGCCCTGGATACGCACTCGGCGAACCGGGGTGCAAAAAGTGAGTATCTCGGGTGGAATGGACCGTTTTTGTGGATGGCTGACTGACGGCGCTCGGTACTTGATAGCTTTCCGTTTCTGGGGGAAGATTGACAGCGCTTGAGATGGGAGCTGTATTTAGGCGGTAGGTACGGTATTAAGCACGTTGCTGCATTGTAGGTTCTTCGACGGGAGAGGAATGTGTAAATAGCCGTGAGGGTGAATATATATATGTATACATAGGTATATAGATGAAACATTAGTAAGCTTTTAAATAGAGATACTACGGTATGGTGGGGTTTTATTTTCTGCTCCCTTTTGGGTTGCATACATCTTTCTCTTATAGATCCCCTTTCTCCTCTCTGTATTTCATTTCCTTAATATAGGTACTACTGGTATCAGTAATAAGTATTAAATGGATAATATATATTAATATAACGAATGTGACAGTATACCACAAAGTTTTTGTATGTAAATATTTTGAATTGAAAATAAAATTATTTACTATTCAGTTTAAGAATAATATCATTTCGCGTATATAAGACTATAATAGTGATAAATATTAGGATAGGAGTGTTTCCTCAGCGTACGGAACGTCGACGTATTATTTCGCAGCTAATCTTTCCGAATGATTCTGGTAGCACAGCAGATGAGGGAACATCGTCCGGGATGGAATCGATTTGTCAGGTATATGACAGGGAGCGATTGGCCGGCGGCCGCTTCCGGGCTGGCGTTGTTTTCGCGAGTCCAACGCTAGGCTCGTTGACGTCACTCTACTATTCGCCCGGCTGCACGGGCGAGATATTTGCAATAGTAAATAGGGTGTCCATGATCCGCGCACCGCATCGACATGTCCCGCGTGACGATTTACTCGCGTCCGTCACGCGCCGTATTAACGAAATTACACGAGCGTCAGCTCGATTTCGCTCGATAAGCGACTCCATGACCGATTGACACACTACCTTCCTCGAATGTAAAGTTCCATTCTACCTGTACCTTCCTTTCTCGTCTCAACCCATCACTCGATTCGTTCCAGGACTTTAAAACGCGCCAGTTTTATTCGAACGCGCCTATTTATTTCTTCGCTGAATGTTGCGCGAAATTCGACGATTACGGATTTTTCGGCAGGAATTGCGTCATTCGCGGAGACTCCGTGACACGTGTAGAGAGAGTCGAACGACCGGCATCGGACGCCAAGTAGGACAAACGAAATTAGGGTCGCGAGCCGTGGATCGATCCAATCGAGAAATAAAGTAATGTCCGCCGCGTTGGCCTGTGTTCCGCAGCGGTCGCGTGCCATTTTGACACAGATAGCGAAGGACGCCGTTAAATTAGTCGGAAAAATCCAAATTCGCGGAAGGCGCTCCCTTTTGCAAATTCTCGCACGCGCGTCTATGTGGGACACTGTAATTTCGCTGCGGCCCTCGAAAGAAACGTATTCGGACCGCCGGACCGCTTATTACGAATTAAACCAGTAAGGTGCAGTGGGCCAAATCCGTACACGGGGCAAATCCGCACTAGGCCCTTATGTATTCGACTATACGTTGCATTGTACCAACTGTAAGGTAGAAATCTTCCTTCGGTCAGTATTCAATGGTTTGCATAGTATTCAACATAGGTGGCCGCCATGTCTTCTGTGATACCTCCGTTTAACTCGTTCGACAAAGTTCATATTACTAATAATAATTCCGCTTTTGTCCCATGATATAAGGATATAAGATTCAATCATTTTTAAACAGTTTTTGCCACAGTTTCGGGGCAAGTCCGCCCTAACGGCACTGTTTTTAATTTATTAAGAAAATCATAAGTTTCTGAAGATATTTTTAATTCAAATTAATGCAACGTAAAGAATAAACCAAGCGCTAAATAAAAACACTAAGATCATTAGGTTTTAGTGGAACAGATAGAAAATACATCAGTTTAAAGTAAACTTTACAATTTCTGGGTCGGTTTTACCCCACTCCACCTTACATCGAAGCGTGTCATTACGCTTGCAGGATCGCGAGGCTTGATACATCGGTAAGACAGCTTTCTATAAATAGGCCCTTTATCGCCGTATACGCGGTCGATGTTCGTAACGGGTTACGGCCGTAGCTCGGGTAGAAGGATTTTTCTATAAATCATGACTTCGTACTACAGTCACGTTAAGGCCAAATGCTCTCTCGCGCCGGTGGCAGACGAAATTTACGCCACGGAACGATGTTCCCCGGTTGTTAATAGCCCTTGTAAAGTTGAGCGTAGGAGGAATGCGACTTGTGCCATACGTTCCTCTCGGCTCATAACCGTTAAACGTATGAAACTGACGTAAGGCGCGAGTCGTGTCTGCTACATAAGTAAGTGCACCGGCGCCGAGCTATAACGCGTTCGCTGCAAATGGTGACAGGGCAATACTGCACGGAATACTTGTCTCTTGACAAACTGCCTTAACATTGACTTCGGCCAATCGAAACGGCGGTTGTCAACGTAATCGTTGGTTACGCTGCTGTCGTCGAAGATGGACGTAGCTTTGGTGGTTGAAAGGCGGGCTTTATCCAGTCTATTTTATAATTATATAAATATTCTATAAAATTGACTGAATAAAGCCCACCATTCAACCACCATACAACCATTCAGTCAACGATACTCGTACATCAGGACGTAGCTCTGTCCGCTAAGTCAACTATCGACGCTTCAGTGACTGAGACATGAAGCTAAGACAGAATGTTTGATAACTCAGGTCAAACGATCGTTACGCACACGTCCAACCTACATCCTCATATTAGCGCAAAAGCAGTAATGTACACCGAAACAGGAAAGAAGAAAATTCTCACATCTTCCCGAAAAACTTTTACATAAACCACACGTAATTCCGCGGAAACTTCGCGAGTATGCAAATGTAAAAAAATGTATGCTCTTGAAATTGTAACTTCGGAGTGTCAATAAGCAGGCAGTTTATGCCGTTTGCCCACTTCCTTTTCTCGATGACAGCGAAATACTCGTAGCCATAACGTCGTTTACGCTCGTGCGTACGTAGGTAGTCGTCGGCGTCGGCGTCGTCGTTGTCGTCGGCTAGACAAACGTACCGACGACGTCAGGAGGGGTGGAAGACGACGCTCTAAACAAAGTGCATCAAGCCATACGAGATGTTTCCCTAACGCGTCGGCGTTATTTCAAGGGCAGTTAAGTCCTAACGACCCGCCCTTCACTCCCCCTCGCCGTTAAAGAAGGCAGCGGGACGTCGCGAGGACCCCGGCTATATTCGAGGCTGGGGCGAGAGGGGGGGCGCGCGAAATGTCAGGATCAAAATCCCATTGGGGGCGTTCGTCTACGGGGCAAGAACATTTTGTAAGGGTAAACGCGCTCAGGTTCTCCCTTCCGACGTCGCGACGCCGCATCGATGCGCGTCTTCGCATGCAGGTCGCGAGTCCTCATTTTTTGGCTCAAGCCTCTGGAAGACATTTTAATTCACCCTCGTAAAGGCGAGAACGTCGCGTCTACCGTACGAGAAGAAAGGGGGATGAATATTTTTTTGTGCTTCCCTCATACCGGGTAACTCAATTGTCGCCGGACGCCACCGTCGTCCGCCCGGACGCCAAAAAGGGTGCATTAAGGGTGAAACGCTTAAGAACGCGAGTAAACCGGATAATTCAGGACGCGCGCCAGGCACACGACTTGCACGGGAAGCTTCGCGAGTCCCGCGGGACGCTGCTGACAATTAACAGCGGCGAAATCAACATTTTTACCCCCGCGGCCGAATTAAATTGTCTAGCTCGCGGATCGAAGAAAGAAGCCTTCTTTCTTCACCCTTTTCTGCGATGACGCTTTCATCTGTTCCACTTACGTACACTCAACTAGTCGATAAAAACTCGTACCTCCCTTATTACTCACTGAATCCAAGCTTACCCCTTAAAAACCCTAATCGTCCCCTACTTCGTCAATACTCGGCAACGAGATACTGCTAAACAAGCTTGACAATTAGCGACAATGGCCGAATGGAATATAGGATGCGACAAAACAGGGATTCCGACCAGTCGCTGCGCGGCGTACGACTCGCGACGAGCGCAAACAAAAGGGGGGGTAGCGCAAAAATGAACTTTCCGCATTTCCCCTCCCTCCCCCGTTTCATTTCCGACCTGAAATTAGCCGCTCCCGCGGAGTCGCATTCTCGAAGCTTTCGCCTACGCGGAACCGTCGGCGAGGAATGCGGGGGCGGAAAGTAGGCATAGCATCCAATTCCTCCCCCTCCCACAGTCGTCGTTATTATATTCGAACGCACATTAATGTCCTGCCATTTCGTTTCCACTCCCCCGTACAAAAGGTTGGCAATATAATAAGATGCGCAACGGCGCGTTGAGCCGTGCTGTTGCTCGTTGCAGCTGCTGGATGCTAATTGTTCTCCCGGGCCTCCGCTCTCACCAGCCCTCCCCCCGCCAACCCCTTTTCAGCCCCTCTGCCATCTTCCGCCATCGCGGAAATTATAATTAGACGGAGCAATCAGCGATTCTGTCTCGTGCGCGAGAAATTCCCGCTTGGACGTCTTAACGAACGGGACCCGTTGGCGAAATGAGGAAGGCGTCCGATGCGAGCTTGCCTTTCGTTTTTTTTGTCGGGCTGTTTTGTGCTTGGCTGATTGACGGGAAGGGTGGATAGAGTCTAGCATCCGCGTTTGGCCGCAGATGAGAAATCGTTGATACAAGGATCAACAATGAAATTCATTTGAATTTCGGAAAGAATACTTAAACGTACGAGTATCTCAAAGAAGTAGGGTTAGGATTTAATTTTAGTTATTTGCTACTCAATGATAATGTAGTTGATTATTTTTGGTCAGTACAGGGTAACGTAGGTATCTTAATATTCAAGCGGCGATTGTATGAGTATTTATCGTGGAAGCTTTTCACGGGTGTTCCGCGTCGACGGGTTCCAATAATTAAATTTCCACCCCCCAGGTACTTCGGTGGCGGGACTCGGCACTTCCGAATCGCTCAATTTGCAGCGAACGAAGGACGCAAACAGCGCTCGCGGTCCATCGCTCGCCAGATTGCGATTGGCATCCAGCGAAACGAAGACATTCGTCGCGACAAAGGTGAGCAGCGGCATCAGGCATGGTAGTAGGGTTGAGATGTGGGGGGGGGGGCGGGGTCGCATTGAATCAGTGCAAAATTCGATTAAGCGGCAAGTTTATCGAGTCGAAACTGCGCTGGCGCGCGGGCGCGCTCGTGCTTGTCTCAGAATTCAAAGCAGTCCCCCCGTTTCGACTTGGGCCGAAGATGTTGACGGGCAGCTGAACGACGTGCCGGAAACTTCGCCGGCTGAAGTGAGGCTACCCCTTTCGGGAGGGCGGAAATGAGCGTTCAACCCTCCCCCCCCAAGAACCTGCGCTCACCTTCCTGCAGTAAGAATCGCAGCCGAACGAAAGATACCTCCGGCCGAGAACTCTTACACCGAACGACGATTCGCATTCTCAGCCGGCTCTCCCACGAATTCCACCGTGGGATGAGATGGGAAAACATTCGGGACGCGTAATTTCCATCGCGGGCAAACTGCGGAGAGTGCATCGATTGCATACGATTCGCTTTCGGTACGAACTCTCGATCTTCGATATGCACCGAAAATTTAAAACAATACGATTATGTAGGTTAGAGATTTTCGATGTAAGGTCTACCTTATTCGTTCGAGATAAGTGAAATAACTTTGCGAACATTTACTTTGGATGTTAGATATGCATGGAAGTTTCTTGGAAACGTTCCGTCAGCCAGCGAAACTGTTCGACGGGAGTGTGTGACGGTGTACGTGACAGAGGGGGGAATACGATAATGGAGGGCGCTTAAGAAGAAAAAAAGGAGTGATTAGAGAGCGGAGCACGAAGCGTGCCCGAGCGTGGGGCGACACACTTTCTAACTGGAATGGATGCGGGCGGGTTGAAAACGTGGCGCGGTGCTTAAAGTTGAAGCAAAGTTTTGGCGCGGCGCGAGAATGTGGAAGGGTGCGAGCCAGTCGAGGGGGTGGAAGACGAACGAAATGCGAAGGCTACGGAGTGTGCCGGAGTTCCTGATAGCGGAATGACGAGGAAAATGGAAATGTTGACGAGCCTTTTTGAACTCGCCCGGTATAATTTACGTTCGAACTTTTCGAGCGCCTCTCGCTGTCTGACGGCTACCGATTCAGACGCGGGAAAGTAAACGCTTGTTCGGATATCCGGGAGCCATTGGCCAGAGAAAGTAGACGAAGGGATGCCAAGAGTGTCAGACAACCGTTCTGCCAGATGGCAGGTCCGGAAAATTACACTTTACACGCCGAATCGGTTGCACGGCGGAGTCGGTTAATTGGGTCGACTTCTCGCTTCTCGCTAATTTCATATCTGCGCGCGCAACAATGACAGCTAATATCGTGCCCTGTAATGCGCTTCCCCCGGAGGATAACTGTCCTGCCGTACAAGTACTACCGGACTAACGGGCGATATTTACTGCGCCGCGCTCGCGGCCATCAACCTGTTTGCTTTACGTTCGGAACAAACGCGCATTGATCGGCACGCGCGCGACATCGTACTTTAACGTCGCGTGCAATTCGAACTGATAAACGAGGCAGTCATTAAGACTGCCAAGAATCATCCGACGCGAAGTCCGCCAATGTCCCATTTTTGGGACACTGTTTCAAATTGTTTTGCTTTAATGACTGCAACTTCTAAATGTAAAGTTAATTTCATTTTTTATTTTTGTATTTTTGTATTACCGGCGGATAATGGGTTGAACACCGACTCATTTCCAAGTCCCGCCCGAATAATTATTTTCACGCAGACATTATGTTTTAAGTATCCAATATTTTTGCGATCGAGAGAGCAAGAATTATTTCGACAAAATAATACTGATGAAGGCTGCCGAGCGTCTCCGACGCTGCCCGAGCGAACCCTAATACGTTGGAAAATGTCCAAAGTATGAACACGGCGACGATATTAGGTACGGCGGCGGAGCCGGAATTTTGAAACTGTCGGTGCCCGAAGTTGAGAGCGGCTCGCCGTTGGAAAAGGAACCAATTGCATTATCGCAGTATCGGGCCGAGTGCCACTTTGTATTCAATATGCCGCGGCGACGTTCTCCGCTTATTGTGCGGGGCATTATTATCGTCGGTGTGACGACAAAGTCGGGGCCGATCGTCGAGCGAACCGAACGGGGGGTCGGCCAGTTCGAAAGAAAGCATCGATTAAGAACCCTTTTGCGCCCTGCGTCGACGCAGGGAGGGCGGCAAAAACTTGCCAATCGAATTACCCCCGGCAAGTAATTTTCCGATCGCCGGCCAGCTAGTCACTTCGCTTCGCCTATTTGTTCCCGGCTTGAGTCACCCCCCCCCCCCCCCCCCCCCCCCTTCGTAATTAGTGTAAGTTTCTTCCGCCTTCGTCGCGTGAAAAGTTTCAAAGTGACGGGCACGAATGAAGATCCCGTTCGGCGGGATCTGCACGATAACTTTTGATCGTCCGCCATCGATAGTGGCGCGAGGGGGACAAAGTGTAATTCCAATTTTTTTCCGCTGACAAATACCGACGCCGCTGAGAGATTCTTAATCGTTCGAGTCCCAGGGGTCATTGGAGAAATACGATCGAAGCGTGACGAATAGCATGATAGTATTTGTTTCAATCGATTGCGAACACAACTAAGCGATGATAGCGTTACTTGTACCTACAGACTGTGAGCACACAGTTGAGGGTGAATTTATCGCTGACGGCCTTCACTTCTAACTTGACTTTAGTTAAATTTTTAGTTACTGTCGCGACAGCAGGATAAACGTACAGAGAGGGAAAATACAAAACGTCTGTAAGCTACGAGCTACAGGATATAAGTGAGCTCGCCAGTTCGAATATCGTTAAACATTAACGGAAGGTGACAAACGATCTCTAGTTTGGCCAATAAGCCACATTTTCCATCTGAAGCATACTTAAAGATCAGAAAAGATAATTCTAAACATCGCTTGGCGAGCATATCTTTCAGACCATCGCGTTACTATTATACTATACTGCGTGATAATCACACCGTCAGTTGTTCGACAGCGTTCAAATGAGTCTTTTCGACAGAAAATCTAAATAGCAAGATTGTGGTCCAGAATCCAAACAGTTAAGCAAACTTGACTTTCGACAACAAACGTCACGTTATTCGAACAACGTCGTGCACAGACTCAACCCGGCAGACATTTTGGACTCCCTCATTGAGCGAAGCCTGAATGAGAAGAACGACGGAGGCCCGATGGAAGTCGCGCAGAAATTCGCGATACCGAGACGGACGTCGTCATTCCGAGGGCACGCTTCCGGTGCCGGGCCGTTATCCAAGAATCGAGCCTCGCCCGAGCTCGTCATCGGGAGCTCATTAACGGCGGTCGGGCGGCGTGTCGGAATGATAATTATCGCGGAAAGCAGCCGTGCGCCCGCACGCTCGCGCGCGCCATCTATATGTCTGAATAAACAAAATACTCCCGGCCGCCCTGACTTAGCATAATAATTAAGTACCGGCGCTGGTCGGAGGAAGGTGCTGGCGTTGGCGTTGAATTAATTCGTCCACAATGGGACGGGAGGCGGAGGTGGCGGCGGAGGAGGACGAGGAGGAGGCGGAGGTGAGCCACGGTCGAGATGGTAGGCAGAGAGACCGACTGTTAGCATAGGTCCTGAAATAATAATTCTCGCAGGCTGTTTGCTAACGAGGTTACCGGGGCCGAGATTATTCCCGAAGTGAGTGAAAAAGGGTAGAACGTGGCAGGCCGCGAGGATGGGACCTCGCGGGAAAGTAAAAAGAGTTCCGGGTGGAAGGGGGGCGTGGATCCGTTGAAAAGGTGTACCCTATTCGTCGTACAAATTCAACGAAATCCGAGTCGCAACGAACAGAAGATGATAATCAAACCATATCAAGAACGAGAGGTAAGAAGAAATATGGAATCGTGATACGTTGACAAAACAAGACGACCGTAAATACGAGAAGAACTCGAGCTTAACGTGCCAGAAATCACGAGGATAGGTGATCGAGAAGTTGGCCAATCGCGATACGAACGTGCAGACGGCGAAGGGGTGCAAGAGCAAAGAGGGTGGAAGGAAAACAGGCGAAGACGAATTGCAAAATGAACGAGGCGAACAAACGAAATGGGAAAGCCGCTGGAGCGTGCGAACGGCAATTAAGTTCTCGGAAAGTCCATCTCCGGGCGCTCTAACCGATGATCGGAACTTTTCCAGAAGGACGGTCAGCGCGGAAAGACGCGCGATCTAAAATTCATTGCCTGCAGAAGGTCCGGGTGGTTCCTTTTCGCGCTCGGCGCCTGAACGACTCCTATCCCGACATTATTTACATTGCCCCCAGCCTCCCCCCCCCCCTCCTGGCAGAAGCGCGCCAGAAGGAAAACAATTATCGCATCCCTCCCCCGCCCGCTTGCGCGCAACTTCCGCGAGTACGTAAACGAGGGATCGACCGCGGTCTCGTCCCGTGCCATTTCCAATTTCCCTCGGAACGTTCGACGCCGCTGCGTCGAGTTCGTTCCACGGCACTTTCGAGAATCCGAGAAACTTTTGCGCTACGTTAAAATATCGCGCTCCGGGTGTACAACGTTTGCCGGCGCACATTTTTAGAGTTGCATCGCAAATTGTATTCGCTGGGGAGGGTAGGAGGCAAGGGGTTTCATTGTTAGTTTCGTATTCGTTCAGGTGTGGCGTTTAACGTTTTATCATTTAAGTACTTATATAGTACTTTCGTAAATGTCTGGTAGGAAGATTGATTTACGATGTTGAGGAAGAATTGTGTAACGTTAACCGAAGTCAGAGCTTTTGAGTATTTGTACGTATGTAGGGGTCGTTAATTGGACCGTTTATTTTGAAAGTGGCATAGGTCTATTTTTTAAAGATAATACCATATCACATCTGATAAGATGTAATCTAATAAAATATCACATTTACAGATAATAAGATATCACATAGGTAATAAGTGATAACTTTTTATTTATGTAATTACACATTTTTTTTTTTAAATAGACTTGCAACACTTAAAATAAACGGTCCAATTATCGATCAGTTTACGTTCACTCGGTCTCGTGATGTTTTCCAAAGATCTGGAAATAACGAGCGCGGCACGTTTTAACGCATTCGTCGCCGATTATGTTTATCAGAAGTCGCCTTTCGTCGGCCGAACGTTTTTACGGTTATTGCGGAAACATCGACGATCTGTCTCGCCGATTCGCTAAACGATAGGACACTTGGTCGCGACCGCCAACGAGGTCAGCGCTTTTACACCGCCGGCCGAGATCTACGCCCGTGCAGCTTAGCACGCTCGCCGACTTTATTTCACTCTGTACTACTGCCAAAGTAGCCTGACCCGGTTAAGCGGCCTGACGCCGCACAATTTACGCTGGACAGTGGACTTTCAGCGTTACGTACTTCTTCTCCCGCCGACCTACACTTTCCTGACACTATGTCCGTTCAACGAACAGTGTCAAATTCGAGCGTCAGACTTCATACCGGTCCATTATCGTTTTAGAACAAATATGCGACTAGCCAACCCGATTACTAGAGCACAAATCCGGGCAAATACCATTTCAAATACGGTAAATTTTTTTTAATAGCAACCGCACTTATGTAAGGAATGTTATAATTCACCGTTTACAATTTTAATCATATAATTATCACAAATCATCTTCATTCAAAGGAATTATTTTTTTAATTTTATTTTTTATTTTTCTGTTACCATTATGTTTTTATTTTGTTCATCTCAGTTATATTGTTATATAGTTCATAGATTATAATTTTTGTTACGTCCGTTCACCTGTTCACTTATATTTGTTATACATCTCTTACTTTTAGATTCTCTTGTACTTGTTTCTCGATATGTACCTATTATCTAATTTTGTATATTCCTTGTAAAAGGGGCATCTGCCCGTCAAATTAATAATAAACAAATAAATAAATTATCGTCCGACAAACGATTTTCCGTAATCGGTGTCTACTTCGTGGCTCTTCATTAGCCGACTGAATGAAAATTAATCGATAAGCGTCGATAAAGAGCCTCAATCCGCGATTTATGAATCGGAAACAATCTGCCATTCTCACGATTCGGATACCGCATTGAACTTTTTCCACCCATTTATCGCTCGGGAGGGTGGGAGGTGGGGGGCGGAAGCGTGTTTGCCTTAACGCGAACCGCGCTCGAAAGAATGCAGTTGCGCGAGAGTTGCTAATCTGGGTCACTCGATAAAATCCACCGCATCCGGCAACAATGACGGTAATACTCATTAATCAGAGGAACTCTTTCAGGGAGAGCCGCGTAATGAGGAGGCAGGCGGACTATTGCGCTGCAAATCGCGAGCGCCGTTCGCATCGACGCTCAGCGTCGTTCGTCGCAAAAAAGACTGTGCACGTCAATGTGCGAGAAAAAGCGAGCTCCGTGCATTGGCCGACGAATGGCGCCCCCCATAAAGCCACTTTGCTAATTTTGTATCACACGGCGTGTTACGGAAATAGCGATAGCCATAATAGTTGAGCAAACCCTTAGGTTTTTGGATGTAATATAATAATAATAATGTAATAATACGCCGATATTGTTCGAAATAACAATTGTTATTTCGTATTTTGTTCTTATATTTATAAGATTACTTCAAATTTTTATGAGGTTGAACTGGCAAGTTAAATTAAACTATTTTTGTGTTGCTCTGAAAAACAAAGAAACGACATTTAAGTGTTTTGGCTCATTTGTCAATTCGTTTTTTAACCTTTGTTATCTAATTTGTCATCAATTTTTCTGTTACATGCTATCGTTAATCCTACACGTGGTTGTATTTACCATAGTTTATTCCTTCCGTGTAAGGTGCTCATTACTTTACTCGCATGGGGCGCGGCAGAAGTCAAGGTATAAGAAATACATTTTCTTTACATATAAAAAAAAACTCAATTTGTGACAAAGGATTGTTTCACGATTCCGGAAGGAACCCATCGTCCCTTTATCTTTACCATTCCTATCACAATCACCCTCCTCCTCAACACCGCTGAAATTTCATCGCCAATGATATCTTACCGTCGCAGATCCGAACGTCATAAACAGTCGCAGGCACTCAGAGACACTTACGCGAAATATAAAGCAAGCCGTGCAAGCTGCACTCGCACAACCCCCGTAATTCGACGAGCCCTTCCTCAAACCCCCCCGCGTTCCGTGAGAGACAGCGGGAACGTATGACGAAAGTTAAGGAACACAGTAATCGTTCGCCAGTAGGCCAATTACGGCGCGAAGTAAAATTGCAGTCGACTCGCGACCCGGCATTACTTATGACCCGGACTTACATTTACAGAGTCAGCGCAACTTTATCGCCCGTTCGCCCCCCCCCCCCTCCCCTCTCTCTTGGTCGACGCTCCCACTAAATGATGATACTCTTTATTACCCGTCCCACCGTCGGCGAGCGCCAGTAGCGATATCAGCGCAGAAGTTGGAGGCCACCTTGTCCGACTTGAGCTCGACTCGTACCACTGACGTCTACCAACGACTCGATGGTACGTCTCGGACCCCGCCAGTAACTGTGCACTCCTTCCAACCTAATGGCCGCTGAAACGGGCGCGCGGAATAATTCGTCAGGGGCAGAACTTGAACGGTAATTTGTTATCGCCACCCCCTCCCTTCCCCTCCCGGGGCTGCGATTAGGCAAGAAGACCTTTTGTGCGCGGCCGCGATTTCTGCCGGCCGCTTTTACGGACTCGCCGTTAAAAAAAAAAGAACAGCGTGGAAGAAAAAAGAGCGCTCGTCAAACGATTAATTGCGCACTCCATTTTTCCCTTGTTTACGCTCATGCATTTTTACAGGCTTCCACCCGGCCGCCCCCCTCCTCTCGTCCTCGTTATTTATGTTGTCCCGACGTTTTTGCCGGACGCCCGTTAATACCGTCGCCGAAGTGGCTTCGGTTTTTTGCCACCCCCCGCACGATTTTCGACTCTCATCCGCCGGAGTTAAATGGAAGCGCATTATGGCTTTTAATGCGATGCCGATGGGGATGGAAAGCGTGCATTGACGAGTGTCGTAAAGGGTTGGCGAGGGGAAGTGGGGATGAATGACGGCGGGAGGGATGTAACGAGAGGGTAAGTCTCGACGAACAAGGCTTTACGGCCGCTCGAAGGTGGACCGACGTCGACGATGTTCGAAATTAGCTGCTCATCGAGAGTGGCTTACAAGCTCGCCGCTAGGCGGCATTATCGGGCAGAGGGGACACGTCGAACTATCCGATATGGCGAGCGTCGTTAATTAAAGTGCACTTTCCGCCACGGCGCGATTCAACTTCCGGTGATCGCCAGGACAAATACGAGCGGTCGACGAATATGTTTAAACGTACGGCCGCTGTAACTAAAAGATTAACGTTCTGCGATTTTAATTTCGCAGATCGCCCGCCACCTCTGTTCTCTCACTTTTTCGCGGAAATGTTTACAGAGTGCGCAGTGCCAGCGAATTCGCCGGAAGCTGAATTACGTCGGCATCTGGACATGAGCAGTCGAAACAGTCGCGGACATTTGTCGCGTGTCAAAAGCACGTATCGTTCGCGAAACATGAAGAAAGCTCGTAATAGTCTCGCAGCTTAAGGTTCCGATGCGTCTTCCTTCCCCTTTTAGGAAAATGTTCAATGTCAGTCAGCATGTCAGTGATTTTTTTTCAAATTTTTTTATTCACTAGATTCCGAGAAAATGGTGGGAGAAGCGGACAGTACATTTTACACCCGCCCCTACAGTCAAGATACAAAGATAAAAATTCACAAAAATGTTTCTTTCTCCGTAAGCTATCGAATAGCTCGTTCAGAATTTCAATCGGTTTGGAGGCACATTTCACCGTCTTAACCTGCTGTGCCCTTTGCGGTGACCAGCCCTCGGATACGTTCCGCGACAAATTAGCAAAACGCTTCAGTGCTATTATTGCTTGAATATCGAGGAACGAGATCGAGGATGCGATATTCGCAAGTGCGGACTTCGATGCCATCAAAGAGAACGAGCGAGATGACGTACGTAAGACTCCTGCGTTGTTCCGAACTTGGCGAACCGTGCAATCAGCAGACCGAGGTAGGAACGGTGCCTGCACAATTAAGTCATCGGGATCGTTAGACGGCTGAAATTACAGTAAACTAGGACGGGCACGTAAGGTGCAATTACGAGGACGAACGAGACCTCGAGTCAGCACTCGGACAGTTAACGTCCGATCCGCGATTTAATTGATTCCAAAAGTCGCGACTCCTTCGCTCGCCTTATCTCAATACGCGAAGAATTTCATTAGACTCGACTGGCACTAGCGCGCAACTCTCGCGCGCAACTTTCGCGTTCGAGTCGACGAATCTGCCGAAACGCTGCATTTTCATAACAAAGTTTTTTTACAACAAATTCTCACGGCAGGGTGCGCCTTTTTCCGTCGGTTTACGATCCCCACGGCGAAAACTTTGGAGACGACACGGTACACGATAATCCTTCATTAACGCTAGAGGGTGGAGGGTGGGGGAAGGAGCACTTCGTCCGAAGGGAGAGGGGAGCGGGCTAGAAAATTGAACACCTAAAACGCCGGGCACTTTGGAAGTTGCCAGTTTAAATGGGGCGCAAACGAGCGTGTGCCGCTTTCCGTCCCGCTTTCGTTCTACGCTTTCGTAGCGCCCCGCTCGGCGCGGAAATATGTTTGGCGAAACTTTCTTTCGCCCGGGCGCCGGGGCGTCATTTTTAACCCTCCCCACCCGGCCATCGGCGGAATGTCGGTGCATCTGGACGCGGCGGCGAAATATGACGTTATTTACGGGGACGCGATAAAAATTGTGCCCCCGAACTGAATTTTTCCCGCGGACGGCGCCGTCCCGAGTTTTGCGGGCAGGAAGGTTCATTCGGGACCAAATTTACGATTCGGACGGCGAGCAACAAGTCGATTTGCCAGCTTTTAATCTATTTATCGTCCTTACCTCTGATCGCTCGAACCGGGCAGAGAGAGAGTGAGTGTGAGAGAGTGAGAGTGAAAGAGGGAGAGAGAGAGAGAGAGAGAGGAAGGGTGGGTGGGACGGAGAGAGGGAAGGTAACTTTTAAGTGGATCACACGCACGATCCGATTCGTCGAATCCTTTCGACGGGAGCAGCCCGCGCGCGCGGCGCAAACTTTTACAATGGAAAGTTATCGCATAAAGCACACCGACGACCGTACGTACTCCCCTCTAATGTACACTAACCCTTATTTATGCCCTCCTGGCTAAATCACTCGCGCCGTTATAACGGGTCAGGCCGGCCCGTGTAGGTTAAATTCGACGAGATCGTGGAAAATTCGACCCAAATGCCACTGGCGCGAGGAATTTCAGACTTTCCTTTTTCCGCTCTTCCTCTAGCCTTGCGAATTAGAATTATTCCTCTGCCCCCCCCCCCCCCCCTTCAGCAGGCCAATTTTGCCCCGTAACAGTTCGTCGCACGTGCGCTACTGTCGACAGGTTAATAAATTCGCTTATTAAGCGTAGCGAACGTAAATTGGCGGGAATCGTTTTCAACCGCGGGCCGGAAGTTAATCGGCGACAATTGAAATCGTTCCTACCGGGATACTCGAGTTCTCGCCTGCGGGAAGTAGGCAGAGCATCCGTCGCACTTACCTGTATCGTATATTCCGCGAGCGGGGTCGTAAGTTACGACACGTAACGCCGCCGCCGCCGCGTAGGAACAACGTATTCCGCCGTTCGTACGACAAGGTCGTTCTGTTAGTCGACTTATGGTGCGCCACAGTCACTAATTTTCCGGAACTAACCCGCGGCGTAAATCCGCGCCGAGATCGCGGCTCGCGGAAATTGTGAAACGGATGTTAATAAAATCGTTACACCCCTCACGTCCCTCGGTACGAATCCATGGCGTCCATCTTTGGCGGCCGACCTTCACAGCCGATGCGTAAGAAAAGTTTTCACATTACGTCCGATGATCAAGACGTATTTCAGCGAGAGAAGGATTCCTGTACCGCAACCTGAATGAGATTAGCTTTCGTAAGCGATGTTTACGCCGTGAGCGTATTGCGTCGTATCTCAAAATTTTCGCGCTGGATATTCATGCGATCGAACGACGAGCTCGAGAATAATCGTAACTAACTGCGCGAGCTGCCCTGGAGAGAGTACATTCTTTCGCCAGGGCAAAATCCGCGACTAAGCGATTCCCTTTCGAAATCAAAGGTCAGGGCTCGAGGTACGCTCCGACCGCGACCGGAAATACGCGCATCCCTTTTCACCGGGATAATACATGCAAATATAATCCGGCGGGCTTTCACGGTGCATTTAATGTTTCACGAGCGTGCAGAATGGATACTACGCGCTGGCGCAGCGTTAGGTGCGTTTACTCTCTCTCTCTCTCTCTCTCTCTCTCTCTCTCTCTCTCTCTCTCTCGCTGCTCAGTCCCTCTCCCTCTCCCTCCCTCATCCACCTTTTTCTCCCTAGCGGAAGATTCTGCGCCGGCGAACGAGAAAAGGGGCCATCCACCCCCGCCCGGCGCCGGTGTAATCATGTAAATAGCATAAATTTGCGAGTCCTCGTAAAAACGAGTAGGATATTACTTGGCTAGGTGAGAAAGGTCCCCTGAAATGTGGCCCGCGCGTAAAACGCACCGCATGGCCGATCTACCCTCCGCCTCCGCCCTGCACCTCCGCCTCTCCCTCCTCATCTTCCTCTTCAGCACTCTCCCGCGCCACCCTCCCCTGCCGGTCCGATGATTTGTTATTATTCGCGCGCATTAAAGCGCGTTCGCTTGTACCGTTGCCCGAGCATAAATTGTGCACCGTACAATGGCGTGTCTGCCCGGGACCGAAGTCAGCCACGGGAGGGCAAGTTTCTTGCCCTGTTAAGCATCCTCCTTTCCCACCCTTGGCCCATACGTGATATCCGCCGTGATACATCGTCCGACTGGGCACTCTTCACGTACACTCGTCTCGATATCATTCGAACTGTGAATGAGAAGGCGTTGGATTGGATTGATATATCCAAAGAAAATTATCCGAATGATTTATTCTCAATTGCGTGGTATGCACTACACTCGACAAAGCTCACTGAGTGATGAGCTTTCCGGGGTCATTATAGGCCCGGCGAACAAAATCTCACATACGCTGGCCTCTCCCCGCAGGCCAGAAGTCTTCCGAAGGTTTTCTTGACTATAAAAAAATGGCCCGGCGAAAAGCGCAGACAATCGCAAAGTGGGAGGGGATAGCCTTCCACTGTTTTCGGCAAACGTGCATTGAAGAAACGTTGCAAGACGTGAATGCCTTAACCTATTACCCGCCACAAGTCAAAAAGTAAATAAAATTAACTGTATATGTTTAGAAATTGCACTTCTTAAAAGAAAACAAATTGAAACTGTGTCCCAAAAATGGAACACTGGTGGATAATGCTTTAAGTCGCCACAGAACGATAGAATTCATATTCCGTGCTTTAGCGGGCACGCTCGCGACCCTCGATGTTTTCGAAAGGACGAGAGCCGGCCACTTGCCTACAGGTTTGCGCGGAGTTGAATGAAATTTATACACTCGATTCCGGAGTGCGGCACGGTAAGCGGGCTCCGCGTACGGGACCGCGCTTAGAATTTAATTGCCTCCATCTTTGTGTTCCCATTGCGCGCAGAGCGGTCGACGGGAACGTATTGCGCCCAGGCTTCGACTAGTTACCGAGCTAATTATCGAAACTTCCAAGTTCGCCCGGCATTTATTCCGGATTTAGCCGAGTAACAATGGGCGAATTCGCATTGTGCGCGAATCACGAAACGAGCGTCAACTGCTAAGGAGACTTATTGGTCGGAGAGCGTACGAAATATCTATCTTTTCGGTTTTTAACACGTTCTGTGCCGCGTGGGACGTATGCGACCCCCGCTGAACTTTTCCGCTCAGGCCGCTTGCAACTCGTCTGGTAGAGTAAACGTTCGATGTGTTGGTTAAACTAATTCCTTAAAAATGAAATTTATTGCTTTGTTGTCCAATGCATATTAAAATTTATACTCTTCTCTTGCTACTTATGGCTTTGTACTATTAAAAATATGTAAAGCGTACGTCAAAAACGAGTTTATTTAATTGTAAAAGTGTGGGTCGTATACGCCCCACGCGGCCTGAACGGAAAGTCTTCAAAAATCGGACCGGCACAGAACGTGCTAATAGAATTAAGGTCGCATAGGAAGAGGTGTGAGAACGTCGAGTGGATTTCTTTGACCTAGGACGCGTTACGCGGGACGCCTAATCGAGTTTGCCTCGGGCGACGTTACTCAGCCACTTCACGAATCCGTTATCCGGGAAAATAGTGATCCGACGCCAGACAGCTCGCAGTCCCGAAGTGGGTCGCAATTTTCGGGAACGGTAATCCTTATTTGCTCGGCCGCGTAATCGGCCGTAAGTTCGCGCATATCGCGCGTACGCGTACTCCCGTCGCCTGTAACGTAATAACTGGAGCAAATTCGGTCGACTCCGCTGCGGGGTGAGAGGGTGAGGATGAAGGGAGTCGAATGTTTACTGTGTTACGTCGGTTATCCCGTCGTCGTTGCGGCGCCAGGATGAAGCAATGGTTGACTGTTTCTTACCGTCATATACATGATCGAAATCGTATCAAAAGGAATGGCCATGTTTTTCAAACGTGTATAAATTACACATGTACGGCGCATGAAATTCAGCTATCCTCTCAACGTGCGATTCAGACGATTGAGAGGGGGTTCGAACGCGGTTAAAAATGGCCCGGCAGTGAATTTATAACGTCCGACCCTTGCATAGTCGCCCGTAGGCTCGTACAAATTGAAACCCTTGCCCCAAATCGGTGCCATCTTTCGCAACGAGCTGCTCTCGCTCTTGCGGGGTGAAGCGCGTCGTCGCATTTTTCCGACACTCCTCTTTTCCACCCCTCCCCGAACCCCGCCCGGGAAAGTGCATTACGCGACATCTTCTTTCCCGTGGACCACGGTCAGGGGTGGAAAAATAGCCAAGATAAGTTTGTACCCGCGGGGGCAGCGATTCTCAGGAAGGGCTCGGTAGGTGGAGAACGTCGCTGCCAATGTTCGTACTCACACTCACACACAGACACAAACAGACACACAGTCCATCCTTCCACCTCGTACGTTCCACCATGTGTGTGTACGTACACTTCATCACGTACAGGGTGTTCCCGGTCGACCCAGCGTCATTTCGAATAAAAATAACTCATTAGCCTGACCCAAAAACTCGAGAAAATTCAGCTCGGGAGGGGTTGAGAGTATACAGCGTCACGCGCAACTACGTTAAACTTCCGGCGGAAATAAGTGAGGAACGATAACATTCTTTGGAACCACTTGCCTCGAACAAACTCTCCTTAAAGCGAACCGCCAACATCCCCATCGAAAATATCTATCACTCAACCCCTTCTAACAACCTCTTACAGCGTACTTCGCTCATATATTACGCGTACCGAGTTCCCGGCGAGTACCGGAAGCGATCGTGAAGATGGCATCGATCTATTTAGGTAACGCGGCACGATTCTTCGGCGCAGCCCCTGTATATGCACCTTCTCTCACACATACTCTCTCGCTGCTTTCACTCGGATGCGCCCGAACGTAATGTGTGCACAAGCTCGCGTCGCACTTTCAACACTTGGGAACTGAATGTGAGAACACAGGAGGAACATACGTGGTATACACGAAGTACACACGAGACACATAGGTACTATGCACGCACACGCGGAACAGGCATGGTCCCCCGTCAATTTCCACTTTTCCCTCAACATCCCCCCCCCCCCTCTGGCGCCCCGCGCGAGCCTCTCGGACTTTTCTACCGTAAGCGAAAAGCTACGCTCGGATGGATGAAATTGCATTCTCTTCGGCAGCGTAACGGTCTCCCGAGTCGGCTGCAGCGCGAGGGACATTTCCATGACGCTGCGGGGGCGGGCGGAGATAAATTCGAATTGCCCAAAGAACGGCCGGCGTGCGTTCTCAAACGAAGCTCGTCGAGTGGCTTTTCGAAAGCTGCCTCCGGCGCTGAGAGCCTTCGATGAGATTGGAGGCGCGAGGGGGTAACGTTACGATAAGTACTGTCGGCCTCTTACCGACGGAACCTGTCACCTTTAAAGTAATCCCAATCAGCTTTAACGACCCCGCTGATTACGGAAGTGGCCTGAGTGGGAACTGTCTCCGGCGATGACGCTCGGTTGCGTATGTGAGTATCAAGGATTTGGTAAGAACGATCTCCTTCGTACTTTGATGAACGATCGAATTTGTGTTCTGCTCGTTGGTTTGTTTCGTTGCGAGTTCTACCGCATGGTGAGGTATGCGAATAACTGGTAGAATTTCCTGAAAATGGGCTAAAAGTATATTTGGCATAACGGATATGAAAAATCGAAGATGTATGTACTTACGATGAAAGCTCCTGATGGTCGGGAGTTATATAGAGAGGTCTCTCGTAGGTCCGAGTCCTGACAGAGGGACACTTAGAAAAACTACATAAGTATTCATTGTCAGTTATACCGCATGCTGAAGTACGCGAATAACTGGTAGAATTTGCTGAAAATGGGCTGAAAGTAGACTTGATATAACGGATACGAAACATTCGAGTTGTACTTACGATGAAAGCTCCTGATGGTCGGGTGTTATATAGAGAGGTCTCTGTTAGGGCTGAGTCCTCACAGAGAACACTTAGAAAAACCACATAAAGTATTACATGCGAAGAAGGTGATCGGTAAATAAATACCGCAACAGTTACGGCATAAACGTTCCACCTTCCCTCCGTAACCACAGAACACCTCGTACCTTCGCCGTCGGCTTTCTCGGTCCCATATGCGAAATGCTTGTCCCTAAGCGGATCGACCGTTCGACCCGCAATCCGTGAAACGCAAGCAGAGCGTCGATTAATCATTCACTCGCCGACGCCGCCGTCGTCGTCGTCGTCGAAGATCTACCGTCATCCTCTCGCAGCGGCGTACGTCCAGGATTAGAAAGTCGGTCGGCGAATTTCGGGCCGCGCGCCCCATTCGGCCGATGTAACGACCCATTTTACAATCGGCCCGTAACCCAATTCCAACGATTGCCGCGCCTTCGTCGAAAGCTCGTTTCACACAGAGTATGTAATTCGCTGTTGCGCGGAAATCCTGGTTATCCGCACGCGGGCCAACCTGCCACGCCGTTCGCCACCGGGCTGAATATCCAAGGGATATCGGTTATAAATTATCGAAGTAATGGCCGCGTAATTGGAGGCGGGAGGAGGAAGGGGAGAGGCATCCTCCCTGAACAGAGGCACTCTGCCCTCGCGTGCGAGGCTGTTGGCTGGAGAAGGGTAAGGGATAAGGGATTGAATCAGGAAGCGGCCGGGAACCGTCGAGAATTTAGTTTATGACTCGAGCCCTCTTCGAAAAATTACTCCCTCAGTCTCGTACCATCGCTTCAGCGGTCTCGGATTCGAAGCTCTCGCGATCGCAATTAAGCTCCGCTGACTGACACGCATCTAGAGATGTGCTTCGCCGTTGGCGGAGGAATTTATCAATTCGCTAGGGTGGCTTAGAAATGAACGTACGAACGAGGGGATTGCCGAGAGAATGCAGATTGTTATCGAAGTGTTGTCGGGCGATCGATTCGGATCGTTTCGCATTATGCTGTGGGACGCACGATCGAAGGATCGAGAGCGAGCGAGCGTGCGTGGGCGAGTGGGACAGAGTGTCCAAAAGACGATCGGACAAAAGAATTCGGCGAATACGAAGCGATGAGATTAGACGGGTTGTTGAGAATCTACGACGACGAACGGACGTAATACGAAGCAACGACCACGAATCACTAATGTTGTATTTACAAGTATAGACTTCCGGATAGTCGCCGCGTCTGGGATCAGCTGCTTGCCGACGTTTTGTAAACGTTACAGTTTGCATCATCAGGGCAGGCTGCTCCGACACTTTCAATAACAATAACCGCGAAAGCCTTAAATCTCGAACTAACACTGTATATTCAATTAATATATAGTTTTTATTGGTATATTGGGAATTTATGAACTTTGCCCTCTGCCGTCTCATTCACCGACCAATCCTACAATACTGCGTTTCCGATTGAATCGGGGCACTTAGAGCGTGTACTTTTTTAACGTGTCACTCGGGTTCCGGGTCGATGGCTCTTCTTCCGGTCGGAGGATCGGCTTTGCAAAGCGAGCACGGAGCATTGTATCGCGGGGGGAGTTCAACTTGTTTGCCTGACAGGCTGCTTATTTTTTTCGACTCGCTCGTCATGCGTTCCCTGCCGCGACGGTTAGCTCGTAATCCCGCTTGACCCGATTCTCGGCTGCACACGCGGTTACGGCACTCGCAGGCTAAAGTGTCGCGGGGACTAAAGAGGCCCAAAGTGCCATTCAACTTTCGAAACGGGCGTAAAGCTATGAATGAGCAGCGGCGACGGGTCAACGGATCGCTGCCGCCGAGGGAGAAGATAAATATGAGGATAGTACGCGTTGCAAGTAAAAAGATGCTGGAAGTGAAATATGGAACTATTCAGTAGTTGAATGGTAGAAAGAAAATAAAAGCAATGACAAATTATGCTGTTCATTCAAAGAGGACTGTTTGGTAAAGGTTTGTGTGGACTGTATTTTTTATTGAGATGGTAAATAATGATAATGAGCCGTATTCAGAATAAGGAGTCTGGTGACAGCTGTGGGGAAATGAGTGCACACAATTAAAAAATAAATAAGTTTATTGATTTGTGCAGTAATAAATAGATCATTAGTTTAATAAATAGATCTTCAATGTGTGTGACTTCGATCACTTTTGGAATTATTAAATTCGATCATGTATTGATCGGGGCTCTGCCATTAAAATAAATAAATATTTCGTCACACACGTCATTGATCAGTGCGAGCAGCAAAATTTATCTCAAATTTACCGTGCCGGCGTTGGTGGTTGCACGTGGTCGGTGCCAGTCGTTTAGAAAGACGGGCGTAAATCGTCCTCTTCGTGCTGGCTCTGCTCTGATTTTTGATCTGGACTCTTTCGTTTGTAGTTTCGATGATTTGCTCAGATCTAGATTTTCTCTTGTGCGTTTGCCTCACAGATGGATCACAAATTTGCTTGAATTGCTCACTGAAAAGTGCTTCTTGCCACCGTTCAATTAACAGAATGGCCGACTTCCTGGACCCGCTTCCTTCTTGCGAGAAAGAAGGAAGTGGCGTGAACATGTGATCAGATATTGATCGGTGATTAATGATGTCGTAACGAACAATAGACTGTCTCCGCGCTATTGATCGCAGATCACAGCCGCTCGTCCGTGTGGTATGTTTATGATCCGCGCTTAAAGAGCTGCGGGTAATGCTGCTGCCGCCGCCCGCCATGAACTGAATCAATCCGTAACAAGGACGGTCTCGGCGAATTCTCCATTTTGAGAATGTTCACATGTGAGTAGCAGCGAGGGCCATGAAGGGGAAGAGGTATAAAGTGGATAAAAACAGAGGGACGAGTTGCGAGGATCGAATGAAGCCAGTGACGAGTTCCAGAACGTGGATTCGATATGTGCCACTTACAATTAGCGACACATCGCGAAAAACGGACCGAGCAAAACTGTTCTCGTGACAGACCGAAAGTGTGCTCTGAGGATGTGAAGCAATGAACCGTCGACTTTTTCTTATCATTTCCCGAATTAACTCTTGACGAACGTCACTTTCCTGGCAGTAAAAAGTTTTCTCTGCTCCTTCACAATTCAAACTGAGCCAGCTTCTCACGTACACAATTCGCGGAGCTAGAATTCACCTTAGCCCGTTACAATCCTTAGAAGGGCTGGCAATAATCTTTACGCGTATGTGCGCGTTCCGCAATTTTATTTGGCGCGCATGCGGATTATCCACTTTCGCAGTTTACCGCGGAAAGGACGTTCCCGGAGTTTCAGTCGAGCTCCATCCCGGACTTCTTTTAATTCGAGCTGCATTCAAATTCCTCCGCGCGTGTGTATCGGGATCTCGGTGGTGCTGGTCGGCGAACGACGGAATGGTCCGACCAGGAGGTACAGAGAGGGACTGGAAGAGAGATAGATAGATAGGTAGATAGACAGAGAGACAGAGAGAGAGAGAGAGAGCGCGAAACGAAGTCCTAAATGTACAGAGAGTCGAAAGACGAGCCGTTTTAACACGCTTGACAGTCCGCCGAACGTTCGCATATCCTGATCGCGTTCGCTGTCCGGAAGCGAATACCTGACGCCGGCGTCGGATCAAAGCGACGAATAGTCAGCGCATCCCGGCCCCGGATGCAGTTCGGCAGAGACAGTCGGTTCGGTTTCGTTCAATTACGGGCCGCGCGGCAGTCCGCCTAAAGCGGGCACCAAACGAGACTTTAATTGGGCGCGTATGAAATTTCATCCTACAAGACGGTTTGTCGACACTGCCTGTCGCTGCATCGCGTTACCTTCGGCAACCATCAACCGGGAAGGTGGTACCCCCGTAAGGTCGGAGGAAGCGGGTAAATCGAGGCCGATTCGTTCTTTGCGCTCCGCGCGAACGATAATCGTCCGATAATTGGAGTGCGTATACCGCGTTCGGCCGAGGGATGTATTTTAATGATGGTGCCATTAGCGGGAAGAATCGGGGGGGTTGACAGGGGAGAGAGCGACCGGTTCGAGACTGGGAATAGTCGCGGCTAGCCGGCCAATTAATATGTCGATGCCAGTTGCCCGGGAGCGTAATTATGGAAATGTGCTAAAACGAATTGCGTATCGTTTCGCCAAAGCTCGCTTTACCGCGCTCAAGGGCATTTTAGATAATAACCTGCGTCACGGCCGTTTCGCGTAATAATTCCGACCCCCTCCCTCCTCTCCCACCTCCTACCCATACTCCGCGGTATCTATTAACTGTCACGATCGAACATCGCCGAGAGCCTCAAAAACTTTCGACCGCCCCCAGCGTACCTCCCCCCCCCCCCCCCCCCACTCTCATTCTCTAATCTCACGGTGGCAAAAAACCATCGTCGTTCCGGCTAAATAGCCCTTTTAGCAAAACTGGCCGCACTTTCCGATGCTCGGCTATCCGCTCTGGCCTGTTATACGTGCTCTTCGGTATCTGCACCGGCCACGATTATCCGTTACGTCTACCGCCTTCCTACGCCGACCGAGGACTAGGCCATGGAAATGTTAATTTTAATTCGTCCCTCATTTGAATTCGCCGACCGGCGCGAACGTTCGACGCGCAAGCGTGAGAGTGTTCCGCGCTTACAATTACGAACGCTTTCGACCCTTACCGTTCCTGGCACCCTCCCGCACTCTCTACCTGCCGTGCCTGAACCTACCCCTCTCGGGGGAGGGAGGGGTAGAGAAATCAAAGGACCCGAGCGGTTTCGTCGCGCTCGATTGTTCGCCGATCGCGCGGAACGATCTCGCCGTTCGGCCGATAAAAACGAATGCTCGACCGTCCCCCGCCGCGTGCCCCGCGAAGATCAAAGTAAATCGGGAGTCATTAGCGCGCGTCGCATTCAAAGCGGGGGGGTCTGCGACGCTAATTTCGTTAGCGTGACACGAATTTTATGTGCGTACCTCTCGCGAGCCGGAGAGAGCGCTGCCGGCGTTTCAATTGCGCGGCAAAGGAGGATCGTCTCGAGGGAATTTTAATCGCAAAGACTTCCTTTGCCTTCCACCCCCCCCCCCCACTTCTCTTACCATGCCCCCTTGCCCCGGCTCTCTGCCTCTTTCTGTTCCGGGCCGTTATAACTAATTCTTTGAAACGAGAACATGTTCGCGCGAGCGGGACGCGAACATGTTCCTTGAGCTCGACGAATATCTCTATAACTAGGTGTACCTACTTGGCGGATTGAGCATATTTTACGGAAAATCGCTGCCGATGCGAGGAATTTTATGAAGGTGGGATGGCCGCTCCTAGTCGGAACATTTGCTAATCTTCGTATCGAAGAATTTTATCTTCTTATTTTATCTCAATCTCTCGTTATGAGCATAATGGGATTCGTTGGTAATGATACTATGAATGTCTATTAAACGAAGTTAGTAATCTAAACTTGTAACAAAGTATATTTTCTAATCTGCTATATCTCTATATAAAGTATATCTCAATGCTGTATTTATTTTGTGACTATTGTAGGATCGGGACAGAAAAATGAACGCTACCGGTGCGGAAATCGAACCCGCAACCTTTGGATCCGCAGGCCGGCACCATACACACTGGGCCACCGGCGCTCTCTATGTTTACTGCGCTTAATTTTGGCTAAGGGCCTCGCGGCACCTTACGCCATCTCTCGTCTGCCCCCGATCCTCTTCGCATTCTCACTCTAGGAGACTCCGAACCCCACACTATTCGCAAACAACTGTTCTTTAACTCTTCTCGGAAACGGATTGACTCCAATCTAATGTTGCTAATCGCAATACTTCTGCCATACCCCCATAATTCTAGATGGCGACCCAAGATAAATGCAATTATATAAGTGCAACATTCTTACATGCGTTTGAAACGTCTATTTTACCTGCGATATGCTGTCGAAATGGGATAAATCGCTTCGCGATCGAAACTAGCTTCAACCGTGCGCGTCCTGGCCCGCGAACTGTCGACAGGACGAGAGAAGAAAATAGCAGCCGTACGCGGGACGTCGACTACCCCCCTTAGCCCCTCACCCACCCCATGAATGGGTGAGCTGCTGGAAAAAAGAATGAAAGCACGCGCTCGGTCTATCGCTCGATTTCGTTTTGCGGCGGCTTGACGAACCCGTCCGATGGGTCGGCCACTTTCGAAAATGGACGTCGACGATCAAAGTGAACGACGAGACGTCATCGGGCGACGACGATTTCAAAGTCTGCCGTAACATTGTTACCCGCCGGCCAGGCGTCCGTGGCTTCCGGCCTATCGGAATGCACGGAAAGCGTGACGCGTGCCACGTTTGAGCTGAACGCTGAAGGCGACTGTCACGTTGACTGTCATTGAAGATAAAATGGGCAATTTTTTCGAAAAACTACCCTGTACACTGACTTCTTATTATAGCGTTCGTTGGATATTAGGTTTCGATGGGCGAAATTTGGTAGTTGCAAAGGCAGGTAGAGATCAATGCGGACGATAGTGGAGCTAGTGGCGGTGATTAGAGTGTTTGGCAGCGTTAAGGGAACGTGAAATATGAGTGCGTGACAATAACGTCGGCCAATTTGCTTTCGGCCGTCATCCGTTCGAGTAGCGTCATTGTCGATGGGAACGGGCCTTCAGCGGAAGACCGTGTCGAGAATAGCGGGCACAGTGGGATAATTAGCGATCGGCTAGGTAGGACAACGAGCCCCGCGAATGAGGTACATACATTTATGTGCGCGTACCAACATGCCGCCAATTGAGTCGGCGTCACTGAAACGGAGCGCAGTCAGACGGTTCCTACTTTGGGGTAGGTTACGTGGCATTCAATCGACCGATCGTTCGCCATTTTTTATTGACATCCTCTCGCCTCGTTCGCTGCTTGTTCGCGCAATGAGAGATAAGGTGCATTGGGGCAAATCCGCACTAGGCCTTTATTTATTCGAATATACGTTGCATTATGTACAGTACAATGACCAACTGTAAAGTAGAAATCTTCCCTTGGTTAGTATTCAATAGTTTAGATAGTATTCAACATAGGTTGCCGCCATGTATTCTGTGATTCCCCCGTTTAACTCGTTCGACAATGTTCGTATTACTAATAATAATTCCGCTCTTGCCACATAATATAAGGATATGAGATTCAATAGTTTTTAACACGTTGAACGCCCAAAAGTCGTAGTTGGATGTAGCCCCTGTGGCTATGTTTCCCGGATGACAAATGAAATTCTTGTAAACTACCTACAAAAATCCTGGTTGAATTGAACGAAGGAGAGTGTCATATTTCCATTTGTTAATATTTCCAATCTGTCTATTTTGTGTATGCGTGTTCATCATTACTGTGATACAAAAGGAAATTATTGTAAACTACCTACAAAATCCTGTTTCAATTGAACGAAGGAGAGTGTCATCCGGAAAACATAGCCACAGGGGCCGTCACCCAAGTACGGGTGACATGGCGACGAACGTGTTAAACAGGTTGGGCGTTTTTGCCCCACTTCCAGGGCAAGCTCGCCCTAGTAGCACTGTTTTTAATTTATCTAGAAAATCATAAGTTTCAGAAGATATTTTTAATCCAAATCAATGCAACTTAAAGAATATACCATGCGCTAAATATAAACACTAAGATTATCAGGTTCTAGAGGAATAGATAGAAAATACATCAGTTTTAAGTAAATTTTACAATTTCTGGGTCGGTTTTACCCCACTCCACCTTAATGCCGCTTCGATCCCATCTCGAATTCATCTTGAATTCATCTTAAACTCATCTCGAATTCATCTCGAACCCGCGCTAACGCCAAACTAAGCCCGCCGCGGCAAAAAAAAAACGAGCTCATCTAATGACGACGCATGACGGTCGACTTCATCTCAATTATTCACTTATCCTCCCTCTTCCGCGCCTCCCAAGCGACTAATGAAAATCGACGATTCCGCCCGGGCCCATTCCTCGAAGCAAGGTACTCGCTCCCATTTCCGACGGAACTTTCCGACGTTCGCCGAGAATGTCTGATTTTCGGTTAAGCTATGAATATTCGACCGGCAAGTTCGGGGAAGTGTGAGCCAAGTGACCTGTTTAAGGGCCGAGAAAAAGTTCCCCTCCCACCCATCCCTCGCTCGAAGATCGACAGTGAAATATTCACTGACGAAAGGTAGCGAAGGTTCAGAACGACGATCGCATCAGCCGTGATATTGCACTCGACGCGTCGGGGGTGAAGAAAGCTCGACGTTGGTATCGCTACCCCTCCCCCGCCCCTCTCCCTCTCGAGCGTCCAGCCCAGTCCATTTACTTGCCGAGCGTGAAGGAAAAATCAACAGGAGGTCAGCGTTGTCCGTCGGCGGCTATTAACGTTTCGTGGCCGATGGACGAGCAGCAAGAACAAAACGACTCTACCAACACGCGTACATTCACCCCCCGCGCGTCCACTCTATCCTTTTCTTTATGCATTTTCATCCACCGGTCCCTATCCACTGCTTTTTTCCACCCTCTGTCCGCGCCGGATGGAAAATGACGACGATGACCACTTCCGAGTGCCAAGTTCAGAACTGCCGGAGGTTGAAGCTGTTTGTGGGCTGAGCGGGAGGTGTGAGAGGATCAGAGTAGGGAGTGGAGGGGAGAGAGATTTTTCTCGACGCACTCTCGCGATCCGACGCTGGCGGCCCCCACGGGAGGGTGGGAGGCAGGGTGGGTCGGTAAGGACTCGTCGCACGATAATTCGATGTACCAAGGGAGAAAATGCACTTCGGCCTTAATGCGGGACTTCGCCCGTCGACGCCCGCCGACGCCCGCCGCCTGTAATTGCTTCCCTCCGCCAGTAATCCTTCGTCTCTCACCCCCCCCCCCCTTCCGTCCCACTCTCCTCCCGGCTCTCGTCGCTTTTGTACCCTCCCACCCCGAGCCATCCCTTTGTCCCGCCGCCATTCTTTCATCGCGATCTTCTCCCTTAATCTTTTTTCACTCCTGGCACTTTTTCGCCTCGGCCCTCATCGTACCCTCCCCCACCCCTCCCCGTTCATCTTACTTCTCTGTTTTTTTTTCGCTTTGCCCTGCAACTTTTTTCCTTTCCTCTCTTGTCTCTCTTTCCGTCAACATTTCCCCTAACAGCGTTCCCCACCCTCTCCTCTCCTTCTCTTGCCGCGCGCGAACAGTTTTTTTCGCTTGTCCCTCACCCCCCCCCCCCCCCACCCGCTTGCCTCGCCCCCTTATTTACCCTAGCGACGGATCGAGTTAATATTTCTTAAACGAACGCAAAGTGAATTGGACGGAGGGAGGGGGGTGGCAGCGGCGCGTAATGATTGTTGAAGGAATTTATTACAGGACGAGAGGCGCAAAGTCGACGTCTACACAGTCCTACGCCCGTTAACCTTTGATCCCTTAATTGTCCTCTGCATTGCGAGTGCGTCAGGACGAAGTTTTCCCGGAAGTTCAAGTCTCTTTCGAGTCCTCGATATTCCTCTTGACGTCTTCGACATCCAGAAAACGTCTTATTATAAACAACTCGTAATTTCTAACACTGAGCAAACGCGTTTTGGTATCAGCGAATTCCGATCACAAGGTTTATCCAGCAGATTATAATGAGATAATTCGTTATTACAGAAATAAAACTGTCTACAAAAACCGTCGATGGTCCTCCCGATTTTAAACCAAGCGACCACCGTCGAAGCCGAAACAAAACGTCACCCCTCACCCCCCCATAAAACCGTCAACGTGGCCGGAAGCTAACAGTTTCACGTTTCAGCGTCGCATCAAAGCGATATTATTCATAGGTCCGCCTCGTCGCGAGTATCGTGCCAGGCCGCGCGAATGTAATTAATCGCGGACGGCGGGTGGTGGAGGGTAGGGGAGTAGGAGGGGGTGTGCATGTAACTTTGGAACAGTACTTGCTCTCGCGGTAAGACAGAGAGCGAAAAGTCGCCCTCGTCGTTCGCCCCAACGTCCTGCCGGGGCGGCAGCTGGAGGAACATTAGTAGCAGCGCCAGTAGTAATAACAGTGCCCGACGGCGTTCGGCCCTTTTAGTCCGCGCAGTAGTAACAGCCTCAACCTGGCCAGCCAGTGAGTCAGCCGGGCAGCCGGTAGTCGGCCAGTAGTCGGCCAGTTTCTACGGTCAGCCCTGGCCTGGCCCAGGCCGAAGCCTGGCCGAAGCGCGTACTGCTCGGGTGGGCTAGCCGTGGCTCGGGTAGTTTCTATCTCGCGTGCCGTTCTTCAGCGGCGAAATACCGCTGACGTCACCGAGTATTGTTCGCCCGGAATTCTCGCCAGGCGCATAATTTCGCGTGTTTGTTCAGGACCGTGTCCCTTCGCGCCGGCGACTCCGGGCTGTGCACCTCTTCTCACCCTCTTCTCGCCCTCTTCTGGGCAACCTTCTCACACCCTTCCTCAAACCCTACTCACACTCTTCCCACACTCTTCCGACTCCCTCCTCGCTCCCTTCTCGCTCCTTTCTCACTCTCATCTCGCTACCTTCTCGCCTGCCAACGACTACCCACCTCTTTCCACATTCGAGCGCGCGAGCGCGAAGGCAAACGCTTTGCCGCCCCGGCAAAAGGGTCACTGATGTAATTTTTATTATTTCCCTCCTGCGGCTCGCCACCTTCGTCGTTGACCTTTCGCGGACACGAATCGCGAATAAAGAATGGTTTCGCTCTTTCAATCGCATTAGAACGATCTCTGATTTATGATAGTTCCGATTGTGTTCGAGGTAACTGACGGCGTTTAAGGTCGGCCTCGCGAATTGTAGGAAGTATATTCGACGCGCGGATCGCGTTCAATCCGTTAAATGATGACATTTATATCCCGTATCGAGCGATTGTTCGAAGCCTATTGACTGGCCGTGGCGTAAAACGGACGCGAATGATTTCGGTGTCGCGAGCCGTGTAAATAACCGGATTAGCCGGAGTGGTTCGAAACTCGGCGGGCATTGGCCGGCCGGGAATCTGTTACAATTTCGACGCTCGCTCTAATGGGATCCGCGGCAGAGGGAAGCCGTCGAACTTCGATAATGCGAGGATTTGATTCGGCAGTCGTTTAATCGGGAACTTTAAACTGGGTAAAACGAAGTCGACGGTTCCCTTTAAGAGCGCGGGATCGATGTGCAACCCTGGTAATGAGAGGAGGCGAAGGTTGGCGCAGAAGGAGGGCGGGGAAGAGGTTTAAGCGGGGGTAGGGGGAAAAAGTGGCGCGGTGAAATGAAAGGTAGACACCTTTTCAAGGTGTCTGAAGAGGCAAGCAGGTCGGCGAGGCTTCCGACACCCTCCCGGCCTGAATCGTATCTTACCGGTCTGAATTGGGTGACGGGCCACATAAGCATGAACGTCAGCGTCTTCATTCAGCTCAGTCTTCCCGAATCCCGTGACGTTCTTCAATCCCCGACCATTACAGCGCTTTCCAAATGCCCAAATTTCTACCCTGATGGCATATTTCTATTTACTTAGCAAATCGTGGATCGACGAACTTCACCGTTCAAGTTCGCTGAAATAATGCTTTGACATTCAACTTCGTTACAGTAGAACATTTTTATAATACACTTTAATTTCGAAATGTGATATTCTCCTTTGTCGCTTGTTAAATTGTTGGATCCTCCTTCCGGAACTATTTCCGACGACCGCGAATTTTTCAACTTCTGTAGCGGAGTCGGCAAGGTGGGGAGGGAGCGGACGTCATAAGGTAGTTCTAATCACATCTAGGTTCCAACGCCGAATTTTCCGATAATCGAGCATAGCTAGGCGGGCTGAATGGCGCCGGACCCGTCGAATTATCGGAGTTTTACTGTCCGCCGAGCGTTAGAAGAATGCGGAATTTAATTGGCGCCGAAGCTTGCCGGATGTCCGAGCGATAATGATAGTTTCGATCGGGCGAAAACGAGCGTCGGAGCCGACAAATTTTCTTCTCCGCCCTCCGGGGGCGATTATAGGTGGACGTTGAAAATCCGTAACACACAACGATACGTGCTTCATAGTAGTTGTCCGAGGATCAGCCAGGATCGTATCGAAGAATCGCGATATTAGTTGCGCCAACTGCATCGACTTTTGGCCGAGTCCTTTAATATCGTCTCACGTTTACAGGATGCTGCCCAAACGAAAAATTACAAAAAATTACATACGCCCCTGATACTTTCGTCAAACGATTCCTAACAACAATTCTCGGCTCGACTTCCTCAAATTACAACAGTCAGCTCGAGTAAAACGTGTTCATACGCTTTGTTGCGAAATTACGAATCTATTGTTCCGATATTTGCGACGCGTTATTAAGCGGCGCATAGGCTTCAGGTGTACACAAGCAGCCGTGAACACACTCTATTGTACGAGCATACCTACCCTCTCATAGCCAATTACCTAAACGCGCATAAAGTGGGCAAAAAATTTCTGTACGCGAGCGACTTCGAGCTAAACTCCCATGAAAATCGATACTTCGTCAATTAGCGCCCGATAACGAATTTTCCCATTCAATTGCAATCCTTTTTCATTACGTTCGGTTGTGGCCAATTAACCAGATATCAACGAGTGTAAATTAACTGGTGCAAGAAATTTGTATAACGTGCATAAAAATGCACTGTTCGACGAACGCCTTAGGCACCCATCTCTCAGTTTCATCTGAAGTTTCTATTGTACCTTGAACAGGAATCTGGAACTAAGCATTCCCAGCCGCCCCGCGAAACATAAGCGGCTACTAACTGCACTTTTACTCTCCGACGTCAAAATATCGCTCGGCAGCTTCGAACAAAAAACTTCTTTCAGATCCCACACCTTCGACATCATCAAGCCACAATGGCCAGGCGGCATTCTACGCCCGACTCACCCTTTAAACTCCCGGCTTACAAGCGTAACGCGTTTGTTCTTTCCGAGCCTTTCTTTGCCAACGCTAACTGGAAGCCCTTGAAACTTTTACAAGAGCGCCCTCCCCTTTATATAAATAATGCCCAGGTACGCCTAAAGGTAGACTCTATGCTAGACAAAGACGTAGAAGCGTGTAAGCATAATGGCGGTACAGGCTGATGTCGAAACTTGCCGAAACTCCTGAAACGGCCTTCTATCCGAAATTGACGCTGAAGTTAGGAAAGGAACAATATTCGAGCTGAAAAATTCCTTCGTTCTCGAAACGAGTTTCCTGTCCCGACATATAATACAAAGACGACATGAAATTCCTTAATAATTTATTGATAATTTTAAACGTTGACCGAGGCACTCTCGATGATGAAAACTATCGATTAACGCTTAAATTACTCATCCAAATTTATCCACAGCCTTCCATGGAATCGAACAGGTTTCGCCAGGTCTGCCTTTCGGATTTCAACGATGACGGCGTACTTGCACATGCATGCGAAGGCATACGTTGGTGTGTGCGCACGCATACTTGCTACTTCTGTTTTGTAAGAGCTGGCAGGCCTGCGCCCAAGGAAGTTCCTATTTCTCTGTCCCAGCAGCCGGTGCCTGAAACTATTTCCCGCATTATGCTCGCGGTAATCGACTAAAGGATGGGAGGAAGGAAGAGTCCAGCGGAATAAAGACTGGGAGGGTAAACGGGACAAAAAGGGTGGTTGAGCTGTCGTTGGGGTGGATCCCAGGCACGCTTCTTCTCGAAATTCAGTTGTAAATAGATTGTCAGCCCTCGACGACTGCGGCAGACTTGTCAGGATGTACAGGATGGAGACCGCTTTCGAAGCTGGGATTTCATTCGAAGATTCGGCTTCGGGCCAAGTTCGCCGAAGGATGTCACAGGTTGAACACGATGACAATTCCCGGTGACAAGATGTGGGATCGAATGTGATGTTAATGATGTAAATTTAATGCAAGGGTAAGTATATCAAGACAGAATTGTGTTTTTAGTCTTGGTATAAGATCGATACTTTGATTCTTGGCAAGGCACGCGTTTTGGCAATTTTTGAAGTCTGACGTCAATCTGATTGGGGAATGGAATTATATTAGGTTGTTCAGTGATGAACGACTTTGGCCGAACGTAACGCGCGCAGTTTCGAAAAATCATTCGACGGTACTTCGTTCGGCGCGCGTCAATGGAAAATCAGATTTATTGGCACTTTCGAAAATCGGCCTGATAGGCGATACGTTCGCGCTGAAAACCCGTAATTTACACCGGGACGCAATAACTTTTCTGATTCGCGTGACAATTCGCGTAACACGATGAAATTTTCATGATCCACCGTTCCCCGCTTCGATTCACTCGTCATTCTCGTAGAACATTTCGACGTCTTGCTTCGCAATTTATTATCGGACTGTATCATATTTCCCTACAAAAATATCATCTTCGACCGTGCATCATTCGATCAGCCCATCATCGAATCGAAACTGACACCGAAAAAAGCCGCCAATTCCCCATTTTAGGTCTGACGAAAAAAGCTTTCCTACCCTGCACAGACCAAACATTGTGGGGAAATACGTTCGTATGGCACCAAATTGATCTAATGAAGACCTCGCCAAGGCAGTTACCGACACTTATGCGCTCGCTGCGAGTACGTAGAGGAGCTTTGAAGCGACCGTAACGTAAATTGATACGTATTTCCGCGCTCTGTCGATAGGACGCGCGTGTATCCACTTAGGTTCAAAGATTCCGAAGTTCGCCGCGACGCAAAGGGAGGTGAGTGATACAGAGTGACGGAGATAGATAGGAAGAGATAGAGAGCGTGTGTGAGAGAGAGAGAGAAGGTGGCAGAGGTAGTCTTACAAACGTCTCGGGATCCAGCAAAGTCCCAGCGAAGTGCACTCGTGCGCATTTTACGCGGACTTGGAGTATTTGGTACTTCGTCGAGTGCAGCTTTCATGGGCGGAAGGCGCACGGGGTTTAAGGGGGTTGAAGAACGACGATCGGGGCGGGAAGAAGGGTTGTAGGTTGTCTTTCGGTGCGCGCGCGGTACTCTTACTTCCGGCCGATCGCCTTTAAAATCCGCAAAAAGCGAAGCCTCGGCCGGCGTCGCGAGGCTAGACGCCGCTTGAAATTGGATGTGGCGTCGTCACTTCAGGGGATTCGACGCATATTATTAGCCGCCTTGCCGATTTTACGCCGTCGTCGATCAGTCGGCGACCTTGCCTCCTTGCGGTTACGCTGAGGTAAGTGGGCCGATGAATAAGATCCGCTTTTAGGCGGAAGCTTTTAAGTAAGCTCTTTCGAACCTTCTGCTTTCACTTCCCTGTTCGAATTGAAACTGAGACCAGTCGGACTATCACGTTATTAACAGAAGTTAACGAGAACGAATTCCACTAAAATCAAAAACTATAAGCGTACTACAAGCATGCACTTCCCTGTTCGAATTGAAACTGAAACCAGTCGAACTATAACGTTATTAACAAAAATTAACGAAAGTGAAATTTACTAAAATCGAAAACTATAAACGTACTTAACACCCGTGGAAATATGACAGAAAAATGACAAAATCATTTCCCAACTTCCCTCGTAATATCGCGCGGAAATTATGATACCGGCCGCGCATGCCTTAAGTATATTAAGGAATGTGAATATTTAAAAGCGAGGCCATGCATTGTGACTCCGATTAATCAGCGCCGCTGGCGCACGGCGAAATTTCTGATAAGTGTTAAGCACGAACTTCCGGCGCAGGTTAAGGCGGGCGCCTATGAACGAACGGCCGTCAACTCCCAGGAAGAGAATGTTACGCGCAGGTCCGTAAATTCGAAGCCCGAGCAGGCCGTAATCGCGTCAACTTTCTCGCTCGAATTAACCCTCCTCGGTTTGCGAATCGTCATCCTCGATCGAGCGATCGACTGTCGGATAACGATTTTATCTCCGCCGATCGTCGTTCGCGGCGGCGGAAAAATTATTTCAGGATTCTCGAGTCTAACGAGGTAGATAAGCTCGCCGGAGGTTAGTCTTGAATTTTCCGATAGCAAGGCGGATTATAGCGAAGCCAGCTCTAGTGAGGTCCACCATCCCCTTTGCCCCCCCCCCCCTCCCCCCGCCTTCCCTCTACTTCTTGCTTTTCTCATCACATTTTCCACCGTCTATTCGACTGGCTTCCCTTCTCTACGCATTGACTCTTCGATGGTCTCTCGTGATCGTACCAGGGCTAACCTTCGGCAAGCTTACGCTACCTTGGCCGTTGATGGACCCTCTTTTTGACTCTCACTTTCTTTTTTATCTTACTTCACCCTCGAAAAGGGCGAGTTAAGGGTGTATGAGAACAATCGTACGCGAGCAGTAGGGTTCTACTTACATTCGTTCCTGCTTTTTTCCAGGGATTTTTATGGTTCTTAGTATGTAATGAGTGATAGAACGAAGAAAGTGTAATATACAATTAATTATGATATTCTTACATAAACAAGTTCCGTACATTTAAATTAAAACGTAGACGCAGATGTATCAATAATTTTCTGTTCTGTTTAACAGTGTCATTATTGTAAGTCAGTGTGCGCGGCGTGCGGATAAGTGAAGAATCAACAGATGTTTTTTTTCTCATTCCTGGTCAAACGAACGATCGACAAGTCACGACAGTTCGACGCTGACATTCGACAAGACAACACCGTACGTACCTATACCAATTACTCGTCATACAGATATTTTATTTATTACATAATTGTATCACACAAACTATTGTCTGACATTAAAATCTGACTTCCGATAGAACTCAAATTATTATTATTCACGAAGTCCACCACAACTTATCGAAATGAGCAAACAGAACGCGAACGTTCCTGGCACGGCAGTTGGCCAGTGTTCCATTTGCCATCCAGCGGAAGAGGTACCAGTCCTGGGAGGCTGTTCATCGGATGATGACCAACACGTTTCGCCTTTCGTACTTCAAGGCCGTGCGCCGCCAAGTTTTGCGCGTCTGATGGCATAGGCCGATCCTTGTCCCGATTATCGGAAAAGCGATCTTCCTGCGACGCGCGACGGCTTTATAAGCTCCTACCTTCACATTTTTCTCCTCCGCTCCTCGAGCAGGTCGCCTCAAAGTGCCACTCTCCTCCCTTCCCCTCATCCGATTTTCCCCCTCTCAGTCTTATCCATAATTTCTGTTCCTACCCCTGCCGCGTTCGTAAGTCCGTTTCTGCCGAGATTTCCTTCAATCGTTGGCCTCTAACTCGCCCACTCTCCTCTTTTCTGTTTCATTTTTATCAATCGTTTCTCCGTCACCCTCCCCCCTCCTTCATCCCTCTTCACGGATCCCGAGACTCCTCATTTTTCGCGTGGATCGCAAGCTTTCCCCTGAGTACCGCCTTATGTCCACGCCTGAGTCAGCTGTCTTTCTCTTTCTTCAGTTTCTTCGTTTCCGTCTAACGTTCCTTTCCGTTACCTTCGTCTTCCTGTCCCGTTGGTCAACTTCGAAGGTTCACTCACCCCGATGGGATGGCGGAGCTTACAAGCGCCATTCTGATGTAAGCAGTCAGCAGGGAAGGAGTAATAGAAAAATTACATGAAGAATGATCAACTCTCTATATAATAGAAATTCTCGACGAGTGGACATCAGGAGTGTAATAAGACAATAGGTACACAAGAAAAGATAGTGTGCTCTAAAAATTCGTTTCGTCCCGGATGTACTGACGGACTCATCAGTAGGACTATGCCAGTAGATCCTGCCCTAGACGAACACTTCTTTTGTACCTATTGTCTTATTAGACTCCTGATGTCCACCCGCCGAGAATTTCTATCATATGATTAACCTATGATCATCAAATTTTTTCTTGTCAACTCTCTATACTGCCCATCCTTTCCGGCCATTGCAACGATCTCCTCATCTACACTCCCAAGGATTATCGACATCCATCAGAATCCACGGGTCCCATGAGTCCGAAAAATCTGAGGGATAAGCCGTAAACTTCCAGCGGCATCGTCTCCTGAGAAATTAAATAATTTACGCGAGCTTACATGTAAGTCGGTACTTCGCAGGGGTTTGCATAATCATCATCGCCTCGGTAATCCCTAGACCGGACGAATTACGGTTACGCAATGCTGAGGATTCTTCGGGAATGCCTGCGGTTGCCGGAAATATTGCTGAGGGTCACCCGGCTTCGTTCTGCGGAAACTTTCTGCGGAATAAAGTTGCGAGAGTCTCGGCGGGCCTTTGGCTCCTCGGCGTAGTGGCGTTTTTAAAACTCAAACAACGAAGGTAAGTAGGCAGATAGGTAGGTAGGGGTGTGCCATATGACTGCGCGGTAGTCCTCCCCGAGGGAATCCGATATTCCTACTTACGCCAACGACGAGAATGGCTCGCCGACCTTTGATCTGCCGTCCAGAAAAATCGCGTGTTCTCTATTCCGTCGGAGGGCTGACATTATTAATAATCGCTCCGCTCGTCCCTGTGTTCCCTTGCGAAAGGGCGTCTCAAAGATGCATGCCGACGCTGAGCACGAATGGGATGAGAATGAACGAGGATTCAGGTAACGAAATTTCTACTTACCCGATCCCATTACATTTGTTTCGATAGTCCTGAGAGCGTCCGCTTTTATTTACTGCAAACACGTTATCATAATCTTTGCTATCCCATTATTCATACTTATGTTTATTACTGTGTCTTCGATTACATAAATCCCAAATGTATCCTTATCACTTTCATAAATATATGTAATTCATATCCGTTTAGCAGCTAAAGAGTGAATGTGAGAGTACAGTCCGTCTGTAAGCGTGAATGGAAAGGCTTGGAGAGGTTGCATAGATCGAATCGAGAGCATAGAGAGAGCAATAGAGTCAGTATCAAACGGTCGCGAATATACGCGATCATCCCCAAAGAGAAGATACCGAGATACGTTCAAAGAGCGGGCGACACTAACGGCCCATTAGAGAACGGAGAGTGTCGTTTGCCGGGTAACCGGCACGCAAACCGGAAGTTGCGGCATACGTCATGAGCAAGCGGACGGCGGACAGTGGCTGTTGGAAAGGCATCGTACTTCGGAATCGCATTCTGGCCATTGTGATCCGATCGAAGCCTCGAGATATCGTGTTCCTGGCCCAAAGCATCATCGGCAGCTATTGCTCTCAGACCGGCACCTATCGCCTTCCGTTAGTTGGCTCCATAAACTGATCCACAGAATACCAACCAACAAGTTAGTATTTCCGTTTGATCCTACACGTTAATATAAAAAAAAATGTACTTGTATTTCCTAATCGAACGGGGTGATTAAAGCAGAATAAATTCTCGTATTGTCTCTGTATATATTCATCACATTGAACGCTTGCATTCACATTCAAACATACTCTCTCACGTGTGAGGGTAGTTTATGTGAAATATTCAGGGTGACGATCGATGAGATAAGACGCAGGATTCCTGAATGTCTTGATAATCGCGATAATCGTTTTCCGCCACGACGCGTTTCGTTCCGTTCATGCGAGAAGGTAATTTCGCAGGGGGATTGATTGGCTGGATCAGACTTTCAAAGTGGGCCGCGCACGAAAATGGGTAAGAAACCATCTCTTGCGGCCGAGTATCCTTCGATCGAACTTTATAATCGCGGTGGCCAGCGTTGGGTCTTCCCTGAAACGTTCGTAAGTTACCGCAGTTAGGCGAAACGCAAGCCCCGCATAGGCTCATAATCGTCGAACTCTCTTACGGCGAGTGGGATGAGTGTCGATCCAGAAGGTGGACTTGTTCATTAAGTAAGTCGCGGAATTGAAGACGAAAAAATAATGCAAGTTAGTCGAACATACACGCAGGCACTTGTAACTGTGGGCGTTCCATGTTATGACCTCAGTATCAGGACGAGTTGATGAACATAAACATAAACTGTTTATTTTATTTTATTTTATTTTATTTTGTATTCAAAAAATTAATTATCAATGTCCCAAATTATTATACAGAATTAATTTTGGGTTTTTAAATTTACAGCATCTATTCGAATGTAGAAGTAAAATTCATAACAGGTAACAAAAATAGAGATTTTATTTACTATTTACAAATTCTTTTCAGAAGAGAGGAACGATAAATAAATTTTTCCGCTGTAAGACTTTCTTTCTAAGACCTACTTTAAACTGTACGTAGGGACATTATAATATGTGTTGTCCAGTTTTGAACGAAGATAAATAGTATTCGACAGGTACACTCACAGATCGCCCTTCTTACCCCGTGTCCGTATGACTGGTAAGAGTTCAGGCGGCGTAGTGCTTTGAAATCGGGCGTGAAAAGCAATCGGCAAAACTGCGGCCGACGGAAAGTGTTCCATGAAACATTCATAACTTCCGGCAGTGGTTACCACACCTCCCGTGGTTAGTGCACTCGTGTGCAACTCTCGCTCCCTGTTCTACTACGCCTCCGTCAGCCCCACGAATCCGTTTCTTCGCTCGGCAGGAGAGATCCTCCAACTAACAAACGTGTAGAACGATCCTGCCATTGGTACGCTGTTAACGTCTATATAAATCAAGACCTACGTTCAGGGGCTCAACACGCGCGCCATCGATCTCACGATTCAGGTCATTCTGCTGTACTGCCCATTTTTCTTCCCATTTTTTACTTTCACCCATGTTAACAAGTCTGCGTAATCGAATAAAAAGTCGACATGTCGCAAAATGCGCTATGTAGTTAATCGATACTTCAGCTTTAACTTCATTGGCAACGTTCCGTTTTCCGGTGTTAAGATCGTCGAAGATATATCGAAACTGGGTCGTGTACGGAAGTCTATAGGAAATTAGCTATTAACCGCTTGCCAGGAAGCCAACTTTGACACGCACCCTGTGCCAAAATCGAAGTCAATGGACAACGTGAGGAAAATTTGAGGCGTCTTCTGTTTTAATCAAGCTATCCCTTGTAGGATCTTTTATTATTCGTATAATTCGTTTCGTCGCGATCGTATCACACTAGTCGTACACAGGGTGAATCAGAATAAATGTTCTCCGTCGAATTTTCATTCACCCTGCATAGCACATTCAAATCACCTTTTCGCATCGCAACTTTTGTTAAATCGTCTGATCAGTTTCCTTGTACGTATCTTCGAAATGATACAGTTCAGTTTCTCACCAAATATCCGGTTAATTCATTCAGGCCAGCATCGTCCATCGTTTCAAAATAACAAGGCTACTTGTGGAGCCTATTCCGCAAACTGCTACGGGAAAGGCAGGTCTCTCTCCGAAGCTGTTTCGCCTCGTCATCAAACAGGCACGTTTCCGACTAACCGCGTGACCTGCCAGTTTTATTCCTCTCGAGTATATCGGTTACGTGCGTCTGGCCGAAGTGGTTGGCGCTCGTTAAATCGCGTCACCGGAAGATTACTGCGATTCAATTTTTGGACAAACCATCGCATGCATGTGAGGGTAATAAAAGCGACTCAGATTCTTTCGCCACCGAAACCGATTGAGAAAGATTTTCAACGAACACTTCTGTAAGATTCGTCAAGGTAGAAGGAGAAAGACTTAAAATTAATTTCAAATAAATTCGATAATATTCCGCGTAAGTGAACGCGCGTCTCCTTTAGCGGCAAGCAATTTATCATCTGACACTTTTGACGAATATGGCCGGCACGCACACCCTCGCGAAATTCAAGCGATCCGGAAGCCATTTCACTCGATATCGATGAGCGCGAACGTCGACGGTTCCGATTTCACAATCAAGCCCCATTCTCGTCCCGCGGATCGATTGATCAAAAACGTCGACTCCCACGGTGAAACAAAATTAAACTCCGTACCCGAAAAAAGTCTACTCCCATCAGTCGGGCAGGTTCGTCACTGCGCAATTTCAAGTGCAACGTCCTTCGACAGTAACCTATTCCACTTAAAGGGAGCGCGGCAGTTTACGCTGTTCGGAGCCAGCTTTTTTCCCCCTAACGATTCGAACCGATCCCTTGGCAATCGAACGAAAAACGCTTCGCTCAAGCATTAACGACACTCCTCGGTAATCCTATGAACGTTCACATTTAAATATTCGCTTTGCTTCGTTTCATTCTGAACATATATTATATTCCTCCATATACGGACTGTTTATTTTGAACGTGGTGTAAGTCCATATTTGAAAAATGAGATATCGTATTATTTACGATTAACGTGGTGTAAACTGTTTATTTACATGATATTAAATTCTTTTTTTTTTACGTGGTGTAAGTCCATAGTTAAAAAAATGCGATATATAATTTATGATGAACGTGGTGCAAACTGTTTCTTTACGTGATATTAATTTATTTTTTAAATGGACTTAGACCACTTTCAAAATAAATGGTCCATATTATACGACTATATTTTCTCCTGAATTCGATCTTTTTCTCTCTAATCCCTTTCAAGAAACTATTCGCAACTGACTTCTCCCACGCTTCCTTTAATCATTTTCTCCCTCCTCACTTTACGCCTCGGACAAGCAACGTTCAACACTCCAGAATTCAGCCGCACCCTCTTCACCCTTCCTCCCACACTCGTCACCCTTGACAATACACAATCAACGAAGACCGTTAAAAATTCTGCGTCCACCGCGCTGCGCACATTTCATTCGGCAGTCAAACGAGGACGACCATCGACATCATAAGACATCAGCCGATCGTTAATCCGACACAAATACTCGCTTTGCTCCTGGCATGCCAAGCTGATCCTAGTCCACACTGATGAACGCCAGACCAATCCATAAGCGATCTCGTATTCTCTCGCGTCAAAGGTCATTTCGCGATCCATCGATTCGACCGACTCTATTCCGACAGTGCGTACCGTTTCATTTTTCCCGACTGGCTCAATGTAAACTCGGCAGGGTTCGAATTTTTCCGATCGGTCCGCGCGAGCTGAAAACGGTGCAAGCTAATCTATTTGCCAGCTTGCTAACGATTTGGGCGTGAGCGGTGTCGACGTTTCGGCTCTTCGGAGCCTTTGCCGTTCGGTGGGCTGACAAGGGGATGGAACGGACGTAGGGAGGGATGGAGAGGGGTCGGTACACGGGGCCATTAATTCCTGCATAATTTTCCGTGTTGAACGGTGTCGTCGGGCGACATCGTAGGTCTCCGGCGACGAGCCATTAAACGGCGTGATCTTTAAGGACGACGTCGGACGTAAGGTCGCGTTATTCGGTAAATTTGATTAGACGACGGGAAAGATAAACGCCCGGGTGGCAGAGGAGTGGGTGGATGAGAGGGGGTGGCCGGGAAGCATTTTCGCGTGACGACCGAGTTGCCGCGTTGATCAACGTCTTGCTAACTACGGCCGACGGAAGTTCTGACGAAGGAGGGGTGTCGGGCGTCGTTAGGGAAATTACCTAATTCGTTGCGAGCACTCCCAAAGGTGCGCGGGGGGTCAACGCACTCGGTGTACATGTGCGAAGGTGAGAGGGTGGTCAAGGCGGTCGCTGTTATGGCTGTCGGATGTCTGGGATCATCATCGACGTATTGTCCCTTCTCTCCAGCCATTGGTCCCATTTTGCATTTCGCAGTACGATCCTGATGCACTCTTCGTTCAAGGACACGTTGATCCGAACATTCTTCGCATCATTTACTGCCCAGCCCAGTACAAAGCAACTTCTCACCTTCATCTACCTAGGAGCACTTCACTGCGAAAGTGGCGCGAGTACTTTGTTTTTCCGAGTTCCAGACTTATCATCAACGTAACGGCTAACTCGACTTTCGAGCTCGCGCCGCTTTCAAAGTAGCCCGCCCCATATCGTACGAACTTGGTAAACGTATTCCATCCCACTCGGCCGAGCTCAAGTACGCAATCATTTCCGCACTCGAGCGCGCTAAGTCGAACACAGGTCCGACTCCCGACAAATACATAAATTACTTAATGCTCCCCCATCATCCGCTTTGCGCACTTCCGATTAAATGGAACCCCATCAGTCGCTGACCCCACCCCCTCCCATCATAGTCGGCCAGTACCAATCCGATTGAAACCCGTTTGCGCCACGCGATATCCGGATCGATGGCGAGCGCGCAAAATTCCACGCGACGCGCCAGTAACGCGCGCGCGCGCGCCAGCAGGCTTCCCGTCCATAGAAGCCCACGCTCTTCCCGGCAGTTTTAGGCCTCCCGAAATCGGAGAACCCGGCGGGAACTCGATAATCAATTTGCATCCGATAATCCGCGTGCCCTCTCGCGAGCGGCAAATCGGTTCTCAAGGCCGAGCGGGTCGTCGGGACGGAAATCGGTATAGGGATTAGGCCGCTTTGTCGGCCGAGAGCGGTCTGCCCCCTCCAAGCCCTGTACTTCGATTCTCTGCTTTGCTTATGAATGGACGTAAGTCCGTCGCTCGACTGTACACCCTCGCATTTCGTACTCTCCTCTCTCTGTCTGTCTGTCTGTCTCTCTCTCTCTCTCTCTCTTCTTCGTGGGCCATTCAACCCGCGCCGACCGGTATATACGAAGCCATTTCCACCGATCGAACCCTCTCTCTGATGCGGGCCGAAATTACGGGCCGATTCGGAAGCAATTCGCCGGGGGTTGACCGTAGGAGTTTGCGGAAATTCAATCGGGCCGCGTGCGACTGGCATACGCTCCCGTGACGGAAATCATTTTTCCCAAGGACAGTCGGCCGTCTTTCTAGCCGAGGCTGAGTGTCCGACCGTTCGCCCTCCAAAATCTTCTGACTCGCAATCGCGCAAAGGAACGTGGAATAAAGGAGCTCAGGAAACAATACGCCGATTCTTTTTCATCAATTTATTTAAATCTCGTGTTACAAGATAAGGCTAGCAGCAAGGCATGATCGTGCGCGTGCATTGAAATTCTCGTGTACGTGTATGTAGGCGAATGCGTGTACTGTTTTCCTCATCACTTTGTATTTCGCTCGTCTCTGCCGGAAGTGCATTGTTTTTGCGAATTTTGCGCAAGTAGTTTTACGATGAAGATTGCTGTTGCGATGGGCTCGCGGGCGGGAAGTACGATTGTAGAGTAGAGTCCGTAACTCAAGGTCATTCGCAGCAAGTCGTCCAAATGTTCGTCGACGATCGATCCTGCCGTTCTACAATCCTTCCCGTCCGCGTCCCGCGCGCGCTAACAATCGAATTGCGCGTGAATTTACTCATAGCCCATTCTCATTAGCCAGTGACAATCAATGATAAGCTAGTTTTCGAAGAAAAAAAAAACTCGAGAGTTCTCGTAACCTCTCGCTCCCTCCGCAATTTTCTTCCCGCGCACACCACTACGCACTCGTTCCGTTCAGCCATTCACTCCCTCGGCACTCCGTCCGTGCGCACGTCTCGCTCGCGCGCGCTTGACAGCGGCAGCGTCGGCGCGCACTCGTCCGCCATTACATCCTCTCTGTCATTCTCTCGATTCTCTCGATCCTCTCTTCATTCAGCGCGTGCGCGTCAATGGATTAACCCTTATCGTTACGCGTAGGTCACAATGATCAATTAGAAACGACAATGGTTCGAAGACAAATATGTACAGACTGATTTGATGTCGGTGCTAAAATAATTATTAATTAAAACAACGATTCGTTAGTGCCTTAGCGGATATTACAATGACAGTAGACGCCCGGTCGAACGATCGCAGAGAGTAGCTTTTAAGAGAAAGATGATAGGAGAAACTCGGTAGGGGGGGGGGGGGGATGGGGTATCGAGGGGATCATCCCCTTCCCCGACTTCCTCATTCTTTGACCCGGGAAAAAAGAAAAACGTTGGCCTACCGAAAAGAAATAGGACGATGAGGCGAGTAGGTGCAATTAAACGAGGGACGTAAAGCAAGTTCTATATTTGCATATCTATACGGATATATATATATATATATATATATAATATATATATAGGTGTGTGTATATGTAAAAAATACAGAGGACATCGTCTGCGAACGCTCGACCCTGTTACTCGGATGAAAGTCTGGTCGTGCGAGTCATAGAATCACATTAATCTAGAAAGACTATCCCTTTTAGCGATAGGCGCAATATATAAATAGTTTAAATACCGTTCGAACAGCTACTACACAACAATTCCATGGAAACATCGACGTCTCGTCTTTCGCGTTTTATTTTCATTTTTTTTTTATATATATATATAAAAAGAAACGAGGAGGCGACAAAAAGCATTTCACCATCGAGATTAATGCCCCGACGAAACTTTTCCCCGAGCTCGCGGTGCGACCCCCCCTCCTCCTCCTCCTCCACGGTTTTTGCCGTTCCAAAACAATCTCACGACCATCGAGGGGGGCCTCCCTTTATTTTTTAACTAACATTAGGACAAGTGTCGAAATATATTAATTATTCAATACGTACGCAACTGTTACGGCGACTTAAATTTATTACATCGCTTGTGTATCCATCGTGTCGATGTGTGTACATGTGTTCACTCGCGTGTGCTCGCGTCAGTGTACGTGTACCGTATATGAGTGTATATCTGATCTGCCGTGAAAGCCCGCCCACATTATTTGGCGATTCATATATCTTTTTTTTTTGGAGCAAGGAATATATTCAGAACAACAAGGACGATAGCCACATTACTCACATCTCTTTTTTTTGATGCTCGCAAATTTCACCCTCTCCCACTCTCTCGCGCCAGCTCTCATTCATTCTCTCTGTCGTTCGCCATTCGCTCAGTCTCACTTTCGTACGATTCTTCGTTCGCGTCCACTCGCTTCCCGATCGCTCTTGTCCACTCGCTCTTGCGACTCTCTTTTTTCTTTGTATTTCGTTTGCATTATCGAAGTAATAAAGCCGATCAAACCGGGACACCGTTGCCCAGGGCGTTCGGATTCTCGCCGAACGACGAAATTCGGTACTCATTAGCCTTTAGCGAAGGTGAGGAAAGAATAAGAACGAGCGGCTGACACGCGTGCCGAAGCGTGTTACTGGCCGTGCAGCGCGAAGATTCGGGCCAGGAGGGGGCTGTCAAAAAGTTGAACGACGAAGAACGTCCCTTCGTCGAGGCACGGCTTCGAAACTCGTAACCAATTATCACCTACGAGAGATCTCATCTAAAAACACCGTTTAAAATCATAGTAAAATCGTTATCACATTTTTCTCTCCAAGGTCATCTAACGCATAGCTGAGAGTTGGAAAGTGGACTCTCGGGTCTCTGGCGTCTGTCAGGGATCGATGACAGCTGCCAAATGAGAGGCTCACGATTCTCAGCTCCGCGCGGTAATGACGTCATGCGATTGGCTGATTAGAATTTGTTGCTTCCGCTCGGCAGTGTGTTGTGTTTTTTCGGCGCTGGACGACGCGAGCGAACGAAAACGTCTGATCACATTTCGGGACTCGAGGGACTCGAGGGCAGGGAGGGGTAGGTGAAGGCGAGTATGACCGGAAGTGGTCGGGCAGGGTTGAGCGGGTTTCGCGGTCTCCGGCCGGGAAAACGAGACACTTCCGGTTGGCCGGCGGCCTCCGAAACGGGAGCCGGAAGCGGGGCAAAACGGTTATCCTGCCCTCGAGCGAAACCGAATTTGCTGACGCGGGGTCAAGCGGCATAGAAATCGATATTTATAAAAAAGGGGGGTAAGAATTAACGCGACTCGTTCCGACAATAAAATCAAGCAGACTCGCTCGCGAGACTGATTTATGAAGGCCAAAAGTTCAATCGATGTTCGGAAGAAACTTCGTGAAATGACTTAATTTCCATTCATTTTCTGACGAACGAAGTGAATAAATATTTTTGTATGCTAGACCCGCTCCCTACTAAGTCAGATTATTGCACAGCAATAAATATATAGTCCAGAAGGCTTTTAGCAGAGTCTTTATCTACATTCGAAGCGTACTGGCGAGCTTTTCAGATAATTTCTCCTGCCAGCTTTTTCTCAATTTCTTTTTTCCTCGACACGCGCGCGTATATTCGTCACCGCGGCCGTCGAGTATCTTCTATCCGATGCCGATTGATTCCCTCGGCAGCTTTGTCCCGACAAGAATAGTGCCCGAAGTGATCGACGTCTGCGTCGCGGGAAGAGCTTAAATAATTCCGGCCGACGAAACGTCAATCTTCCACCTCGATCGAGAACCAAAAGGGAGACGAAGAAAAGGAAGGGTGGGGAGATTGCATAAGGACAGTTAAAAATGACAGGAGCGCAGGAAATTGAAAAGGAAACTGCGAAGAATCGAAAAGGGAGACAAGGACAGAAAAGAGATGAAAAAGTCAGGAAGATTGTAACCAAAAACTAAAAATAGGACGAGAAGAGAAGAAATAAAGCGAACGTCGGTGGAAGGGAGAGTGACGTCGGCTTCGTTATCACACTTTTTCACCCCCTCCGGGCAACCTTGGCTGATAATTGGCCGAGAGTGCATTGACACGTGCATGATTCCGCGCGCGGCTCGCCAACAAAGATTCTTTCAATTTCATCGTCCGCCCATTTTCGACGGATCTTCATGCTCGTCGAGATCGGCCACGTGACAGGTCGAAACCTCGAAAAATCATCGAAATGGTCGAAGAGTAGCGAGCCGCGCGCAAATTCGGCGCGAAGCTCGCAGCATTCTTTTGTTTCGGCCCGTTTTCCGGCGCCTTCGATCGGTCGGGTACATCGTATGCTCTTTTCTTTGTTTCGTCTCATCGTCGTCGTCATCGTCATCGTTGTCGCCCCATCATCGTCGTGATCATCAGTGCATGGCCCAGCCGATGGTATAGTTGCGGGATGCTCTTCCCATGCGGCGCAGGCGATCTGCGAAAAGAAATTTTCATCTTCCAGACATCGTATGCTGAGCCAATGAACGGTGAAACGTCGCCATGTGACGCAAGTCTCATTAGACGTTCTCGTTCTCGTTTACTCAGGCTTTTGTTCATTCCATTAAAACGGTGCAAAAAAGATATCGTAGGTGGTGGGGGACAGTAAACATAAAGTTCAATCCTTATCGTCACGCAGGGTTACTTCGCACATTGCGTCGAACGGAAAGAAAGTTTACGGTACTGGCCAAGGACGATAAGGATTGAACGCAGAGTTAGTCTATGGGGAGGGTCGAGTTACATCACTGACGTGTCGTGCTTAATCCCGAATTGCTAATTACCACATCATACTGTCAATATCGCTTAGTTACTCCGATGCGTGTACTTCGGTTAGCACTCTGGTGTTAAAGTGAACAACCGTATTAACAGCTTAGTTCTACCGTCGACAGTTGGGTTCCTCGAGTAGGTCGAGAGGATCATGCATCGGCCAATGGCGACCGGCGAGAATGATCTGGAAAAGTTCGCTCGATCGAGCCAGTTCGAGAATGGGTTCCCTTCTTCCGACCTATCGCCCTTTAAATTTCGCCGGAGTCGCGGATATGCTCGGAATGTAATTTTCGTTGAGTTCCACCGACTGCGGAGATCGGTCAAACGCGTAACAATTTTCCGTTCTACACGACTTTACCCCTCACCCTGCCCCGCCGTCGGTCGTTCTGCTCGGGGTTCGCTCGATTTGCGTCAAATAACATTGGCGTTGCCGCTCGTTGCCCGGACATGTCAACTAATTCGTCGGAAATAAATGCCGTCGTTGTTCGTACTGACCCAGAATTCGCGGCACCGACATTCGGGCCGGCGAAATCGAAGGCAATTTCGACCCGAAGTCTCTAACTGGAAGGGAGAAGGCCAGGGTATCCCTTCGTACCCTATATACGTGTAGGTACACATATACGTCTGCATACACAATTACCTAGCATCCTCGGCAAGACATGCATCGGACGCCGCATCGGCTTTCATAATTGTAACTTGTAACGAAGACTGCCCGCAAACGTTGTAATTTTGTAACTCTACACCGTGAAAACGTCTTCGAGACTGTAATCTGCCCGGGACAAAGGATCCCATCGTCGGGTCCGACCTGACCGCGCCTTCCGTTTCGACTTCGATTAACTGCGCTTCGATCGTCACTTCCGGTGTGCTGGTCGCGCGTGCCTGCGCTCGGCAATGATGGATTCTTTCGTCGTTGCCTTCGAACATGGGCACTTGGGCAGGTTCGAGGATTAAGAATGCAGAAGGTACAGTGAAGGTGCGATATAGGTACAATGAAGGTACAAGACTGGGGACTCAGCAATGATGGATTCTTTCTTCAATGTCGTTTCCTGCGAACATGGGCACTTGGTCAGGTTCGAGGATTGGGAATGCAGAGTGTCTCTACGAAGGTTGAAGGTGCAATACAGGTACAATGAAGGTACAAGACCGGGAATAAGGCGTTCGATCGGACTGGGAGGAAAGTCGTTCAGTTATCCTCTAACTCTGCATTCAACTCGCAGAATTCGATAAGTCCTTCAACGATGGCGATTCGCGTTAAGCACTGCGCCCGTAATGCAAAATAATAATGGAATCAGCGAACCTCCCTTTACCGGTCGGCCGTAAACCGGATCCGCAAAGCTCCTCGAGTCCGCTTTGTGCCGCGGCGGGAACGGCGGCGGAAACGGCGGCGGGATGAAAACGGGAATGGGCGACGATGCGCAGGGAATTCTTTGCCGAACGGTAATGTTGCCGAGGGAAATTATGCGAACGGACAAAGGAGATTTTTAGCGGGCGCGAAATCAAAGACAGTGGCCGTAGCCAACGCTCGCTACGGGATAAACTCGGGCCACTCGCGTTGCGAAACATCTTTTGAGAGTATCACCGCTCCCCCACGGCGACTGCCAGAGAGGCATTGCGTTTTTTGTCAGCTTTTTATCCACCTTTTTCCGCGCTCTACGACTCTCCGTGTCATCCGACTTCATTCGATCCCCATTCGCATTTACGTTTATTATACGCTGTCGTTCGTTTCATATCCGTTGGTTTAATTTATCATCGATGCTTTACGTGCTCGTATTCGCATTCTAATTTTTACGATTGTCTCTCTTGTCTGTTCCGAATTTATTTACGCGTTATGGCATCCCACCATCAAAAGTTCAATTCTTTGAACTGTCCCATTCAAGAGTCTTGGTCCCTCTATCTACCCACTTTTCACTTTTACTTCATTTCCATCTTTCACCCTTACTTTCACTCTGCCCACCTCCGCGTCTCCATCCCCGTCCTCTTTCACTTTCACCCCGTCCCCTTGCATCCCCCTCTCTCTTTCTCTCTCTCTCTCTCTCTCTCTCTCTCTCTCTCTCTCTCTCTCTCTCTCTCTCTCTCTGTCCCAACCCTCTATCTTCACCCCCGTCCTCACCCCCTTTCGTTTCACTTGGTCTCGCCTCGGTTGTAAAGCGAAAGTAATTAACGCGCGCACTACGTCAAACCATTGCAGTGGCGATAAAACATTTTACGCGCCAGACGCTTATATACACCCTCCCATGTATGTACCGTCGGAGGCCAGCCGCATTAATTCGTACGGCCAGCGTACACGTATGCGTGGACCATCGTACCTGTGTGGCACAGGTTGGGTCGTTTATACGCGGATGGACACGCGTGCGTACCTACACGCTCGTCCCACGTCCAACTATGCGCGTGATACCCCTGGAAGAGCTCCGTATACGTTAGCCACGCGTTGACTATGTGTTGGTCACGGGTTGGCCATGTGTTGACTATGTGTTGGCCTAGAACAACGTGTGCACCCTGCGCGTACGTAGAGTGCGGTGTACTCTTACGGAACGTGTCCGCAGCGTTCCCAGTTGCCGCGAGAACGGAATGAGTTTTGTCTGACGCCGCCGAGGGGTTTGTCGGGACTTTTATCAACCGAGGCGTAACGCTAAAGCGGCCGAGTTATTTAGTGCAGCGTATTTTTCAGTCCCCGCCCGCGCAATTTTGGCCCCGAGAATTCGAAGAGTCGTCCGATGAGTCTATCGGCCGACGATCGCGTCAGGAGGGGTGGGAGGGTGGTATCTTTCGTTTTTGACAGCTAGGGTACAGTAACGTTCGATTCGACTCTCAGAATCTGGCCCTGTTTTTCCTTTGTTTCGCGCCCTGAATCCCGGATGCTCTCCGAGGTGAGGAAAGGGGGGTTGGTGACAATGAAGAAGAGGGTAGGATCGTATTTCTTCATAAATCACGTCTATTCGCGAACGACCGCGGGCGAGGGTGAACTTTCGGGCCGAAATCAGATTTATCGGGGCTCCGTAGCCTGCGGGGGCGGTGACTTTTTGTCGATCAGCGACGGCTGCGTCTGCCATCGGGGAGATAAATGAGACGCGCTTAGCGCCAGTTTAGGGATTCGAATTAAAAAGGGAACGAAGGATCGCCACCAGCGGAACAGGTCGATAGGCGCGTCGATTCGAGGAATAGAAATTGAAGTACGTTGCAGACTCTCCTTTTGCATCGGGCCGGTTCGATTTTTTTGAGTTCAAAGATGCATCAGCGTCCTTCTCGAAACATTGTTCCGCCCGAGTCATCCTCGACATCGACCTCATCTTTATTCGAATTTCGATTAAAACCTCCGACCGGAAGTATTCAGGACTGACTGTTATTAACCCATTACCGCCTACTGTGCTATATATGGCACACAAATCATATACGTATATAAAAAAATAGCTTCTATGATAATTATTTGGAAATACAAATGTAAATATTTTTCCAAGTAAAAAATAATTTAATTTGACCAATATGCCATTTTGAACGAAATCCGAGAAAACCGGAAGCTTATTCCCAACGCCGACGTCTAGGATACAGGAATCACGTATCATCTCTGCGACTACTCGGAAGTAGACGTCAATTTCGCGCAGGCAACGTCCTTGAGCGACGAGTAGGAGCCGGTCGCGAGAGTTTACGTAAAGGCGAACTCGGCCGAGCGGGCCGGCGCCGTGTAAGTAGGTACGTGTTATCGGATTCGAACGTTGGTATGTCATTACGTAATACGTGACCTGAAACACGAGTTCGTGCCGGATCGTTAATACCCCCGCATTACGGCCCCTTGCCACGGTTTACGACGTCGCGCGTTAAGCTACCAAGAAACCAGGTACTCCATTTAACGGGGAATTAATTATTGCCGCGTACGTGAGCATTCGAACGAACGACCGTCTGGGCGTCTTTAAGTCTCGGGCGACGTTATGCGTGCCACGTGCGTGCGTGCGCGCGTGCGTGCGCACGTTGGCAGCGAATCGAATACCTCGGCAAGGCATCGGTGTCCTCGAAAGATCGAAGCCCCGCGCGCTCAAGTGCCGAGCGAAAAATTTGATGAGCCCGAGGAGTCTCCTTTGAGCTTGGCAGCGTTACACATTGATGGAACGCTTATAAAGTATTAGGCTGCTTAAATGGGTTTATTACGTAGATTCCGAAGTTTCGCCTTATTCCCGATTCCGTATTCTTAGTCGACGGAGAAAAATGTCCGAAGCGGGGCGAGCTGCGAGAGGGGGGGAGTATTACGTTTTAAGTAGTCTGGAAAGGAATGATGTTTAAAGCGTCCCTTAACTTTTTACTCGACGGACCGTCAGAGAGTCCGAATAAGACAACGGGTACTTTTTGCGCTCGGCGACGTTCGGGAAAAAGGTATCATTATCCTCTTTGCAAGGTCATTTCGCTTTAAAAATCGCTTCCCACCCCCCACCCGAACCCCCTCGCTCGCCCTTTCAGGCCGCGCGCTCATAAACTTGGCCCTCGTCCGACCTGATAAAGCTCTCACTTCGACAAGACAAATGCCCCACTGTGGCCGCGATACGTTTTAAACGAACGTGGGTGAAAAATTCACTTATGGCCCGACTACGCTCGCACGTTATTGATGATGTTAACGGAATGCGCGTAACCGGGGAGATGAACAGAATTTCGGCGAATTCCGACGCAATAATCTCGCGCAACGAGTCAGAATTCACAGTTTCGAACGATCTGGACCGATGCACGGTAAATCAAATATAAAGATGGCGTCGAGTGTGCGCCGCGTTGATTAGAGAGTAAAAGCGCAGTGTCGGGAGTGAAGAAAGCCTCGAGAGGGAGGAAACAAGGACAGGACCAAAAGTAGGGGCAGGGAGCGGGGGGGAGCAGACGGGAGAAAGACTCGAGCGTAAAAAGGTGGAAAACAAAACCCGAAGGAAAAAGGGGAGAAGAGGAAAAAATGAGACTGGCCTCAACGCGACCGCGGCCGGAAAAATAATTGAAGCTTCAATTACCGAATAAATTGCCTTGAATTTCTATCGAACCCCAGGCACAGGCCAATCTTCCCCTCATCCTTTTGCCTCCTCTCCTCGTCTCCGACCGCTTTTTTTCCCTCCACTCCCACTCGCCACTCGCGCTTTTTTTTTGTGCCATTTCAGTAGCCGGCCGCCAATTTTGCGAAACAAAGTAGCGCGCGGTTCATCGCGTGTACGATCGTTCGGCTCCTCGCACGTAACGTGACCTGTGAGCACGCGCGCGCGTGCACACGGCAGTGTACGTGTATGCGAAGAGGCAACGAACGTGGGTGTCATGGCCGAGGGGTGGGGGTTGAATTTTCCACCCACGCATCGGCATCGATGGCCTCAGACAATGAAATCGGTGCAATTACTTTTTCCCTCACTCTCACCCCCCCTTCTCCAACCACCCCCTCACCACTCGCCAGGTTGCGTTCCTCATTCAGCGGCCCTCTATCGCGACTCTTTCTGCGTGGCATCCGCCGCAGTCCTTTGAGATCCCTTTTTTTTCATTCATCGTATTTCGCGGCCAATCGGCGAATCGAGGCACGCGAACGGCGCATATTTCGATGCGAAATGTCGAACGGACGCTTAATGGCGAGGAAGCGATTGGTTTAGGAAGATTCGTAACAGTTTTCACGGACTCGTTCGAAACCGATCGATAATTGTTGAGCGTTTCATTACGATAATTAAAGCGTTCATTTTGTGCGAGTTAGGGATTCGAAGCGTGATAAAAAAAAGTATGGGTTCGATGGAAGTTTTTGGATAGACTTTTTCCCCTGTTTTTCATACGACCATCTCTCGGCGTGCCTTTTAATCCGAAACGTACAAATTTATATTCGGCTTTTTCGCGTTAATCCAACTGATGAAACGAAAATGCCCACGTCCGACGCGTCCTCGGCGGGGGATGGAGTCTGCCGATTTCCAATTTTTCGGCGATCATCAACGATTTATGCGTTCCATCGCGCGTAATTAAATTTGTTATTTAACGAGGCCATTTGTCGCGACAAAAAAGCGCGCGACTTTTTAATGCCGCCCATCGGAGCGAGCCTCGATGACGAGGAGAGCGCTCGCGCTCGCGCGGGATTGACGTCCCGAATTCTTCCCACCGTTATCGCCCCCGACGTCGAATTTATCGGCGCGAAATTGCAAATTTTAACGCCCCCCGCCGATCGAGCGATCCGTTTAGCGCGCGGCAAATAAAATTGACACTTTACGACACTTTCGCGCCCGACGTCGACTCCCGATGGAGACTTTTTCGCGCACCTTCGATCCTAAAACACGCCGAACCCATCAAATGAGAGACGACGAAGTTCGTCAAAAATGATGTCGGACTCGAAATCCTTAAGATTTCGCCGCTGGACCCATCGAAGCCTTTGAAGTCTATCGACCTTCGGTCTCGCCAGTTTTTTCATTTTGAACTTTTGCATTATCAAAGCACTATCTCGCATTGCCATGTAAGGATTCTAATCGCAGAGGCCTCGATCGAGATTAGCGTCGCGACACGAGATCAAAAGGGACCGCTGAATGCAAATTTTGGCAGAAGTAGAGAACGAAGGCGCGCGCGAAGAACAAACAGTGGAAAGAGAAGCCATTATTACTCCTCCTGGACTCTCATTCTTTCCTTCCCTTTTTTACCGCCCGTCGATTCCTAATCAGCGCGGATGTAACGAGGGCAACGCTGCCGGCGAAAGAGCGAGAGAGAAAGAGTGTCGCTCGACGTGATTCGCGGATTTTACGATTGTGCGGAAACGGCTGAAGACCGGTCAGATTGATTTCCGTTTTACCGATCGTTAAGCTCTCCCTCGGGATCGGGAGTTGGCCGTTCGCCGAACGTGCGCCTCTTTCATTTACATAAGAATCAATTAGCCGACACGGACGTTATCGGACGGACGTCTTCGTGCTTCCACGATCGTTTCCCTGCTAATTAACCCCTTCATTGCTACCATTACCAATACATCCGTCGAAATTGAATCTATCGTAAGGATCGTAATCTCTGTTCCGCGTCACATAATCACGTTCGCCATTAACATTTTACTATTTTAACTATTTTGACCATTAACGTTACATTAATAACCCAGACCGTAGCATTATTTTCACAACCTATTACCAAAGCTTGACTAGAATATTTCTTCCGCGAGTTCGCGAGCACGTAGCATCGATACTTCGCAAATTATCCACCCACCCACTGCATTGTCCTAACGTCGGAAAATGCCTGACGGAGTGGTATTAGCGCGCAATTAGAGGGAAATTAGCGTAGTTCGAAGATTCGTACATCGGAGCGCATGTTGAATCCCGTCGGATGACGATTCTCGTAATGGCAGGGTTGCCGAACTTTGCTTTCATCGCTGGGCGTAGAAAATGCGACCTACGTGCCTAGTCTATTATCCCTCTCTTTTAACGCGCCCGCCAACCCTCCCCTCCCCTCCTCTCTCTCTCTCTACTCAAACGGTGCAGAACCGTACAATGCCGATGCACTGAATCACTCGAAATTATACCTTTCATTTGGCGAGAGACGATTGAGTCCCTCGGCAGTGCACTCTTATCGATCTAGAATCCGGGCCACTCTATAGACTCCGATGGGATGGAAGGGGGGAGGGGTGGGGAGTATTATAGTGGCTCGTGGAGGCTCACGTTCCGTACGTTCCATCGTTCGCGGCTATAATTGTCTTACCGACGTTTATCGTATCATTGCACGAGTATTTCCCATTTGCTGTCAAGCCTTCTCCACGTAGAATACCCGATTGAAGCTGAAAACGTTTCGACTACCGATTTACAACTCGGTTATCGTTATTCTTGCGTCGACGATCTAATCGCGCTCTCTCCCCTCTCTCCCTCTCTCTTAGACATCCCCTGATCATCATCGACAGACAAATCATAACGTAGTTACAGCGAATTGTAGGGTCTTTGGCCCCCGAGGTAATATTTTCACCTTTCCGTATCGTCACGTTGCGCCCTAATGATGTTTCGTTCGGCCTGAGATAGGTCGTGGCACACGGAATGCTCATTGCATAATGAATTTCCCCCTCGCTCCGAAACGACGGGCCTCCAATCACGATCTACGTCCACCCTGATAATGGAAGGGCGGCGCTATCGGGAATGAAAAGAGTTCACGGTGTAATTTTCACCTTCGGGGCGCTAACGAGATAACGTGCACACAGAGCACTCTCCCCTACGTCGGAGCGCAGCTCGCGTTTTCAGCTTCTGCGCAATTTGCATTTGCCCGGCTCACATAATATTATACCTCGCGCTCTGTAAATCAGAGGTATTATAACCGGATCTAACGCGAGGACGAACGACGGCCAGATCGAACGAAAGACAGACCTCATCCTCGACGCCGTTTCGTTAGAAGGGAAGAGAAAACAATTCTTCAACTATTAAGCGTCTCACGCGAGGCGGATTCGATAAAAGAGAGAACGAACTTAAACGGCGGATCGTTCGGAATTGCTTAATACGGTGCGAAGGCTGTCATTAAAATTTATCGTCGTAATAAGCTGTTGGTACATAAAATTTCGTGCTCGACGCATCGGCGTCGTCGTAACGGCGTCTAATCGTCCGCTCGCAAGGGCTTAACGTCCTTAAGGAGTCACGGTGAGGCGTGCGTTACATAGTTCGTTTACCGTTCCAAGAGAAAGGGCGAGAGAGAGACTGAGAGAGAGAGAGAGAGAGAAAGTTGAAATTAGAAGTGACCCACGAAGGCGATGCGGCGCAAGTTGCATGTCGCTAAATGCCGCCTCGACGCAATCTCGTGCATCGACCGTGTAAGCACGCGCGGCGATAATAAAAAAAGCAGAAGGACCAAAAAGTATATCGGTCTCGGCCAGTCGGTTCCAACGAAGGAAGAGTCGAGCTCCGCTTCCGCAAGAGCCTGCGTGAGATATGCGTTGCGCAGATTTTTCGACGATATTCCGCAAGGCCCTTATCGGGCCTCCTACAACACGCTGCCTAGCTTAAACTTAGAGCGTGAAACGTGCACGAGCAAATAGGCTAAAGAGCACTGCTAGAGGAGGGGGTGAGGAGGGCGGTGAGGTGGGTGGCGGAATTTACACGGACTACATTTCACAGGTTTCCGCGGGCCGGAACGGATGGGAAGGGCGTGGCGGCAAAAGAGGCGGCCGGACGGTACGAAAGGTTGTAACAAGAAAATTTGCGGCTCGACTCGCTCTCCTGCAAAAAAAGAACGTGAACGAAGGACGCGCGCGCGCGCGCATGCGACGTAAACGTTTTGGTGCAGCGGAGCGTACGATTTACGCGGCTTACGTGCAATATGTACAGAGGGCGTCCGCGCGTTCTGTAACGCGTGACTAAAAGGGTGGGGGGGGGGGGGGGGGGTAGGCCCGGGAGCAAACAACGACTGACAATGAGCGAGTAAATGCAATTAGGCGTGACACAGAGAACCAAAGTGCAGTGTGCGATCCGACCTGTCGCGATCCCGACCCGATTTGCCCCGTTCGGCCGACTTCGGCCAACTTCGGTCGGCCAAAAGTGATTTAGCCCTTTTGAGAATCTGCGAGCCTACGCGAGCGTGATCCAATATAATCGTACGAATGGAGGGGTGAGGGTGGAGGGGCAGGTCGCGACAGTCGGATATTCGAGTTAAGGTGTCGAAGCAAAGGGTACGCTCTACCGGGTGTGCTTGTGTATACGGTGCGGGAGAAACACGGTGCAGAAAATACAGTGCAAATATAATGTACAAGAGAGGGTGGGGGCGAGTATTGCAACGCAGTGGCGAGGCTGGTCGAGCGGGGGCGTCGATTAATCAAATGAAAAGCTTTCGAACACTTCGCCGGGCCATCGACGGTGCGACAAGGTTTCATCGTCGGTTTTTTGATTCAATTTAGTCACACCCGCGGTCGGTTTCGCTCGCCACTGGGCCGCAATCGCTTCCAGCATACTTTTTACAAAATAGAATAGTAACAAGTTGTATAGTATATATATATATATATATGTATATATATGGTATATATATATGTATGTATATAATAAGTGCTGTGGTGTGAATATACACATAAGTATGTACAGGTATAGATATAAGTGTTCGCGTATATATATGTACAAATAATACCTAGGCGAACGCCACTTCGCGTTAAGATGTCGCCACCCCGAGCCGGGACTGCCGTACTGCAACAAATACCCGATACACTGTCATCATATGCGTTCAGGAGAAACAACATTGTCAAAGAAGAAAAGAAAGACGCATTCTTACCGGCCCCGAAGTCCGGCCGGTAAAAATGACGGGAGAGCATTTGGGGGGTAGGTTTTTCGTAATTCGTTCGCCCTACCAAAAATAGTCGAGACTTACGTAAGCTTCGTTTCGTTCATTCTTTGAGTGGATAGTGTCGTTCGATGCTGACGTCGTGATACGAGAAAATATTGATTCTATCCTTCGAACGGGATCAGTGGACGACCGAAGGCCCAACGTCGGCAAGGGAGGTGCCAGAAATTTGTACGAAGGGTGGAAACGAAATTCCGAACACTCACACGGGCGAAGAAAGTTGCGACGCGGAAATTTACAGGAAAAATGTGTGACATCCCGCGCCCGGTCGGATGTAATGGAAGTTCTCGAAGAGCGGCGAATTTCCCCAGTTTCGTTTCCACGGCGCGCTTTTCTTTTGTCTCTTTATCGGGGCGCCGTTGCGCGAACTTCGTTCGCGAGTTTCGCGCGACAGATTCCCATTGACGGAGTTTGCTTACTTCGACCGGGTGGAGGGGGGGAAGGGCGACTTCCGGATTCGCCCCTAACTTTTTCACGCTATCCAGGCGAGCGTCGCGGGACGCTGACCCGTTAAATTGGCCAATCTTTCGTCTCATCGAACGACAGACACTTTTCAAAACTCGAACGACATCCGCTCCCGGGCAAATAAAAATAGCGGCCGCGAGCGCGCGCGAATCGATTATCCTCGCGCGAAAATTATTGATCCGAAAATTCATGCTCGACCCAGTCGCACGCAAGGAATGCGAACTGTAATAAATGTCGAACGGACTCGATCGGAATTCAAGGTAAAAATAGCGCTTTCAGCCTCGATGCAGTTTTTCCATTCCGATCGTTCCAGCGAAAAAACAGCGGTCCACATCGAAGTGAAAAAATGATGACCCACTTCGTTAGACATTCCGATGTATTCGCGATCCGTTCGCGTCAAGACACGTTTTGGTAGGGCGAGCTGCATGCCTCGCTAATGCACTGTGCGCAAACCTCGGGAGTCTCTCTTCGGCTGATGGTCACGAGTCGCGTAAGGGATGCGCGCGTTAACCCATTACCCGCCACAATTCAAAAAATAAAATAAATCAATAAAATTAGCTGCATATTTAGAAGTTGCGGTTATTAAAAGAGAACAATTTGAAAATATGTCCGAAAAATGGGACATTGGCGGATAATGGATTAAAGAAGGACGTCTTAAGGGTGCTCAAAGGAACCCAAATGACTCATCGAAGGACCTGTAACAGCGGCCTCGTAACCGGAACAATGGACGCTGAACAGAAGACACAGTTCGTGTTGAACGGAGAGAGACTCTCGAGCGAATCGCTGAACTTCGTTTCGTCGCGTTAGTAAGGAAATCTCAGTAAAACGACACACAAAACACACCAACCGCTGGATGCCTGGTTAATCTGCGGAGAAAAACTTTCACGTCGATGCAAAGAAAGAAGTACCTTCGTTAGCGAATCTCGCATACGATCACACATTCCACACGCCACACCATACACACGCACGTTCACAAAACGGTGAGAATGACAATGACGTAATACGATGAATGAAGGGAATTTTTTTTTACAAATTTCCACTCCGAGGAGGTAGACTGCCAAAAGTACCGACTTCCAGAATTTTCCGGCCGACGCGCGATTCGATCGCGAAAGGGGCAACGTCCATAAATAATTAGTCCCGCGAAAGAGAGCGGGAGAAAAATCGGACCGAAAACGGGACAAAAATGTGAACAACAAAAATAGCCGGCGTCCAATATTTTCGCGATATTTATAGCGATCCGCGGCGAGCTGACGGCGAGCGTTTAGCCGGGCAGAAAATCAACGCGCTCGAAAGAGGCAAAGGGCGACGTTCGATGGGCAAAGGGCGGTACGGGGGTGGGTTCGGGAGCTGTGTTTTGAAGCCTCGAAAACCGCGAGGAGATTAACGATTCCGCATCCGCCCAGCTCCCGGACTCATTAACGCGCTCGCTCGCTAATTCACGGATGAAAAATTGAATTCCGACGTCGGCACCGCTCGAATTCGCATTCACCCCCGCGAGGTGTGCTCTCCAAAAAAAAATGTAAGCGATAATTTATTTCTACCCCGCGCGCGCGCGCACACCTCGTCCTCATGATCCCCGACGCGAAGAGACGCCGACTCTGACTAGCCTCCCTCTGACCGCCCCTACGCGTCCGACATATCACATTACGTACGTGTATAGTCACATATGCTCTTTACAGTCTGTTAGTCGCACTCGCGGGAAGCGATCAAGCGGCCAGTCGCCTCGTAGATTGTTGGCGTGTTAATTTGTTAAGCGTCGCTCGACGTCTATGTTTTTTCATCTATTTACATTGCGGCGCTAAAGTTGACAGTCACCGAAAGTGTCCACGATAATTGATAAGGGTGGATGCCGAAAATCAGGCCGCCATTGGTCGCCATCCACTGTGCGTAATGGACCTTCAAAGCGCTTGACGTACTCATTTTTTTTTTCGTCCCCTGACAAACTGCCGCGCTGCTCGCAAAATTTTAGCCCGCCATTTCTGCGCGCTTAAAAAACTGTCCGACCGTTCGGTCGCCGGAGGTAAATAATACCGGACCGCCTCGCTCGTGTTTTCCGTTATTTCTACTCGAGTTGAGATAATGCGGGTGGAAATTAAAACGGCGCGAAAGTGAGCGCGGTCGTTCGTTTATTCCGAAGTTCGCCGATCGCCCTGCGGTCGACAATTGGGCGGCGAGCGAGGGGTGGGCAAAAAAAGCGAAGAGTCGAATCGCATGTATATACGTATATACATGGGGGCGCAAGGTTTCGACATGATTTACTCCGGGGTGGGATAAGGCGCGCGCGCGGGAGAGGGCTAGGTCGTAGTTACGTCGGCGCGTGTTAAGCTGTCTGCCGTCTGATGGCAAACGTTGGCAGCTCGTCACGCGAGGCGAACAAAGCTTGCAGCAGCTTTACGTGGAAATTAACGCGTCACGACTTCATCGCGCCTGATGGGATGTACCTAAACACCGTCCGCCGGAGTTAGATCTTCCACGGCATTCATCCCTTGAAACAGCGCGCGCGCGCGCGCGCGCGCTGCTACTTAACGCGTCATGTCATTTGCGCGGATCGAAGGAAAAGTTTTCCGTTTTGGGCGCAAAATCGAAAATTCAACTTTACACGCTATACGCCATACCGATTACGTATCCGAGCCTATACGAACCCTTATCAATTATCTTCGTACACGCGCTATGTCAGACTGTCGTAGGTCTAATCTGAAGGTTAACGTTCGTCTAGTTTCAGTTCGTGTCGTACATCGAGGGTAGCAGATTCATCCACAAGCGAGCTGTTGTTAGGAAAGCTTGAAAAAGATCACGGGCTGCGGTTAAGGCGAGCCATTTTCCACGGTTGCCGCGGACACCGCGGCAGAATAAAAGATGCGCAGTTCACTCTGCCGATTGACTACCACACAGCGGGGTAGCTACCTTTCATTGAATCAAGGCAGGTTTCCTGTGGTTCATGTTAAAGAATCGGAACTGTAGCCGCAGCGTTAGGTCTTTCCGTACTGTTGGGAAAGAATAGGTGTCGTGAGTATATATCGTCGACTCGATGAGTCTTTTCAATCCGTGGGTGGGGTAAATGTGTGGGGGGTCTTGGAGCAAGAGAGTGCCTCTCTCTTCTTTTGGCATCGTGCGCCGGACAAGGCTGGTCTTGTCTCGTACGATAATCCTTCGGACCGCGCCGATTCACTTCCGATGACCAATTTTTGCAATGACGCATCTTCCGAGTCCGACCGTCGATGCGTCATGACTTCGGTGTTTCTCGAGTATGCGTGCCGTGCTGCGATAAAGCGTTCCTCGCGACTGCCAATGAGTTTAGAAACCTACTCTCTGTCATTCTGTATTGAATTTAACTCGGTGAGAGAGTCGACTGATGTGTACGGCAAAATAAGAAAAACGTAAAAATGGTCTAATTACAACGTGCGCAGATCAGAAAATTAATTGCATCGAAGTTAGATCGATTTCATCTAATTCAGAATTCAGTTCAGGAACACGATGCGCGGCAATTTTCCGTAAAAATGGTCTAATTACGACCTGCGTAGATCAGAAAATTAATTGCATCGAAGTCAGATCGATTTCATCTGATTCAGAATTCAGTTCAGGAACACGAGGTGCGGCAATTTTTCGAAAAGAAAAGCGAGTACGTACGCTTGCTACTCGAAAGATACCGACGATATTTAACTCCCATTGCCAGCAAGTTTTCCATTTCTTATCACGCTCTGTGGGAACCGCCTTGTCCGGCAATTAATGAGCCCATCCGGCCCGTCATACGTTCTCATTCACTCACAGACGATATCGTTCATATTCTCGTCATATTGCCATGATTCGCATTCATTCACGCGCGCGCAAAAAAAAAAACAGAGATGAAGGAACAAAGAGAACAAGACTAGAAAAAAATTGAGTGCGGGAGGAGGGTAATCCTTGGCAAGCGTCGGCAGGTCGAATCTCGCCTGAAAATACAATTTTTTTTCTTTCTCCAAAAATATGCACCCTCCGATGCTCGCTGATGCTCGTCCGCGCCTTCTAGCACAGCACGATGCTCGCCAAGTCGGGGATGATTAATTTCCTACTCCTAAGGTACGGGGGTGGGAAGGGGCTCGGATGTGGAAGGTCGTATGCGAGCAACTCAAAAATTAAAAAATAAAGATTCGTGCAATGGATGATGCGGTGGATGACGATGAGCTGTTAGTGGTATCCTTCGCTCAAACTTAGACTAGCCACTCACTCGTGGCTGCCGACGTGAGAGAAGAATCGTTCACGCATTCTGGGCGTGTGTCACGCGCACGTAAACGGACAGTTGCTTCTCTTCAAGGACGCGTATAAACAATCTCGGCAACGGACAAGATACGTCGGATCGCTATGAGACAAGATGCACATAAACACCGCAAATCGTGGCAAACGGTTGGACTATTCATAGACTCGTACATGGAAGGAAAGACCGTACATTCCGTTCTGACATTCATATGCATTCCAATTAGGTGGTTGGACAGTACCAAGGACACGTTCGACAATCGTGAGAACATGGGCAAAAGTTCAGGCTACGAAAATAAGAGTGAGAGTTTTCTTTTTCGGTGGAGGTAGGTATTCAAGTCACGTGGAACGAGTGAGAGAAAAGACGAGAGACAAGGTGCATCGCGGGAAATTTTTTGACGGAATTTACTCACTGCGCCGTGTCAGCGCTACGCTCTGTTTTTCGAAGCGTCTGCAGGAAGAACGGTGAAGGTGTCCCTGCCACCGGGGACCGATACAACTTTAGCGCGTTCCAAAGGTTCCACACGACAGACTATCCAGAAACAATATACCTTCATTAATAACACCGAATGACAAAGGCGGTCCTCCCTATACTTAAACGTCATCCATAATATTAAGTACGTGTGGAATGCATTCATCGGCGGATGGAAAAGGTATCTTCAAACGGATAGTTGTCGCTTGTCCAATGCAGGCGTTTCGTAACTTTATCTTCATCGCGCTTGTATGATTACCGAGAACAACGACGTGAACTATGATATGTGATGGTGATGGAAAATGATACGAGAAAGCTTGCATTGGCTCTTACATGACAGCGCGCTGTGATTAAGGCATGCCACGTGGTGGAGGTTCCGGAAGGTGACAAGTGATAGTAGATTTAGATACAATGTGTTAACCTAGAGCATGTGTGGTCTTGTGACTTGGCATAGAGTAGCGTGAGTCTGAGTAATTATTGGTGTTACGCGGAATGGTAACTGTACAGAAAGCGTAAATCTCGAAAGCGGAAGTGATAGTCGTAAAGATACTATCGTTAAGCGATCTTGAAATTGTTCTCGTAATTCGATCAAGACGAGTGGAATGTGTCTTATTCTTTGCTCTGTGAAAGCGCCACCGATAAAAGTTGATAAAGCAAAACGACACGAAATAGCGTCATATGAAAAATAAATTGATCAAGAAGCATCAAGCAGCACTGACAGAGGAAGACGATTCAACTGACCCATACCAGATTAATATAGTCTTAGCTTCAGTGATGCGTGTTTCGCTGAAAATCGAAAATATACCGATCACAATTTCTAGGTTCAATATCTTGGTGGAAGCATGCGAGGTAGAGTCAGATCTATACGGTGATGCGAGAGTTCAAAAATAGCATGGGTACGGGCAAGGATAAGACATGGGATCATTCTTTTATAAAGTAACGTCTGAAGTGCTACGGAAGAGACACTTCAATCGTGACTGGAATGCGGATTATCACTAATCGTGGAATGATCGAAGAAAACTGGAACGGTTTTCATTCTCTCTCGGGTATACAGTCTTTGGGGGTCGTATAATTACCTCGATGCCACTAGCTAGAAAAATAATGAATGAATATAGCGGGATGATTGGATGAACGGTGAATTGCTAAGAAAGCGCTACGTGAGACTACGAAGCAGATAAGGAAGGCTTAGAAGCGTTTCGTCACATGGTCTCCATTGTCTCCCATACAATTGCTTCCATCTAAACGAGAAATCAAGAGCTTAGTTATCGTCTCACAGAATGGGATAATCTGACAGTCACTTTTTGAATGGGACTTAAGCATTTTGGGGGGCATCTGTAACGCAAACCACTTTCATACAGAACGACGGAATAGAACCGAATTCAAATAATAAGTTTCCAGGAGTGACGGGAACAATGAACCTGTAAGAATATAATTAACCCAGTCATTCATGCGCATCACTGCGCATTTCGTTCAGACATTCCATTCACCCATTACCTTATAAAAAGGATAAATATAAAACTATTCAACCGCGCAACTGAAATTTCAAATTGATTTGATAATATTGTGGATAAATTGTAACTTATAAAAATAAAATAATTACGCTTAAAGCGCATTTTGCTTGGAATAACTTTTGTTTTCGTGAGTCTTCGAAGAAGACATAAATGCATCGATGATACGATATTCGTTCAACTACTTACTCCTATCGATGTTGCGTTGCAAGTGTGCAGCGACACGATGTCTGGCATCGTTGAACTCAAGATGAAGTCCGAGTCGGAGCAACGTCGGATTTTGTTCAACCAACTGCGTTATCTCCATCTCGATTTTGTTGCCCAACACTTGCGACCTCTGAAAATCAATGATACAAAGGCTCTAAGTATCACTCTCTCTAAAGCTTTGTGCAACATTAAGCAGAATGAGATTCATAAATACCTGATTTGAGCATCGGAATTCTTCGATGGATTTTGTCTTAAGAAGCGCCTTAATGAGTCTCACTATCACAGATGGGCTTATAAAATTAGTTTCCACACTGAAACGTGAATGAAAATGTGACTTTCAATATCCTGGAACTATAGCCACAAAATAACTTTCCGGTAAAATGTTAGGAGATAATTACTTGAGTACTCTCAAGGTAGAGTTCTTCTCCATGGCTTCTGCCAATCTTTGTGCAGTCTTATCGGTAAGTCCCACATTAGTTAAACTCAAGGATTCAAGGTGTGTGTTTATCTCTAATCCTTCGAATAACTGAACGAACTTCTCATCAGAAATATTCTGTAACAAAATTTGGGTTAATTCGGTGTCATAACGATTTAGTTCGTCGTCAGTTTGACGTACTTACTTTAATGTTATTCCAGTTCAAATCTGTCAATTTGATATCATCATCTCGGACCTGCTTAATAGTAGCGTCCACATCAGTATCATTAGGCGGCTCCATAGGATATACTTTTGGTTGACTAGCTTTCGTAACACCGTCCCAACCCAGACCAACAGGTTGTCCAGAATTTAAAAGTGAGGCGTGATATTGGTCCTGATTCATCATGGAGTGGAATCCAAGGATGGCTAAAGTCAAACAATGCATTTGTTAGTATTTGTTCTCCCTGTTTCAATAAGGTATTAAAAGACAAAATGTCTCACCAGCAAGATCAATAATTTCTTCCTGAGTAGCAGCTGACAGAGCTTGTTCATATTCCTCACCAAGATCAATAGCAATCTGTTCATCTGCTTCTTTCTCCTTTTGACTCTCTTGGGGAGGTGGAACCCACTGTAAGATATTTGAAGAATAAACTAATCGTTCTGGCTACTGACAGTTATGACAGACAAAACTTTATCTGCGTTATACCTTTTTGCCTCTGATGACACCAGGTACATACGGTTTGAGTTCTGGAATATCTGGGGTTTCTAAGGCCTGTTTGTTGATGTGCTCAATCAACTTCTTTCGGTTAAGTGGTCCTGTTGGACTTTTGTCACACTCATAGCTACAACGTTGCGAAGGTGGCATAAAACTGTCCTATAAAGAATAAATTGAAAGATTGATTAAACTGTAACATCAGAACAAAATATAATTTTATAGAACAATGCAAGCACTTACGTCAGGATCAACTTCCTTCGCTAATATATTGATCTCCTCAGGTGTAAGCTGCGACAACAGTTCATCCACATCGACGTCGTCATATTCACTGAGGTCCTTGCCATACAACTTTGCAGCCGTTGTCATGGTGGTTGTTTTGGTCGACGCGGATGTCTGTAAAGTTTCCCATGGACGATCATCAACTACAGAATACCTTCTTGTCATTTCAACAAATTTTCTACTTCTACAGACTATGAGGTATTCTACTGAACAACACAACTGTTATATTGTTATATGTTTATTAACGTCTCTTATGTTTACTGTCTCACAGAATATTAGGTATTATTAGGCCCCGTTATTATCCTTAATTGTTCGTTTGCACCAAAACTACCACTACCAAACGTCTAGCACTAGAACAGAACCTCCTACAAAGTTTTTCATTAAACAATCAGAGAAAAGTAATTCTGAACACTGACTTTGTCAGTCGATTATTCGAGGGGCAGTGACAACGAATCACTGTTTTGATTCGGAAATCGAACGGGTTCACGCAAGAGTGTGGTAACGATTGCGAAATCAAATGAGATCACGAATAATGAACCACATCCACTTGAGCATAACGATCCGCGGTAGTAGCGGGTGTATCGCGTGTAATAGGTGTGCGGACGTATTTTGCACTCGCAGCGAGCGGTAGCGAGCGAACACGTTCGCGGTGTCTCCGAACGCGTAAGAATGAGTGATCGACTTGGAAAAAAGCGAGCCCAATCTGCATCCTCGTCCCTCCGGTCAAGCCGATCGCCGAATCGACAGACTGGCATTTAAATTCGGCAACCGTCCAATCCGGCTGATACCCTTTGACCCAAATAGTTTCGGATCGATTTTCATTGACAACTCGTCCGCGAATTGGCACCCACGCAAACGGAGGTACAAAACCTACATTAAGCACGCACGATACGAGGGGGGCTGCACGCCTTCCCGAATTATATTTTCACGGACGGGACCGACGTTTCGGCGAGGTCGTGAAACTTACTGCCGTTCGATACAACGCTGGCGAGCCTCTCTATTGCCGGATGTCGATCCGGTGCCCTTCCCAATTCCAAGAGAGACGATCACGAATTTCGGCCGCGATCGAACGGATCGCCCACTTTTCACGAAGGACGCACACTTCACTGACCAGTACCACCGATTGTGGCTGATTGCGGCAGCGCCCTTTGACGCTTATACCATATTCGCGTTAAGAGTCCGCTCCGAACCGACTGGAGGCGCGAATAACCTTAAAACCGTCCCACCGCTGCGCACCTGTCGCCGAACACTTTTTTTTTCGCCGGCAACGATCGGACAGGAAAAATTGACACCGCGGTCGCCGCGCAGGAATAAATATCGGAGTGCCGGACAAAAGGAAGCGGCCAGCGAGTCGACGGTTTTTTTCCGCTTCTTACGACGAACGAGGTATGCGTAAGGTCATAGCTCATGGAGAAAGTCACTGCGCGTCAACGTCGCGCAGTATTGACGCTACTGGGATGCTTCGGCGGTTATTTCAAAATCGCAGAGAACCGCGCACCTCGATTCCCATATAAGGCATCAATACGACGTGGCTCCGCCACGGTTCTATTTGTTCGTTGCTCAATCAGCATACCGACGCTCGTATCTAACATTATCTCGGATGACCATAAAAAAACAGCGTCGCATCGACGCAGCGTCAATTTATCGAGCGCAACCTCTGACGTTATCGCATCCTTAACGCTCGTCACGTTTGCCGTTCGTGCTCTCGAGATCGATGAATCGCAATTGACCAAAGAAGGCGATTCGCCGATCTCGCCTTCTGCACGCCTCAGCTATGGCAAGATCCGTATTGACATAATCGTCCGATAAATCGATGGCGTTCAAGGTCACGCGCGAGAGAGCAGTTCGAAGAAGAGGCGAGCGCGCGAATTGGTGGGGATCCGAGAAGGAACAGTCAGCTGAATCCATACAAGTATCCCATCCCGGTTCGCAGTTTCTGTACACGCGTGGGCGATTCGCGCGTGAATGCACGTGAGGTTTCGATCAACCGCTGACTTGAGAAACCGGCCTGATAGACCTACCCTAAAGTGCATCGTCGCCAGTGTGCGTAGGGTCAAAGCGAAAAACTTTGCGCGCGTCTAACCGGCCTACACGCTTTCCTTCTTCTTGTACATATCCTACATGATGAACAGAGCGCATTGGACAGCCGCGAAAATTGCCGTCCCGCCCCGAAGAGATAGCATGCCGATGTTCAAAAAGACAAGCGAGCATCTATCTCGTCCGGCGCGGCGCACTGTTTTGATTAGAGTGTCCGTCGTTCTGTAGCGCTACTTGCGGCGACAGACCTCAAAAATAGCTGAGGCCTCCTCGCCGAGCTGGCAGACTCCCAACGGTCTATACTTGGACATCCCCGCGCCATGATTATTTATAGTGAGCGCGAGCGCGGCCACTGGCCTTCTCGCGAACTAACTAGCCGGCACCGGACGAGAACACGGGACCCGCCGCCCGTGACCTAGGCCCGCATTAATAACGACTACGCCCCTGCAGTTTCGAAGCCGGCGAAATACTTTCTTTCGGGCGCCGTCGTTCGAAACTTCTGCCGCGCCTGCCGCCGCCGTCGCGACGCTTACAACTTTTCACCGAGACACCGGCGAGCGTCGATTTTCACCCGTCCGCAAAGCGTGCGGATTAGGAATCCTTTCGCGGCGTCGGTGCGTGCCTTTCGAGAGAAAATGAGCGCAAATTTTCCGCGACGAGCGGCTGAAAGAAGCGCGAGAGCGTAATGGCTTCGGGTACTGAGGAAGATTCTTCTTGCTGGGTATTTGAGCGAAACGCGTAATACGATGAATTTCCTTTGGGAAAAGTCGACAGGGTGGACGATATACCGTTATCAGTGAATCTAAATATAATATGAAGGAAGGTGAGCGCTTGACGTCCGTCCAAGAAGCTGCACGGCAGACTCGCACCTTGCATTCCGACGTTGCTACTCAATATGTACTTCTGTCTCTCGGGGCGTACACGCGAAATGTCGATGGTTATTAAAGTGCGCTCGCCAGGATGCCACATTATCTCCACTTATTTTCATAACTCATCGGCGTTCGACGGTGTCATTAAGGCTGACCTTTTCTCTGATACTCATCCCACGCGAGAGGTTATTACGTAATGATAAAGATCAATATTAAAGGAGAAGTTACGGCGTTGTTTACGATGGACGTAAATATTCTAAGCTGAGATCGTTTCATGCCTGTCGTACAAGCGGCGCCAATGCGTTTTCACGGAATATGTAGCGTGAATAGTGAAAAGCGAAGAAATCTCAGCTGTCCGGCGATTCTTATTGAAATCTCGCCACTTTGTGCGCTCGCCTTAAGGATTCGCAGACTTTCAAAGTCAAAGTGGTCTTTGCGCCGTTCCAAGAGAGGCAACAAGAGCGGACGCATAACGGGGAGCGAAGAAAGGAAGGAAAATCGAGGCTCACGACGGCAAGAACGTAGACCGAGGAGAGGATGAGAAGAAAAGAAGCGTTCGGCTCGCTTCCTGGAAAGTCTGTTTTAAAATTAAATCGGCGCGTATAGCCGCGCTTTTGATGACAGCCGTTTCGCGAGACGGACAACGGTCGACTGCGAGACAAGAGAGAAAAACGAGAAAAGCGAGGAAACCTGCTCGGGTGGCCCGCGTGAAAGGTGTTCGATATTTTTGGTGCCCATTCATTTCTACGCAAGTTGCGGCCTCTCTTCCTTCATCTTTCTCCTCCTCCTCCTCCTCCTCTCTCTCTCTCTCTCTCTCTTGCGTCCGATCTCGCCCCCGAAATATCCCTTAAACTATTTATTTCGGGCACCGATCACCGCCTATCGTCAGCGCGACTCCGCGAGATTCGCAGTACAGTAAATTTCCTCCCGACTCCTCCCCCCACCCACAATTTCCGAGCTCACGCTGGGTCAGGTGTCGGCCGAAAACGTTCGACCAGCTTACCCAGCCGGATGATCGAATTTAAACGCGAATATCGTTAATCCCGACGAGCCATTCGCCCATCGGATGGAGATTACGTTCTAGAATCATTAGCCCATTTCACTTTTCCTTCGACCGCCTACTTTTGCTGGCACCTGACACGAAAGCGAGATGCGCCTCGGCAGCCTGTCGAAAGTCGCGGCGCAGTCTCGCAATTAAAATCCCGGCTGTGGATTTCCGAGAGACTTCTTGCCGGTCGTCACGTATCGTGAGCACTCTCCTTCTACCGGGTGTGCGCTCGGTGATGAAATCTGCCCGGATGCAACATCCTCCTCGGCTTGACGCGTAGCGAAAAACGATCCGCGGATTCCGTGGCGGAGAGTTACGTGCATGCGGAATGCGATGTTAATTAGAGTTATCGAGGATCGAGTAGCTTGAATTTCTCTTAAAGGAGGAACCGTTGGTCGAAGCGACGTTGGCGCACCTGGCCATACGGCGCCTTGCGTCGGTTATGTCGCGGGATTACGAAAGTGCGATTTCCATAAGAAGTGCCCGAAGCCAATCTAAACGTTGCGCTAATCGATGCGTCTCGACGCGAATCGCAGAAAACTTGGCATTCGAGGCCGTGTACGTAGCCAGTGAGCTCTATGCACGATTGTGGCAATGTTGAACTCACTTCGATATTATTGCAATCCTGTCTGGAGTACTTGTTCTTTCGTCCACGGTTGTCATCATCGCCGATCCATTTGTATTCGCTTTGCGATACCTCTGACTTTGTCGTTAATCTATTCGTGTAAGAGGCGTATTGTCACGATAGTGAGAGTGTCTTGGGAGATCTAGATTTACTATTGCTCGAAGGTCTTATGCTGCTCATGGACTTAGGCTATTTAAAGTGTGTCTATCGATTCCAGCTCCGATTTGTTCGCTTCTGATGCTTTGAATATATATTTTTTTAATTTTGTATATCGGAATATGTGTTCAGCACTGGATGCTGAGTGGAGTATTGTAACTTTAAGGGCTGTGGGAGTTGGAATAGTTGCATGTATGTGCAGGTATCGTGTTTGGAGTGGTTTGAGCGCAGTTTGAGGTGAAATATGGGTGAGAGCAAACAAGGATAGGTACTCCTCCGATTGAATAATGGTTTGAAGCGATAAGACGAGGGTATATGAAGTTTTTGTTGGGACTCCGCGTCACGTCGCTTGATTATTTCGACTGGGAGAAGGGTGAGACCAATTTTTGTTCAAATTTTAATGTTATATGATGGTCTTACATTGTTGATACGCCTATTGGGTACCTAAAACTATTAATTATTTAAAACCCGTTAAAGCGACAATTCAACCCCAATTTGGAGTGTGTTTGAGCGCTTTATCTTTCTTGATGTTGACCTTCCCCATAGTGTTACATTATTTTATGTTAGTTTTCACTATTTTACGTTGCTATATGTAATCATTGGTGGATTTTTCGTCTTTTTGGGGACTTCTAGCCGACAAAGCTGCAATTTCGCTACGATTTGGAGTATGTTCTACCACCTTATCCGTCTTAAACCTAATTTTTTTGATGTTTTTCCACTATTTAACGTTAGATAACACAGTTGTACGTTGTTATATGTCGCAATTGATGAAGATCATCGCGTTTTGAGTTGTTTTAGGCTACAATTGCGGGTCTTAGCCCATATTTCAAGTACGTTTGACCACTGTGTCCTTATAATATGGGACTGAGCGACCAGTGGAGGGTAGTTTGGGACTATTTAGACCTATTGAAAGGTGATAGAACCTTCAAAATCGCCAAAAAACGTGAAAAAATGTTTAGTCTTATAATGGATTCATAAATACCCCATCCCATAGATTTTAACTCGCCCTAAAAGTTGGTTGTAAGCAAAGTTCCGAATTCCTAATAGTTTCGAAGATACAGCCATTTTTCGGAGGTGAAAAAATTTTTTTTTAAAGATCGACTTTCGCCGATAGTCCTATGTTAAGGTACGCCTCAAAAGCTTGAAGGAAACGTATGATAGTTATAGGTTTCCAATCGCTGGTTCAAAAGTTACAGGCGATTTAAAAAATCGCGAATTTTTCAGTACCCCTTTTCATTTTTGCGAAAAATCGAAGGTCGGCGGATCGGATCGCCCTTTTGCTACCTGGTAGGGGGTCAAAAATAACTTAGAGAGCCGTTTGCCGTTGGTCGAAAATCGCATTTGTTTTCGAGTTACAGCCAAAAAAACCATCGAAAAAATGAGGGTCGAAAAATTACTAAAAAATACAAGTCTTTCGATCGACTCGTGGAGATGCATACTGAAAGAGAATCAAACGAGGATCACAAAAATCGCAACCGGAGGCTTCTAAGTACAATAGCTTCGGAGATATGGCCCAAAATATGCTAAAAAGTGGTAAAAAATGGATATTTTGGCATCCAAACCGTATACGAAGACTTTAGGATCCATTTGTTCTACAATAGGATGAAAAAGGACTGAAAGAGCTTTCCAAAAATCGCAACCCGAGCCTTCTAAGTGCAATAGTTTCGGTGATACAGTCAAAAAAAGGTGAGAAAATAGTGAAAATATGATGAAAAATCGATATTTTCTACCCCTACAGCGTACAAATTCATGTGACCCTGTATATTCCACAGGGATATGAAAGTAGCGTTCAAAAGCTTCAAAAAAAATCGTAAGAAGACTATTCCAAGTGTAATAGTTTCAGAGGCAGGGCCAAAATTGTGCCGTAAAAGTCGTCGAAACGTTCAGCGCGCAGCGGGTAATTTTTTCATCGGCGTGGACTCAGGTAAAGGTCCGCATCCGCTCTGATTGCTGAATGACACGGCACCCACATGCCGTCGGTGTCAAACGATATCCTTGCGCGCAATTATGGGCCGCGATAAATTCATCCGCCCACGCACCGATCCGCGCGTGTCAATGAGCGACGGCGGCCGTGCAAGGTGATGTCTCCTACGAAAACGTGCACCGCCGATATTTAGCGGGCGTTTATATCCTCCGCGGACCCCGGTTAAAATTAACTGTCCGAAAAGTGGACCAAGGAACGTGCGAGTCTTGTCCACATTTCGCCGCCCGCATTGTTCAAATAATCCGCGTTGTCCGATCGATGACAAAGTGCGACTTCGATCGATCATGTTCCGTTCAGAATGTAGCGGAATTGATTGATCGACGGTATGTTGAAAGCAAAACGTACTTAATGTCAAGTAGTAGTTGCAACACGTTCATTCAGTGTGATTGTATATATCACTCTAATCGGTGATTAGTTCTCAAATGATCGAAATAGGACAGATACGGTTTAATCGTTTCGTTGGATATTCGAATTAAGTTCACATACGAGTAATCGGACGACACTCGTCTCAGCAGATAGTCAACCGTAAGTGAATCTAACGGTGATAATCGTTTGCTCCCGTACAGTTAATCCATTATTTACGCGTACCGAGAGTGCTCACACGGCCTCGCGGTTGCTCGTTGCATCGTCATCAGTTCAGGGTCGTAGTTCGCATTTTTACATTCTCCGATTAAGCTATCACTCTAACTCCCCCACCTTCCTTCAGTTCCCCCCCTCCCCCCCCCCCCCAAAAAATCCTTTTTTATTTATTTACTTTAACGGACAATTTTTATGATTATCGATACGATATTCTTATCGCGTCACTTTATCGATTTTCTCTAATCCCACGACGGGATCGTAAAGTACCGGCGTTATCAATAAGAACGGACGTTGGAAAGTCCTCCTCGATCTTCATTGGCGAGATCGAGCAGGCCAAACGAGTGTATCTGGATCGACGAGTCCCGATGCCGTGCGCAGTCTAATTACCGAACAGGTAAAAACGGCGAAAAAGGATATTCAATGTGCCGACTTTCGGAATCGACACGCCTCTCACTTAATTGCACTCCGTTGAATTAAACATCGGCCACGTCATTGTTACGACGGGAAGAGGGCTCGCTCTATCGTGATAGAATGATGGCCGCGCTAGCTAATCTAATTAATTATGCAGCCACCAGTCTCAGGCCGCAGCCTTCTCAGTTAATCTCAGACTTAATCGTTCCTCTTCGTTTTCCACTCACGATCATCGCGACCGTCGAATATGTTTGCCGATAATACATATGTACGTTCTCAGGTCTGCGGATGAGGCTTTATGTGCCCATTCTGTATGAGGCATAGGGCAGCTCGCATTTATTAATTAATGTGCGTGTGGTCGGCGGTGGTAGGATCATGATAGAATTCGATTTAAAATCGTAAACGTTTCGACCGTCTATTTTTTGGTCCTCTTTAATACATGACTATATAACAATACAACAATATGTATAATTAGAACCTTTATGGATTTGTTGTTATTTTTATATTTATATTTTATTAATTAATTGGTCTGTTGTAAGACGTTCTTTTCTATGACGTATGAAGTTGCCGTCTCTCTTCTGTTTTTATTGTGTCTCTATATTTCTTTGTGTTCTGTTCTGCTTAATGTGTGTGCTCGATTAATAAACTCTATAATTATACGTGGGTGGGGCGTTTTCTTCAGGGAATCACCTGAAATCCTACCATCTTCGAACGACTCTCCGCGCGTAGAAAGTGCGCAGACGCGAGACATCGGCATGAAAAAACTTTTCCGACCAAGCGAGTCTTCCGCACGCTCGCCGAGCTTAGATCGATTTGACGTCGAATTATTTTTCCACCGCGATGGCCAGCGCTGACCCAAATTTCCGCGCCGCACGCTCGACTCCGCGTACGGAAGCGAGTCCGCTTACCGATGTACGATGTACAGTTCCACTGTCATGCAACTTCTATCCGACTCCGCTCAATTATAACAGTACCCCGGGCAGATAAATTGTTATCATTAAGCGGCGCAGCGAGTATCAACTTTTTACTTCCTGCCTTCCACGCTTCGAAACTCGAGCAATGCTTTTTGGCAGGAAACGAAACATCGACGGACGAAACATCGTTAGCAATTACCGATTGGCAATTAACGTTTTGCCTCTTCGGTTTCGTAGACAATGGCGGCCCGCCGGGAGTGTCTTCGGTACAGTTCCCTAACCGTTGTTTGCATCTAAATGCGTACGCGGGCTCGCGGTAAATGACCGTCTTGCCGGGCGGTAACCGCGAGACAGCCGCGTTACGCTACGTAAACCAATGCTTAACGACCGTTATGCGGTAAACGAACCTCAAAGCATCGTTTGATCAAAATATGCTCAAAGTGTCGTCGATTTGGCGGCAGCCCCGATTCCGAGGGGCTTCGTGAGTTTTAACCGTTCGGCAGCCGCCCGCGGTGGCCGCGGAAAAGTCAAAGGACCTGCGCGGGTTAAAGGATGCTGGCGGGATCCTGGCTTCAAAGGCGCAGGAGCGGAAACTGGTATGTACCGTTACGCGGTTCTATTCGAGATCGTGGAATTAGTTAGGATCGAGCCGAGGATCGACTTGATTTAATGGAGAATTATCATGCGTCATCGATTCAGCACATTTAACGTGCGACCGTGTTCTGAATAGTTCCAGTTGGTGAGTTCTGTTGAATTGCCTTCCTTTTATATTCACTGTCTGCGGTGGGAACTTGGTCGCGCTGATTCTTTGGTCTGCATCGCGAATTTTAATGCGCAGCATGTTATGTAAAATAAGGTTGCAACAACCGGTTATTGTCAGTGACAGATGTATAATATTGTGTTTTTGGCGAATGCAGTGTAGTATTTGTACCTACTACAATTCATTTTTAACTGAAAATCAATGACTTATAATAAACGAAGCTATTAATTAAATAATTTAACATATCGTTGTTTGAAACAGTGACAAGAGAATTTAATACAAATTAAAAAAAGAAAATTAATGTTTATAAGTCTGACTCACAGTCAGCAATCTCCTGATGCACTATGTTCATATAGGATGAACGGCTGACTCAGGTTTCTCGAATTCTAGCCTTCATAATTAATGGCGCGTACGAGGTATTTGTATAATAGTTGTACTATGTTGCAGCCTCCGCGCATCGATAGCGGGAGGAATGCCGTGTATCAGAAGTTCGACGAAGTGGGTCGAGGTTCACGCATTGTTAACGCACACCGTAAAGCGCCGGCGGGACTATCTATGTCATACGGGCACGGAAAACGATCCGAGGCCTACGTTAAAATTCGAGCCGCGGTCTCCTGTCAAAGGTGCGGAAACGAAAACTAGAGTGTCCGACTGTAAACTGGGACTGACCCGGTTCGAACGCCGCGGATCGTAATGCGTATTCTGCATTGGACTCGAAGGTCACACGCATCGAGGATCTCCTCTCACTCGTCAGAAATTTGTCGAACGAACGATCTCAGACGCTGTTAAACGATCTGATTACGAAAATTCAGTATTTTGTAGGATTTCAGGTGATTCCCGAAGAAAACCACACACGTATAATTAAAGAGTTTATTTGTTGAACACACACATTAAGGAACAAAAATATGCACGCTTGAGGGCCGATTGCAAGCTGCTACGTCATCAAAGAACAACCCAGTAACTAATTAATAAATCAGAGCTGTGTCATACACAACGAGTACATAAAGCCTCATCCACAGACCTAAGAACGTACTTATGTATCGGTTCAATTATTTTCAACATATTTTTATGCGCGTCAAGACGCTGAGCGAAGGATTCCGCCTTATTCGGGAAAGTTACGTTACTCTCGTCCTGTTTCTCCGATTTAAGACGCGCCGGGATGCAGATCCTCAATTATGTCCGTCGATCGGCATGAATAATGAATGTGGGAGCGGAGTCATGAATTAGGCAACCGGCATAATTCGCAGTCACACCCGTCGGAGTTAGCGAGGCAAGGCTGGTGTTCGTTAGCGTGCCAGGCGAAACAGTCGTAATAGGCGGTAATTATTTTTATCGGGATCGTTATACAACGCTGCCCGACGTTAAGGAGTCGAACAATGTGTCGGCGGCCGGGGAATCGATCTCGATCTCGATCTCGATCGACCGCCGTTCCCGATAGAGCGTGCGATCCGCCCGATCGGCGAATTAGGAATAGAAAATCGAGTGAAAGGTTAGCGGTTAAGGATCGTTGTGCGCGTTGCACACCTCATAAATCAGAATGGGATCGTAAAAGCGAACCGGCCAACTCGAAAACGTCCGATCTTCCCAGGCACTTTCGCCCATTGGAAAAGGTTCTCTAGCGAATCGTACGGTGAAAATCCACCCTGACGGCCAGCCAGCGTGCAAAATATTAATTGAACACCTACGACGACTCTCGGGAGGATTCGGGATTAAATCTTACGATCGGCTTGTTTTGACCGATGCGTTACAGATTCCACGGATTGGCATGATGCCAAGTCGGACAGTCGAGTTCACCGATTCGAAATTGTCCGTCGAGCGCGGAAAGCACAAAGGTGTCCCGATCGTGAAAGTGTATCAATCGGCCCGTCGGCCGGATCTGGGTCACGGTGTCAACCCGTTCCTCGGCGCTCGAGGTGACGGACGGGAAGCGGATGTGAAATTATCGACAATCGGAACCGAATACCGCCGATGACAGAACTGCCAACGGAAAAGAACTGTCTCGCGGGCTGTGACGTCAGAGCGGTCCCTCGTGACGCAGTATATTTACGCGCCGGTCACTTTAAATGGGACGCGCGTACGGCTTAAACGCGATTAAGTCGTAACGACGGGCCGAGGGCGTTCCTGTAATTTATGACCGGCTAGAATTTCTATAAGGTCGCCGCGCGGGAGCGGAACTTTCGTTAAGCCTGCACTACCGTACATGACGGGCGCGCTATTGTTAGCCGGCCGATACGATGACAGATCGATTGGGAGTTAGATCGGGCGAATCGAAGGAGAGGCACGTGCGAAGGCGGAAATGCTCATTCACTTGTCGTAGGTCGATGATCGCTCGGTTTATTTCCCACACGTGACTCGAGTGCAATTGCGCACTGTCGGCCGCATGCAGTATAGTTTGCTTCGAAGGAGAGCGAAGGAATTACATCTTGACAGCTCGCAACACTCTCTTAACACCGTGGAAAACAATATAATAATCCTGTCATTCACTTAATTAAATGTAATATAATTTGTGACTATCATTGGTAACAGTCGTAGTATTTGATCTCTACTATTTGTATGAGCCAACTCCGATCGAATATTCCATTCGGAACGTCCTCGTACGTCGGTCGTGTCGGTCTAAATTAGCTAACAGCTCGAAGAACCTTCTGTCATGTCGGACCATCGAGGCATTCGTGTAATTAACTGATTTAGGCATTTGGCAGCGCGGTGGCTTTCGTTTCGATCGCGTCGTGCCGGGTCTCATTGTTATATTAATGAACATCGGCATCGCGCGCGCATTTGTCCAGCGTGTGCGGCGCGCAAATATTGGACAATCGTTAATTACCGATATCCACTCATTTTGCGCAAAGACGTCCGCGCGCAAAATACACAAGCTTCGGCAAACTCTGCCGGGATATTCGTCGCGATATCGTCCGCTCGCATCAGCTCACCGTCCGCAAAATTCGATAATCGATGGCTCCGAACATTAAGTCGACATGATCGCGATCAAATTTGTTTGTCCATAATTATTTTCCGAGGAACAGTTCAAATAATTGCGATAACAGGATTCTGTAATTTTCGCTGTTAATCGCGAGTACTTCGCTGCGCGCAGCGAGGGTCTTTCAGATGCCGGAATCGAACGTAAGCGAATTTAAAGCAGACAACGAGTCCAATTGAATGGGGTTTGTTTGAGGACGATCGGAAAATTGGAAAAAGAAAATAAGCACGAGAGAGGTGGAATGAATGTTGAGCGTCAAAGTAGTTTACGAGACTAATATCTCTCCCGCGGTTTCTCAGATTGTGTAACTTCGGGCCTGGGTATCAACAGAGATCGAACAATGTGTACCTTTGTGTGATCAGAGTGCAACGATCAATTTGCGACTATCGAAACGCATAGAGCGTGCTCAGGATCCCATAACTGTAACTCGAAATGAAATCCTGCCACTCATATTCGGCATTCCGTATCGGTTTCCGGTACTCTACGTTCAAGTGCTGATAAAACAGAGACCTCTACTTACGGAACAAAAACCGCAACAATATCAGCAGACACTCGCCGAACACGAAGTAGGTTCACAAGAACCGACGAAAATCAAACTCTCAGCAAACAAAAATTCCTACGAACAGTTCCAAACAGTTCATACACCACGCAACTTCAACCGCCCACAACTCCCACGTTCATCTAATGTCAAAATACAATGTATTTTAAATGAACCCTACGAATCACAATATTCGACCTTTGAAAAACCATGAATGGAACCTAAACACCCGACTCACATACTCTGACGAACGAAATTCAGAAAGGCAGTCACCTTAAGTTCGCGTACACGAATAATGGGAGCGAAGTTGCGTGGTGGACGTACAGTACGAAGATGTACGAAGATCCCAGCACGTGACCGAGTCCTCGCGTTCTCGCGCGCGCAAGTCGCCGAAGCACTCGAGACCGAAAGCCGCACTGTCCGCTAGCCTCGAACTACGAAACGAAACGACGAATGCGATGGTACTTCCAGCCGTGCGCCGCGATCGCGGGGCTTCCGGAGCTCTGGAGTGGCGCTAAACAACTGGACTTTTATGCAGGGGAACGTCGATCGCGAGCGTAGAACGGCGGACGCCGAGCGTGCCTCCAGCAGCGGAATTGCGCGACAGGAGTCGGCAGTAGCAAAGTCTACGAGTCGCAACTCCCGACTTGTTCGGCAACCACGGACTTTCACTCCCGATTCAGCGCTCTACGATGGCTCTCTTTCCTCACTGTTTTATTCCTACTCGCGGTCGCGTGCCGTTCCCTCTTTCAACCGGCCAGTTTCGCACGCTTTTTGGAGAAGCTCGTTATCGAAGCTTGTTTTCGAAGAATCAAGAATTAGTTTTATGACATCGTTTTGCGGCACGGACGCTTGAGAATTCTCACGTCGAAGGCTGGCGGCGAGTATGATTGTCGGATGAGAGCTGATGCCGGTTGAGGATGATCTCTCGCCGCAATCGTGAAATTGTTTATTATTCGCCTGGAGCGTTTCGCAAGAGGGACACGATGCGGCGAGAGGGGGGGGGGGGGGCTAGAAAAGGGAGACGCAACGACCGCGGGGACGACCGCTGCATTTCTACCTAACGGTCGATACGCGTGTAGGTGCGATGAGGTCAGACGTCGAGTCCGTCAGATGATATCATTCCAATCTCACGGAGTGGTCATTTGTTTGTCCCAGCCGAGAGAGCTCGCCAGCGAGATCCCTCGTTAAAAAGAATTCCTTCCTTTTATCTTTCATTACACCTATTGCTCAACGCGTGGACAGAGTATGGGAATACGTATACCGAACGTTTCATAATTCTCGGCGTTCCTTATTTTTTCTGTCAACGTACTCGGCAAGATATGCAGTTAACATAAGCATATACTTCCAACCGACTGGCTATGCGACTAATTTTTATCTATCAGCCCAAAGTTCCGGTAAATTGGTTTTAAAACAGAGCAATTCCGTCATTTAACGAACAAAGCGCCCCGAACAATGTTCAATTAAGGCTAGGTACTGAAGGTGACCGGGGGGGGGGGGGGGGTGGAGGGGTAATTAATCACAAGGTACGATCCCGTCCGCGAGAGGCGAATTTCATAGTCTAATTACCATTAACGCGGGAACTAGGCGAACGATTTTCCCCGCGAGAGCATTGTTTGGAAAAACGTCGTTCAGCTATGGCGAACAATTTCGATATGATCGTGCGAACGGGGTCGGCCCCGTACGGATTTAATTGAGCGGAAGGGAAGAGTATCCGAGATGAAAGTGATGTCAGACTGGCTCTCGTAGCCGGCGTTTCACGGTGGAAAGCACCGATCCCCATCGCGGGCTCGCATTCAATTTGCTTCCATTTGCCGTGCGAAGATGCGTTTCCCATCGTCTCGCAAAATGCCGCGCGAATTCCGCGGAACTCCGTACCGGAAAGTATTCGCGATCTCTCCGAACAACATCTTTCTACGCAGCGCCCGCATTCTACGTTGCTATATTCAGAATACTATTATTATTATTATTATTATTATTATTATTATTTATTAACGGCATAAACACTTTTGACAACAATTAAAAATACATTGACATTAGTACGGTACTGAAGTGATTAAACATGATAGAAATAAGATTTACTCAGAATATAATCTATAAAGCTGAGTAACTTATTTCTTGGTATAACAAAGAGGTCGATGGTTGGAGATCAACTATTGGCTAGAGAGCAAGTCCAAGGAATAGTTGCGTTAGCTACGCACTTTATCATAAACAGGGGTATATTAAAAAGTTTCAGATTTTCTGATTTATATTATTCGTATTATCTATGGAATCGGATGACGGACAATCGAAGGATACTGATCCGGTCGAGTTAATGTCGTTACGGGAAGACTGTCAAGAGTCGTTCACACCCGTAGGAGGACAGCGAGTTGCGTAAGCCACTCTTACGATGCCAGGTGCTAAAACAATTACAACGGCGCGAACGGATTTCGCACGCAAAGGGCACGCGATGTTTACGACATTTTTCCGTCATTTCTCGCCGCGGCTCGTCTGTCCCATTGCGAAATCATTATCCAATTTCTCGCGGGAACTCCAGGATAAGGATTCGTCTCTACTGTACGCTTCCGAACAATTACTCGCAAAGCTCGCATGAAACTGACCTTTCTCCATCGTCGGCAAACGTTTCCCACGTGCGCGCGCGCTTTCTTGCAAGCCGATAGTCTGGCAAAAGTCGTGACGCGATCCAACGATCACTTTCCTGCCAGAATACGCCCAATGGATATTCATTCACGCGACGGCCTTGATCGTTTCTCGTTAGGCGGTCTTCCGAAAGTTTAATTTCGAATTCTAAATCTCGGATGCGGAATAAGCACGGATATCAGGTAATGAATTGCACGTAGAATTCTAATAAGGTGCAGGTAGGTAGACTCGAGTTTGGCATCGATTCGCCGAGAAGTGGCACGTGCTCGAGGCGAATCTTGATCGTCATTCGGCGCGTCGCATTGGACATGCCGTCGGATGTGTCAGGCAAGATTTATTCATTCCATCTGCGCGAGATCTCATGCGGGAGCGAGTCGAATCGAGAGTCGAATCGGGAGTCGATGCTGCTGGCCACTGTTCTTGCCACTGAAGTACGCGGAATGAAACGGCCGACGGAATACTGAGTCTCCCGATGTCGGCGAATAATGGGACGGTTTAGAAATAAACGAAGCTCCTGGGCCAAAGTAAGAGGCCATCGTGGATTTTCGGACGCTCGTTCGTAGCAATACGGCCCATTAAACGTTAATATTCCGCTTTTATTTATTTCTTTATTTATTTATTTAACGGCATAACCGCCTTTGGTAACAATTAAAAATACATTGACATTAATACGGTACAATAGTAACGAAATCGTTAGACATGATAGAAATGAGAGTTATTCGGCATATAGTGTATAACGCTGACTGATTAACTTATTTTTTAATCTAGCAAAGAGGTCGATAGTTGATCGCAACTATTGGCTAGAGAGCAAATCCGAGGAATACTTCAGTTAGCTATACACTTTATCTAAAATATGGGTATATCAAAAAGATTATGATTTTCTTTTAGATTCTTCCCAGGAATCCTAAATTTGATCATAGAAATCAGTTCGGGACAATTATAAGTATTATGAATTATATCGCATAAAACCACAATATCTTGTATTTTTCTCTTCGATGAGAAGGAAATTAGATCAAGCCGTCTTAATATTGTTGAATACTCATAATCGAATTTGGACATCAGGGAGTTAGTCCTAAAAGACATATATCGTAAGAATCCACCATGTATCCTCTTGACCCTATCATTGATTTGGTATAGGGTAACTTTTAGTCGAAGTTCGCGTTCAAAGATTTAATGCATCGACGATCGAACATTCCAATTTCCGATCGATCGTTAGCGAGTCGAGTAGATCGCGAAGGGTGAGGACAGAAATCGGCACGGAATGCAAAGGAGCAAATTGTCGGTGTAGATTCACAGCGAGGCCTGTTTGGAATCGCAGTTGGCTAATCGGAATGGACGGAACGATGGTCAGCCGGAGCCAGCTCGACTCTTGGCAACTTTTCCCAATCGACGTGCAGTCATTCGAATTTCACTCCGTGTACGGAATCCCCTTCCGCGACGCTTGGGAAATTCGAGTTCAATCAAATTCCACTTACGGCCGCGCGTCTCGACCGCGAGCGAGCCGTAAATTCTGATAACGAGCCGGTGTTAATCGAACGCTAGGTGCCGAGTGGACAGGTAAGTTTGTTGACCCGACGCGAAGCCGTGTCTCCGACACGTTTCGCCGTTATCACTTACGAAATGAGGCACGAATATCTTATCAGGCCCGATTGTAAGTCATCGTGGCGGTGCCGTGAGTCAGTCGGCAAATGTTTGCTTTGTTGTCGAGTAGCGCTTCACAGCGCATGGCATGTACATTTAATTGCAGTTTTTATCTCTAACGGAGATAGCCGTTTTCATTTATGAGGCAAAGAAGTGCCTATTACGGCGATGGGCCAAGATTTTTTTTAATTAACCGGCCACGTTTACGGCTCGGCGCCGTAAAAGGAATTCAGAAGCGATTATTGGAATCTCTCGCGGACGCGACGGATTGACTATCATTATAATGCGAGTAATGGTATTTCACCTGAGCAAATTTCGTCCTCGAATCAGCGACACGTGAAAGTGCACGTTGCACTCGCAAAGCGAGTCCGATGAAACGATTCGCTGAACTCTCCGTCAAAGGATTCGCAGCGGAGGACGTGATAAGAATGACGTTAGTCGAATCTTTTTGTCTATTCCTCACGGTCGTGATTCATTATTGCACTCGGCATGAACGAGTCGTGAATCTTCCTCGGACATCAGGCCCTTTGTAGCCCGAGCACTTGTCCGCAGGCAGGAAGCTGGCAGTCTATTATTGCGCTACGTAATAAACGTCTTGTATCGCCACGCGGTGATGAATACGGGAAACAAAGGGAGGCGGAATAAAAATTCCGCTCACGTCATCAGCCTCTTTGTTAAGCGGACTCGCGGCAAGGGTCTCCTATGACACTTTACGTCTTTACCTGCGCGTACGTTAGCCCTGATAGCAGTGACGCGTGAGCGGAATTAACCTCGAGTCATGGTCTTCACTTTAGTACCCCTGTATTCATCGCAAGATATCTACCACAAGATTGTCAAGTTACAGTGTCAATACTGAAATTCATCGCTGTGGTCTGATGGTCACCAAAATGACCATACCGTATCAGAAATACTGATTAGTCCCTATCGTAGCTAGAGAGATAAGCACACCTTCCACACCTACACCTGCCCACACATAGAAGGTACAGGATCGTTCGAATCTCAAAGTTCGTCCCTGCCGACTTCCGAGAAGTCGACGTCGCCAAAAAATTCTCGGCCCGCTTCGCCCCATTCGACGACAGACTTTAAGCATCACCCCCCGGCCGGGATGATGGATGGGACACCATTATGAGAATCTCTCGCAGGAAACGAGGGAAAGGAGCTGCCTGAAGAGTCGGTGGCAGTTAGGCGGGGTCGGTGACATCGACTTTTAACCGGAACTGAATACGCGCACGCGGCGGGGTATATTTCGCCGATCTGGGTTGAGTGGCACATAAATAATCGCACGTGTCAATCCGATCCTATGTTTAGCGCGCTCACCCGGTATACGGCTCTCGGGCGTGTGCACGCGCAAATCGATCAGGAGGCAAGGAGGAACCGGCTAAGAGCGAGTATTTCGGGAGAGTTTATGGATTCGAGGCCCGAAACACCCTGTTGCGCCGAAATATTCTCAGGTTTATTTGTTGTTCGACCGGCTGTTAATCGACGAGCGTCGTCGGATCGGCCGAAATGCGAGGACGATGATTCTTTCGCCGACCCGGAGGACGCGTCAGCGGAATGCGATTAAGAAAGGGCAGTTTTCAGCCGAAGTCAATTTCTTCTTCCTCTGTGACGCAAATCCTGACTTTTCTTCCGAAGTTTGACTCATTCTTTGATAAATCTTTAATGCGTGCGCGGTTCGCGCTTTCTCGCTCAGAAATTAGTCTTGTCGAAGGTGGGTGATAATGTTGCTAAAGGAGGATGCGTCAGCGGAATGTGATTAAGAAAGGGTAGTTTTCACCCGAAGTCAATTTCTTCTTCCTCTCTGCCGCAAATCCTGACTTTCCTTCCGACGTTTGACTCATTCTTTGATAAACCTTTAATGCCAGCGCGGTTCGCGCTTTCTGCCTGGGAAATTAGTCTTGAAGGTGGGTGTTAATGTTACTGCGATAACAAGGGGGATAAAAAACAGACGGCAGATGATTCAGCAGGAATGTCGGTTGCGGGCCACGTGTTTCCGGATTGTACGCGTAATAAACAGCGACGACGGGGTCGCACGAGGCTTACGGCTTCGTCCTCAATTCCCGGCGAGCGAAAATTTTGCCCGGACTCGCCCGCGAGCGCATCGAATTCTGTCGAGCGTTCGCGGAAGCGCGATCGAAATAAATTCGCGATAAATTTCCAGCTGCGATCCGGGTCAGCGATTTGTCAACTGAAAAAATTGCTCTAAATTCTCGAGGAGAGCTTAGAGCGTACTAATTCGAGACTTTTCGCGCTGACCGTGACCAGTCTAATGACTGACAGCCGGTAACGAGCGTCATGACAGGAATGCGAAAAACGGTCCCGATCGATATTTCATCGGCGTGCATCGGGTGAAAAATCGGAGAACTGTAATCCAGGGCCACGCTTCTGATCCCCCATATGTCGTCGGCGACGAAGGTCAACCGCGATCTCGAAATACACTTCTGAATCGATCGAGGCGAATTCGAAATAGCGCCGCTTCGTCGCGCATGTATTTTTGTAAGCGACTCCAGAGCAATTCGGGAATGAAGACTGATGATCCGTCACCGGCTGCTCCCCATGTAAAGATCAAGGACCGAAGGTTCAGCGATAATCCCGACGCCGAACGACAGTATCCGAATGACACTCGAGCTCCCGATCCGACTCTCCTGCCAAGCCGCAATAAAGTCCCGAACGTATCGACGTAACACACGCGATTACGAAGTGACGTAATTGGGTCTGCCGATCTCCATGTAATTTCCGCGAAGCCCGCATTCAATTTTAAGTCAGTTTAAGCGAGTCGCGGGAGAACCCTCGAGCGATTAGCAGGCCTCCGCGACAAACGTAGCACCAGGAACGAAACGTCTCCAGTCACTCCGTGAGAGGAACAATTTCGCGAGTACCACTTTGAATAAATCATCCTCCTATTCGGACCCCTCGCTCGCCCAGCGGAAAGTTTCCTCCCGCTTCGTACTGCGACCGACGGATTACAGCGGGTTGCCTTACGACGAACTTTCGACTTTTAAAGCTCGCCGATTCGCGCAGCTGGCGAGCTTTATTTTTTTCGGCCGGCTATCGTCCGACATCAATATTATTATTGGCCCGCCGGCGGAATATTATTAGCGAGCTACCGGCGCCCATTATTCTCGCCAGGCGAGGAGACGAAAAGATGCTCGCGATGTTCGCGATGATCGACGCGACGAAAGAGGGACCCTGCGTCAATCGTCGGTCAAGGTTCAATTTTAAAGGTACGCATTCTGCGACTCGGCGGTAAGCAATCCTCTCTCACCTATTCGCGCATCTTGCGTCGACAGCTCGCGGCCGTTACGTCACGCTAATCCAGTTTGAGCCTCCTCCAGCTCTCGCTTTCGCCCAAGATTGTGCAACGGTTATGTATCTTTCCTAGAAAGGCCGGCGGTGCTGAATTAACGGAAACACCGACTAGAAGGACGAACACCTCGGACAGTTGATAGTTCGACGTGAATGGCTTAGTAAGCTGGATTAGCCAGGAAAAGTGAAGAAACGATGACTCGGCGAAGTCGCATCGAAGTTGCAGATGGAAAGCGTCTTTCATGAGCTAACTAGGTCCGTTAGGTCCAACGACTTTTAGAATCTTCCGGAATCGGAGGAGGTGCGCTGGTCTGTCAGACTTCATTTCCCGTTGTGCAACGCCGAAGCGAGAACGATTTCCGGACGTGATGCTTTCACCTATCTTCGGACGGGCAAAGTTCAAGGCCGGGGCTCTCTCATTAGCCTCGGGTCGACCGTAAATCTTCGCCGGCACCAACGCGAGAGTTTCAGTTCCGAGGCTTCGCGCCCGTAAAAAAGAGTCGTAAAGCCGTCCGACTCGCGTGACTTTCGAGCCGACCGGCGGATAGAAATCTCTCGCCTTTGTTTACCTCGCGCCCGAGCACGATTCCATGAACGAGCGATCCGGCGGAGTAACGCCGTAATCGGAACAATAAAGTAAAACCAGACGTTGAGATCGTCGGGCCACCTGAACTTTCTCGAACCAATATCGTTCATTGTTCGCTTTTTCGCTTCCATGAACGCGACCTGCACTTTTGATCGATCCGTTCGTCCGACCTGCAGCATAATCCGACCTGCGCGAAAAGCGTCGCGTATCCCGGGGGGTCAGAGAGGTCATCAGGGTGGAACGGGGTTTCCGAGCGGGAACTTTTTCAAAGTCATGCGGCCGGCGAGCCTACAGCGATGCCGAATTCTGTCACTGACCGTTCTCTCGCGCACGCCATTCCCGCGCTATCCCTTTGTTGAGAATAAGCCTTGATGTCTCGCTCGCGGTGACGTTTGACCGACGCTCGCCGTTTGAGCGGTTCGCGGCCGAAAACGGCCGGCGGCGGCAAAAATCGCCGAGCAAAGGAAGATCGCGATCTGCCAACAACCGCGGAACGAAGCGGAGGGTGGATAGCGAAAATTGATTGTGTTCCATACCCTCCCCCCTCCCATCGAGCTTCGGGCGACTTTTGCATGCCAAACATCGAACGGTCAGGATTTCGTTAGCCTCGCCTCTCGCTTGCGTGTCGTTCATCGTGCTGGCAATCTGCGAGGATTGGGATGCGCGAATCGCGGATGCGAATTACATAAGGTGTGCGGTAAATCCGTACACGAGGCAAATCACTAGGCCCTTATTTATTCGAATGTACGTTGCGTTGTACCAACTGTAAGGTAGAAATCTTCCTTTGGTTAATATTCAACGGTTTGGATAGTATTCAACATAGGTGTGGCCGCTATGTATTCTGCGATTCCACCATTTAACTCGTTCGACAAAGTTCGTATTACTAATAATAATTCCGCTTTTGCCCCATAATATAAGGATATAAGATTCAATCATTTTTAAACAGGTTTTGCCCCAGTTCCGGGGCAAGTACGCCCTAGCAGCACTGTTTTTAATTTATTAAGAAAGTCATAAGTTTCAGAAGATATTTTTAACCCCAATTAATGCAACTTAAAGAATAAACCATGCGCTAAATAAAAACACTAAGGTTGTTAGGTTTTAGTGGAATAGATAGAAAATACATGAGTTTAAAGTGAACTTTACAATTTCTGGGTCGGTTTTATCCCACTCCACCTTAACGTTTTTCGAATTGAATCCGGCAGGAAACGCTGCACGCTTACGCTACCGCGACGAATCGTTCGGCTAGCGCGAAAGAGTTGTTTGTCGCCTGTTCATCGCCAGCGTTTCCTCATCATCGCGACTAGTTTAGAGCGCACCTATTTCGTTACGCTCGATTTTTTATCTTTATTTTCAGTATCGTCCGACGATCATCTGTCATCCGCGTAATTTCTTGGCATACGCCGACGCCCGCTGAGGCTGATCTCTGGGGCATCGTCGGCGTCGGGACGGTCGGCGTCGGGACGGTCGGCGTCGTCATCGTCGTCAGCCTCGATCGTTTCTCGGAAGCGGAGTGGGGGGAGGTGGGCTCGAGGACTCGTCACGTTTGCGAATCGTCTTTACGGGTCCGGTCGTAAAAATAAATCAATGAACCCTAAGCGGACGGAAGGTCGTCGGGCGTAGGTCCGACCAAGCGATCGGCATTCCTTCCGATTGCAGATGTTGGCACGTCGGCATGATCGGTAGAAAACGTGCGGGCCTCGGGAACGAGGAGGACATCGAAAACTCAAAATGTTACATCGGGCACACGTGCGGACACGCGAGACAGCGAATTTGTATCTTCTACGATAGACTTCTATTGTCTCGTATTTCTGACTTTTTTACGAGGAGGGATAAAAATACCGATTTTTTCAACGACCGTTTCAGCGTAGGGTTGCAAGTTACACACGTCGATTGTGAAGGAGGATTCTGTGCCAGCGGTAAATGAAAAATAAAAAGTAACGTAATAAAGGTTACGGTACGCATAGGCGTTAAGTCGGTAAGTCTCTTTCGCAACGGATAATTGCATTTAATCGGAGTGTCAGCTAATCTCATGAGTGGCAGCTGAAGACCATTAATGACAAGTACAACATTAACCGCGCAAAGACATTAGTGCCGATGATTTATAGCCTCGAATCTCCCGCCGGCAACTGGCAAGAGTCACTGAGGACCCGTCACCGGCGGCGAGGAACATTTCGAACATTCGGAACGATCGATTCCCGTCGTGGCGGCCACGCGCTGTCATTTGCTCGGACATTTTTTTTCCACCGCCATCCTGGCGCACTTTTTCGCACCGACGTATTCCGGGAATCTCAAGAACGGGCGAGAGATGGAATTTCAAGAACGATCTTTCACGGCTCCCGGCTGAAACGGGAGATTCGTCTTTACATGTGTATGTGATCGCGTATGTAGAGGCGATATGTACCCGCTTATGAATTGCACGAGGCTCAGGCAGTTAACGAAACCCTGATCTTTAACATGGACCGACGATCGTTGACAAGCAAATGGTCCGATAAAAGCCAGGGAGACCGTGCCAGGTGTCAGAAGAGAATTCCGGCCAGCGGAGGGCGTGTAAACTTTGTCGGCCGATGGAAGTCGCCTAAACGGCTCCCGCTTCCTGCCATACGTCATTCGCACATGTCACGGGATGTCATAAAGCTCGGGGGTAAGCAAGATTTACCAAGCGCGGAAGGCTGGTTAATACTTGAGCCCAGCTCATCGTAATTTACCTTGACTATACATGATTCAAGGTGCGAAAGAATCGGTGTTCTCAGTACAAAGTACACAATTTTCACAAAATTTATATATAAATGTAGAAGTTGCCTAAGGCGAGCGAAGATTCGCCAAACGATTTCGGTGCGTAACGAGAGGCCAATAAATTGGCCAATACTAGGTTCGGGGTACGAAAAAGGTACGGGGTTCTAGGTACAAAGTACATTTTTCCAAAATTTATATATAAACGTAGAAGTTGCGTAAGGCGAGCGAAGATTCGTCGGGCGACTTCGGTGCGTAACAAGAGGCCAATAAATTTCCGTTCCGCAAATTTCGCGAGTTGCCACGAAAGCTGTCGTACGCTTCGCGTCGTGCCGATAATTGAAGATCAAAGGATCGGCCGACTCGCCGATACGCGTCTATTGAGCGTCGCGTTCCTTGGCACGTTGTTCGAAACACGCTCTAATAGTATCGCGCTAGCTCTAGGACGTGCCGGGCGAAAGACGCATTATCGCGTTCGCTTCGTCCTACGTTTAAGCTATTTGGCCCGCGGCGTAAGTGTTAATGACCGGCGAATGCATTTCTGGTACCGGTGCAGGTGAATCGCGGCATAAAATAATAACCCGAAAGCAGCCAATGCCCTCGAGTGTTCGAACGTTCATTCTGCCCGTCGTCGAGTCTGCGGTTTACCAGCTTACGATCTCGCGAATATATGCTCATACGAAGAGACCCAAACACACCCGACAATCGAATTCCAAAAACTCGTGAATATATGCTTATCATACGAAGACACCCAAACATAGGTGTGAATTTATGCTTGTCATACGAAGACAACCAAGACACCTATATTTTAATACGACACTTATAGGTATTATAAGACACCCAAGACACCTATATTTTAATATGACACTTATATTATAAGACACTTACATTTGGGTGTCTTCGTATGATAAGCATATATTCAAGATTTTTTGAGATTCGATTGTCGGGGCTGTGCCTGTGTCGACAAGAAGTTGAAACTCTCAAACACGCTATGCCATTGATAGTTTCTGCCCTCCATGTATATTTATGCATGAGACACTCGAAGGCTGTTATATACGCGTATAAATCGCTCGTAGCATTCTTCGATGCAGGTACGCTCGAAATGTATATTAGGTGGCCAGACATTTTGATTACTTTCCAAGGTTTGATTCTATTGTTTCCCTTGGGACAGATTGACTCGAGCAAAGGACAAGCTTGTAATCGGAAGCGACGGATGGAAAGCCTTCGACTTGCAGCCAAGCGTCGCACGCGATTTCCCCTTGAGATGCGCCTTATTGATTTGTCCATCCCGCTGCCAAAATTCCCCGCGTCATTGTCATTGTGCTGGCGGATGTCATGTGACGTTTACCATCCGTCGTTGTCACGCAGGCACGCGGCAAAGCGTTAAACCTTACGTCACATCTAAAAATTCTCTTGCAAAACAAGCGAGCGGGCGGGTCTGCCCAAATTTTCATCAGAACCGACTGAAAGAGACATCAGGCGAACTTCAGAAGCACTTAACTTCCTGCCTCTCTGCCCTTGTCATCTTCGCGATTCCCAGAAACAACCTGAACGAAGCTCGAAACGTAAACCAGCATACTTTATGTGTCCATACACCCGGAAATTAATGTACCGCCACAGATTCCGATATGTCAACAAATTCTCACGTCCATTAACGTTCACAAATCGGCGGTTCCTTGGAAGAACAGAAGGTCGTGTTCAAATCGGCCGACAACAGTCAGCCGATCGTTCTTCCACAGAGAACAATGAGAGCGCAAGATGCGGCCAGACGCGAGAAGACGCGAGAAGACGCGAGAAGACGCAGAGAAGACGCAGAGAAGACGCAGGAAGACGCAGGAAGACGTAGGAAGACGCGAACCTCCATATTTTTCAGGGCGCCGCGGATTGCCAAGAAGTTATAAATTCCGTTCTAAACATAAAGCGAACGGCCTGTAAACCTCATATCAACCGATGCATCCAAGTTTCATTGCGTCGGACTCGCCCTTGTGTGCACCAGCGACTCTGCCCGCAGCCACTTTCTTTGTCTCTGTGTGCGCCCCGTTAGCCGGCGAACGTTCATAAATCCTTCAAAACGCGACGGCGCGCGGCTATTCCTTCTATTTTGCGAGAGCGCGCGCCGGTAAGGAGCGTCTGCCTCCGAGAAAGAGAGAGAGAGAGAGAGAGAGAGAGAGAGAAAGAGGGAGAGAGGGAGAGGGAGAGAGAGAGAGAGAGAAAGAGAGAGGCGAGTGTATGCCTTCTCTATCGCGGCGGGAACATCCACGGGCTTCTTCGTATCAAATATCCTTGGGGAGGAAACGGGCCCCAAGACTGGCGGGAAGTTACCGTGTACACTCCGTCCGACCACTCAGGCCGATTCAATTTCTGGCTCGGCGATTTTTGCCAGAAGCCGCGAATTTAATCGCTTCCGCTCGCGCCGATATGAGAATGCAACTTTCTCACGGAAGGTGAGTAAAAGAAAGGTTGCAGGAATAGTCAATTTGATATTTTGTACTTTGATGGCTGTGCATGCAGTATACGGTCGATTATGTTCCTGTTAGTTACTCGTTGGGAAAATTTGTTTCCTCCTTACGATATTCGACTTTCACGCACGGATCTGCGGTCAATTGCGGGAAGAGTCCGGAGGTACCGCGATGTTTAGCCGTATGAGTGGCCGTACCAAATTGCGTGTTGCTAATGGCTGCACGTGTCCCGCGACGTATAGCTAAGTTTCGTTGGGAGCTGGGCAGAAACATTCTCCCCCCTTTCCAAAAATAAGCCGCTCCTCTCGCGATGGCATAAAGGAAGACGTCGGACGTCATCAATTTTTTTTCGCCGCCGGAATTGCGACTCGATTCCGCGGAAAATGGGAAGACGGATGGAAAGAGAGGGGAGAGGCTGAGAGAGAGGAGAGTCGGAGACAAAGAGAAAGGCGTGATTTTTCAATCGAGCTCGCCGTAAGACTGCGCGTCAACTCGGAATGGCCTGTCGTCGGTGCCAAATAAAGGCGGCAATGAATCATTGGCTTATTTTAAATTGTACAATTTGTGCTTCGCGTATGAACGAACGATAAATCCGATACCTCTTGTCAAAGTCGCGTTAGCGCGCGCTGGGCCTCTCGGTACTTCGAGCCCTGTCTTTCGGGGAAAATTTCGACTTTGTTGACGGAGTCCGTCGAAAACGTGACCGCTCTCTCGATCGGCCGTCAGACGATTTTTAGAATAAACAAGGGGTGAAGCTTGATCGAAAGTTTCTATCACTGTATCGAGCAAGAGTGCCAACGAGGAATCTTCGATGATTCACACGCTCATCACTTGGCAGACGCGAATATTTCGATAGGGATCTTGGAATGTACTTAAGGAATGTTGAGATCCGCTGCCAGTACCATTCTCGACTCGCCCGTTTCCAAATTTCGAGAATAAACATGTAAACAGATTTCGCGACGGACCTCAGGCAAAGATCGCAGAGCCATCTGGCAAAATGTATTACCATGTAATCCGTGAAGAGCTGTAAAACTATTCTCGGTCTAATTACGCAAAATAGATCTATATCTCTCAGTTACTTCACACTCGACGTGACTTTTTCCGGATTCAATCTGAGTACCTCTGAAAGGGATCAGAGAATTCTACCTTGCCACAAAATGGAGGCCGTTCATTTTTCTTTCCACTCTCCCGACGGTTTTTGAAACCTCGGTTTGCGGAGTGCACGCGATTCGCGCGGCTGTAAAATTCGATCGTTGGCGGGAAAGACGAGGAGCGCGAATTTTTGTGGGTGACATTCCGTCAGGTTGTAATCAGTATCCTCCGTCGGAGTGCATCGCGTGCTGGTAATAGGTGCACATGCAGCGCTGGCTCGTAAACGGTGGCACATAAACAGCGGACCGAGCGAGCTGACAGATCCCACCCCCTTCCCAAAAATATCACCTCGTGCTCCGTGACGTTGTCGTCTATTTGGAGTGAACCCTGTACATATCGAACTTTTACGTGGACCTGCATTTTTATTACGCCCGCGCGACGTCATCACATCCTGTTTGTCGTTTAGCATCAGACGCGTTGAAGCGGCGATTATGATCGCGCTTAAATAGCGTAATTTTTACCGTAGTTTAAAAATTCTTTGTTCAGCGTAAAGTACTATAGCAGTTCGTGCCGTCTTTGTTCGTTACCTTTTTTGACTGAACTTTCTTTATGTCAACGTCCCGCATGCCCTTGCTAGATTCTTCCCACCGTCGTTCTAATATAAGTCCCTCACCCGGCTGGGTATATATTCCTATTTATAGAAGAATCTCGTGCACGCTTTATCTCGAGCTTCCACTTAAACCAAGGAATGCCTGATGTTCCTACCGTTCAGCGCGTGTAACGGACGTTTGTTGACAAACCGCGCAATTAAGCTGTTTACTCTCCCACTCAACAATCAATTTCAGCGATTATCGTACGAGATATCAAACGGTTTGAGGCTTTTAATAAACGATTCTCTTGCCAGACAAGCCACTCTTAATACGGCGGAATCCAAAGTCGGAATCGAGTCTGCTGTTTAGAGCTTCTTCAGTCAACTCTCACGAAATGTACATACACCAGTATTTATGAACGTAATTTATGTGAAAGATTCGAGGGGCTCAAAATAATCTCCAGTTTGCCTACACCCATTCATAATTCAGTAATATTAATTCATAAGTCAATTCAAGTAATATTATTCATTTCAAATACTAAATTTTTCAAGTAATATTAATTGAGAACTTTGCGATCATCAGTACACATTTCCATTGAGTAAATTGCTTTGTTTATTGTTTATACACTTTCATCTTATAACAATTAGCGTTAGTCTACAGTTCGTTCGGTACTTCGAATGAGAAACTTGTACAGTTCTCGAGAGTATGTCAAAATATTGCCCGGCGGCTCACGGCATGTCCGTCGTCGCGATCATTATGGCGATCATGCTAGCGAGCACATGTCCCGCTCTATTCCCGGAATCTTACATTCTGCCTTCGGACACCTTCCCGACATTCGTCTTTTTCACCGTTCGCCATTCGCGCGGAACCGTTTCCCGACGGGGTCGCAATTAATCGCGAGCCTCGCATGCCAGCTGCAACTTCGATAATCGCGAGTCGTTACTTGCCGACGTTAACCCGCTAGATACAATATTTGCGCAAGAAAATTATTTACCGCGCATCACGCGCTGGCACCGCTAAAGAGGAACACATTTGTCCCTTTCGCCGATGTACTCAATCTTGCTCGTCCGCGATACGGTTCACTGGGCGAACGGTCAAGTCAAGAATATAAATATAAAAAAGTATCAAGAAAGATGTAGAAGTTGCCTTTTAAATGCGTCGAATGAAGTCCGTGCATTGTAGCAATTCCGAGCATTTTCTTTGTCGGATTAACCCATTACCCGCCGTAATACAAATATGTATACAAAAATAAAAAATGAAATTAACTGTACATTTAGAAGTTGCAGTCATTAAAAGGAAACAATTTGAAACTGTGTCCCAAAAATGGGACATTGGCGGATAATGGGTTAAGATGACTCGAACGTGATACTTTTATTTGGAATATTGTATCGAATTGGGATTTATGCGGAACTACTCGTTTATCTTGGGGAGTGTTGGGAAATTCGTATCGAGGAATAGAACGTGTTTGCAGACTTCGCGACAAGTTCGGACGTATGGAGAAACGCATGTTCTCGCCCATTCGCGGAGTCCACGTGAAAGTCCGACGAACGCAAACTGGCTGTGTCCAATTATCCTGGTACAAAAGCTTGCGGTAAAGATTACACCTAGAAATGGATTATTATCGGTATCATACCTCGATCGCCAGAAAATCTTGAAAGATCTGCGTGCGAGCGTGTTGTGAAAAGCTGAGAAAATTTGAAACGCACGTGGCGTCGATGTGAATCGCCGACGAAAAACATATCCGCATCCTCGTTTTCACTTTTGCTCGCAAGCTTAGCTGCCGGGAAAGTCAGCCGCCGACGATGATGAATTATCGCTCGGCGATTAATAATAATTCGTTCATAGGAAACATATGCGCCGCGATTCGGGCAGAAATATCGCGAAGATTACGGAATTGACGTCATCGTATATACGATCCGCGAGAGATGAAGGAAATCGTCGCAGACTTGGCGTCCGTGTGACTTCATTACGACGCTATACGTTAAGGGTAGGAAGTTGACAAATTTCGCGCGTATAAATTCGACGATCGCTACAGTCTGCGAGGAACTAGATGCCGTTTCAAAACTTTATACTTTATGCAAACTCGATCGATCGCCTCCTCACAGGGACTCCTTCTTTTACACACGATTTCCACGCGGATCGAGAACTGACGTCAGATTCGTCTGGGGAGCGTCGGAAAGGGCCAAGAAAATCTTTGCTTTCTTGGCGCTGAAGCGGGAAAAGACTCTACAGAGAGATAGTTCACATTCGTGGTCCCGTGTACAAAGTAAGCTGCCGACGAATATAATCCACTATTGTCTCTCTCAACGATCTGATCCTCCCCTACAACCTTCAAAATCATTTTACTAGATCCTCACGAGCTTTCAGTTCTTCCTGCTAGAAGGGAGGACTAACAAGGACTTTAGCTTGGCTAGTTCTTCCTACTAGAAGGAAGGACTGAGGACTTTAGCTTGGCCAGTTCTTCCTATTACAAGGAAGGACTGAGAAAGACTTTAGCTTGGTCAGTTTTTCCCACTAGAAGGAAGAACCGAAAAAGACTGTAACTTGATCAGTTCTTCCTACTACAAGGAAGGACTGAGAAGTACTCTAACTTGGCCACATTTTCCCACTAAAAGGAAGGGCTAAGAAGGACTTTAGCTTGGCCAGTTCATCCAAAACGACGTTCGCCACCCCTATTTCCGTCCCATCAAAGTCTGAAACTGCCGGCAGCGAACAGAAGTCGGCAGTCGCGATTACTCATCGCGAGGCGCGATTTACAATTTTCCCGGCTGTTTATCGTGCCCGCGGCGAAACGGCGAGATCGGCCTTGAGTCCTGGCACGGGTCCTATAAACGCACCAGAGAGAAGTCGGTAGCTCGTCCCGACGGAGCTGTGAAATCGCCCGGATCGCTGCCTTCAATTTTATGACGTATCCGCTCCCAGCGGAGGCGAGATTTCGTAATCGGCCGACAGACGCTTAAGGCATACGTCGCAAACCATCAGCAGGTCGCGAACTGGAGGACTCTAGGAGGCAAAGAAAGTTTCTCGCCTCCGCTGGGGTGCCTGTCACATCGCTCTTGTGATGACGCTGATGCGAGGTTCGTCGAAAGTTAGAGACGTTCGCGGCCTCGAACAATAGGACGAGGACCGTTTATAGTACAACGGATAAATGCTGGAGAATTCATAGTTTGCCAAAGTGGATGGCTGGGACGTTGAGCGAAGCAAACATAGATAGGATTTTGACTAATGTTAGACTCTTCTAAAAATGCTTGAGATCGGAAAGTTTCATCGTCCTTGCGCGCGTCATCAGAATTATGTTGAATCGAAGGAGTTACTTTGCGTTTCATCTTTGAGTCTCACCTCTCGCCTAGTGGTGGTCTTGGTGGTGGTGGTGGTTTTCCGAGTAGTCGTTCGCGATATTGACGAACGACTCTCGTGGGGAGAGTCCCAATCCTGGAACACTTCCGTGGTCTCCATGACGGCTGGCTATCCTCCCTCCTTGTCGCGCACCAAGCAAATGTCACTTGAGTCCGCCTTGTACTTCCGCCCCGAACGTCCGCCGACAAAACGATCACCCCTTCTCACTGTATCACGAGAACGCACTCGAGGTGTTCCGCCTCTCTCGGAACGACCCTTGAAAGTTCCAGAAAAACGGATTCTGTAATCGCGACCTCCGGTAAGCGACGTCCGGCCAGCGAAAGTTACCGTTTACTACTGTACTAGAAAAATGTAACCCGATCGAACGGTTCACAAAGGTCCAACTCCCATCAGAAGCTCATGAAAGCCGAAGACGTACGATTCCAAGAGATCGGTTCCAAAATCCCAACCGACAGAGAGGGAAAGTACCTCCAACCGACGTCTATACCTACTTGCTCGCCCCATGGACGAGCCTACGAGCGAATTCGCCCACGAGGCCTCTCCCGCTTCTAGAACAGTCAGCAGCCGTTCTCGAGCGAAGCAATCGGTAACAAAAAAGTTCCTCTCAGAGTCCTTTCGGTGAACCGTATCTCGTCCGACGAGTATTCGAATTCGGATTCGAATTCGGATTCGAGCTTCGGTTTCGAGGTTCGGCTTCGAATTGCGCTTCGAGTTCCGCTTCGAATTCGGAACCGTTGGTCGCGCAAGGAATATTCTACGCGTGCCAGTCCTTCTCCCGCCTTTGTGCACGGTCCTCGGTATCCGCGATACGAGGTGGATCACGCACGACTGAGGTCGAGGAACACGCTTCTGCCCGACCGCGGCGATGCTCCACACCGCGCCCCAACCGCCCGGCAGTCCAATTCCAGAAATACGGAGAAACATGTATAATTAGGACGCCGCCGGCAGCCGAGACGCTGCGGTGGCGTCTTAGGCGGGGTCGGCCAGCGTGCGTCTCGACGCGTGTGTCTCCCTGCGAGGACGCGAGGACGGGAGAGGAGAGTGTCCCCTGCCTTCTGCTTTCCTCCTTCTTCTCCTCACCCTCTCCCCCTCCTCCACGCTCCTCCACCCACTCTCCCGATCGGCCACCCAGAGCCCAGCGTCCTAGCGCGCGCATTTGCGGATGATCAGGGAGCTGTCTGCCGAGCGACGAAAGAATTGCCAACACCTGTGCGATTTGCCGCCACCTGCGACGGCTCTTTCGGCCAGCAGGATGACGTTCGACTTTTGCCAAGCTGCCGGAATGCTGAGAAGACCTGATCGAGAAGATGGCTTCCTACGTGGATGGTATGCGGAGAGTGATCAATAATGATTTGAGAGATGAATTTTTTCCTGAGAATATGCGTAGGAGTAAGTTGTACTAATATGGGAAATTTTGTTCCAGGCTTGGTGGGTATGCGTGCTGCGTGTGTACTAAGTGGCCTGTAATGATCGCCCGGCGTGGGAACGCGTCAGTCCAAAGAATTGCCAAGAGTCGCCGGACGCGAGGCGCGATTCCTCATCTACCGCTGACAAGCCTGTCAAACCGCGGGCTGACAATTATCCTGCGATTCATCACGGAAGTGCACGGCTTCCGTGAGGCTCTCTGACGAGCGTCCTCGTTGAGGCGAAATTGAAACTTTCCTGGCATCGAGGATTAGCCCCCCCTCGAGCACTGAATGGCGGCTGATTTTCGACAATGGATCATTTGCCGTTGGCGAAGATTAATTCGCGGAAGGGGGCGATTATTATCGAATTAACCCTGACTCGAGAAGGTAGCAATTTGGTGATTTATCGGACGCAACCTACTGCGTCGTCAATGTAAGCAACCACGGCACGCACAAATTGCCCGATGCGCACCAGGAACAATGCTCTCTTTGTATACGCGGTATCGTCCGCGCGCGCGCGCGCACACCGTATGACACAGTTCGCGAATGTTTCACTGACGGGCAACGAACGGTGTATTTTCGCGCTAAGGCTTACGCGCGTTAAGAAAGACAAAGGAGCCTGATTGCGAAGTCATCCGGCCGACTGGCAACTCTCCGAGCGGGCAAAACCCGGAAAGCGAAAAAGCAGCTCGCGGAGTGTGCGTGAACCGCGCCCGAAGCGAAATAATGGCGAGCTCCCCGCTATTTCGGACGGCCGCAGCCGAGAAAATCGAATATCCGACCGTCGACAGTTCAATAACGCCGATTGTCGTCGCCATTACCTTCATTCATCCGGCCCGAAAGAATTTCGTCCGCGACGAAAATATTTTTCGGGCCCCGTCGAAACTTCGGCTCGAACAATATAAGGCATTCGAGCCTCCCGGCTTGAAAATATGGGGGGAGGAAGTGAAAGGTATACCGGCGACAATTGGTGCGAATTCGGAACGTTTGCGGGAACGTTTCGGCGCGGAATATTCGAAGCGCGGAATCTAGTTTGACTCCGTCCGAGTTTCCTGATTTATCCGCGATACGCGTCTGACCGTACGCACTTATACGGCTACGTGCGTGTATTGCCCTATCGTGCGAGAGTGTTGGGTCTAACGTCAGTTTTTACGTAACCGAACTTTGCCGAGCGCGGCGAGGGTATTGAACGGATCACGGGCGACGAAATTTAAAACAAGTCGTATAATTAACCGTGGATCGTAACTCCTCGAGATATTGCGCCGGCATCGAAATTTCGCGGCGACCGCGATCGAATAATTTATGAAGCCCCGACAGCCACGCGAGCGCGGATTATTGAATAAACAATTTGCCGATAAATAAAGTCCACGTCGAGGCACCGGTGGCCGGCAACTCGGGCTCGGCTTCACGAAAATAAAAGCCGGTTTGTTTTAAGAGTTCCCGCTCGTCGATATAATAAATGTTCCGATCGGAGACTCCCATCCGTTACGCAAAGCTCTTTCCGCCTGACACAAGTGTGTTCCATCTTCAAAACAATCATCCTTCTCTGTAAAGCGCCTGACAAGCCGCCGAGAAAGCGGCCGATGTCTCACTCCTCGATACTTCGCCGCGAACCGGCCAAGCCTTCCGCCGAAACGTTCCCGATACTCTCCGTCTTGCCTATTGTACTCTCTAGCCGACTTAAAATGCGATTTTTTCCCGCCTAGCCGATAATAATCGTATTTCACCGCGGATCGTTGAACCCCTTTTAATCCGACCGACCGCTTCCACGCGTCTGGGAAAGATTTTGCCCGGGTTTAAAGAACCCATTATACCTTTTCACGTGCTTGGTCGATTCCGGTCGATTCTTGTACTGGTACCACACTCTTCGATCACCCTGTACATCGTTTCGTCTAAGGATCGCTGTACATTTGGGGACGAGCTTACCGGGAGTCGGGCAATTTTATCTCTATTACGCAATGTCTCAGTTTTTCTTCGGGTGCTAAGTCAGGTGTTCGATGGGTCTTCGGGGTTTCGTAACGCAAGTAGTAACAAATGCGATCGGTCAGCCGACGGTTCCTCGACTCCGTTCGTTCCGCTTACCTGACGCATCACGTAACTCCGTCTTAGAGTTGCGGTTCTCGTAACTTCGACGTAATGCCGCTTATCTTTTGCGACATCTCCGTTGACGAACCTATCTCGCAATTTTTGCGGTCGTAATGTGCGGACAGCTGGCATCGATTGCGCGGTAAGTAGAATGCTGTAAGTGGTAGGAATATGTGAAATTTAATTCCGTTAGCCTCGATTGATTGTAAATGTAGGAACCGCTGTTGCTAAAAATGCGAATGTTAGGAGTAAATGAAAAAGTGTTGGGTAGATCGCGTCATCGATGAAGTTGCAGTTTATTTGGACCCACTGTTCGAGGTAGTCTAGACGGGTTGAGATCTTGTTGTGTTTGTTTATGCACCGACCTAGTTCAACTTCTCTGGTGTGTGACTTGGAAAACGTGCTTTCAAGCAGGAACTCAACGTAAGTAAATGTACATATAGAAATGGTTTCCCATTTATCCTAGGCTGTTTGCTAATAGACGATGAATGATTGAATATAAAATACCAATTTGGAATATATGGTCAGAATTCTGTTTCGTGCTTATAATATTGCTTGGTGCTTAGTTTCTATTAGAATCAGAGCATTTTCCTGAACCACAATAGGGTGTATTTCATACTTCAAAAACGTTATGTAATTAATGTTTTGGCAACAAAAGGCGCTCTACACATCGAACCATGAGTTAATTAGCCTACATATTCATACTTGCCATGAATTATTATATCATTTTACATTTTTTCACACAGTTTTACGTTAATTTACGTTGGTCAATTCCATTATTTAGCGTTGTACGCCTATTTTAGCATCGAACGACCACTGAGTTCAACTTTGAGGATAAATTGCAAGACTCCTGAATGACTTTATACTACGTATTCTTACTCTACCACAGTTTTACTGTAAATTTTTACTTCCGTGGTTATTTGTAGATACTTTTGCGCATGTTTATGCAATTCCGCTTACTTTTGGGGAAATTTACTCAACAAGGGTGCATTTTGGAACAAATATGGGGCATGTTTGATTGAATTATCACTTTGCTATAGCAATGAGCGACCAATGAAGGGTACTTTGGCACTATTTGGACCTATTGAAAGCTGATAGAACCTTCGAAATCGTCGAAAAAGGCGAAAAAATGTTTGGTCTGAAAATGGATTTATAAGTACCCTATCCCATAGATTTTAACACGCCCTGAAAATTGGTCGCAAGCAAAGTTCCGAATTCCTAATAGTTTCGAAGATACAGCCATCTTTCGGAGGTGAAAAAAAATTTTTTTAGAGATCGACTTTCGCCGATAGTCCTATCTTAAAGTACGCGTCAAAAGCTTCAAGAAAACGTATGATAGTTATAGGTTTCCATCGCTGGTTCAAAAGTTACAGGCGATTAAAGAAGTCGCGAATTTTCTACCCCTTCTCATTTTTGCGAAAAATCGAAGGTCGGCGGATCGAATCGGCCTTTTGCTACCTGGTAGGGGGTCAAAAATAACTCAGAGAGCCGTTTCCCATTGGTCGAAATTCGCATTCGTTTTCGAGCTACAGCCAAAAAACCATTGAAAAAATGGAGATCGAAAAATAGGTAAAAAATAAAAGTCTTTCGATCGACTCGTGGATATGCATACTGAAAGAGGATCGAATGAAGATCACAAAAATCGCAATCCGAGCCTTCTAAGTCCAATAGTTTCTGAGATACAGCCAGAAAAAGATGAGAAACTGCTGAAAAAATGATAAAAAATCGATATTTTCTACCCCTACAGCTCACAAATTCATCTGACCCTATTTATTCCACAAGAATATGAAAGAAGCGTTCAAAAGCTTCAAAAAAATCGTAAAGAGACTATTCTAAGTGTAATAGTTTCAGAGATACAACCAAAAACAGACGAAAAAAATTCTGAATATTAACATTTCCTGGGCTGCACCAGTTTCCTGCCTCAACCATATTTCTGCATAATAAAGGAAGAATGAAAAATACATTCGAAAAATCTGCAGGCCGACTGTCCCAAGTCGCTGCGAAGTGGCTTAAAATATACGAGAAACCGCGACAGCTTCGTTACTTTCAAGATGTGCTCAAAATGACATCACACCCGTCTTAGTAATAATCCAAATATATTGTCAGCGACTCGCAGGTAACAATAGTCCCAGTGACCAGCCGTTGTCCGTACGGCAAAAAGTGGTAGGAAAAGTAAAAGTTACTCGCTCGCATGCCACGCGCATAATTCAATGTATTTAATCCAGTCCGCTCGGCACGTTAAAGCTCGCCTGATAAAGATACGCTTGAAACGCGGACACGATGATTAAAAGCACGCACGCACGCATACTAAACGCTCGGCAGCTCGGCGACGTACAGGGACCGTTTGTTTGCTAACACAGAAATAATATTTGGCACGGGGAGCGGGTGCCTCCCGTTTATGTAAGAGTGCACGTAGGCTAACTTCGCTAAACGCTGCCGGACAACAGAGGGTACACTTTCTTTTTCTGCCTCGCTCGCCATCAGCGTCATTAGCATGTCTTTGTTTCCGTACACGTTTCGCGTAATTTGCCCTCCAAGTTCGCCAATGCCGCTCTTCTGTCACGTAAATTAACCTCGTCGACGTGGACGCACGTCAATGTTCAACGTAAGACTAGTTACTTTCGAATGAAATTAATAACGTTGTCATGCATTGATACAAATTTACATTTCCCTCAATCTCTTCGTCATCGTATGCCGTTCATTACTAAGCGATCAAATGTGCTCTAATTAAATGTATGCAATTTTATAGATGTTCTCTGTGTCGGATCAGATAGTTCATGCAAGTCTTTATGCTTTCATCTTTCTGAACGTATCGGTCTGCCTTATCGTTTACCATCTTCGCTTCTATCCGTCCCTCCCCCTCTCTGTCTCCGCAAGCGGGGTGGGCGCCATTAATTTTCCTCGCCCACCAGCGGTTACCAACGACAGGCTCGTTTGCCGAATTGACCCAGGCCGAAATTGTGAAAGTGAGGAAAGTTCTCTGCCCGCCGCGTTAGATATCGCATGAAATCGTAATCGAGCGCTTTGAGAAACGATCTCAATTTCTTGCTAACAGTTCAATCCTCTAGGCGTCTTCGCGGGGGGGGGGGGGGGGGGGTGTAAGTACTTTAGAAACGTTTCTATCTTTCTATTTGACACGGCTCAAGTATTAATGATACATTTTTTCAATTAACCGCACGTTTTCTCTTTCCCGTCGCTTTATTAACACTCTAACGGCTGTATCATTTATCTTCTCGGCAACGTTACGATCTTACAGTGCCTGAACGCGATTAATACAATATTTTTCGTGTCTCAATAATCTTTATATAGTTATGTATCTCGTTCTTGATTGATTGTCAATGAACGCGATTAATATAATATTTTTCGTATCTCAATAATATTTATATAGTTACGTATCTCGTTGTTGATTGATTTTAAATGAACGCGATTAATTTAATATTTTTCGTATCTCAATAATCTTTATATAGTTACGTATCTCGTTGTTGAACTCCGGCTGAAAGAATCTGACAGAGTAACGAAATATGGGGAATATTTTCCGTGGCTCGCGGAACGCGAAGGAAACCAGTTTACCTGCCGCAGATAGCGGGCATCAAATTTATGCGAGCGTATAACCGCGTCGTTCCCCATCGCGACGCGTCTCGACGCCGAGGTTCGCAACGGAAACTCTTTACTGCGCCGTTTTCACCCGCAAGACGCGCAAAACGGCCGTTGAAAAATATTCGATTGCGAAAGCGGCTGTCGGACGATACCCTGCAAGGATTTCAACGTTTTCTTCTGCATTCTCGATCTGGTCTCAGTTCGAGAGTCACTTTCCTCTGCGTCGGAGTTCGCTAAGCTAATCCCTTCCGCGAATCTCATGACAAAATCTCGCTGGCAGTACTTCCTCGCTCTTATATCTGCCCCAGGGAGCGAGTCCGACTCGACTTCGGCGTAATTATTAATTCGCTACATGACACGTGTCAGCGATATTGTACGGCGAGCTGCCGACATTTGGCACTAACAACGTAGGAATAAAGAGCAACTGCGGAAAAACGCAGGCTTGTTGAGTGCGAAGTTTCACCGACGTCGCCTGTACATCCCGTTAAGCCGAGTAGGATCAGTCCGATGTCAGACTATTTTCCTAATCCTAGGATAATCCGCAATTAATACCTCGACGTTTTCGCCAACGCGATTATTCTACGAATATTCACTCCCGATCTTGGAATTTCGAACTCGTCTCTGTGAACGTGTTCGAATTCGCGTCTTAACCCATTACCCGCCACAATTCAAAAGAAAAAAAAACTAAAATTAGCTGTATATTTAGAAGTTGCAGTTATTAAACGAGAACAATTTGAAAATGTGTCCCAAAAATGGGACATTGGCGGATAATGGGTCAAAGATTTGTTGCATACAAGGAAGACGTAGAAGACTAAGTTGGATCGATTCGATGTCGATATCATGGATGAAGATCGATCGGCATCGATACTCTCGATTACCCAGCGACGATCCGAAGAGTCGGGTGAAAATTATTTATAACCCCTGCTCTCGTCTCGCCGCTCGGCCGACAGATGGCAGCAGCGTCTGGAAGCTTTCGCAGCGGAGCCCGAAAAGCTCCGGCCAGCCGAGCTTCTTCCGGGATTCCCGTCAGATGGTGCCCCCGACTCCCGAAGGCGACGTCCGCACAAAGAAGCCGCTGTTTTCGATTTCGGCCGCGTTCTCTCTCCGTTGCCAAAAAAGCTCTCGCCGACGCCCGGCAAGAAGCACTTCAGAAGTGCCGACGCGCGCGCGCGCGAGAGAGACCGATTCCAATTAAAATTCGACGCCGTGAAAGCGCGGAGAGTGTACGAGAGTACCTAACGAGAGCCGGTCGGTTTTCGGAGATAAATTCGGCGAACTGGGTTGAAACGGTTACCTTTTCCTTCGCCAATTAAGCGCACGCGAAGCTTGCGGCCGTATTCCGTAAACAGCGTGGCCGGGCGAATGTTAATATTACACCGGTGTTGCGAGGGAATTTCGAAGGTTGCTCGCAGACGCTCTTGTAATTTAGGGTTACCGACGCTTCGGGGCACGGATATGTGCTAACTGTTCTCTGCCGCTCCGGAGGTAGCTGTGTGTAATTTGGCTAATGTACACGGTAGGGCGATTAGTGCGCGGGATGAAACGAGCGTCGAACCGTCTTCGACACGATGTCCGCTGGAGATAAAGATCTAAGGACAAGCTTCTCTTCGAGGCTGCCCATAAAACATTTACTTTCGGAACTATTCGCTATGAAGAAGATATAAAATCTCTACACTTCTAAGCCGCCACTGTTTTGCACGGACACATTTCCCGGCTGTTCGCTGGGAAAGAAGTAATCCCATAACAACTTTTGGTGAAAATATTCTATATCTTTTTGGCCAAAATATCGATCTAGGCGCCGGCGTATGACATGGAAACATGCGAGGACACATTTCCCTGTTCGCTGGGAAAGAAATAATCCCATAACAACTTCTGCTGACTATTCTTGGCCAAAATCTCGATCTAGGCGCCGGCGCATGGAAACATGCGACACCCAGCTGTTCGCTGGGAAACAGACATAAAATCTCAACTTTTCCTAAGCCACCGTTGGTCCAAATGTCGACCAACATGCAGCGTGTCGCATAGAAACATGCAGTTTATAGAATCATAGTTTGTCTTCGGAATGAATCGCTCGGACCGCTCACTCGTGACGTCGCGACGTCGTTGGACGAGGATGAAGACGTTAGCTCCGCTTTTTCAAATCTACCGTGACTGCCATTGAGGTACTCGCGAACGCGGACGACGTCGACGTCCAGGCCGCCCACCGAGCGTTCCGCAGATTTCGTCAGAAATACGCTCGCGCGAATAGGCGGCCGCGAGTACGATCGGAACTTCGGAGTGTCGGGAAGACGAAGCGGTTTCCGCGTCGATGATCGACTCGGTGGGCGAGGGGAGGAGGATGGGGGAGGTGGAAGCTTGCTCGAGGCGACTCGAGATCGCGAAAACGGGAGGAGTTAAATTTATCGGCGCCTCGCGAACAGAGCAACGAATAATAACGTCGATCCGGATGAGCTCGCGGAACGTTTATAGACGGATCTTCTTTCGTCAAGGACGTTCAATTCGATTTGCGGGATTATTCGGAAGCGCGACGCAATCGGAGTGCAGCTTGCACGAAATATTGACGCGGATCGGAGATTTTTGACCGCTCGTGCGTCTCGAACGGATGACTTTTGCGCCGAGCCTCACGCTAAGGCGGTCAATTTATCCGTGACTTTGCCCGCCGGAATGAGAGAAGAGCGGGATGATGGTTGTCCGAATGTTGTCTAAATGTTTGCCAAGCGCGTTATATTACGCCTGTCGCGCGCCGACGACGCGCGTATCGCTTAGAGCGCGCGGAGGAACGCGAGCGTCGGTCGCGATGGAGATGCGTAATCAAAATTCGATATCAATCTGCCCTCCACGCACCGACCGGATACGATAATTGCGACCTATATCGCGTTTACGCAATTTACAATTGCGCGCTCGGTCTAATGGTGACTAATCGACGGAAATTATCCCGCCTCCATTGCGTCCGCGTTAATCGGCGAGGATATCGAGCGCACTCGATCTTCGATTTTACCTGCGAACCTTTTTTATTCGTCGGAGAATAATTGGAGATGCAATCAAAGTATGCAGCTTCTATCGAGACGTATAAAACTGACGCCAAGAAAATCAAACACTGTTCCGGCTCCGATTTTCATAATCCAGACTCGAGTGTCAAACTAGTAACTTGACTGAACAAGAAATATAATACTTGAAAGAAATCGGCAGGCAGAGTTGGCGTGCGTAAACTGTTCGTCGGCCGCGGGTAAACACGGTGTCGGGCAGAAGCCGAGTGGGGGAGTGGAGCAGAATGGGACGTGTAAATCTGCGGGGGTGCGCGCTAATCGGGAATGTTTTCTCGTTACGGAAGCGGCGTTAATCGAAATGACGCGTAGTTTTCCGCGAGTTCCGCAGGTAGTTTGCGCGAGCGTGACCGTGCGCCGATCGTTTGCGCCGGACAAACGATTCCAATTGCCAGTCGGTGCCTAATTAACGCCGTTGCGTTCACTTGAATTATTTTGTTTGCCCGACACGCCAAAAGGATCGTCCACCCTCCCCCTTCACGCTTCCTAGGCAATTCCGTCGATCATTTCGACGAGCTCTGCCGCTGCAAAGTCGTTGTAAAGCCAGTGTAAATCCGAGTGCTCGCCGATGCGAAGTCTGTGGCAGTGCGTTTAATGCGCTATCTGAATGGATTACAAACAAATGGGTCGTGCGTCTTTTGAACGTGCCGTTTCGCAAATTGAGCTATTACCGATCGCTCGGCTGAACTTCGTGCGTTCTGCGTAAGGCGGATCTCACTACGACTTTCTTGGACTATGCATTCGAATTGATACTTGCATTTTTTAACATTAGCGTTATTATGAAGCTAGTAGAGATGAATATCCATGAGCCTTATAAACTAAAGTAGGCTAAATGTTTTTCTGAATTTATGCTCGACTTAAATTTTTCGGTAGAACGCAACTTGCATTAAGAATAGATCGAATGTATATGAATATGTATATTTATAATAAATCTTCAAGGCGCGTGACCTCATATAGAAATGAAAAACAATTCAAGAAAGTTAAAGAAAATTAGAAATTTTCAAACATTTGTAATAGTAATAGAAATCTGGCTAAGAGTAAAGAGCAATATTGTATTTTGCTTGATGTTCAAGATGAACAATCTGCCATTCTTTCAGTCGTCGTCAGACATTAGTGCCAGTACATTGGTAATAATTTGTGATGAAAATAGATCCTTCCTCTGTTTTCAAGACCCAGTAACGTCAAATATACGTCGGAACATGAGTACAGTGCCACTCCGCTCAACAATTCAATGACCTGAGCGCGAAAATTTTCCTTCACGGTACGCACCGATGGAAATGATAGTAACAATCGGCACATGTGAACCCCCGTAGCCTAACATATATTTATGAAGATAAAGAGCTGAATCTTCTCCCTGATACATATTGTTCTTCATTCAATTTCTCTTATTATGTTAATAACCGCTTGTTATACGCGCACCTCACTCGATGCATTACATTTTACTTTTATGCTCTCCATTCCGTAGCATTACTATTCTAAATTCCAGGAAGTTACTTTTCCGAGTACTTTCTACATTTTGCAGAGTTTGCGCAGTATCTAAAACCCGTCGAGATATTAATCGAAAGAACGAGTATATATCTATATAGACACGATTCTCTCGAGAGATTTGATAGGCACTCGATAAGTAACTGTCTTGTACCGATTGACCGCCCATGTTTACACGACAATAACGATTTACAGGGAAACGTCTGCTTCACCCACACGATACCCAGTCCAGAAATAATCAATAGCCGAGCCATTCCGACTAATTCGGCCATTTATCGAGTACAACATTGTGCTCGCATTCGTCCTCGCAATTAACACTCTGTCTTCCGACGACTAACTCTCTCCATGCGAATCAGAGGACCGCCTACAAATATCTAATTCTCCGAACCGCTCTGTATCACTCGTGACTGTAACTCAACTTATAAATTAAAGAAATCGTACAAAAAAAAAACATCCCCCAAGAGCAGAACTCCACTGCGTCCGATCTCAATTTCCGCCGTTCAGTTTCCGCCGTTCAATTTCAGACGTCCTCAACTTCCTCACTTATCCTTCGCTCTAAGTGCCCCCCCCGCCCCGAAAGTTCGTCCGGCTTATCGCCATATAAATTTCATTATTAAGCCACGCCAGCGATAGCCGAATGAAAGTGGAAGGAGTCCGCCTTCAAAATCTTCCTACGTCCGACGTTTGACGAATCAGGGCCCGTTCGACAACTTTGGACCGGCGACTTCTACGCGCCTCGGCCACCTCGTTCGCCGAAGTTTGGACAATCCGCGGGTGAGTTTTGCGCGGCAGCTAGACGGAAGATCCGTCGGGACGGGTACCATTGGACGACGAACGGCGTCTCTCCATCTCTTAAGCTGACGGACGCCGACGCGTTCCGAGAGAGAAACTTTCCATCGACGCAGCTGTTTCGAGTGGCGGTCGCGTTATTTTTAAGCCACCCCCCTCCCCCTCGGCAACCATGCTCTGCCCTCCCCCTTCATCCCTGCCCCAGGCGAGCACCCCCCGGCAGAAGATTCGAACTCTTACGTCAGCGACAACACGGAGGCGCTGATTGTTTTCTTTTTCCGTTATATCGGAAGCACGAAAGTATATATTTTCGAGGCGCGGACCTTCCTCAATTGACCTTCGATCACCGTCTCTGCGCTTCTCTCTCCCCCCCCCCCCCTTCTCCGGGATCGAGGTTGCGGCCAGATTAGACAGATTAGGCGAATTAGCCGGAGCGTGAGAGGTGAGGAAGCTGAAAGATTGATGACTCCGAGGATGACGCGAGCGGACGGGCGAAATTGTGCACCGAGCTGAGTTGTGAATGGGTCGGAAATTTGGAAATTAGGCGCAATGATATATGGTAGCGGGTCTATGACGTAACAAGCGCGCGCGCGCTGAATAGATAGGCGTCTACCGAGAGCGCGGACTGGGTCGAGCGAGAGGCGTCGTTTCGAGAGGAACGGAGGATGTTTCGTTGAAGACTTGTTTTTCGGGGTCTGAATAATCGCGATAACGCCAACTTCCGGATGCGCCAGTCAGGTGAAATTTCTTCCTGACAGACGCAGCGCTCGCCTCTCTCCCCTCGCCGGAGAATCCTTTAGTGTCGGTCCGAAGGCAGTAGTCAAAATCGGCGAGGGTTCAGTGCTCACGGCACGATCTCATAGTTTCCAGATTTACTATCTTCGAAACAGCTCTATAAGTTTTACTCCCCACCGTTTCCAGGAATTTCATCCGCGAGAGAATCGATTCTCTCTCTCTCTCTCTCTTTCTATCTCTCCATCTCACTCTCTGTCTATCTATCTCTTCCCCTCCCCCCACCCTCTACCAACGTCAGCGCCGGCGTTCATTCCTCTTTACGACGCCCGTCAAAGTTTGCATGGATCCTACGTAAAATTCGGACTCGCGCGATGTGTCTGCCGCCGGTAGCGGCGTTTACGATCGGATGGAACGACCCGAACGTTAAAACGAATTATCAGAAGACGCTAGGGTGGAACGAACCGATCCGTTATCGAGCTCCCGCTTTTAGTACACCTTATTTACTTTACCGGCTAACCCGTACTCGTTAGATATACTCAGGTATTCGGATTCTTTATCTGTTCTCAAATCCGCCGTTTGCATTCCATCCTTTCGAACTCTCGCACATTTTGCATCGCTCGCTTTATTCCTCCCTTTCTCGGAACGTACCTAAGTGCCGACGTCAGCTGCCAAATCAGCCGCCACCGAATCCGTCACGTCGCTGATCCATCCGCGGACGCCACGGAAGAATCGCATTCTCAATTAGTAACATTTTTTGCTCGCCAGCGTCAACGCGATCCAATTTCGCGTCGCTCCGTATCGGTAACAGAGAATCGAACCCGCGGTTCAATTTTGACAACGCGTCTTCCGACCCCCCCCCCCCCCCCCCCCCCCCCCACCCCTCGCCCCAATAACGGATTGATAGTCGACGTATGACCGACCGCGGATGGTCGGCGTTTAGAAATTGCAGACGGATATACATTAAATCCGGCGGCAGCGGGCCATCCAGCGACCCTGTCCAACCCCCGATGCTTCATTTAGGGATGACGGATCGATCCATTTGCCCCCGGGGGGTCCGCTAAGAGAGCCCACTGTCAACAGGGGCGCGCCCACGGAAAATTGAATAAAAATCGATGCCGCACCATCAGGTGCGAATAATTCCTCGCCGCCGGGGAAGAGGGGAGACGGGGGGAGGGGGTCAACGACCCTATCGGCATCGTTTAAACTCGTCTCCGAGTCCAGCGTCTACATTCCTACCGTCCAATTTTTACCTCGCCAAAACCCCACCTCGAAACCTCCGTCGATAACGAGCGATCCTCTTCCTTCGATCCGAAATTTCGCAAGCCAATTAACCGTTACTTTCGTTTTATAATTAAATAGCTGCCAGCTATTAAGGATACCGTGGACATGATTCACGTTTATGATTTCGCGGACACGCTGAACGTACGCTTTTGCTAATTCTCGCATTCTCGAAATTCGTATCTTGACTCTCGGGAGGTCTCGCGAAAATTAATTGGGCTCGAGTGAACGAGAGACAAGTCTTCACCGACTGTGCGAGAGAAAGTCGTCATACAGTCACCGGGATGCTCTGGCGCGGGGCCGTTACGTAAGGATGCGGGACTTTTTATTGGGACAACGAGGTATTATTTCTGTCGCGAGGCTACTTTTCAAGAGCGCCCTCCGACGGGGAAGTCGCCGGCGCGTAGAACTCCTCCGCCCGACGCTCGCGATCTCGAGGAAACGCGCGGCGAAGCTTTCGGGACCCGTAACGCGCGGACTCTCCCTGCGCGAGTCGGGTTTTGAATTAAAAATACGGATACGGTACCGCGGGCTGAGGGCGAGAGGCGCTTTTATTTTTATTCGCGCCACGAACGTCCAGTCCGGCCCGAACGCCACCCGGCAACGCGCGAGATTATTCGGACCACATGTCTTTTCGGGACGAGGGAGACGTACGGGAAGAAGGAGAGTGAGAGTGAGAGAGAGAGAGAGAGAGAGTGAGAGTGAGAGGGAGAGTGAGAGAGAGAGAGAGTCAGAGCAGAAAAGAGAAAGGCGGAGTGGGGCGTGAGTGAGAGCACTGACACCGGTGTTTATGGCACGTGTTACAACATTCGGCAAATTTATGCACGCAATCGGAAGGTATCGCCCGCTCCCACTGACGTCCGTTCCGTCTTTCGCGCTCGCATATATCTGGATTTCTTTGGCCGACTTTCCTGCCGAAGGGTGTTAGGGTGGAATAGAGACAGAGGGGTGAAGGGGGGTAGGAGAGGATCGCGGGCAGAATGCCACTCGCCGAGCTCGTTTCTCTTCATAATTCTCAATAAAAATCGACAAGGCGGCATCCTCTTACGTACTCCCCGCCGATCTATATCGCTTAATGCTCCTCGAATAGCGAACTTTGGAGTATTCTTCCCAAGGATTCATTCGATATCGGTGTTGAGCGCTTCATCGTTCGCGGCCGGACATTGACAAATGCCCGACTCCTCCAGGTACCGTACGCTCTCATATATTCCTCGTAAATCAGGGCCAAAGCTGTAAGTATAGTCTGTATGTATCTATTTAGAAAGGCTTGAGACTTCGTCCGCAGTGCAGGTGAAGTCGAAAACGAAGGCGTCCGAATCGCATAGAGGCTACCAAACGCTAAGCTGAGGAACAATGTAAATGGTAAGTTACGACGTAGGGAGTTGTTTTTTTTTTGCTCGGGGAGATCTTGTCGGAGGAGAGAAGGAGGAATTTTCTTTGGGATGCGGGTCCGGGTCCGATGCCAGGGCGATCAATTTTCCGAGTACGCACTAGGTTGGACGTACCGAAAGTGAGCCATGCATCAGCCGGTAAACTACCCGCATAGAAGGAAGCGAATCTTTGCTTTGACCGGGACGCATCGGGGAGCAACAATGCGAACCGTCGACTTGATCGCCGGATTTGCCTTTCCGTGCTTCTCTATGCGTCTCCCATGCCCGCCATCCCTATCATTTGTTCATCTCAAGCGGACTTGCACGGAATCTCGTATCATCTTCCGTACTTCATCCTCCTAATCGGAAGGATTGCAAGGAAAACGTCGTGCGCTTCCTTGCAGCCGGACGAAGAAAATAATATGTCAGCTAAACGTAATTTCCTGCAAGGTCGCAGAGTAATTGTAACGCTCGCGGAAGCGGATTGGAAATTGTAACGAGAAGTTTTGGAAACGAGGAAGTTCGATGTTCGAATCGGAGACGGAAATACGTGGAGCGTATTTCGGCGTTCGGACGTCGAGAAAGTCCCCGGGTAGAGAATCGTCCGGCCTTAATGTCGGTTCCTAATGGCGTACGGTCGCCAATATAACATGTAACGCATCGCCGTCAGGTGTCGAGTTCTTCCTACCATTGGCCCGACGCGATTGTTCCTGCAAAGTCTAATTTCAAGCCAGCCAGATACCCAGTACCGTCGACCATTATCCTCAGCTGCCCAACGATAATTTTCTAATCTTCCCACTCGGAACCATTATCGCAGCCTTACATCCCGCAATTTCTAATCTCATCCTTGAAGGCGAAAGCTTGCGCAAAAAAGTAATTACCGAACAATCTCCCGTCAGGCAGATTCGGCCGATCATACTGTGTGGCATTATTGTTATATCCCTCCCGATATTAGCGGCGGGTAAATATTGAACGGGCACGAAATAGAGCGGAGGGCCAGAAATCTATTTCGGTATCGGTCAGAGACAGAACGCATCAATCGGGCTTTAGCGGGCATCCTCTAATTGAGAGAGTGCCCGAAGGCATGGGAACAGAAAGCAAGAGCGGAAGCTTTACTGCGCGTGTGCCCGATTTTCGCCCGCGCTGCAAGTGTGCAGTCCCACGCGAATAGGACGCCGGGCCGATCGCGGATGCTGGACTCTCGCTGACGCTAGAATTTGCCCAGGCTCATTTGAGCGCGCGGAAAACACTGTCTCGCATATTCGGCCACACGTGAGATATGCGTCCCATGTAATGGGACAAACGGCACGATTATTAGAGCCGGTTATTCTCGGTAATCGTCTTCCGTTATCGCGAGCGCGCGCGCGCGCGCATGTTTGAACATCGGACAGCGAGATTAAGTGCAACCGTCGTTGGTGCGGACTCGCGAGCAAATTATACGAAAATTGAATGGTTATTCTCGATCGTTAGCGGCCGAGCGAGCGATTGACGCGTAAAATATGAAAGTCGCACATTGTGCAACGGTAAATAATTTAGCGACAAAGTGTACGGCGCGTACAATGAGTGTTAATTATGACCGATGTCTGCCAAGGAATTATTCGCCATTTATAAGTGCGCTAATTGGGAGGGAGATTGTCGGCCAAGCCGGTTCGCGTGCGAGGCTGACTGAATATCGGGATTCGTAAGCGGTCAGGTATCCTCCGCTTAGGTACCGAATTAGCCGGCGACATCTAAAATTACGTCGAGTCCGCACTCACGAAGTACCAAAATTACACCATTATGTCACTAGAATCGTATATCACGTTCGACGCCTCTTCCGAAAAACAATCCTTTCAATCATCGCCGCTGCTCAATTACCCGTTCGGACTCAAAACAAATGACCGCTCCACGCATTGAGTTAATAATTTACAAGCGCGAGGTAAACAATTTCCCTCCGCAACCATTAACCATTCCCAATCTAAATTCGAGAAACTCTGTCACTTGGACGATATCCGTGATCCAATAAACGCCCAACAATTTCTGTACAATCTTGGATTAAATTGCCAAATGATCAATAAGAGAGATACATAATAAAAAATAAAATCATTGGCTCAATGAATGAAGAAAAGCGGCGCGCAGGTTTCCGCGAAACCAGAGAAAAATGATATCTCTTTAATCTCAGTTTAAATTGCCAAATGATCAATAAGAGAGATATATAATACGAAAGATAGCAGAATAAGAAAGAAAATCATTGGCTCAACGGATGTAGAAAAGCGGCGCGCAGGTTTCCGCGAGTCTAGAGAAAAGTTATATCTCTATAACCTGAAAAATTGCCAAATGATCAATGTCGAATAAGAAAGAGGATCGTTCTAACGACGAATGCAGTTGAAAAGCGACGCTCGGGTTTCCGCGAGTCTGGAGAAAAATGATATCTCGTTTCGCTTCACTCTCGCTGGCTGCCGCCGCCCCTCCGGGGCTAGCCGCATTATTTCACGCCATTGCGAGCAATTCCGAGGGCACGCGTCTCTTTAGCATGAGAGTGCCTGACGTACGGGCGTGCCGTTACAAGCTTGCCAAGTGGCGCATTTCATTCAGGAATTACTCGCTTTGAATAAAGCCTCCCACCGGCCGGCCCTCGGCAGAGGCCGCGGACCTTCTCACTCAGCGTAAACCTTTATTTACCCTGCGACGACGATGGAGCGGGCAAGTTATGGCTGGGGCCTCTCTATGACTATTTCGTGGGCGTGAAATTCGCCCGTGCCCGCCGGCCTTTGTCTCGGGCGAATATCCGCGAGAACCTTCGCCTCTGGCCGACGCCCTCTCGGCGGATCTCGGCTTATTCGAGATGAATCCGCTATTCGTAACGTCCTTCAAAAACGATACGAACAGAGTGTGCTATGCAAGCGTTTTATTACTGTATTTTACTTCCATCGTTTAACACGAACTACTCGAAACGTGATATTTGAAGCCTTTTCGTTTTGACAATTATAAATGTTAGTCTGGTTCGTTTGTTGTAATGACATGATTTTGAAATAAGCGATAGGTTGCCTCAAGCGCGGAGTGAGGATTCCGAGATTGTAAGCCTCTGGCCGGCGCCCTTTCGGCAGTTCTCGGCTTATTCGAGATGAATCCGCTATTCGTAACGTCCTTCAAAAACGATACGAACAGAGTGTGCTATGCAAGCGTCTTATTACCGTATTTTACATCCATCGTTTAATACGAACTACTCGAAACGTGATATTTGAGACCAATTCGTTTTTGACGATTAGAAATGTTACCCTGGTCCGTTTGTTGTAATGACATGATTTTGAAGTAAGCGATTGGTTGTTTCAAGCGCGGATTGCGGATTCCGAGATTGTAAGAGACTGTATTTTCACGTTATCCCTTTTAATAACACAGCCTCCAGAAAACGGACGTGCGGCCGAAGGGAAGCTGGAAAAGGGGCGCGTTTGAAATTCGATCATCGATATAGTCGCCGAAAATATTTTTAGACACGTCGGACAGCTTCAATATCCGACCATTCGGCCGTACACTTCGCGCTGAAATTAACTGTGAGAGAAACTTGGCTTCGAGCATCGGCGAAAGGGTGTGCAGCGGCACGTGCGCATTTTGGTCACGTTCATCCGACCCTCCCCCTCCCTCTTCCTCCCACCCCGGATAGGCCGCAATCGTGATGTTACGTAAGCAATTACCGATAAAGATGACCGCCCCGGGTGCCGTAAATACGCGAAAGCTGTAAATAACGTTTGAAATTTCGCCTGCCGCCCTAAATGCGCACGGGACGCCGTTGACAAACTATTTTCCACCCTGAGTCAAAGACGTTCGGCCTGCCAAAGGGTTGAGGGTGCGGACAACGTAATTTCGACGGAACGAGGCGACTCGACCCAACGGTGCGTGACCTTCGCAGACGAAAAACGTTTGCTCCGACTGCGTCAGCTTCGGTCTCAAGAGACGTTTCAATTAATTCAGTCGCTACCTTGCGATATATACGCTTTCGGAGGGATGAAAATTTCCGCGATCTCGAGAGCAGCGTCTCTCGCGACGCAGCGCGGCAGGCGAAATATTAACCGAAAGGTGTCGGAGAATTTCAAAAGACGTCTCTAGCCGGTTATAACTCAAATCGGCAAAGACGCCTGCCAAAGGGGCGGACAGCTAAAGCGATCACGCTTCTTTCCGTCGGCTCTGTCCCCTTATCCACCCTTTCGTCTGTCTACCTACTTATTTTCCCCGCCCCCTCTATTTCTCTCTCACCCTCCCACCTCTCTCCCCTCCCGCGCCGCATCGCCATTCTTAATCCTCTTCCGTTCCGCGAGAGGAATTCCGAACCGCGATACAAACGGTCTTAAACAGTTCACAGATCCAGGCTCTCGTAAAAATAGTTATAAATAAACATTGCAACAATGATATTCGCGGCGTTTCCTTTGAATTCGGAATGGCTTGCTTTCCTGCTCGTCTGGCTAAGAGTTTCGTAACATGTAAATTTTCGTCAGACGAGCGAATAAAGCTTATTGCATTCACTTTGCATTTCACACAAAATTGATATATATATATATAGTTGACCTCGAGTCTGTCTCGATTGCCTGCTTCTCATCATTTTCGTCAACGGGCTCGTTGTACGCGAGCGAAATTTTCGACGCGGATTCGTTTTTGAATAGTGCAGAAATCTATCTGCAACGGTCATATAACTTATAAATAAACCTTACGACGATGACGTTGGGCTCGAACGTATATTACGGCGAGTGGACTAGATGTTCTTTCATGTGGTTACGCCCGTGAGCCCCGGTGACGTGTCCCGAGGCTTTTGCCTCGTGCCTTCTGGCGGAAACGTTAATTTTCGTGACGTCATTGTCCCGCGTCATTGACTCGCGGATTCAAGTTTACAGGCGTGCCAAAGTTACGCCGCCGCCGCCACGTTTTGAGCGGCTTTACAAGTGCCACTTCAGCGGCGATTGTCTCTTAATTACGAGAATTCCAATTAAGCTCAACCATACGCCAAGACGTCGACAAGCAAGTAGTAATATAACCGCAAGGAGAGACGGGAATTAAAATTCGAAAATTGGCAAGCCATCGATCGCAATTTCCAATTAGTTGAAATTAATGACAGTATCGGACTGTTAAAATATTGCACAATTTCATAATATCATCCGTCCGCGTAGCGGCGATGATTGACAAACGATTCGACCCGAGGTGCCGGGAGCCAATACCTTAATTGCATTCCACGATCCCGCCTTTAGCCCCCGGGTTGCGGCAAGGTCGAATTTTTGTCAGGGCACACGTATCACGTGCCAAGACTGCCTCGCGGGCAAAGGCATCCGTTCCGATTCTTTCGTTGTTTTTGTTGACCGGAGAAATTTCGCAATTTAACCATTCCGCCCACGTACGCGCTCCGCCATCTATATTTCCGAGGCGCGCAAAATGATATTCGCCCAATCGACCCCCGGTCGAACATGCATAAAATTCCGCCTACATTCCACCCCCAGCGCGCTCGAGGAACTACAGACGCGAGTTGGATTCGGACCTCGGTGCGACTCGTATAAAATATAAACTCCTCCCGCTACATTCCCATGCGAACAATTCGCTCATACTTCTGCAACAATGAGCCAGCACTCATAATCGCGCCACTTTAATCTGTTCAGCCTCCAGTGAAGAATCGTCGGAAAACGAACAGCGAACAACGGAATTCGGCGTGCCGGTTCTCACCGACGAACTCAGCGATTCAATTAAACCGAGTTTCGGGTCGCTAATATCCTTACGTCAACTCCAGACAGAAGTCGGGAATGAGGGTTGATAACAGAGTCGCTCAAAAATGTGCCCCTCCTCCCCTCATTACGAACTTCCATCCTTTCTCTCGTGGTACGGAATGCGGACAATGCCGCGGATACATTATGCGAGGACGATTGCGCGCGGAAAGTGGAAAGAAGTAGGCGGAAAAGCGGGATGCCGGAGACGAGGGTCGGAGATAGGGGATGGTAGGAGGAGGAGGAGGTGGAGGTGGGAATCGTATGAAACGAGGGGAAAAATATCGTCGAGCCCATTTGCCGAGTGCTCCTTTACGCGAGAATGGAATTCAACAGGTAGCAAGCGGCGGCAGCCGGCAGAAAACGTGCTCGCGAATCACAATGGGGCAAATATCGAAAACGGAATCGCGTTTCGTGATGGACCCCCGGGAGAGGGTGGATGACGGAGGGTCGGAGGAAGAGTGGAGGCACTTCACGCGGGGCGGGAAAGTAAACATTTCGTGTGCCCCGCGTCGCGGCGATGTCGACATATAAACCGTCGCGATAAATCGCGTCGGCCTGTACTCGCACTGAACACACACGCCCGATGACCCCGACAGTCTACCGCCGCTCCCTGTTTTTCGCCCCCCCCCCCCCCCCCCCATCTCCGCCCGCCGACCGAAAAAACATCGCATTTGCACAGCGTTTATTTGCCCCTCTAGCCCGCGGCCGAGTATTAATTAAATCGGACGAAAACATCGTTTAATGAACGAGGACCACTTTTCTGTCGAAGGTCGGAAAATAAACAGGGGGCTGGGTATCGGTGGAAAAATTGCAGGTTTCGATGGCGCACGGTGGGGGACGGTAAAGTGATCGATTCAAATTTCGGCGAGCGAGGAAGGAGAGCCAGAGTGAAGAAGAGTGGAGAGTGAAGTTTGGAGCGTTCGTTGACAGGGTCGTCTAACGAAGTTTGGAGCGTTCGTTGACAGGGTCGTCTAACGGGGTGCGGTTTTGAATGAAACATAAGCGAACGATTAAGCGAGTTCTCGCGTCGCGTGTTCAATTAGCCGCCGCGATATTTAGCGAATCGGCCAGGCGGAGGGGAAGTAATTTAAGGCTGAATAGCTCAGACATTTCTGATGCTCCCGTCCGTTGCAATTAGCTCGCAAGCGCGAGAAGTCGAATGGGAGCACCGTCGGTTTTCAGCCGAAAGAAAGCGGGAGAGGGTGAGAGAGGGTGGAACAGGGTGGGAGTGACGCGAAGAGACATTGAACGTACGCGTTATGAGTCCGAAGTCGATGAGAAAATTCAGGCCGCAGAATCAGTCGCTCTGCCACTGACGTTCAATTAATTATCGCATGTCGGAGCTGCCCCGGAGCTGTCGACGATTTTCGTACGCGCGAGCGATGAATTATTTTCTACTGCCGAGCATGCTTGACTGAGCGGCACCCCTCGACTTAAGCCCCGCTCTCAGTTTTCATCCCACTTCCGTTTCGCAGTGTTACGCTAACTCTCGCTACATCTACGTCCTCTCGCGCGCTCGGAGCTTTAATGCAGCTCTCACTCGAAACTTGGGAAAATCTAAGCAATAATGCTGCAGACGGCACTAAGTACTCTGCAAAAAGTTGCCGGCGAGGGGGGTGAGAGTTTATCGTTCGCAGATAACTGATATAAGCGGAGGGAAGTTCGTTGACTAATGAGAGCTGATGTACGAATTACGTTTTCCGTCGGGCTTGATCCGTACGCGTGACGATGATGACGGAGTTAAGTTAATGAATCGAGCGGGAGGTCGATGGAGTGCAATTATTATATTCGACGAAAGTGTCGCGACAATGTTCCTGGAGGTGGCTTAGCTGGTGGCCGAAATTAACAGCGGCGTCTCACGAAGACGGCTAAGGGACCGTGACCCGGGTGCAAGCATCTAAAAATTAATCTAGAGCGTCAAAACACGGCAGTCGCCGAAAATGACGTGCCACGCGCGTTAGCTGGGTGAAAATTGCAAAATCCTTGGCGTAGGCCCGAATGTCATTTTCAACGACGTTCCACTAGATTTCCTTATATTCTCGGCACCTCAGCGCCGTCGAAAGGAACGACGTCGCGTCGAAACGACATTATCAAAGCGATTTAGGATGAAAGGGGAGCGCGACGGCGAGCGAGAGAGATGAGAAAGTGCCGTTGAAAGTTCGCTATTCGAAAGTACATTTACTTCCGCGAAATTGACCGTGTTTTAAGGAAAACACCGATGCTCCGAGTGTAGACGTAGCGCATTCGCGACGAGCTCGTACGTGAGAGATCATTTAACCCATTACCGTATCATTAACCATTTGCCGTTAATCTAATTAAATAAATTACGACTCAGGGAAAAAAGCCTTGCGATCCTGAGAAAGTCCCGAGGAAAGTCCAACAAAATGGCCTCTTCTACACCTATCGAATCCATTCACAAACCATCCCTTTTCAACATTTTCGTTCGGAAAAAGGTTTCGCTAGATTCATACTCGTGACTGACGTAATCAGGTCGAAAATAGTCGCGGAAAATGTTGAGAATCCACATGACAGGAGGATTCCAGGACTCCGTTCACTCGTCGATCGACTCTCGCGGCATGCATCGACTCCGTCGGCCGGCGCGGACTCGCGCGAGGCGTCGTAAATGCGGCGGCTGCTCGTTCATTTGCAATTATTAGCGAGCCGAGCGGAGGCTCGGTCGACTTCTAAAATTAAGCGTCGGCACGTCGTCGGCACATCGTCGGCCCGCATGGGACGCGGGGCCTCGCAAAGCGTTCACTCTACTTTGTCGCAGACAACGCGTCGCGGTACAAATTTCGACGAGCGATGAAGAGAGGTGAGGACGGTTAGCCTCCAATACGTTAGAGGACCGACGAGGAGGATTTCTCGCCGAGCGGAGTCAGCGAAATTAAGCGCGATCAGCTCGCGAGCGCAAGCGTGCGGTGGTGACGATTTAAGTTCCCCATTCTCGAATACGGTAATCGGGCGAAGTCGAACACGTTAAACCGTTGACGTCGTATGGTTGGCTGGTTTATCATAGATGTGATTCGTATTTGTGGGCTTTTTTCCTAATCTGCTTTATTAATAATAAAGATAATGTTACGATTTAACGTAGATGAAATCCGTATTTGTGGACTTATTTTTCAATTTGCTTCATTAATATTAAAGATAATGCTACGGTTTAACGTAGATGAGATTCGTATTTGTGGACTTTCTTTCCAATTTGTTTTATTAATATTAAAGATAAAGCAGACTGGGAAAAAAGCCTACAAATGCGAGTTTCATTTACGTTAAACCGTAGCAATCAATCGATCGCCGAACTTGAATTTATGACTCTAAAGCAATAACGCTGGTACTAGCGCGAGGTTCCATCGTCGAAGAGTTAATCGGTATCCGGATCGAAAATAGGGACTATAATTTTCCGACTGGCTCCATTACGCACGGGCGACTAGCGACGATTTAGATTCGAGTGCTCGCACGCTATCGGCCCGACACTCGAATCGAGCGTAATTTCTACCTACCCGGAACTCGTAAAGCAGACGATCGACATAGATGATGAATTTTCGCCTATGCGACTGCCGACCGGATTTAAACATAGACAGACCGCGGGCTTCCCGATAAAGTCGCGAATTATCTCACGAAAGCTTTCGAAGCTACTTGCCGACGAGTCTGGAAGCTCGCGACGATTCGTAACTTCTCTCTCGCGCGAAGCGGATTGCGCACGGTCCGGTCTGATTTACAGTCTGTCTAAGATCCGCGACTTCCCATCGACCGGATCAACAAACGGGATCCTCGATTCGATAATTTCTGGCGGAAATAACGTTCGGAACGCTTCGGTCCGGTAGGATGCCGACTGCGAAACGTAGGATCGCCGAAAATCTCTTCCCGACCTCGATGCTATTTTAAAAGTACGCTTCTGGGATGGATCGTTCGATCGTTCGGTTCCCGCTAAACGGCCGGCCTGCCGCCGCCGTTTCCGTAACAATGTTCCCGCGGGCTTCGTTATGGCGAGCCGGCATGGGCAGCCCAATATGAACTGCAGCCCGCCACGTCACGCGCTTACTTCCGCCAACATTGGCCCTGCGGTATATGCGGATTTGCCCCTGCGATGCGAATCCCGCAAATGCAACTTGTGTACCGTTCGAACAACCCGATGATCGCGTTATCGTTATTTTAATGAATTTAGCCGGTTTATGGCCCCCACCCCCGTTTGCGTTCACGGTTCGGGATTAATGGCCCGCGAATGATTTGCGGCGGCAGAAGGAAGACGATGACGCTGGGTAAGAAAAGGTTGACGGCTAGCGAAGGTGAAGCGAATTCTCGGTAAGAACGGCACGTGAGTCAAAATAAGTTCTTCGTATAACCGGCCAGAGGTATGCGGCGCACCTAAACGCAAAAATGTCGTTCACGGACGAACGGCCGAAATTATCCATTCGACTTTGAACGTGCCGCGGTGTACGAGCCTCGAGTGGAAAATTGTCCTTGCCAAGCGCATCGGCGTTTTCTGTCTCATTAAAGTCGCGATCGGCGGGAAACGTAGCTCGCTGACGGAAAATGCTAACGAGGCTTAAGTCGAAAATAATGCCCTCCCCCTTTGTTTCGACGGTGACATTTGGTGCGCCCCGTCAACGATCGTTACATTGTTTTTAAGCCTGACGCGCGCGAAAAACAATCCTACGCCAGAAGGTCAACCATTCGAAAATTGAATCTCGTAACGTTCGACGTACCGTCAAATTATAATTGTGAATGTTCTGAGACCATCGACAGCGGACGGCCTCAGTTTTGGCTGGCCGATGAAAAATGAATCTAGAGCGAGTAGCCCAATTTCCGCGCCATACGTTTCCCGTCTTCCCAATTTCGCGAGAGTACAGCCGGACGGAGTGGAGGGGACCGAGAGAGCCACTCTCCTTTATGCGAGGCGCCCACGCAATGATAATTATTGTTCATCGGAAGTCTCGATCGCGAATGGCCGCCGTCAGGCGTCCATCTGCCGGATTTACGTCTAGCTTGTTTCTCCGTCCGACAGGGAGTTCGTTGCCAGTTCTAAAATCGTCGTCGTGACAATGACGTAGAATCTCAGTAAATCGCGCCCGATGTCTCTCGTTCCTCGAGAGCGCACTGGCGGCAACAAATCTCTCTCTCTCTCTCTCTCTCTATCTCTCTTTCTCTCACACTCTCTCGTTCTCACTCTTTCCCCCTCGCATGCCGTTTCTCCCGTCCCGATGCTTCACCGGGGAAAGCACGATCGATCTCCGCGGTGTCTGGATATCATGTTCCATTACCTCTCTGTACCTTGTTAAATTAAGTTACTTCCCCGTCGGTGCTTATAAAGCACGCGATGTTCCGCGAATACTGTCGGAACGATAAGCGGCTTGCCGCCGGTAGGTTCGCGATGGAAGAAGGTAGGATGGGAGAAAAACGCCGAAGGAAAGAGAGAAAGAGAAAGAGAGAGAGAGAGAGAGAGAGGGACAGAGGAAGGTAGTGTTCTCATTCGAAACAATAATTGCGCCACCGGCGTCAAGTGATAGCGATGCGCGACGTCTGCGACGCTTGAAGGGTGCAGTTTAACACGCTTTCTTAAGAGCCTATCATTGTCGCCGACCGACGACAGCTCCGAAGGCCACCATTACATGCGCAACGATATTGCACCGTTCAGCCCGAACTAACGGCAGCGATACCCAAACCGAGCAGCCCTTTTAAAGATGATAGTATAAAGTATACAATTGAGACGCCGCAAAGACAGCAATCGATATCTGTTTAAGCGTACCATCTAATTTCCTGCCCGACCCTCGACGAAAGCTGTTCGCCTACCGCCATGCACGTCTATAGCATACTGACGCCTACACACACACACACACACACACACGCTTCGACGTTCGGCGGTGCACGCGGTTAAATTCGTAAAGTGCACCCTCTGCCGCGGTACGTCGAACGCAGTATCGCGCGATACCGTCGGGAGAAGATCGCTGCTCCTTTGTGAATATCGAATGCCGATCTTTCCGATGTCGTCGAACAGCTAATGGGACGGTAAGCAAGGGACTCGCGGCTTTCCTTTGTGAATTTTTAAGGGTGTCACGCGCCGGCGGGCATCCACCCGGTGGCCAATTGGTATCGGTTGCGCCGCGCGGGAATGTAAACAAGCGGCAAATTTTTCCGCTTTCGCCGAAAGAAGGGCGAGAGAGTAAAGGAGTGAGAGAGAGTGGTAGAGAGAGAGGGAGAGAGAGAGAGAGAGAGAAAGAGAGAGAGAGAACGTCTTGAGGCTACCTTTTCCGCACGGCCAGCCGGGAAAAAGGTAACGTCAGATCGCACGCGCTCGAATATGTATCGGTGAGTCAGTTCGAAGGTGGGCGCATTGAGATAACAAGCGGACGCCCGGCTTTTCGCAGAGTTCCCGGTTGACGTCGAACCGCGTAAGTTACCCACTCTTCTTTCCGTCTCTCCACCCCTCCTCTCCTCTCCTCTCCGGACGATCTACCCCTTTGAGCGCGCGAGTAATATGCCTGGCTGCATCCTCGGCTCGATAACTTTGTCCCAGCGGCGCAACGTTGACGAGACGTGTTGAGAGAGGGTAGGGTGGTCGTGATCGTGTTCTAACGAGTCGAATAGACGCGTTGCACCTCAAATCGCGACGCTGCGTCAAAATGTTTACCGGAAATCGCATCATTTCGCAAGAACCTCTTTACAACGCTTACGGACTTCGATAATTGCGTTTTGGTTACTCAAGGGCGTTTTAATAACTTTTTAGCTTGCATTTGGCGCTTTGATATAGGTATTTGTAAACGACCAATGTATAGCGGGTGCATCGTAAGTTTCGAGTTTACACCGGCCGACGGTGCGGAAGAGATAGACTCGCGCGCAGCGGAGGGTATCGTAAATTGATGCAGTCGAGTCTGCCGTGCTGGTAGTCATAACAATTCATGTGCATCACCCCGAACGTCAGAGCCGTCCGCATAATTCAAACGTTCGATGTTGGCGCGGATCAAGAACCGGCGGATGCGCAGTAATTCTTTGCGTCGCCGATCGATCATAATCAGATCACGCCGATCTGTGCGCTCGCGTCCTATCAGTCTCTTATAACTCCCTCGCGACGCGAGCGTCGCGAAACGAACGAGTATATCCATCATCTTGAGGTCTCGATTCACTCAAAATCGCGTACCCAGTCGTTCGATCTTCTTAGATTGTATAACTTCCGAAAAAATGTTCATAGGAAGTCAAAGTCAGAAACGCTCAATATTCAACGCCCGTCGCCCCGTTAAACTGAAATCCTTCAACGTCAAGAACTAATTCCAGACACCTTAGACCCTTCCCACTCGTTATCTCCAAATCCCTCAAAAAAGTACTATAGGACACCCGGAGACAAAATAAAGCCCATCCCGGACGAGACTCGTGCCACGCTCGCAGATCGTACATTCCATAAACGCGGTCGCGTCAGCTGTCCGGAAAATCTTCAAAATCCTGGCGATAGGTGCTGGCCCGAAGGGGCGTGGGCGGGAATTCACATGGGCGACGGGCGTCGGTTGCGAGCGATAATGGCAGGCGTCGCGATATAAATGTCGTCACTTACTTCGCGTATCTTATAGCTGGTGCGTACGGTCTTGCGTTTGGTGGTGGTGACCTCGTAGGTCTCCTCGACGGTGGGCGCCTCGTCGTCATCGTTGTTGCCGGTGGGGCCGACGGGACTCAAGGCGTCCGTCGCGTCCATCCTCGAATTTTCCGTATCGGCCTCCAGGATTGACCGATCGCCCGCACCTTCCTCGAGCTTCAACCTTCGAACCACTGTCTACTCCTTCCAGAGACTCTCCTCGACAATTCCAGCCGTTATCCGAGTTTTTTGCCGCCTACGTCCCGCAGTCGGTTCCGACGAACGTTCGTGAGGAAGATCGCGGTCGGCAGGATGCAAAAAGGGATCCTCGAGGATCGGCTGGCGCAGCTGGTGCGATATTATTCCCCGGGGGGTGCGCGCGTTCTAGCGGTGCTGGCGCCGAGCGGGAGCGGGGCGGGGCGACAGCGAGGGAAAGAAATAACTGAAAATCCTGCGGCGAAACTATTCCGGGATCCGTCCAAGTTCTGCACGTAGCGGAGCGACTGGCCGTACTAAAGTCGCGGCGGTTCGAGAAACCCGTCTCTGCCGTCCCGAAGCGCGGCGGCGGACCACGGCTTCTTCGTCTTCTTCTTCGTCGGGGCGCGCGTTTCTCTCGGACGGGGCCAAAATAGAACCGAGAGTTTTCCCTTGGGAACCGAGCGTGAGAGCCGCGAACCGCCGTGACGGGCGTGCGTCCCGTCTCTCTTAGTGCGGACGTCGGGACTGTAACGATTTTTCAGGATTCCTTTGCCTGGATCGCGTGGTCGGACCAAGGTTTTGGAAGTGTCGGTGAACGTTGTGGAAAAGGGACGTATAGACTGATTTTTTGGCAATGCTCTTGAATCGAACTAGGAAGATTGGATGTGGTTCGTTATGCGACGAGTCTAGCGTTCGCCGAGATCGGCGAAGGACGGAAATAAGGATGAGTTCATTGCATAGTTTTACCGTTATCTTGTATTTGCGCGGCGAGCGCAGATGGTTTCTTCGGTGTCGGAAATTCTCGGGGAGTTTCTAGCGAGCCTCGGTGGTAGCAGTTAAGAGATTGTGTATGGGAGTAGCGACGAGTGTGATACTCCGGGCGAGTGAAAGCGAGTTTTCCGCAGCGGTGTACGCCGATTAGCCCTTTCAACGCTAACTAGGTACATCTAACGAGCGTACGCCAACATAGTGTGCGAAGTCTTGCCCCGGACACGATCGTCGCATTCCTCTTCCATTCATTTTATTGACGCGACCAGCCGACTGCCATTGGGAATTTCTCAGGTTCTTGGTAACGAAAAAGTGTCTTTTTTCATTTGGGAGCATCCAAGTGTACGTTATATATCGAAGCTACTTCCATCGGTTTGATACATCGGGAAGTTGACAAATAAATCGGTGAATATTGGTACGATCGGTGTGTCCTCGGCATACTCGATTTCTGTTTATTCAATCTGCGCGCACGTCCCACGAACGTTTGCGTAGCAGGGTAAGAGGTAGAGTTAAATGATAGATACATGGGGTAGTCACTGGTAACCATAGATGCGTCGGCAGGCTTGTTTATCTTTTCGTTTACGTAGGCTTTCAGTGTGCGCAGGTTCGAAATGATAATGAGGCGAGCAGGGGCGGGATACCAACTTGACGTCTCGAATTTCTGCTCGGCGAGTGCAAACAATTTTCCGAGGGTGCACAATGTGTTCATTTTCTCCTGTCGAAAGTGTCCGATGGTACGGCGAATGCAGTTTGTGCTCAATATATCTGTCGCTTGCGGCAAAACTGTTCTCGGCGCAATGTGGAGCGCAGCTAATTTATGCCAATAGCCTGCCATCTGACAATGCATTGCCGAACCACGAAGCTTCGACGAGACAATGTTCACGACAATCAAATATACCAATAAGTATGGTCCCCACAGATTCAACAAGAATAATCTTTTTATTGAACAAAATACAATAATTGCTCCTGCATATACTTACAGTATGAATACTGTGACGCGTTTATAATATTTCATGGTAGTCTATAGTATTACAGGAAACGTAATACCGGCATCAGACTTGTACGACTGCTCTTTGGCAAAGATTAAGAAAGCGACATAACCCCATAAGGCACATACGGGAAGTATAAAAATTCACCGGCACCAAGTCCGAGAACTAAATTACCGGACATTCAATATACTCTATCATACACGAGTACTGTTTACAGTACATCTCGTTAAAAAAAAACCGTTATTTCAGTCAATCATAAAATATAAAATAAAATCACTGCGCTACCGTGGTAGCGCGTATGGCATCGAAAGGTTTGTATGTGCTTAGATAAATGCATAAAAAAAATGACTTACGATAGACTCGATTCATTCATTAGCACTGACATAACGCCCTATTCTGTCTTGAATGTCGGTCACGAGTTTAGCTTCGACAATTCGTGCGGTTTGAAGACACCGTCTTCCGTAATTATGCCGGTAATAAGAGAAGCCGGTGTCACGTCGAACGCCGGATTCCAGCATTGAATACCCGGTGCCGCGATCCGCTGATCGTTTATGTGCGTCATCTCACGTTCGGGTCTCTCTTCTATCACTATCTGATCGCCACTCGGAATCGTAAAATCGATGGAAGTTCGCGGTGCCGCGACGTAAAACGGAACGTTGTGATGTCGCGCGATGATCGAAATCTGCAACATTCGAAATAGTCCGAAATAGAAAATATATTTATGGCGTGCCCCACTCAAAGGTCACGAGAGGTTAAGTAACGAAATAGGAACCAAAGGGGACAGAAAGCAATGCATAGTTTTAAAATATTGTTGAAACAATACAAATATAAGAAATATATCTACCTGATATGTTCCGATCTTGTTGGCTGTGTCACCGTTTGCCGCGACTCTGTCGGCGCCAACTACAACGGCTGAAATGTTTCTAGATTTCATCAGGGCTGCCACCATATCGTCGCAGACTAGGGAACCCGGTATCTTGTCGTGTACCAATTCATAAGCTGTTAAACGTGCGCCTTGATTATATGGCCTCGTTTCGGTGCAATACACACGCTCTGTAAAAAAAAATAGATTGATATAACGAACGTCAATAAACAGTAGATGTTGAATATTACAGAAAATGTAAAATCAATGTATGTACCTAATCGGTTTTTACTGTGCAGAGATCTCACTACACCCAAGGCAGTACCATATCCCGCTGTTGCAAGGCTACCAGTGTTGCAATGAGTGAGAATCCGGACTGAATTCTCGTTTGGGATATGACTTAGTATCTCTTTAGCACCATGGTCACCAATTGCTTTATTATCCATGACATCCTTCTCGTATATCACGTAAATAGCATTCAAGAACCTGTAATATAGATTGCCCATGTATGAAACGTTATTTGATAGGTGAAATAAATATTGATAAAAAAATTGATTCATACTTTTCTTTCATATCCGCTGGAGTAACACTGTCATTAGCACAAAGTTCAGTCGCCAGGGAAATAAGTTCCTCCGCTGCCTTCTTCATATTTACAGCTGTGGGACGCGCAGTCACCAAGTAGTTCAATTTTTCCTTAAATTCTAGCAGCATGGTATCCTTGCTCGTATATTTCTTGTCCCCGATTTCTGTTGCCAAACTTAAGCAACCAACTATCGCAATAGCGGGAGCACCTCGAACCTGCCCAAATCATAAAATTCATACCATATACAGTATGAATGAACTGTGCACATGCAAAGATTAAATCTGTTCAGTCAAAACATAAATGGCAAGGGCTGGTTGACTAGCGAATGAAATGTGGAAAATACTACATCAATTATGTATCTGGTTTATAACATCAGTAAATCGTACCTGCATCTTGTTGATGACCTTCCAGCCATCCTGCACGTCCCTGACCTTGATATACTTAGATATCGCCGGCAATAGAAGTTGATCCAGTATCTGCAACTCGCCGTTCTCCCACATTATCGCTTGCAGTGTCATCTTCGTCGCCTTTATCTGATATCTTCGACGTCGGGATTAGCGTCTTTAATATCTACTAGTGGAAATTGTCGACGGCCGACTTCGCCGAAATTCGAATGGCGATGCAAGTGTTAGACGACTCACGTGCGCCTCGAGGAGAATCACGAGAGTAAAGCGAGAATATTGCGCCCATACGTCAGGTCGCGAAAGATGTACGCAGAGCATTCTGGCGGGATCCGTCGGAAATTTGTTCCATGTTCCAGGCGGTCGGTCCAATTCCATTCAAAAAATTCAACTACCTCTAACTGGTTCACTCGACATCGAGAGAATTATTTGATTTGATCTGGATATTTGTCACGAATTGATAAGTTCGTACTGCGGAGGACAATATTAGCTTGCATACTGTGTACTTTCGTACATTTTACTCGAATTATGCAACATTTATGTGTGCTAGTTTCATGAATCCTAGACGGCAAGGTGCGCATAATCTACGAAAGATTTATTTACTTATAATTTACGAGCGTCAGTTATCGTTGAGAAAGCGTCAAGTTGTCTTTGACTAAACCTAGTTCACGAATAACGATGCCGAGAGCGTAGTCGCAATTAATGGGAAATCTCTGCTCGATAAGATAACGCTACATGCGCGATTAGACAACTCGAGCATCGAACGAATATTCTCGGAATATCATCGGCAAGATGTTATTTTCCCTGCATCGCGATAAAACGATTACGCGTTAGCAATCGCCAAATATAGAGAACGTTGCGAAATAATTGAGTAACGCTTTTTTAGAGTCGCCAAATGGCAGCCCAACGATATTAGCGTCTCCGCAATTTTCGACATTTCACCGCAAACGGCGCCGGGGCCGTAATCGAGAAACCGATCGCTACAGAAAAGAAATCACGAAGATGTCAGTAATTTCACAATCGCATTTCCGATACGCGAGACAGCGGAGTCGACTACACATTTTCATCCTTCGTTCCGCGGCTCTACTTGTTGATACGAGTCGGATAAGAATTAAGATATCTCCGATATTTACAGTCCGTCCTCTACCGCCGACTTTACTGCGTCGATATTTTCTCGAACTCTGGCGCATATACGCGCTCGACGTTCTAAAAAATCTACGGCCGAAAGTTCGGCCCACTAGATCATCGTTTCGTTGCTACCCTGATCTATCGGCGCCGCTCTAAATTTTGCCCCCGGGGGCTGCGTACTTTATTTCTAAGAGGATTACCCACCTCGCGCCGAGCGGAAGAATCCTTACGCTAAACTCCGTGAATTTATGCATTACGACCTATCCATTAATTCGTCGCCGTTTACCGTTTAGCTTCGGCCAGCTAACCGCGCGATAAATAGGATCGTTAGCGGGAACGGGAAAGAAAAATGAATTAGCAGGATCGCTCCCGACAGTCGCAACGTAATCCGTCCCGACAACAATGCTCTAGCTACTATCCAGCAAGAGTTAAAAATCTTTGCACGAAAAAAAATCCTCCGCGTTCTCTTCTGGCGCGAGAGGAAGGTGAATTGAGCTTTTTTCCGGCCGGATAGCGAGACAGCTTAAAGGACGTGTACGGCATTGAATTTTTCGTCACGTTTACTCGAAGAAGTCTTGGCGACGGAAGAAAGACGGGGAAGTAAACAATTAGTGGGACAGTTGTCGAATGAATAAGAGAGCGGATGGCAAAGGATGGGAGTAAGAAGAAGACGTGATATTACACAAATTCATATTCACTTTAATTAAATATATCTATGTACATTATAGGTACATCATAGTACATTTACCGTGTGATAACTGTACAACAGTAGTAGCACTTTCAATACTGTTCACAAAAATACATCGCATATAAACGAGTAATGAGTTTATACGCAAGGTCGGCCCACGACTTGCGACAAGATTTAAAGAGGATTGTTTCGTCCTTCCGCCTGCGATTTCACAAAACTTACACGTTATTTTAATATAAAAGATTCAAGCTCGAGCCGCACGTCGGGCCAAAAGGAGGAACGTGCCACGAGAGAAAGTACGACCTTAATAATTAATCAATGCTGCGTCCGCTGAATTAGCATCTTTCCTTTCACTCAAGAGAGGACCCTTACCTTGCATCATTGTATATTAATTTTTTTTTTTTTACCATCATCAACGTCGTTACTTCGCTTCGTTCGTTCGTTCTTATTACTTCTTTTTTTTTATTGTTTTGCATTCTTTTGTTAAGTACCATCAAGAGACACGAGATTGACACTTTGATATCGATATTTATATAATTACACCGAGTGTTAAGTGTGTACCTGTGTGTTGGTGTGTCTGTTCTGTCTTCGCGTGAGTGTAAGATTAGAAAGGTTGTGTTCGTCTGTCGTGTGCAATAACAGGGCGTAGTAAAATGAACCCTTTTATAACCGTTTACGACACGAGAATAATCGGTTGCCTCGCGGCAATTCAAAGTTCGCTAAGGCAAAGGGCGCTTCGTTCGCATATTTTTTTTTCGTTTTGCCAGGCAATCGATGGAATTAACCCATTGGGCTTCTCGACGTAGAATCTGGCCGATAAGAGGAGGATGAGAAAAGAAAAGCAGGATTCCGCGAGATTCCTTGCGTCGAACGATTCTCATCTTCCTCGTCGGTGGCCGCTGATGGCGCAGAAGTTGAAGCGAAGTCGCCTTGTGCTTAGCGCACCTCGAAGAAGCTCATCCCGTTAAAACCGAAAGAGAAAACTCGGCCATCCATGCACTCTCACTAACACGCTTTTATCACATTTGAATTATTCGACACTCTCACGCTCCCCTATCATTCGGTGCCACAGCGGTTTCCACGTGCACTCCCTCTCATACACTTTTCCCTTTCCGCTATTGACGTTTATCATTATTTACAAAGGAGTATGTCTCGTTTCGTTAAAACAACATAAGGAACATTTGGTATCGAGGGCAATAATCCGGTCGGCAATGTCGGCGGCCCAGTGCCTTTATTTTTTGCGCGCGTTGGCGCCTACGTTTAACGGACATTCGCTAACGCCACTATTACCGTATAAAATTCGTGCAGGAACTGTCTTCATCGTTAAAATTCTCGCCGCCGGTCGCGCGCGCGCGCGCGCGAGACTCAATTAAAAGCTACGAAACACGATTAATACCTTCTTGCGCGATCGTCGTTAATATCGCGCAAGTTGAAGGAAGGAAGGTAGGCAGGAAGGAAGGAAGGAAGGAAGGAAGGAAGGAAGGAAGGAAGGAAGGAAGGTTGGAGGTGAGGCTAGACTAAGATTAAAACGATAAAATTGATTAAAACTATCGAGGAGACACGCGCGTTCGAAGGAGGTTGCAGATGTTCGACTGTTAAGCGTAAGGAAGGCTCGATTGCGAAAGGTCGAGGTAATTGAACTCTTTTCCCATCGGCGACGAGGTCGGGAATGCGTACTTGTTCCTCGTCGTCTCGTTAGGAAGCGAACTTCTTCTACGCAGGGAAGGAGAGGCCGGGATGATACGAACGTAAATCAGTCGGTTGTGTAAGAACGATGCAACGACGCTTGATGAGCACGGATAGCAACAAATTGCTCCCGCGCTAGAGCGAGACGACAGATCGCTGGCTACCGGGTGGCCGCGAAAAACAGGCTGCTTCGAATAAGTACAATCTCGCGGACGATGAAAGCGGTTTTCGGAGCTAACGAGTTCAGGAACGCAGTATCTGCGAATTCGAACTTCTATCGCGAGCCAGGCGACGAAGCTCAAAACATTCCATTAACAAAGGGAACAATCTTAAAACGATCGGCGGCCACGAACTTGCGAACGTAGAACCGCGAAGGAACAATAAAACGAAGCATTCGATGCAATCTATTGCGCTGGCCCCGTCCACGCTGAAGCTGCAACCATGGAAGAACTCAAGGACCCGAGCCACGAAGGAGACACACGATCGGACCACTCGGACTTCTTATCGACGTTCGCATAACAATAAGCGATCGACACCGGAGTCCACTTTCCGCGAGGACAACAATCGGAGAATCTGCCAGCTTGGGCACGAGAAGGTACGGCAGAGATCCGCCCACGCGACTAGATTTCGCGGAAGAATCCTTGGCCCACCCTTCGCTCGAGGAGGGATCCGCTGAATAAATAGAGGTAAAACAGGGAACGCGAACTTCGGACTCCGAGCGATCGTTCGATCCTAAATCGTCGATCGTCGCGGAAACAATCGCCCGGAGTCTTCGTACGAAACTTTTCTACTATCGGACGAGGGACGTCGAAGCGGACAAAAACGATAGAGGCTGGAAGTACCGACGGACAAGGAGAGGACGAGGGACGGAAGATGCGGGGGGGAGTCGACGGCGCTCGCAGGGTGGCGACCACCCTCCAAAACTGGGAACACAAGGGATTGGAGCAGGTGGAAGGAGCCTGTGTGTGTGTGCGTGACTGCTCTTCCGTGTGTATACGCGAAATGTTGCTGCATGTTTGACGAGGCCAATATTTGCCTCCCAACACCTTGCACTAGCGCGCGCCTCCTCCTCCTCCTCCCACCTCCCCCTCCTGCCCCCGCTGCAGCTATCGATTGAAAAGTCGCCACTCTCTAGCTAGCGCAAGTTAAACAGTCGACCTACGAGTTACGATTTCTGCTGCACCGGGCCACCGACATAGAAATATATACCTACCTATCTATATATATTTATATTTATATATATATATACGCGTATGTATATATATGCGTTTACATGTATACTGAACGTGTTCTCGCGTGTTGCTGTACTCATGCGTGTTTAACGGTGTGTGAGGTGAATCGGGGCAATGGTGTGCGCGACGTTTGAATCTCGGCGCGACGTGCGTCTGTATGTGTGTGTGTGTGTTTGAGCGACGTGTGCGTGCCGAGTGTTCGAACACGTACGGCAGCTCGAAGGGTGAATGAGCGTGTGAGGGTAGGAGAGCGTCTAGGGCCCATCCAGGGAACGCGCGCGTACGCGGCCTGAATGACGGAAGAGGTCGGGATGCGCGTCTCTCTCGCGAGCGCGCGAGCGACCGACATCGCACACGCCCGACACACGTACGCACTGTCTCACTCCATTCCACCCACGCGCGAGCGCGCGCGCGCGCCACCCATCGATGGGGTCAACATGACGTATCTGCACCGATCGAGGAAACGTCAGAATTCCATTTGGACGTGTCACCGGAACGACATTACACCCCCGCGAATCCCGCCATGTGTCTACGGCGAGCATCTCCGACATTTAACATTTTTCCCACCCTCCCGCCCCTGTTCCCAGCAACCCCGGCTGTAGCCCGAACGACACACGGATCCGTAGGGAGGGAAGTCAAAAAACGGATTGAAATCGGCGCGACAGGCATCCGACGGCGGACCGGACGTGAGGCTGGTCGTGAGGCTGGACGAATTGGGAAGAAGGGGTGAGGGATGCAAAGGGGTAGGCGCCTGTGCCGCGAATAGGTCGACGACTCGGCCGACGAACGGGAGAGTCTGTGTGCCCGACAGAGGCCGGCGTCGGCGAAATGTGTCACGGGGGCGAAAGCGAGGGAAACGAAGTCAGGCCGACGGTTTAAAGGGTCGCCCCCGGGGGTGAGTCGGGGGTGAGTCGAGGATGAAGCGGCCGACAGGTATCCGCCGTCGGATTTTCTCTCCCCGCTCTCTTCGCTAATCGCCGACGAACGTAAACGTTCCCGGTGCCCACGCGTGCTTCTTGCGTGCGTCACGCGTTTCGGCGTGCGCGTACGTGTGTCGACGCGAGTCTCGTCGCACGTGCAGGTAAGTTACGGACGGTGGCTGGGATTGATTCGTGTCGCCATGCCGAGGGAAAACTCTCTACCGGGGGGTCGAGGTACCTGTGCGTCAGTCCTGAGGGAAGATTAAGTGGAAAGCTTGTCTGACTGTCTGATTATCTGCGCGTGCCGCGCGCACGGACCTTTTGCCGAGCCCCGCTCCATCGAGGAGAAAATTAAGCGTCCTTTGGCGGTGGCGCGCTTCCGCGGACAATGGGAAACTGATCTGTCCCGCTCCTCGCGCTCATTGTGCAGTAATATTGCGAGCTTGCGGCTCAAAGCATTTCCATGGAAAATGGGGAAAGGTACTTTTGTGCGGTAACCTTGTCGCGGAAGGTCTTTCCCTTCGCGATCGTGTCCGAAAGGACAGTCAGAAGTGCTCAGAGAAATTCTGATGATATCTTCGATGAAAAATTTCGATCGGCGGTTAAGACGTGCTGCGTGTAGATGTGTGCATGTCCAAGTGTGTATGTATGTAATATTGCGAGCTCGCGACTCAAAGCATTTCCATGGAAAATTGGGAAAGGTACTTTTGTGCGGTAACCTTGTCGCGAAACGTCTTTCTCTTCGCGATCCAAAAGGACAGTCGGAACTGTTCAGCCAAATTCTGATCATTTCTTCGATGGAAAATTTCGACCGGCGATTAAGGCGCGTCTGGCGGATGTGTGACTGTCCAAGTGTATGTACGTGGGTGGGGGTGTTAAATGAAGCGTTCGTCGGTGAACGCGGCACGCTGACAGACGGTATCAGACGATATCGGAGATAGTACTCGTCAAAGGCGAGGAATATTTGTCGGCTATCATTGAAAATTCCATTCCCGCTCTCCAACCGTTCGCTGCACACCTGCGCGCATTAATAAGCGGCGCGCGGATGGGTACGTTTTATAAAGGTGTTTTGTGCAATATGTGTGAATGTTGTGCGACGCGCGCGGGCGAATAATCGACTCGACACACGACACCGTTAAATCTTAAACATCGCATCGACCTTATATCATATCACATAACCAGCATTCTTGCGATTCGACGTCACCGTCGTCAGCAGCTATGAGTTATTAAACTTAGGAACCTCGCGACATTTTTCCTCTCTTACTCTCTCTCTCTCTTACTACCTTTCTCTCCCTTAAAACTTTCTCTATTCGCTCTCTTAAGCTTTGAGAAATTTCTTAGGTACTTCAACGAGCCTCGACGACGTTTAATAACCGTTATCATTATACACGAAGAGTATTGGTCCGAAGAGAAATGTGAGGGGGGACTGGAGGGGTGGGAGGATTGGTTGTATGCGAGTGTATGTGCATTGAGGGAGGGCTATATTCGGAGTGACTTAGGTGCCTCTCGAGTATTCGAGGCTCCTTTCTCCTCTCCCTCCCCTACCTATCTATCAATCTATCTATCTACGTATTCTCACTCATTCTTGCACACATTGACTCTCTCTCTCTCTCTCGCTCTCATTCTTACTCTCGATCCTCAAGACAAACTGCGAGAATTGCGCGTTCGTATCGGAGAGTCACTCGAACCGCGATAACGTTATCTCTGCCTCGTCGAAGATCCTGGACGGCCATTATCGGGCCGCGGAGTTTCGTTCTCGTCTCAATTCGCTCTTCCCATGTCAAAGTTTCGCGATGAAGGTAGGGTCCCGCTCAAAGGCAGAGAGTCTGTCGATTCACGCCGGTTCGAGCCTCCTCTCTCTCTCTCTCTCTCACTCTCTCTCGCTCTCTTCTCGCCGGAAAGCTCACCACAGCACTTTCCTACACGCCCGAATCCGCTATATGTACAAGAAAACTCAACCGCCTATGGACATTGTATTATTTTACACATATATACGCAATACTGTCAACAGTTACACCCGACGAAATTCCGTCCGCTGTTCGCGCGCACGTCGCCGTCGCGACGATCGTCGTCGAAGGAAACGCATGCCGACGCGTCTCTGCGCCAAAAATTTTTCGGTGCCCTCCGGGTTCTATCGTTGTACGCGGATCGCGGCGAATTTATTCGCGAGTCCGCCACTTCGAATCCGTGCTACCGCAGCGTATGATCGTCAAAGTCAACGGTCGCGCGACGCGAAATAATATTAAGAAGGATATAATAGCGTTTAACAGCGATAATAATCGATAGAGCGATATTAATTCGTAGTACCCTTTGAAATTTGTTTTCGGTGTTCGAAAATCACAGCGCGCGTTTCAGCCTTCCATTGCGTAATTTTATTTCTTCATTCTCTCTCTCTCTCTCTCTCTCTCTCTCTCTCTCTTTCTGCTTGTCCCTTCTATCTCGTCCATCTCACTTTTCCTCTCTGCATTCGCTTGTTTAATTAGACCGTTTTGTTCGGCGGAGCGTCGCGGCGCCCCGAGCGTCCCACTCTGCCGTTCGTTCAATTTTCCATTCCCACACACTCGCCACCTCCGGACACGCTCCGTCTTTCTTAATCTTTCTTCGACAGGCCGTTCCTCTATTGCCTCTCTACATCACTGTCGAACCTCGTTACTTTTCGTCCTACATCTGTCCGAACCCACCGCGTTCTCTATTTTTTTTTCCTTTAGCCCCGCCAATATATCCTTCCTCGCCCGCTCCTTACTCTCTCCTCACTCTCCCGTAAATCGTCGAGAGCGTACGCGGAGACGTACCCGACTCGAAATCAAACGTTTAACGGAATATAACAAGAGAAATAATCAACGTTCGTAACATATGTACAGTATACGCATACGTATGCAGATTGCTCCTTACCTTACTCCCCTCTGTCTTTCTCTCTCTCTCTCTCTCTCTCTCTCTCTCTCTCTCTCTCTCTCTCTATCTCGATAGCGGACATGAAACAGAGGTCAGTTCCCGCCCCGGAGGTGCGTATATATATATATACATATATACACACATACATACATATATCTATATATATACACATCGGGCAAGTCCTGTGGGGATGATTCGCGTGCCGATTCCGCGTTGTCGATCTCGCGTGCGCGGCAAACTTTCCCGTCGAAAATATACAATAAATTAGAGTCCGACTATTTTAAATTTTTTATACACCCGCCCGTCCCTGCGCCTGACTCTCGAAGCGACGGCGGGCGGGACGAGCGCAATTTATACTATACGTTTTTTTTGGAGAGGTACGCGTGTGTTAATTCCGCATCTGTCACCGGTGGATAAGTGAAATTTAGGCAAACTCCGTAAACGGCGAGATTTCAGAGACGACTAGCAACATACGTGGGGTAAACGTCCGCGCACGTCAACCCTCTCCCCTATGTATACGTAACTCGACGTATGTAACGTCATGTACTGCCAGTTCGCTGCCGTGCCGCGTACGTAAGTCAGCCGAAACTTACGTTACGAACTTGGCGCGTGTAACTCGGTACGTGATCGCGCGTACGCGAGGCGCACGTACGAAGTAGTTACCCTATATACCTTCTGGACTCCAGGTAGGTTCGACCCAGTTTCGTCCGCCGGAAGAAGCGGAAGGCCGTGCCGCCGAGTACCGTCCTCCGCGTCGTGAATCGTGATCGACGCCTATATCGCCCCGATTGTCCTCGCAAGACTCTCAGAAATCCACCCGTTCTGCGCCGAGGCTCCCCGTAAAGCGATCCAACGTCTCTCGAGTATGCTAAGCAGAGCCCCACGCCCGAAATTCGTGTCCATCTGTGACGGTACAGCGATGCGAGGGTCGTACGGGCTGTCGGGGGGCAAGGCGAGAACGTTCTACCGATTAATTTAATCTACAACGCCTGGCTAACGGTGCACTGCTCTCCCTCGGAGAGAAGAAACGAACGAAACTGGACAGAAACGGTTACTCCATCGTCATCATCTTCTTCTTCGTCTTCTTCTTCTTCTTCTTCTTCTTCTTACAAGAGGCCATTAGTCGATTATTCGATTTGCTCCGCGAATCGTGACGCAGGCTATACCTTCGTCACGCGGTACTTTCTTCGATCTGTCACACAAGTTGTTGTAACACTGGATCAGGAACCGGAAAGGCTTCGGGAACCGGAGTCCGCACCAGTCTTCCGAGGATCGCATATTTGCACTTACGGCCATCGAGGCCGAAGCATCCGACTCGAACTTTTCCCGCGCGGCAGCTCGTCCAATCAGCGCAGCTCACCCAGCCAGTTCGGAATACGGTCCCCCAGGTCCGCGCCAAGGATGTCGTCGTCGGGCCCGAACTTTCGTCCGAGTTCCAACGCGGAAGGTCGAGCCTTCGAGCCTGTCAGCCGAAGCATTTAGGAACCATCGACGTCCCGTCGCGGAACTCTGGAACAACCAAGTGCGCGCGCGCGCGCGCGCTTCTTGCCCTAGAAGACGTCCTTCACAAAGTCCGCCCGAGCTGGAGATGTCTTCGTGGACGAGGAACGTGCGACGTCTCTTGCGGACGGGACTTGCGGAGGAGACTTGCGGGCGCGGATGTTGCCGGAGAACGATAATGGCTGTCCTCTTATAGCCTGATGGCCGCCCGTTACTCCCGGAGGAGGGCGGCCGCGGCTCGTGAACGATTCAAGGACCTTCTCGCCCGGCGAGCGGCGCGCGTCCCAGGGCGGCGCGAAGTTAGTCCCGAAGTTTGGCCGGCTCGGCCGAGGATCTTGGGGAAATTCGAAAGCCACCGACGCGTCACGGGAGAAGACAGCTCTCGGGCCGGAAGTTCCGTCGCAGGGAGTTAACTCGCTCGAGTGGCCCGCGTGGCCCCGGGGGGTGTTCGAGCGTCGTGGGATCAATTTCTCCGGAGACGAGAGCAAAATATTCCCGGCCCGACGAAAACGACTCGCCGCCTTCCCGGGTACTTCCCGTCTACTTCCCGTCTACTTCCTACTCGTCTAGCAGGCTCGGGATAGGCTCGGGAGAGGCGTCCTTGGAAGGATTCTCGTCCGGGTGGCGGTGCTGGCTTCCGGTTCCGAAGCGTGGGGAAGACTAGCTAGCCTGGGCCGACTAGCCAAGGTCGTTCAGTTCGGTCCCTGGTCCGAATGGCTCGCGCTCGGTCAGGGCATCCCGAAGCCGAAGAAAGGCGCGATCGGTCGATCGAAGAAACGAGGCGGCGGCAATGGCGGCGGCCGCTTCTTTCGCGGGGCAGCGAGCGTCTTCTACAAGGGCCCCTTGGTGAATGGCATCTCCCGGTGCTTGGTGCGTATGTGCGAGCGGAGGGTGTCGATCCTGCTGTAGGTCGCCGGGCAGTAGGGGCAGAGGGACCTCTGCGCGGTGTGTATGTGGAAGTGGTGCCAGCGGTTGGTAACGTGCTTCCCGCACGCGCGGCATCTCCACAGGGCGGGACTCCCAATTGACCCGGCGAACATATCGTGGTATGAGAGACCGATCGGCACGCTCGGCATCGTACCTGCAAACCCAATCTGCCTTCATCTTTCCTTTCCCTGGCCCTTCGACTCCAAACCGAGGGTAAAAATGGAAGGAACATAACGAAGATGCGATCATCGGTTCCATGCACGCTCACTTTCTCTCTTTCTCTCTGAATCTCACTCTTTCACTCCTGGCAACGTTTAAGGGCAAACATTCACACTGAAGCTTTGACGGCTCTGTCGGTGTACTTTATCTCGCGGTCCCGGTTATGCGTCCTCGAAATCGTTCGAGCTCGATCGAGACGGCGTCGATAATCGCTCCGGCCTGATATGGCTTTCCGAAGATAGGGGGAGGACGGAAGATGCATTCTCCTCGAAGAGGAAAGTCTCCTCGCGTTATATACCGACCGATCGACCCCCTCACCCTCTTCGGAACCGTTGCCGGCGCGAAAGCTTATTTTCCAAAGTACTGGCCAGGAGGCATTAACCGGGCAGGATACACGCCCGATATGAAAATTCGATCGTAAAACTCGCGCGAGCGTGAGGAAGCCGTAATTTATACGACGCCACTTCCCGATCCTCCCCTCGCGCCACCCCCTTTTCGGAACAGCAAGAGTTGCATCCCAGAGTCGGCGAGCAAGTGCCGCGCGATCTTCAGCCAATGGGATCAGCTCCCGGGATGGAGGTAAAGACAATCTAGAGGGAGGATCGAGACGTCGCGCTGCCCCAAAATTATGCGATTCGATCGACCGACCCAACCGCCAATCCCACCGCTCACAGCAGGGAACAAGAGAACACTTTCCATTCAACGATTAGACCTCAGAAAAAAAGGTAAGGAACACTGACACTCTTCAAACTCTTGACACTCTCCACACTCTTCACACTCTCTACGCGCAGATTCGATAAATCTCGCACGACAAACACCCTCTCAACGTCGCAAGCGAACATGTAAGTATCGGCTAGCGTCGGCAATGTCTTAAGGTCTAAGTATGGGTCGACACTTTACCTGTCGGACGTTTCTCCCGCAAGAGTCACGTGCAGCTTAATGCTAGCGCAGTTTGCTCGCGTGCGGGGGAGAATAAAGGGAATCCGGCGCTGAACGGCTTGACGATACTCACTTCTCGAAGGTCGCTGTGAAGGTGGTGGAAGGCGGAGGCCTTCGTCTGAGGGCTCCAGCGTCATCTCGCACGTAGAATCGATGAGCGACACGTGCGGGATGTTTACGGGTGTCGTCGCGGGATTACCTGAGAAACGAAGCTCTTCGGGACTGGATGCCAGAGTCGAAGCGTCGATGGTAGGAAACGACGCCAGAGTCGAAGCGTCGATGGTAGAGTAGACGCCAGAGTGCCAGAGTGCCAGAGTCGATGGCAGTCGGCGGATAATCCACGGATGAGATCACGGTTGTGGTAGCTGTTTATCGGCCCGCTCGGAAGTCGTTCGCCTCCGATCCACGCTCGGCTAAATCCTATTGGGCCATGATCACTTCGAAGGAACGAGTACTCGCAGTCGCGCTCGTTACAGGAAAGAGTGAGCGCCGAGCAAGATGATGGATCTCGGCTCCGGTACTTTGTATTTGTCGGTTCCGTGAGCGATGAAGGACGATGACGGATGAAGGATCGGAGGTCGGTGCAGGAGTAACGATGATACGGTTTGCGAATTTTTTACGGTACCGTGATACGGTGCTTCGACACTGGACTCGAATGACGCAAGTGTCGAGCGTGTTTTTGAATCCAATTATTTTATTGCATGTATACATATGATCTCTCATGCGCACAGACGGATTCTCATCCCACCATTCACCACGTGGTCATAAGTAATATCGTATCTCTTAATTCCGACAGTGCTCGTAAAGCCTCTAAGTTTCAGAGTCGATTTCATTATAATTCTCTTAAGTTCTATTTGGCCGTCGCTCGCCGTACAGCCTAGAAATTGCACATATAAAACTCTTGGAATGGAAATCTTAGATTGTAACAATGAAATCCTCGTCGTGCACGGATCGGAAGTCGGAGCCTTCCGATGAATCATTCGTTCGCTGGTCGATTCCTCCGATTTCTGTCCGAATCGTGGCACGAACGAGGCTCGAAGGTACAAGTAGTAGAAAAGTCTGATTAGCCTAATTTTCTTTGGAAACTTAACAGATTAGACTGTGCTGGTCCGCGCGTCGTAAGGAATCGGCCGCGGCAGGACATTCTCATAAATTCCTATGGAGGTACCGTTAAAAGGATATCGCGAATTCTACTTGCGAAGGATTCGCAAAATGGCCGATTGCGCGCGAGCGGAAGCGACAATCTCGGTGTCGCTCGCTCGCATCTTTGGCATTTCGACGGGACGCGAAACATAGAAAACGGTCTATCTAAGGGGTCGTTTTATGATTCGTTATTGAAGAAAATTCGTTGGCACGTTCATTTCACGCCGGCATCTCGGCCTTTTTCGTTTAGGCACGCGGAATTCGCGGCATCCGCTGACGCCGTCGGCGGAATTCGTCGCTAAATACACCCACGCGAGCGCGTCATCCGCCTTCGAGAGAATTCTCGAGACTATTCCGAAAATTGAAGGGAGGACGCGTAATTAATGAACGTTCAAAAACCGTCCCTGTCTGCGATAAAATTGCCTTGAGCGTCTTCGTGTTTGCCATCATCCCCGAAAGCAGCTTCTTCCGGATAGGATCTATCATCAACAACATCAACAACTTCCAACTTGACATATGGTATAACTTTTTAACGACGCTGACCGAAAGTGGGAACCCTGCAAGGAAGTCTCGATCGCCAAAAAGGTGGAGAAAGCGGCGACGATGAGGATCGATCGTATCGGTGGATCATCGATCGCTGACGATGTATTCGCGCGCATTAATTTCGGCCCCTAATTACAGAGATGATTGGGCCCGAAAGTGGGGCGGCCTCGTCGCAATATCGTTTGCGAATGCGCGCGTCGACGTTAACTGACGTACTTGGCAGCTGCTTCTCTGCCAAATCATTTTGCCGAGGCTGCAATTTTGTTCCCGATCAACAGACGCCATTGTCGGCGCCATACGCGGCTATCGTAAAAGTAGAAAATCGCTGTTTCGTCAGTAAAGAGGTGCGCGCGCGTGCGCGGCCTCGTTCGATCGGGTTCATCGTCAAATTACAATCCCGATCGGGAAATTTACAGTGGAACGTAAAATATAATTACGTCCCACGGGGTCACACGATTGAAGAAGGAATCTAATTATCGCCACTTCGGGCGTGTAATTTTAATTTCCACGGGAGGTCGCGCGTCGATGAGTGTTAATCAGGGATACTTTTCGAGCTTCGGGCGTCAAACGCAGCGTTTATAATCGGGAGCTGATGGCCGTTCATTGGATGCGCACACTTCAGGGACGTTCTTTGAACGGATACGATGCGCAAAGTACGACTCCTCCACATTGCGCACTCGACGTTCGTTGGTACAGAATTCAAAAACTCACACTTCTACCGGTGGTAATATTCACACGACGACCGATTGATATGGATATCAGTTTTCGAAGTTAGCCAAATGACAGACGTGACTCGCGAGAAGTCCAGAGATTATTCGATTTCCCGACCCATTAACTTAACTCTGTTACTGCATCAAGTTGAACAATTTCCACGCCTGTAATATCGGAAAATTCTCTTGATTCGCGATCGATCAATAAACAAATTCAACTAAGGCGAAGAATCGCCCTAAGTGGCGTCTAACGACTTCAATGAAGTTTCGAATCGAACGCTCAGCCGGACCGCGACAAAATGAAAAGCCATCGACTCTCGCCCGTACTTCCCCTCAATTAACTTGGGAGAAACCTTTCTGAAAACAACGCTCGCCGCCGGTAGCTCGTCGAAACAAGTAAGTCGATCAGCGGGCGGAACAACCTTGAGCCTGTAAGCCGTAAATTCGATCTTCGACGATCGACCGACCCCGATCGGTCCCGCATTACATCGGAACCTCGTCGTCGATTTTCCGCAGCTCGAATTAGTTCGCATTGTATCATTTGATTTGTTTGCGAGCCACCGCCCACCCTTCGGCCGTCCGGCTGCGGAAACGTTTTAAATCCAAGGACGGCCTGCACGCGCACAATGTAAATCCCACTCCAGGTTCGGCTGAGAGGATATCGTCGGACGTCGAGCAAGGAGTTTTCTCCTCCCCCGTTATATCTTTTTCTCCCGATCGTCTTCCGTCCCTCTCCCTCGTCCGGCTCCCTCTCAGCCCTCGGCGCCGTTAATCTCTCAAACGCTCAATCTCTCCCACGCCCTCCCCCTCTCCCGAAACTCAGCCTCGACAGCCCGGTAGGTGTCTGCGAGGAATGAAAGAAACGTTCGAGGGTAAGAACTAATATTTACAGAGTAGAATCACACGGTCCTCGCGATTAGTGGAGTGCCGAGCGACTGTGAGGCCGACGAAACAGGATAGAAAGAAAGGGTGGAAAGAGTGAGTGAGAGAGTAAGTGACTCACTGACTGACTGACTGACTGCAGCCACCGGAAACGCACGACCGAGGTGGTAGTTTTAAAATCCGACCGTTGATTTACGAGGCACATTTGCGATCCTTGGCCCGGAAATTATTCCCGCTCGAGAATCCGCAGTGTCAACTCGGGCAAAATCTTCCGCCGCTTTCTTTTGTCTCTCGCGCGCCCGCGAGTACGAGCGATTTTTCTCGAGTGGACGCGGCGTGCAAAGTGACTGCTAATACGATAGTACTTTATTCGCTGGTCGGCTTCGCTTACCTTCGCCCCTCCGCTTCGTTCTCGACTGGGTCAGCACTGACCCTGGCAGTTACCCGAAATGGAAACCTCCATGAAGTATACAACAAGTATCGAGAGGCGCGGAAAAGAATCGACGATGTGTTTCCATTTTTATCGCGACGCGTAATACGCTTTTATCCGAACAATGCGGAAATTTCGGTGAATTCGGCGAATGTAACGATTACTTTTCGGGCCGGCGAATATTTCCCAGTTACCGGAAACTGGTTATTGCGTAAAACTTTCCGCCGGGAATAGCCGCGGGCTGAACGTAATGCGGTCCATACGATCCATAAAACATCAAAGCTGGCATTGCGATTAAAGCGATGGTCGTGCAGTTTGAATTAATTTCGTGATATCGCTGTAAAAGCGTTCGTTCGGCACTCTCTCTCTCCCTCTCTCTCCTCTTTCGCTTCTCTGCCTCTCCTCCCATTTCCCCGTTCCATTTCACTCCTCATTTCTCTCAATCTCTTTACGCGCGCCCGGCTCGCTCCTTACTATTTACCCTGGTTAATAAGATTAACAATCATCGTAGCTTCATATTCTAGCGCGTGCCTATTTGCAGAACAACGGACAGAGTGCGGATAAAGTTCGAGGATATAATCTCGACGGGCTCTCGAGTCTTGTGTATCTTTAGTCTGACTACCGCGCGTCGTGACTACTTAATGGATCCCTTTGGTATTCAAGATATATTTCTTACTCTACTAAGCCGATCTTCGGCGTAAGCCTCGGAATTATTTTGCCGGGGCAAGACGAGATGGGTGGGCAAGAATTTTTGCCGAGCGAAACGAGTTGACTGTCGAGCGACATCGAGGAACGCCTGAAATGAAACTCGACTCGCCGCGAAGTTCCAAAGAATTCCAATTCGGGCGCGAAGTCAAAGGTCCGGGCGGGGTGGGATACGTGATCGTTAGCTTTCAATTTGAGAAGATGAGAGAAGATGAGGGAAGATGAGGGACGACGAGGGGGACACGGCGGACGATCAAATCTACATATCAGAAGAAAGTGGGAAGAGTGGGACCGCAGTCCGCGTCGACAGAACGGCAGTACCCTGGGAAGACGCAGATCCTGACGATCCTGATCCTGAAGATCCTGACGAACCTGACGATCCCGAGGATTCTGACCATCCTGACGATCCTGACGACCTTCGTCGAGGAATCGTCCGCCGCCACGCTCAAAATCTCGACATCCTGAACCTCCGGAACCGGAACGAACGATCCCACGGATGATCGCGAGGTCGTGATCGTCCGACCGATCGATGGATCCACGCACCATACATCGTCCTCAGCTTGAGTCGCCAGCAATAGCGATCGAACAACGGCAAGATACGGAAAGATTTGCGCACAGGAGCCCGGAAGGAGAAGGACAGACGATCGTTCCCATCAGCGTCGGCCTTATCACGCTATTCAGTGCCTTACACCCGCACCTTGAAGTACGCGGGACGATAGTGGCACGACGCGTGCGTGCGCTATTGCGCCTGCGCGTGCTTCGTGCGCGTGTGCGTCAGCAGCGTGTCGCTGCGCGTGTATACCGCCGGGCAGAGGGGGCAGGCATACTTGCCGGGGAAATGCACGTAATAGTGATTGCGCACGTTCGTCACGACCTTACCGCACAACGAGCACCGCCTCCTCTCGTCGCTGTTACTCTGTCTCTCAAATATCTGTGATATCCGCCAATTTTTCAGCTCTGCAACAACAGAAACCACAGTGTCAGCAAGGGATGTCCGTTTTTCGGAATTTGATTTTTTTTTATGTGTTGTATGATTTTTTTTTTTTTTTTTTTTTGTATTTTTTTCCGCTTCCGCTTCTCTTCCGTATCGTACCTCTCACCGTCTGGTCGGACTCTATTTCGAGTCTTCGCCGTTTTGGTACAATTTTTTTATTTTTCGTTCGCCTCACCGTAATACAACTACGGAGTGGCGTGCTTTCGATCTGTTTGTTACTTTTTTTTGTTTACTTTTTTTGTTCGCTTGCTTCCCTCTGTTTTCCTTCTGGCGCGTGCGTGTGCGTATAAGGATGCGTGATAGTGCGCGAGGTAGGAGATTTTCGCGCTGCCTAGGATGTCGATGGTGTGTCTACATGCAGTCGGAGGACACGTTACAGTCAAACAACAACAGACATAAGAGACGATATGCGCATGAGGATGTACGATGAGTTAAGGCGCAGGCTCGTAAGAGCGGTTTCTGGTGGGGAGGCCCACTAATTGAGTATCGCACCCGTTCGAGTATCGTTCCGGCGAGATGCGATCTTAACGGCCGCGGCAAGATGGCGGCATGAACCGGAGGTAACTGTCCGGCAATTTACGAGATGTCAGCCGCAAATTGCCCGGCTGGCAGTTCGAGCGGTCTAGAAAAACGGGTTCTCAGCCAGTTCGGCAGTGAACCAGGTTCAGGAGTTGGCCACTGTCACCGGTGCGTACGTAGCTTTACAGATACGAATGACAGCCGGTAGGTATAGTGTGTCGGATGAAAGAGTGAATCTCCCGACTTTGTCGTCGTGCGATCGGGGTGAGCACTGTCCGACGGTAAAGGCCGGCTTGTAACGGGAGACTAATGTAATCAGGACTAGTTTCACGGCTGGCGAAACTCGGCGAACGATAGTTCAACGATACCTAATTTCGTCGGGGGTCTAATCAGATGAAAGCTGGCGACGACGTCTAAACTCTACCGGCGGCCAATTAAACGGCGACCGTGCCGACGATTGCCATTTTTCGATGTCGTACGTCGCAACTTTCCTAAATTGGCCGGCCGGACTGTCCGTCTGTGGGAGTCTAGCCGCTAATGAGTCGCGAGCCGTAAAGGTCGAGTCGGTTTTTCTCGTTCTCCGACACGGTGAGGTAACGAGGATTCGTGTAAGGCATCCATTGGCCGTGTCGAGAGAGTATGTAAGTGCTTCGGAAAGACATAGCTGGGGTTATATTCGTTTTACAACATAATTATCGTATAATTATCGTAGGATTAACGATGCGTTTGTTTGCCGCAGATTTCAATACGTTATTCCGCGTAAGCCAGTGTTCTGGCGATTTTTGACACGAAATTTTCAACGTTCCACGTACTCCAAAATTGCTCGTAAAGAGCATCGATTGGCCGTATCGAGAGAGATATGTAAGTGCCTCGGAGAGATGTAGGAGGCTTATATTCGTATTACAACATAATTATCGTATAATTATCGTAGGATTAACGACGCGCCTGTTCGCCGCAGATTTCGATATATTATTCCACGGGCCAGTGTACTGGCGATTTTTGACACGATATTTTCAACGCTCCGCGTTCTCCAAAATTGCTCGTAAAGAGGCGCGGCGATCAAAAGGGTTTAAAGAGCATTATTTCGGGCGCGGCGGTCGATGTTCAATTCTCGCGAAGGTAAAATCGGACGGGAACCGATTCATCGCCTCGCCGCCGTATTTGGCCGGCCCCCGTTCCCGTTCAACTTGAAAATGTACATCGCATACACAAAGTGTCCCCCCGCCTGCCCGGCCGCTTCTCTATTGAATAAATATTACACGCCCGGCAATATATGGGAGGCAAAGTTTAAAGGTGGTGGTAAATTAACGGTACGAGTCTGTAATTACGCGTTACAATTTATGCGAGCGAGCTCGTGAATTAGCGTCGGGGCTGCTACAAGTCCACGCGCGCACACGTGTGCACGTCCGTTGATACACGTATGCGTGTTTACGCGGCAGGCACGCGCGCAGAGTCTAAACGTCCGCGCTGTAATTTAACGTTAACAGAGATATCGATCACGTCAGTCTATCCCTCGCGTTACACCGGTCCATACGTCATCGCTCTGAATTACAATAAGAGCGAGTCCGAACCATCAGTACAGAGTGCCTAAACTCTTCTTATTTCACGTTAACTCCCGATACCTCGAACGTAGTTCGCATTAACGGCGGTACAGCAGGCGCTGAATTCCGCGAGAAACGGTAAAATTCACAGCCTCGTAATCCGCGCGTCGATAGCTTCAAGCCCGCAGAAGCGACGAAAGTTACGTCCCGATTACCTTCTCGCCACCTTCGCGGTTATGTCTCAGGTGTGCAAATGTAATATCGTTCGCGAGGCATAAAATTCGCTCGCCCGCGCGCCCGTGCCGCACAGGCACGCACACCACGACCACGGAGCCATAAATATAATATTGTTATATGCATATGAAGGAGCATAGTAGGTTCGCTGCGCGTATCGACAGTGTGGAAGGTGTAGGTTCAGGTTGCCGGGCGTGAGACCTTCTCGCCTCGGAATCGCGAGCTTCGCCGCATGACATCGCATGCATACATGCATACGTACGTGTGCGTACGTGTGAAGGCGCCCATTCACATCCGCGTCAATCCTCCCTCTCCTTCCCCCCCCTGGTAAGACGGTATCGGGAAAAGAAACTGCACCGCGTCCCGCGGAACACGAGGAAGCATAAGGATCACCATCGGGAAAGAAGACTGTGGCTAGCGATATAGTGACGTATATATGCGCGAGCGTATATAGACGTTCTCTTATGCAAGAGCTAGGTATACGCGCGTATTGACATAACACTGGAAGACTGATAAGAGAGCGCACGTGACTGAAATGTGACATTGTCGTCTTTCAAGCTTCCCTCTCACTTTCTTGGCGCCACCCCTGTCCACCCCCTACCCCCCTGCAAATCCCTTCATTTCCATCCCCTTGGCCCGGGACCTCGCCCCATCCGTGCGGGAACAAGTTATATTTAGTCGCGGAACGAACACCTCCGCAATATCTTCCCAGTCTCGTTCTCGCCCCCCTCCCTTCCATCCTCCAACGTTTAGCCTGCTATTCTTCCTTTCTGTTCGTTAGAAATCAAGCGCGGATTTCGATGCGGTTTATACTTTATATCCGGAAGCTTTTCGTGTCCGAGATGATCGCAACTCTTACTGAACGAATCTCGGCTATTTCCTCCCACTCTTTGCGCCTAGCTTTAGCCGAGCAGACATCAGCACGCTTCCCTTCTCATTTCTTTTTTCATTTGCTCTCTTTCTCTCTATTCGCACTTGCCTCGTGTGCCGCCCGCCACTTTGCACGGGAAGAGGTCAGGAACGGAGTGTCGGGCGAATCGGATGGGATCGGCGGGTGGTTAGGTTCCCTGCGGGAAGAAAGGTCGCAAAAAAAAGGGTGAGGAGAGGGGGCGGGGCAGACTTGAAAAGGGCTAGCAGGCGCAAGCGAGCTGCAAGACTCGCCGCGTCGAGTGCGAGTCATTACCCGACTCCTCTGAAAATCGTGAATACTCATCAGGCGGGGGTCGTTAATTACATCGCAATTACATGGACTCGATATGCGCATAAAGATGAGACACGCGAGGTCCCCAGGGAAAAAATGCTGCTCGAAGAGGAAGTAATTGAAAGCGTAGGCGCTGCTCTCGCAAATGGCGGATGAGTGCGTACGGCATTCGGAGACTCTTTTTTCGTAAAGACGTCCTCGGAGCGACGAGCCACCCTTAGCGCGCGTGTGAGGGTACGCGCCCTCTCGCTCGTCCCTTAAAGCCTTTCGCACGGAACATCCGCGAGATGGCAACAGTCTCGGCTCGGTGCCGATTTCGTAATTCTCGCCTAACGCCGGATTCTCGCGGGAGATCGACTTCCGGAGCTACGGAGGGTGGGGGATGGAAACTTGACCCCGGAAGGGGGTCGGAAAACTTTCCGTCGCGAGAGAGGAGCCAGAGTGAAAAGATCGTTGACATTCTTCACCCCCACCTTCCGTTCCTCTGTCCTCCACTCGTCCTCTAACATCCCCGAACGCTATTATCACCCTCGCGGTCTGCCATAATACACCCTTGGCACGGTGTCATGCGACTTGCCACCATGACGAAAGCATTGTCTCGCAGGACGCGCGGGATCGGGATGAAGTTACGCGAGACGAAAATCTTTACCTAAGGTGCACTCTCGTGCCGGTAGGAATCTATTGTCTCGCTACCCCCGTTGGGAGCAAGCTCGCCTGTTAGAGCGTCGAGTTTACAGAAATTAGTACGATGTTGGTATCGGTACATCTGCAAAGAAGTTTTGTAATTACGTGACAAGGTATAAGTAATGACGATGACAAACTGTTCGTGGCGAACGAAAGATAAAAGGAAACTGCCTTCGCTTAAGTGGAAAACATTTGTCATAATCGCAAAGGAAGGAGGGAGTAAACGAAAGAATGAGAATAATCTGGCGATGACCCGGACTGTTTCGCTCTACACTGAATGCTCTCTCTTTGTCACTCTCACTCTCCCTCTGTCTCTCTCACACTCTCTCTCGAAAACGGCGAGCCGGACGAAGCAAAGGAAAGCAAGCCGGACGCGACATTGCAACATGACCACTCAACGGATTAAGGAGGGGCTAGGTAGATGGCTCGGTAGATTGGTAGGTTGAGAAGGTTGAGGAGGGTAAATAACGACACAGGCACGTGGGGATCCGTCTTGCTGAGTTACGTCCCGCTTCTCGATATTTATCGTGAGATTGGCGGAGGAGCGTATATAGAAAGGGGGTGGCTTGGCCCGACAACGCGGGGGTGGTAAGAGTACGTAACGGCGCAGACGTCGTAAAATATAAACGGGAAACAATTAGAAGAAGTCGACTGGGGGAGAGTAACAACCGCGGCAACATTACTCCGCCCTATACTCGTGGGGGGAAGAAAGGCGGATTCGTTCTGTTGTCGTTGTTGCCGTTCGGGCGGAAGGAGAGGAGGTGGGGGTAGGAGAAAATGATCTGGAAATAGAAAAAAGAAAGATAGACCGGTCTGTTAACACACAATTATGTTTAATCAAAAAATTAGTATGAAATACATTAAATGCACATGTGATTAATTCTCCATTTTTTTTTTGTTTATCATCATCGATAATCATTATCATCGTAATCATCATATTTATCATCACCCACCGTTCATCGGCAATTATAATTCATCAAATACCATCGATCGTCGATTCATTATCGTTTACCGCCACCAACACCATCATCGTAATCATCATCATCCTTCTATCATTATTCATCATCCATATTATCTACACTATAATTAAAGATGTATATAATAATGCAATTGTAAACATAAGAGACTTTATGTTAGAATAATCATAAGGATAAGAATATAATCCGTAATAACAATAAGAAGTAGTAGTAAGAATAATTTCTCGTAATAAAATCGGTTACACCTTAATCGTTAGTCCTTTTTATCGGCATGGTCAGAAAGTTATTATTTTTTTTTTTTCCGTTATCTCACATCTCATTCCGTCGTCCCCTCGCCATCCATTTTGTCCCTTAAATTCCCCCGCCTTATGCACATATGTATATTCCTTATATTCTCCGCCCCCATTATCCGCTGATCACCGCCGCGCGCTCAATCGAAAGTGTGGCCCTTATCAACCTACGTTCAAAAATTTTCTCGTCGAGCCAATAACGTTTCAAGAACGAACGGCGAGCCTAACCGCGTCTAATCTCACGGCAGGTCGAACGATGCCAAAAACTGTTCGATCACCCTCAGGCGTCGCATTCCGAGTCCTGACGATCGACGCCGACCGACGCGCCCTTCGATCCTCTCTCCCAACGACGCCAGGCGTCGCAGTCGTCCTCCGAATCGAAAGAGTGAACAAAGGAAGGACGACTCGGCCACGAGCGGCGAGAGGAAGAAAGCGTATCGATCGCGCCGATCCGATCGCGATCGACTCCCGAAGCGACGAAAGGGACTGGAATTGGAAAACAAAGCGAACAAAGGGGGAAAAACGGAGGCGACAGTTTGTCAAAATTACACGCGCGTCGACTCGAACGATCGATTATCGACTGACTCTCGTCGCGCTTCCACCTTCCTTCGAACGTTGTAACGTGAAGGACTGCGTGTCGTAAAAGCGACTACAGGCTTCGACGGCGGCTCTCAATTACTTTTACGTTACAGCACCGCAGTGGATGCTTGCCCCGTAAAGTAACTGCATTGTCGGGAAAGCTTTCGGACCGTTCGGAATGACAAACGGTCGAACGTGAACGGGTGGGATGGGGGGGGGGGGGGGGGGTGGACTGGCACGGAGGGGGTTTCCAGTGAATGAGGGGGGAAGGATGCGAGCGGTGCCAAGCTGGAGGAAGCGGAAAACGAACTGGGGAGTGGTAAGAATTGGACGAGGCGAGAAAGTGAATACACGGGAGCAGGAGGGAGGGGAGAGAAGGAAGAGGCTGAAACGAAATTAAGAACGTGAATCGCGGGTACGGGACTCGGGCGAGGAACGAGGGAAGATGGACGATGGGAAAGGATCGAGAAAGAGAGAACATGGCGGCGTTCGACCGAAAATTTTTGCAAGGAGCCGTCTTCGGCAGAGTCAGTTGCGGCGGGATCACGGGAAGATGGTGGGGAGGCGCGGGGGACGTTAGAGGGGGAGGGCGGAAGAAGATGGCGAGGTGGGAGAAGTCTTTCGGGAGAGAGTCGGTGAAATGGGGAGGGAGAAAAAAATGTCTGGACGTCCGCCGACTTTGCTTTTTTTTTTGGTTCCTGCGGTGCGCGCTCGCGACTTCGACGAGCTGTGCTTTTCGGTCCTTTTTCTTTTTTTGGCAATCCTTTCTACCTTTCTATCCCTTGCTCGTTCCACTCGGATCGTCATCGATCTACACTTAGTCTACCCCCATTGACTTTCTCTCGCCATCTGTCTATTTATCACTGTCTCTCTCTCTCTCTCTCTCTCTCTCTCTCTCTCTCTTTTTCTCGCTCTCTCTCTCTCTCACACTCATACAGAAATGCAACGGGTAACGATTTCTATTCATTTTCTCTCCCTCTCGTTTCAACCCCTCGCCGCTTCGTTTTAATAACGTCGAATTTACTTAGAGGCTCTCTTGTTTCTTTTTTTTTTTTGTTTTGTTTCATTGTTTCTCTATTTACACGCGCCGTGTAAAATCACAACTTTCAGTCTGACAGTCGCGCCGATTAATTAATTATCAATTATCAATATTAATCGTTATTATTTATAATTATTGTTATATTAGTGTTACATTATTATTAATATTATTATTAATAATTATTATTAATTTTTTTTCATTATTATTTTTAAAATGATGAGTAGAGAACACGCTTAGTACTTCTCGCGGGGAACGCTGATCCCCCGTTACGATTTACAATTATTACAGTTTTTTTTCTTTTGTTGTATCATCCCCCGAGAAAAATAACAAAATGTATATATATATATATATGTATTTATATATATATATTTATATTTATATGAAGATAGATATATACATATATCGTGTGTGTATATACATATATATCCATAATTAATCCATAATTTGTATATATTATTATATAAAGAGATTAATAATAGTACTTTTTTTCATTTAGTTTAATATAATGTACAACGCGGGGGCGCGGGGTAAGCGCTGCTGCTCGGCTCACCAATCATTATACTCGGCGGATAAAAGGAAGAATAACGAAACAGAGAAATGCCTAGACGAACAACACGCCCGATGATCTCTCTTACCCTATTAATCAGCTAAGCCTAATCCCTAGGTAACACCTACGCCTATTTAACTACACTCATAATGTTCACTTGCACAGCCATAGTTTCTTTTCCTTCACAAACCTCATTCTCCTCCCATTCTATCCTCTCCTTTCCAATCCATTGTGTAGCCCTTCTCTCTCACCCTCTCCCTCTCTCTCTGTCTCTCTTCCACTCTCTCATCATCGTCCTCCTCTCTCACGCTCTTACACACAACAGAACGTAACTGCGACCAATTCCCGATATACATATATACACATATACATGCACATATGCATATACATACACGTGAAATATATACATATATCGCACACTCAGGACAACCTCTCGTCCCAGCATCCGCTATCTGTCCTCGCGCCAACGTTCACTTTTCCAGCCCTCCTCCCGTTCTCCCTTTCACCCCCGCGAAAGCCCAGGCCGCAGCCGTTTAATTGTCTCACGCACGTGCAAGCTTCGCCGAAATCGTCCGGAGTCGATCATAGACTCGACGTTCGTAGATATTAACGTTCGTAACGGAAAAATGTTCGCGGCAACTTTGGTCGAATAGTGCGCCCCCTCCCCCCACCTTCTTTCTTTCGCGGGCAAAATTGTCAAGTGTTTTAAGCCGGGGTGTCCTGAGCATTTCCTAATTAGGAAAATCGCTCGGGGAACGGACGATTTCGAAATTTTGCACACGCGCGCAAGCTCGCTCGTTTGGCGATCGAATAACAGCTTGGCGGTCAAAAGGACCCTCATCCCTTTGGTATCAACCCCAAACTCTGTAACAGTACGATTTCTCTGGTCATTGCCTCCGTTCTGATTGTTCCATTCGAGCGCCAAAAATGAACGGGTTTGACGGTTATTCCAATCGCTTGCACACTGTCCTGGGCTTTGCATGCGTCATTTTGTCGCGATTTTATTCTGTTTTTTTTTTATTTCCTTTATGCACCAGATTTAACTTAGCTTATTCGCCGAGCTGCAGCGCCGCGGCCCCGCACTTACTATCGCAATATTGCACAATTTTTTTTTTCTTTAAATTCATCTTCAATTTCAATAAGGTGTTAGCACCAATCTATTATATCACAATGTTCCACTCCACACCACGCAGTTGTAAATATATAAATACCTATATGTAGTAGTAGTAGTAGTAGTAGTAGTAGTAGTAGTAGTAGTAGTAGTAGTAGTAGTAGTAGTAGTAGTAGTAGTAGTAGTAATAGTAGTAGTAGTAGTTGTAGTAGTAGTAGTAGTAGTAGTAGTAGTAGTAGTAGTAATAGTAGTAGTAGTTGTAGTAGTAGCAGTAGTAGCAGCAGTAGTTGTGGTAGTTGTGGTAGTAGTAGTAGTAGAAGTAGCAGAAATAGTAGAAGTTGTAGAAGTAGTGGAAGTAGTGGAAATAGGAGAAGTAGAAGATGTAGCCGAAATAACAGTAGCAATAGTAGTAGCAGTGGTAGTAGTAATAGTAGTAGTAGGAGTAGTAGTAGTAGTAGTAGTAGGAGTAGTAGTAGTAGTAGTAGGAGTAGTAGTAGTAGTATGTAGTAGTAATTTCTGTTTAATTAATAAAAGGTTTCAATATAACAGCCAGGCGACCCGCCACCGAGTTTTAAGTGTCGGCGGAGGCCATTTCATTTATTTTGTGAAATTTGTGTGCCGAGTATTTCTCTCTTTTCCCATTTCCCATTATACATACACCCCCTCCTCATAGATTCGTCCAATGTATCGTGCTTTCTTCCCCTCTCTCCCTCTTCTTACGGTACCCACTTCCCTCGAGTTATCGATATATCGTGTACAAGTGTAAAACCTTTGTTCGTAACAGTGGAGGTGTCTAGTGTGTTTCGTGTCTGTACGCGTACGCGCAGGCATCCCTACGCGAGTGTCCTCGGTATGTAATCAGTGAGCGAATGTGCGTGTACTCATACCAGAATCCGATGCGCACGTCTCTCTGCATACGTGAGTGACGTAGAGATACACGTTCCTCTCCCTCTCAGAATTTCGTTCGCCTCCGATGCTCCGTACGGTGAAAACGATCGCGCAAAAGTATCGGCCCGACCATATACGCGAAACGTACGTGAACGCGCACACACACACACACACACATACACCGCGCGCACATGAATCCGCGGATAAAAAGGAGAGCTCGCAGCTCGCGCGGAGCGGACGGATTTAGAAAACGAAGACCTTACCAGGTACACATTCTCTACCTTTCTCCCAGTTCGTCTAACATCGCAGAAAAATAAGCTCTCCGCACCGCGCAAAGTCCGCGAATCTGCCCTTTTATTGTCGGCGATACGAGAAAAGCTTCCCTTCCCCTCCCGCACAGCTTCCGCTGATCGGAAATACAGTAAACCCGGCATATATCCTTTTCCCGAACATTTTCCCATCGACCACCGCCGCGATATATATATACCGAATGATTTTTCTTCCCACCGGCGTCAGTCGTAAAGCGCGTCTATTATCCGACGCTTCTCGCCTCACGCGTCTTCCCAACCCTTCCAGCGTCTAGCACCCACCCCCCGAGGACAAGCCATTGCTGGAAGACATTTCCGCGTAACAGACGGCCGGTCGAACGTCGGGGCGAAAAAACGTCATTGACGGTATAGGGGTGGTCGGGTCGGGCGTTATAAACAATGAAAAAGCGAAACTCTCGCGTCCGGGAAGGCAGCCGCCAAGGCTTCCTGTCGACACTCGAAAAGTCTGCGGAACTGCAGTATCCCCTCCCCCGACTGCCGTCTTCCTCATCCCGTTTCGCCCCGGACAAACAATGGGCCTTCACCCCCTCTCCTCGCCCCGCCGAGCGTTTCGAAATAGAGCGTGCCGAATAAAAGGAGCGCGATACCCGGCTTTCAGCCGAAAGTCGAATCTTCCGCCAAACGTCTCGTCAAATTTTTATCATAGCTTGACCGACGAACTCTACGGCACCGACTGTTTGCCGTACTTGGCATCGCGAGAACTTCCGCGTAAAATCCTCTCGCTGTGGAGAAGGGATCTTCGATGGTCCACGTCTCGATTCGTTCCAGTTCGTCACGGAATTCGCCGTCGACTTTCAAATCATCCTAGAGACAAGTTGAACGCGTCTACTATGTAGGTACTATCCGATTATTGGTCTTTACGTGGGACGATATCGCGCAGTGAAGAATTTGAGAATTTTGACGGCCGATCGAGAATGATTCTCGCCGGAAGTTGACGGAAAATGAAAAAGGTACTGTCCGATTATGGACCATTACAACGTGGGACGATATTGCGCAGTGAAGAGTCTGAGAATTTGATGGCCGATCGAAAATGATTCTCGCCGAAAGCCGACGGAAAATTAATAAGGTCGGACGTTTGGCGGGGCGAGGGTCGGCGCTCTTCCGCTTGGCGTTCGGTACGAATCAGCTGTCGAAATCGTCAGCGCGTTGACGGCCGCCGAATCGGTCGCAAAAATGAGGATGCGAATTTGCCGGCGCGGTCGGACGCGTCGCGATCCAGGGCCGACGCCGGGCGCCATTATTGCGGCGAACGAATGTACGGCGCGCGATAAATACGCAGGCGAAAATTCAAGCACGCTCGCTCGCATGTACGCAGATTTACGTGCGCTCGCGCGCGCGTGGCCTCCTACGTAGCGCGTAAGTGGGCGTACAAATATATATATATGTATATACATATATATATAAATAAATAAACATAGGCGTAGGTCCGAATATGTACTTACAGGCGAACAAAACGAGAAGCAAACACCCCCGCGGTGCATCCGTGACGCGGTTTGAAACGGCGGAGAGTTCATTCATCTGGTTTCGACGTGCAGACACGAATCCCCTCGCCGATTATGTCTACCAGCCGACGACTCCATTCGCGGTCGTTTCCTGATTTCACGTGCGCCGGTATCAGTATTCGCTTACACGTTTCCAGACTACTCCCACGCTCTATTCTCTTCTCTCTCTCTCTCTCTCCCTATCTCGTTCACTCTCGCGTACAGACAGTACACACGCTCTCTCTCTCCCTCTCTCTCTCACTCCTCTCTCGCCTTCCTCCTCCCCTGCCCAGGCTTCTAACTCGACTCCTCTCTTACTACCTCCAACCATTCTCTTACACACCCTCTCGCTCGATCTCCGCGCACGTCTCTCACTCACGCGCTATCTGCCTATCTGGCTGCCAGGCTACCTATCGCTCCTACCCTCTGGAATACGCGACATGCCTGGCATATCCGACAACGCTGTGTATCCAACATTGTTCGCGAGTAATCAGAGGGCACTCGAAGAGCCCTTTCCGGTGATCTCTGTGCGAAACTGTTCGCGTGCGTGTTTACGAATCGGCATACGATACGTATCTCTGTAAACGCGTGCGCTCGCGCGCCCTCTCTCTCTCTCTCTCTCTCTCTATCTCCCTCTCCCGCGCTCTCTGTCCCTCTCTGTTCCGACGTCGATGTCGGCCCAACCGTAGGATGCAGATAGGTGTGCGCAGGTGTTGGTATCGGTAGGCGATCGTATGCGGGTACGCCAGTAGCCGCAGGTACGTCGGCGGTCGGTCGACGTACGTCGAAATTTCGATTAGCCCGTAAAATTACAGTCCCTATGTGTTAATGGCGTCCCGGAGAAATTCGTTATTGCCCGCCAAACGCCGGAATTCGGAGGCCGCCGGCATGCGCCGCCCGCGCAAACGATTCGAATGTCCTTTTAGTTGCGTCTCTACGGATCTTTAATACGCTCCCCGCTGATATCCAGCCCGCAAATAGCATCGGCGCCGAGTGTGTTAACGCACACTCGTGCCTTTGCGTCCGCTCTGGGTGTATGTGTGGCCTTCGAGGTACATACGTGCGCGCATCCGCATACGCCCTTTAAGTAAGTGTCCATATGCGTACGTCTCCATTACATGCGATCTAAGGGCCGTGTATGCATATGTCCTAAGTTATGTCGTCTGTCAAGTTCGTAGGTGTTTCCTCTCTCTCTCTCTCTCTATCTCTCTCTACCAACACACACGAGCCAGTCCCGTTCCCCATGTACCGGCGCGTAAACGGACGCGTGTGCGTCAAACGCCGGCGACGCACACGTCAGACGCGGTTGGCGCGTACGTGTAATCGCGGCACTGTCCAGCGCCGCTTTGTGTAACGGCATCCATTCATTGCCGCGACTCCGCAGCCAACCCGATTTGACGTTGTGTGCGGGACAATTCCGGAAATTGGCAGTGGTCAAAATCAACGAACGCTCAGCCCCCGCGGCGGTGCGGCCACACACGCGTGGGACACAAAGAGTCCTCCGTTTACGCTACCGACGGCGTATGTGGCGCTAGAGAGAAATAAGGACAGAGAGAGAGAGACCGAACGAGAAAGAGGGAGAATCATGTAAACGTAAGCTAGTAGTTTACGCTCGCGAACGTGAAGCGCGCGCGCGTCCCGCAAAATGTACGCGTGACACTGGACCGTTTCGGCATGAAGCGAGGGAAAGGAAGAATGTAGAAATACGACGCCAATTGATTCTGTACAGTATCTTGATAACTATTGAAAATCGTTGTCGGCCAGGTCCGAGCGCAGGTTGACGCGACACTTTTCACCCCGCGAACCGTTTATCGGGCAGCATTCAGGCGCGTATCTCCCATTGGCCATCGGACATGAAAACTCTCCCCGACGAAAAAGCTTCCGACAACACGGACGAAGCTGGGCGCGGACAACGGTAATTATAATTGCGCCGATGCGCACTGCATCCTTCTAATAAAATCTCGCGAGTGTGGGGGGGAGCTCGAATGAGTTTCTGTGCAGCGTCGCGTGTGATGGCGTCTGTTCGCTGAATCGGTCTGTTTGTCCCCGCGGCTAAGCGTTATCCGGAATTTTCTCTCTGCCACTCCAGCGACACGGTGGTGAGAGCTGGACAGAGGGCTGTGCATGTGTGCGCGTGAGTCTGTGCCCAGAAGCGCACGCACGAAATTGTCTAGGTTAACCCGATAACGATGCGCGGCCGACGATTAAAATTATTCGCGATGCTCGCTTTATACCGCGACTGTTCACGCGAGAGATATGGGGTTGCTGTGAACAGAAGGGGTGCTGTTTTTGCGCGTCTCGAATGGGAGGGTAAAGATTGTACCGATCTGTCCCGCGCGAGAAGTCAGCATGGGAAGTTGAATATTCTTTTTTCGGTCGTTATCGTTCTCTTTTACGAGAATGCCGCGGACGAGTCCTGAAAATTAATATGATCCTTCGAAAAGCTAAGGGAAAGTACAAAGAGCACCTCCCGAGTTATAGGGTGTTGCGCAGATAGCGAACAGGACGCTTATCCTCCTTCCGAGGCCGTTCCGCGCGAAAATTTGAATTACCTGTCCTGCGAAAGGACTCCTGGTCATCTCGATACGAGAAAAGGGGTAAAAAAAGAAAAGTGCTAGCCAACCCGACGCGACGGCAGAATCGTATTACCGTCCGTCCTCTTTGTAAGGAAACGTTTCGCGCCGATAAAGATTGTAATTATCCGTCTAACGGGGAGGCGCGTCGATATTTACAAAGAGATCCCTCGCCGAGGCCGTCTGATATCAAAGTTTCCCGCCCGCCCCCCTCTCGTACCCTCCGTATCGAGAAAGAAAAGGAGGAAACTTTTATCAGGGGGAGAATTAAAGTTGCCGATCGCGTCGCAACTAACGCATGACGGCGTCGACAGTCGATATTAATAGCGCGGATAGCCGATTCCCTGACGGGAGCGCGTGCACCAACACACGCACACAGACGCACACATACAGCTCCGGCCCAACATACGCCTACCTTTTGCCCCGGGTTGCGCGCAAATGGGATCGGGACCGCCGAGTGACGGAGAACGTTTTCGACAAAACCACCCCCTCCCACCCTCCTCCTCCTCCTCCTCCTCCTCCTCCCGTGTCGCACGGATGATATCTCGCGGATGCAATACGGCGAGCGATGATTATGTCGCGCTAAATCGATTTCCGTCCCGGCCGGTTAGACGTTATCGGCCACTCGTCCGATTCTCTGTCAGTACACCTTGTCTCGCCCGTCAAGACGTCAACTGCAATTCATCGAGTCCCCGTCGGCGCTCACGCCCGCGCGCACGCGGCAAGGCCGTGCTCCGCTCGGCCGCGAAGCGTGGAAATTGCCACCGAGTGAGAATTCGAGACGCATGCGGCAGCGTATGCCTGTTTCGATCCGGCCTACCGAGATTCCGGGAGTAGGGGGTAGGGAGTAGGGGGGGGTGGGAAAAAATCTTACCGGCCGCCGGGAATATTATCGGGAATCGATGTCGCGCTTTTAAAAGCTTCGCCGCGGCCGTCCTTCGTCGAGGATTAACGCTCGACGCCGGACGGTGAAAGAGGGGGGGGTGGACAGGGATGAGGGGTGGTGGTGCGCGAAAAATTCCGATAGTATCGAAATCGGGGGTAGAGCGGAATGGAAACGGAGAGAGACCGGCCGAGCAGAGAGCCGCGCCCAGCGCGAAATCCGGGATTTCGCGCCGACACCGTTGTAAAATCGAGTGTAATTAAATTCCGACGTCCAACGACGCGACCCGACGCCCGCGCCTGCGCCCTGCCTAATAACCCGCGATCTTCGGGGAGGGAAGAGGAGTCCACGAAGGCGTCGGGACGTCTTTATGAATCGCTGCCCTTCCCGCCGATTGTCTCCACCGAGCCAGTGACGAAGAACGATGACGTGCTAGAATTTGGGAGTCGATGTTTTTTTAACCCCTCCGGCTATCGCTATTGATCACGCTCGGAATACGTGGGATTCTTCTGGAAATTGAGCGACGAGCGCAGGGGTGGGGGAGGTAAATTTGGAGGGCCGCTTAATTGAACGGCGCCAGGTCGGTTAAATATAGCATTATAGACGCGAACGGTTAAAAATGTGGCAGGCGAGGTGCGCGCGCGCGCGCGCGAGCGCGAATAAGCGTTCGGACAACGGTTGACTGGTGCGGTTTCGGTGCGCGCAAATTGAATGGTCGGGCGTGACGTGGGTCAGCTAGAGTCCGAGAGATCGGGGGTGGGATGAGGAGAGGGATCGCAGGAGAGGGGAGGGCGGAGGAGGCCGAGGATGGAATTTTCACGTGCGCCGCGTAGAAACGAGGGGGATGAACTGCGGCTCGCCGGATTTTGCTTTATGCCGCGCCGACGGAGAATGTTACCCGAACGCCGGACTCCATTATTTATCGTCCTCGCGAGTTAACGCGCCGTAAAATCAGGTACGAGCTGGCGCGCGCGCGCGCGAGCTTGATGCATCGCCCGGGAGCGTCCTCGCTGGCCTCCGTCTGCCAAGCCTGACGGATCATGACTGATCGCGGTGCGATTCGACGCTTCCGCGAAATATGCACCCCATTAAGACTATTATATTTTCCCCGGTGACCCTTTCGAAAGCCGAGCGACAGCCGAGGAGGGTAGTTCCGAGAGTCGAAGAGGCGAACGAGAGCTCTCAGTTCGGCTGAAAGCTGAATGTTCCGAATTTTAGTCCGAGCCGAAAGTTTGACCCCGGCCGTGCTTCTCGGCTAATTTCGTTTTAATCAGACGGCAATGGCCGAAGACAAACTGTTCTTTCCGTGCAGAGCCAATTTTGCCGAGCGAGGCGTGCGGTCAGGTAGGAAGAGGTCAGGCCTCCGGAGTAAATGTTCGCGAGAGTCGATCTGGCTCGAGCCGCGAGTGCCGGCTTCAATGATAGTCGGCGATACCGCCTGAAAGTGTGCGCCGCGTAGGAGGCGGAGGCCGGGAGTACAGAGCGAGAGAGTGTGTGGGCGGGTTCAATCGAAATTTCTGAAGCGATCGGTTTATAATTAAATTCCATGCGCGCCGAGTTTCACGGACAACGGTAATATCCCTTCGGGCTGTGTGCGCGGGTAAAGGCGATAAAATGTTCGCCCTCGGCCGCCGCGATGAACGAGGCCGGGAGAGAGTCGCGTGCGATCGTATTCCGCGAGGCAAACGTTAGCAGGAAATCGTCTCGCCGAACCGCAAAGAGGGGGGAGGGAGGGGCCCAGCGAACAAACGAAAAAGCGAACGACCGAAACGAACGGTACGAACCGAACGGTACGAGACGGAACGGTACGAGACGGAACGGTATGAAACGGAACGGTAAGAGACGGAACGGTAAGAGACGGAACGGTGGGAAGAGGTTCGCGATCGTATCCGGAGAGGAATGCCCGTCACGCAGGACGGAGGTTAAAATTTTATTTCCGCGTCGAGACGCTTCGACGACGATATTCCCGCGAACGCTTTCGACCCGGGGCGTGCCGCGTTTTCGGGATTTTATATACGGGACGCGGTCAAGATTTTCCGAGCCACCCCTCCACCCGCGACGGTCGAAAGGAGCGCAAGTCGGACTGTCGGAATAGAACGGAATAGAACGGAATAAAACGGGAGCGGACGGTCCGCAGCCAAAATTGAACTTCTTTTACGCGGATTGAGTTTTACGGCCCTGCCAGGCTGACCCGCTAGTCTCCCGCGATACTTCCCGTAATCGGTTCCTAGGATGAATCTCACTGTTATCCATCCCCTATCAACGACCAATAGGTCGAACAGTCTCTCCCCTTCCCCGCGAGACTAATGTGTCGGAGGGAAAAAATGATACGCTCATCTCCGTAGCTCGAGGCACGTCCGGTCGTAACATCCGGGCGAGGAAGCCAATCGTGCACAGCGTTTAATCGACCTGACCCGCACCTTCGCTTTCCGACAGAAAGAACACATGGCGAATTAGAGGGGTCCGAATATTTAAGGCTGGAAAGCGTCGGCGCCCAAAACGGGCTCGAGGCTCATCGGGCCTGAACTCGCAGAAACCAATTTCGCGGCCGATTGAGACATCGGGAGGGGTGGATTTTGATTTCGAAAAAGCGGAGAGTAGGGGTAGGTTCGGCCGCTGCGGGCATGGAATATAAATCGTCGGTCGACTTTGAAGAGCGCGGCAGCGAAATGGTCGCGCGACCGTAAGCCCTGCATATCCGATAACACGCGCGCGCGAGCGTGCACGCGTGCACACACGGGCGGGAGCGCGCGGATGCGTCGTTAAAATCCGTGCCGTTCGCGTTCGCGGGGCCATCGTTCATCCCTCATCCGTTTCCGCGCTTGACGTGTCGGGAGCGTACGTCGGAATGCAGGCATAAAAAGTGGCCCTTTACGGACGCTGGCGTCGGGGGGTTCACAAAAATGGCGGCCGCGAGTCAACGAAAGACGAAATTTTTCCGCGAGATCCGACTAGAAAAATGTTTCGCGGTTTCGGCGGTAAGGAGGTTCAGGGGGTTGAACGCTGAATAATTCCGACTTGTTCCGACGTAGGAGGGGTGGCTTGTCTCCGAGGGCAGATTAGGCGTTGTGTCGTCTCGGCTAAGTGACGAATGATCCAATTTCGGGGCAACTGAGCCGCGCTAAATGAGATAAGTGAATTAGTCGAACGATCTTTGGCACTGCGGGGATGGACCGCTTATGTAAATCGTTGTTGGGCGAAGTGAGCCAGCGGGACTCCGGTATACGGTTGACCGTCTTGCCAACTATCCGAGTAAATGGCTTAGACTGACGGAAATCGATCACTGGCGGACGCTGACGCAGGGGCTCGAAAAGTTGAGCTCGGCTAGCAAAAAAGTTCGATCCAAAGCTAGCGGATGTATAATTTTGATCAATCAGTCGGTGAGAAACGATTGTAAGACGCGAAATATCAGGAAATATAGAGTTAGGCTGGCCAGACAGACCCTCCGAGAATTGTCTACAAGCTTCGCTTCACTTTGGCTAGATTGGCACGGCACTCCAGCCGGGCCAAGGTGCCTCAACTCCGATGATAATCTTTTCCCGTAACTTCCGACTCGCCGTACTTCCATCCGAGCCCGAAACGTCCGCATTCACCGAAGTTTCCCCCCAGCGAGCCCTGTACATACAGAATTCGAAGGCTTCGATTCGGAGTCCTACGTGGCGGTACCCTACATTCGATTTCCGGGACAAGATTCCTCGCCGGCTCGAAACGGTTTTACTTACAAATTGCCATTTTCGTCGCTGCCACGAGTTTCGCACAGTTTTGCGCGCTCGTACGAGAAGCGATTGGCCATGCCGTGTCGCCGCTTCGCTCTCGGCGTCTCGAGGTGCGACGCCGGCCGTCACGGAATTTGCTGAAAATAATCGAAAGACGACGGCCGCGAGAGAGACTGCCAATGGCGATGACCTGCCAGCTAATTGCGATCGAATTGTCATTGGCGAGAGCGCGATGCGCGAGGGCGGAAGGATTGAACGATTAATGCCCGGGGCATATGGGTAATAATACAATTACGATTATCCAAACACACGTACGATACGATTTAACTGATAAAATCCACCGGACCGATTAAAGCACCGCTCTGCGCCGGGCTAAAGTTAATAATGTTCGGAGAACATAAAAAATCGATTGACCGCGCGACGTAATTTATCCCGTGAATTATAATCTTTTAAATTCGCCATCTGACTCTAATTGCTTTCGGATGCGTCACCGCGATAATGCGCGCTAAATCACTGTTTTTCGATTGATCGCCGCGCGTCGCGCGTAATTTACGTTAGTCCTACCAACCGAACGCTGAACAGTTTCGAATCCTCCGGATCTCGATCGTTCGACTCGTCGATCGTCCGACACACCGGATGTAGGGACGATCGAGTCGCAAAACTAGACGTCAAGACGTTTCCCTTGCCGTAAAGTCGACAACGGCCCAGGAGGCTACGCGTTGTTCCCATTGTTCTCTAAAACTTCTCTATGTTCGACGTTATAAAGGACGGAAAGCTTCCGAAAAGTTTCTATCTCTGGCGCAACCCTATCGGGTACGCTCGCTCCCAGCGCTGAAGGGACACACGCGCAGGTACGCACACAGAGGCAGACACACCGAGGGACATACACGGACGCACACAAAATTTCTCTATTAGCGTACATTACTGCCGCTGGCCGTACTTTACCGTACTTCGCCGTACTTTCCCGTACAAAATGCGCACACCTACGTTTCAGCGCCGATAAAACCGCACACTCCCCTCTCCTTTCCCCTATCCTGCTCTCCTTTCTTCCGGGCAGGGAAGAAGAAGGGTGCCAGCGTGTTAGTGAGTCTGTCAGTGTGTATGTACTTCGACCCGCGCTCGATCTCTAAGGATTCAGCTAAATAACGCAGGAGCGCCTGCGAGGTATTTTGGTAACATGTGGAAACACGGAGCATCGGCACGAAATGTGTGTATATGTGTTTGTGTGTGTGTGTGTGTGTGTGAGTGTGTTCGGAGCGTCTAAGCGACGGGCGTTGAAAGCTGATCTCGAAAACAGAACTTAAACGCATGTGTCTGACGCTCGCGGAGTCTGACCCCGCGAACTGTAGAACGAAAAGGAAAGAAAAAAAAAAAGATGTAAGCCGACTTTGGCAAGGCAAACTCAACAAGGTGAGACCGAACGGAAGTGTAGAAAATAAAGGAGCGAGAAGCCGAAACGTTCGGCTCTCGATCGTCTGTCAGGAGATGAGGCCTCCAACGAACTCTCGTTGCGACAATTTGCGCAACGTGACACAATCCTCTCGTTCTCTCACTCTATCTTCCTCCTTCTCCACTCTCATCGCCAGTACTCTCACTCTATCTCTCTATAACTCTCTCTCGATTTCTCCTGCTCGTCCGCTATCACTCACTCACTCACTCTCTCACTATCTCTCACTCCCCCTCTCTCCCGTCCTGTCAAATAAATAAAATCCTTCGTGTACGCGATATATATTGTATGTATATAATAATTGCGATACGGTAATATATAAACAGTGAATAACACATATATAAAATCATAAAACGATAAAACAAAATAAAATAAATTATCCAATATATTAATATACTTAATAATCTGCGTAATATATTAATATTCTGGTTATGTATATTATTTATATATTATTATTAAATTATTAGGTATGCTGTGTTTTTTTTTCGGTAGCCTTAACTATGCAAAGTGCCCCTTTTTTGCGAAAAGAGAGAAGATCAACGGTAATATCATTTAGATCACAATATAGCGGTTTGGCTCTTTGAATAGCTAGCGGACTCGGCGTGTTGTTTTTCGTGTGTTTTCCACCATATATTTCCTGTGGGTGTGTATATGCGTGTGTCTCGATGTGTACTCGTGTAACATTTTACGCGTGTGTGTGTGACTGCGTATCCGTTCCTTCGTGTTTTCCCCTGTGTGTCACTCTGTTTGTCTCTGCATGTCTTTCACGTGTACGTATCGTTCCACCCCTATTTCCGTAAGTGCGTGTGTGTCACTGTGTATATAGATAGATATATATAGATAATCTGCGTTCTTTTTAAACCTTTATCATAATAATATGTATATGACGTTATACGTAAATTTCTCGGCTGTAAAAAAAGAGAGAAAAAAAATAATAATTGAAGAAGAAGAAAAAACAAACAAACAAAGAAGAAAGAAGAACAAAACAGATTGCACCCCAACCAATTAAAAAATATCAATGTGCAACGACGCTGTGAAAGAATATCGTAAACCACCCCATTGGATAAACTTGTGTTTTAAACGTAAACTATCTCCAACCAATGTAGATATTAATAACGGTAGATTATATAAAGTATAAAATATAGTACTATAAATCATCCAATACAATAAATCCTTATTTGTTGCCTATGCACTTAAGTCCCGAATCGTGGAATGTCTCTTGGTGATTTCTTCCACTATTTGCTGCATTACATTTGCGGTGTGCAGTTTATTAATCGTTAATATTATAGACTTTAGGTGTTAATTAACAAGTAACGTGTTTTATAGTCAAAGTTCATATTAGAACTGCAAAAGCGCTACGCCGTGGTACGTGTCTTATCAAAAAGGAATCTTCATCACTTCTTCTTTTCTTCTTCCTTTAATCCTTCATCCTCTCTTGCCTCATATCAACCCCCCCCCCTCTAACCCCTCATACCCCCCGATTATTATATATAAACGATGCATAGGACAGAAATTTCGTTGTTAGCCGACTAAAACCGTACGCGTGTGTGTGACTCTGAACATGTGTATGTAAGGTATGTGTGTTCCGTGTGTTCGTGTTAGTATTTTTTTTTCGCCCATCGCACCGCCCCAACGAAGGGACGTGCGCATGCGCACTGATTTTCGTGTCTTATGTATCGGGTAAGTGACTCGCGTCTCTCTCGTCATTTGGTATTATTTTTCTTTTTCGTCTTACAGTTAACGTGTGTAAACCGTCCGACGTGTCCATTGTTCCATTCGTTCTCGACCAATCCGCGTTTCGTCCGTCCATCCTCTCGCTCTATCATCCGTCTCCCTCTCTCTATCTCTCGTCCGTGTGAGTCCCGTCCGTATGTGTGTGCCTCGCGAGTGTGCAGCCCGAAAAGCTGCACGCTGTGTATATAAATCCGTGGTGCGTGTAAAACGTCGTCGTATTGCTAGAGGAAATGTCATTCCTCCACCGGGAAACGCCGATAATATACGATTACAATCTAATATGAAGTCCAACTATAAACTCTTCAACAACTATAGCGACTCACCCTGCGTTATCGAATGAATTACCTCAGTGCGTTACCACTCGAATTAATAGGTTTTTTAATTAAATCGACGAATTAATTAATCTTACATCTGGCTGCCGGCTCGCATATCTGTCACTCCGTGTCCACTCTTACTCGTGATGTATCCCACCCGCTACCCTCCGCGAACATCGCTCGAGACTATCCCACCCCTCTACCCACCCCCCGCCCCAACCCACCACCGAATTTCTAATTCCCACGCCTCTCACTATTCGTTCACTATTAGCTTCTTCCGCCCAGTCGGCAGCTGCAACTACGGGAGGAAATTGGCACCACGTTTGCTCCCTTTTTTTATGTTCATTTATATATGTATATATATATGTGTGTGTCATATATATATAAATATTTATAATTAATGTATTTCCATTAAATTCCCTTTAATTAATGCATTATCCTCGACCGCATCACCTTATAACCGAGCTCTCTTTTAGTTATATCGTCGATCGGCGCAGCGCTCGTTTACCACGAAAAAAATAAAGCTGCCCGGTCTTTGGACATGTTTCGTCGCGCGGAAACGCGCGCGGGCACCCCAGTGTCGCGAGTGGTCGCGCGAGTGCGCGGCTGGCGAGGCGGATGAATTGCGTCGTTACGAATTCTCTCGCGTCCGATCGTCGTGGCGACTGCGAGGAGGACACGACCGTTTATATACCGTTTATATACCGTTTGTGTACCGTATGTGTACCGTATGTGTACCATTTTGTGTACCATTTTGTGTACCGACGCGTCGACCGGCGCGAGGTTTGCCTCGGAAAGAGAATTGAAGGAAGCGACCCGCGCTCACGTGATTCGCGATTAGATCGACTCGTGAGCCTCGGGGGGGGGGAGGTGCGAGCCGTCGGAGAGTGGCGAGGGGGGAGGAGCGAGGTGAGAAACGTCAAAAGTCGAGGGCGACGTGCTCGAGGCGTGGAAGATTTCTCACACACGCGCTTGCAAACAGCTAGGCTCGTTTGCTCTCCCTTCCGCTGAATTTCTTCTACTCTCTCTCACCCTCTCTCTCTGTCTCTCTCCTTCCCCTTCTCACCCCCGTCCCTGTCTCACCTCGCCATTCAAACATTCCCCGTGCCCATCCTCGTCTCATCTCCATTCATCCCGAAGCGAGTCTTCGGACGTCTTTCTCCGCCGCGCGCACGCGTGCACACACACACACACGCACGCCCCGACCCCGCGAGCGAATCGAATTGAATTTACTTTACACGATCTTTCCGAGACAAAGAACGCTCGCGCGAGAATCGACGTGTTGCGAACGACGAACGCGAATCACGTAACGGTCTGTCCTCCCGCGAATTTAGGATCGTGCGCTCGCGCGCGCGCGCGTCGCGTACAGCGCATTAGATGCCGATGCACGGCCGCGCGTCCGCGCACACACTCGCCCCGCGAACACCCGTGCTCGCGCGCGTGCGCCACTCTTCACGCACATATACTCGCAAACATCCTTCTCTCCATTAATCCTCACACGCTTTATAAGCCACGAAGCCCACTCCCAAAAATTCAACGCACACTCTAAAACTGTACACGCTCCATCGTAAAAACGGAAGCCCTCCCCCGTTCGATCTCGTCGTCGATCGTCGCCGTCGTCGGATGTCATCGTCGTCATCGTAACAGTTTTTTTTATGTTCGTCCAATTCGTCGCTGTCATCATCACGGGCCGTCATCGTCGCCGTCGGCAACGAGCGCCAGGGGAGGAGTCTGTTTCGTCTCATTTTGTTTCTCTTTTACTAATCATCGTTTTACTCATGATCGTCCGTCTCCTTCGATAAACCCTTAAGCGTAGAACCTACAAAATGATTTGGTGTTCGAGAAAGAAAAAAGCCGAGAGAGACCGGCCTTCTCAATATATGAATATAGTCGCGTGGCGCACGGCCGAGCGGGCCGTGCGGTCACGTCGAAGATAAGATCCACCCCCTGGCCGACCCCGGGGGAGTAGCTCGCCCCGCGGGTCGAGGGGGTGTCGACCGACCAGAAAACGCCGCTCGCTAACGGAGGGCACGCGCGCGCGCGCTCGCTCGCTCGCACGCTCGCTCGCACCGCATCGGCGACTGACCTTCGACACAACAGTCTGTCCGTCCGTCCGTGTCTGGCGCGCGCGCGCGCGAGCGTGCTCCTCTCCTCGGCGCAGTCGGTCGAAAAGGTGCTTCTTCTCCGATCCTATACACATATATAAATATATATATATATTCGCGCATATGTATATATATATATAAGTGTATATGCATATCTCTATATATATATATGTATATATATATATTTCATATATATTATATATTGGCGTGTCCGTGTACGCGCGCACGCGTACATACCCGGCGATATTGGTTACAGGCCGACTTCCTTCCCCGCAGGAGGGGGGCAGGAAGCGGCGCGACGGATAGGTTCCCCTACGCGGCGTTCCAAAAAAAAACATCATCCGGCGCAAGTATATACGCGTGAGCGCCGATACGTGCACACGTACTCTATATATAAATATATTTATATGCCTCCCACGCGCATCTCTTTTTAGGACAGCGTGTTCATGGTGTCGTTACTCGTCGCCGATAGCGCCAACGAGCCCGCCATGAAATCGTTAAGATCGATCTTTCTTGCCTCGGGGTGTTTGAATTTAAAGTGCGTGCGCAGGTTGTCGCTACGTGTGTACGTGGCACGACAGAGAGGACACTCAAACCTGCCGGGGAAGTGGACGTGGTAGTGGTTCCTGATGTGCGTCACGACCTTGCCGCACAGCTTGCACCTGTGAAGGTTGCAGCCGCCTGGCACCCGGTCAAAGGTCAGCCGCATGTGCCAGGCTTTTGAACCTGCAACATCAACACAAGACAAGTCACTTTCAACTGTTGGCCTCCCAACACGACCTACGCAACACGACGAGCCGCCACCCCGCGCGGATTTTTTTCACGTCTCAAGTCGGCGGCTCGCTTCTCTCTTTCTCTTTCGTTCGTTCGATCGTTCTTTCGTTCGTTCGTTCGTTCGTGCGTTCGTACGTTTGTACGTTCGTTCGTTCGTACGTTTGTACGTTCGTTCGTTCGTTCGTTCGTTCGTTCGTTCGTTCGTTCGTTCGTTCGTTCGTTCGTTCGTTCGTTCGTTCGTACGTTCGTGCGTTCGTTCGTTCGTTCCTTCGTACGTTCGTTCCTTCGTTCTTTCAATATCCCTCTCTCTCTCCCTTTCTCTCCCTCTCTCGCTCTCCGTCGGAGTCTCTCTTCCCTCAAATCTCCTCGGTCTCTCCTATCCCTCCGCAACCTTCTCCTCTTCCGTCCGGATCCGATATCTTCGACCGTTCTCAACCGTTCGCGCCCGTCTTCACTTTGTTCACTTTATACCTCGCCGGACCGACCGCGTGCTGTTACTACTGACTTTTACTACTGGCTGTTACTACAGACCTCTACTACTGGTCACACGGCTGATATTTCGACCCGGCCATTTTTCCCTCGCTAATCCGATCCGTCAGCGCTCGTCCCGCTAAAATTCCGCGTCCCTCTACCCAGTACCTCGCTACCTCACTTCAACCTTTTGCCATTTTTTTCCCTAATACGATAATTCGCCCTAGCCTCTCGTCAAGTTCCTCTAACCTCTCGCCAGAGACGTTTCGTCCGCCCGAACCTAATTCATTAACTCGCGTCTCTCGAATTTCGTTAATTTCCACCCTCTCTCGCCCCCCCCCTCTTCCCTCCCGCGCTCCTTCTCTTCATCCGTCCCTACTCGCGTGCCTCTCCGCGGACTTTCGACCCGAAATCGTCGCTCGTAATCGCCCGCGGCTTTACTCGCTCGTTACGCGAAAGAGAATCTCCGCCCGATTCTCTGCGACTCAACTATGCTCTCGGCTTTCCCTCCTTCGCTTCCTATTCCTCGACCCACCCCACCTACCACCCTCCAGTTCTCACATTCCGTCCCTCGGCTATTTTCCACTTCCCTTTTCATTCTCCTGGTTATCGTTCTCTTCACCCCCGTTTCCCAATTTCTCTCTGTTTCTCTGTCTCTCTCTTACTCTGTCTCTTCCCTTCCTACGATATTTCCCGCCCCGTTAAGCCTTTCCATTCCTACGAATCCGACTCCTCACCATTTTCAATCCCCCCGCCGACCCGGGTAGCGTCAAAATGTACAAAGTGCACACAAAGTCGTCCGCCAGTCAGACTCCCGCCGAACAACATTAGCTCAGCGCGTTCAATTTGGGCAAATGCAGTTACGTTAATGCGACTGAATTAATAATTAGCCGTGGAGCGCGCTCGCGTGTCGTTAATTGAATGAAAAGTTCCCCGGATGACGGAGGAATTCCGTATCGCGTATCGAGTACTGCGCCGTACCGTTTAAGGAAGGAATGTTCAGGCTCGACGTTCGTCTCGTTGCAAAAAGTTTGATTTTATTCCGAAGCAGATCGACGAACGTCGTTAATTATTTGTACTGTTCCCATAAAACGTCCCACGACTTTGTAAGCTCACTGCACACCCTGTGTTTTCCCCCCACCCCACGCTCGGATTACGATCGGGAGAATCGATGTAAGAGTACGACCGAGAGCAAGAGACGGAGTTGGGTTTAATATACGTGAACGTAAAGAGGATAGAGAGAGCGAAAGAGAGAAAGAGAGGCAGACTCGAAAGACGGAGAGAGCCGAGCTGAGGTTAATGAGGAAGTGGCGAAGAGAAGGAAGATAGAAAGTGGATAGAAAGGTGGATGGAAGGGACTCGAGACTGAGCGAGGATTTGTCAGGGCCGTGCATTTACTACTACTGCCATGTTGACCGAGAAGAGGAGGACCTTGCAAACAATGGAGGGTTTTTAATCGGCATAAGAGAGCTTCTCTGAGCCTCTCTCCTACATCATCACCCCCACCCACCCCCCACCCCAGGTTACCTCGCCACTCGTCCCGCTTCACTTCCCGCCTAATAGATTAAGATCCCGGAAAAAAATAACCGACTACCCGCGAGCCGCACAATTTTTTTCGTTACTCCCTGCAGCCAACCCTCTTCCACCCTCCAACTCCATCGTCCCCGTCGCAGCTGACGTCAAGGTCCCGCAATGAAATTCGCAACGCTATTGAAACCTTCGCGCTTCCTCGCACCGTGGAATTACACGCGAGTGAGGGAGGGGCGGAAATTAGATTTCGGCCGATTCGACGATGTAAGGGAGCGGCGAGGAAGAAGCCGGGGGGTGGGAAGGCAAAGGTGAAGTTTTTCCGCGAAAACTGCGAGGTAGAAATACAGAGAGTCGTACGTTCCCGCTGACGTGCGTACGATTACGACGGTCGTTCGCTGCGTGTTCGCGGAATATAACCGGGGCGAGCGTAAAAAGAATGGATGGAAAGGAGTCGCGAGAAATATTCGCGGCTGAGCGCGGAATTCACACACCCGTAGATTTCGATGGCGACGCTGAGAGTCCGTGAAAATGAAAAGAAAAAAAAAAAGAAAACGAAAGAACGACGTCGGCGAAAAGAAAGTTCACGCACGCGATAATGGCGGAATTGAGAGGCCGTTTTTCTGACGATCTAGGCAGATCGCGGCAGATCGATGCTTCTTTCAAAAGACTCCTGCCTCGATCCCCTATGACGAATGTCCGACGCTCGCTGAAAGCTCGACGACGCGCAGTAAAAGAGTGGTCTACGGGCAACCGGCCATTTCTCGCGTTATTGAACAGTCGATCGCGTGCCTGAGCTCGTACGGAGTCGACTCGCTCGTGGCTGATAGCGCGATTGACGATCAGCTCCCGACTGCGTCGCGCCGATAAGAATGCGAGGAAACGATCGAGTCCGACTTTTCAGCCGAGGACGAGCGTGAAATTAAACGCTGTTTATCGTCTACTCCGGCGCGAACGTTTTCCCGTCGTATTTCACCTGATTTTTCACGTGGTTTTTCGCGTGGCCTGGCATTAGTACTCGCGTCCGAAAAGAGGGTGGAAAGCGAAACGCGTGATTTGATTGGCGGATAGAGAGGGACAAGAGAAGGGCTGACCGAGATCCAGTTTTTTTTGCTGCGAACAGAGACTTTGCATGCGCGACTGACGATGGAGTTACAGGGTGAAGATAGCTGTAATGGGGACGAGCGTAGTATTCTAATCCAGAAATCTGAATTACGAGTGTTATGTAACGTAACGAACACTGTACGGGGAGTAAGTGCAGCGCACGTTTGCCATCCCTTTCCAATATCTCCTCCTGCGGCATTTTCACCCCCTTCGCGTGACATATCCTCGACAAACTCTCAAAACCAGTGCGTATTAATATTATTACAGAGTAAGCGTAAAATGGGTGACGTACGTGTACAAGTTTGCTACAAAATTTCTGTGCGTAGGCAAAAGCGAGCTTTTTCTTTTCCATTATTAGGTTACGGTATCACAGTTCCTTCGTCTACGTGTGCGTGTGTATGTATATATATAGAGAGGTATATAACATAGATGCGTGTATATGGTTGACCATGATGCAGAATGCTGTCGCTCCTGTACAAAGAGATGAGAGACCTTCCTGCCGCGTAGTACGGCGAGAGAGCGGGTGATACGATTAGGTAGAACGTGAACACGTGACGGGGATTTTACTGTACAATTATCGGCGGCGCATGGTGAGAGAAGAGTTAATACAGTATGCTCCGTCGTTAAAATTAATACGGGCGTGAAGCGGTTTTAAGAGAAACAGTAGAGAACGCATTAGAAGAGGGGCGCTTAATTTGCCCCGGCGATAGAGTGAGCGCTGAAATTATCGTACACGAGTCGGGGCGAATGTCAGAATTCAATGCTGAATTGAGACGTCGCACGGACCTGCAAAGAGGGAAGGAGGGAAGGTGGAAGTGTGGTTAATATCGTTTTTGCGAGAGAGCGAGAGAGAGAGACCTGTAACCTGCGACATTTTCGGCTGAACTATCCATTATCCCCCCTCTCCATAAATTGATCGTGACACCCTAATACCGTGGTTGGAAAAACAACTGACGAAGACCGACAGTTCGAATAGACTTTCCCTCCGCCAACCATCTTTCATTCTCTCTCTCTTTCTCTCCCGCTCCTCCCCCCCCCCCCCCCCTACTCGCTCTTGGCCACATTCGGCGCACCTTATCAAACTTAAATGCGACCGATTCTTTCCCACTTTTTGCGCGTATCGAGAATAGCTTTCGGTCGGCCTCATCCCTGGCAGCTGCGCTTCGCGACAAGTAAAAAAATATTCCCCCCACGATCGACCCTCGGAATCTCCCGAACGTATTAACCCTCGAATCGAAATTAGTCTATTATTTCCGTCCTGTGCGCGCAAGAGCGCCGTGCAAAATGTCGGAGCGATCCGTTTCAGCGGAGATTTAACCCGGAAGTTGGGAGGCAGCTTGTCGAGTCGGAATTTTCGCGAACCCACCGACGTACCAAAGAACGAACGAACAGCTGAGCTTCTCGTCATCGTCGTCGTCGTCGCGAGTCCTCGACATTTTCCTCGGTACTCGGAACGGCGTACACGCGCGCGCGCGAGCGAGCGTTAAATTGTTCGACAAGACTAGAAACGAATGCAGCCCACTAGGCTCGACTGTACCGAGGCCGCGAAATCTCACTCTTCCCGCAACTTGGCTAGAAAATCGTGGCAGAACGAGAAGTGACGCCGAGAGGCGTTCTCTGATCCTAAAGAGAGAGAGGAAGAGAGAGAGAGAGAGAGAGAGAGAGAGAGAGAGAGGGTGGATGGATGGATGGAGGGAGAAGATCCATCGCTCTTTCGCGTTCAGTCGACATATTCGACTGAAAGTCGACGAGCTCCGCACGTATTTTCGTCCAACGCGTCGGGCTACTCTCGTTGCATGCTCCGAAAGGGCGAAAGGATCGTGTGAGAGGGAAGAGAAGTAGTGTCGTCTCTACCGTTTTGTGCGCAATCTATATGTACCATAGATATATCTACGTACCACGTATATATATCCTATGTTACATATATAAGTATGTATGTAAAGGAAGATCGAGTCACCCCGTAAATCGATGCCCACCAGTGGCGTGTGCGATGGGACCCCATTTTAGCGACACCCCAAAGCATATGATCGTGCGTTAGATATATAGGGAATATATATATATAGACTTCTATGTATAGGTATATATATATACACGTATGCATACGAATATATAGACGCCTGTCCCAGACCTATATACATGTATATTTCCCTAGGCAAGTTTATATATATATATATATATATATATATATATATACGTATGGCCATACGTACTTGTACGTTTCTCTTATGCCCTCCGTACTATCTATCTACACAACATCGATGAACGATTTTATGGCGAATCGACGTATCGATTGACTGCATTCGGGCTCGCGCCCCCTCGCCTTTGTTCCGGATTGACGCTCGGTTTCAATAATATTCGCGTGATGCGGAGACCGGGCGGATGGCAGATATTCGCAGCGAAAGGTAAAAGGTCAGTCCGCTGTCGATCGATGAGGGACTGGGAAGGGAGTGCGCGCCGAGCGGGCCGGGCGTGCGAGGCAGATGGAGAGATAAAATGGGGAAATATGAGAGAGGACACGCTAGGCTACGAGAGAGAATAGGGAGGGAGAGTCCAAGTCTAACGGGGAGAGCGAAAGGTGTGAGATAAAGATAGGCGTACATCCAGGGGTATGAGTTAAGAGAGGGGTAGAATGGTTGGTTGGTTGGTCGGTTGGTCGGTCGGTTGGTTGGTTGGTTGGTAGGTAGCTAGGTACGTACGAAGGTAGGTAGGGTGGGATAGACGAGCGGACGGATGAAGGAAGTGGTCGTGAATTCTGAGAAAAGCGAAGGACGGGAGAGTGAGGAAGACTGAGGGTCGAATGCGGGAAGATGATAGGAGCTCAAAAGACATTACGAACTTTCGACATTCCTCGGCCGGTTCGATTTTCAATAAAACCCGATTGCCCTCCGCTGGGCCCCACCCCTCGAACCAACCGTCGTCACCATCCCCTCCCTTCCCGCCGTCCGCCCTTCGTACTCCGCCGACACCCTCCGGTTCATAACTGACGTTCTAGTTCGCGTTCTCGACGGCAAGACGATGGTGGCGAGGAGCCGCGAATTTTAGTCGCGTTCGCTCTCGATACGTCGACGACGACATCGTGCAGAGGCTGCTGGAAATAATAAAACGAAAAGGAAGAGAAACACAAAAAAGGAGAATGGCCTGTACATGGTTCCCGTCGTTTGCCCGCCGTTTCGTGGTTCGGCCGGCTGATTGATTCCGGTCGCATCTGTACATATACACAAAACTGGGAACGACAAGAGTACCTTTTCTGGGTTAGTGCGCTTTATTTCGTCGTCTGGGTTATGCTCGGTTAGGCGCGCGCCGTACACGGGTGACGTGTGCGACGCAATGATACACAGATGTGTCAATTGGCGGTTAAGTTTTGCTTTATCCGTAATGCGACACGTGTCTTAGGCCTCGTCCTTCATTACTGTTATTTGCCTCCGTCGTAATCATTATCATTGCCATTATGATTGTCATCATAATCGTTGTCATTTCATATTATTAAGATTATTATTATTGTTATCATTATTATTAATATTATTATTGTATGATATCGTGGTTATTACTGTTACTGTTATTATTTTACGCTTACATAATAAAATGAAAGAAGTGATGTACGAAGGGAAACGCAGAGGCGCAGAAGAGTACAGAATGACAGAAGAATAGAGGGAAGCGTGTGAGTAGTGACAGAGGCAGAGAGAGAGAGAGAGAGAGAGAGAGAAAGAGAGAGAAAGAGAGAGAAAAAGAGAGAGAGGCGCGAGTAACGATAATAAAAAGGGAGCATGAAAGACGGCAAGTAAAAAGCGCCCGCATGAGAAGACACGATCGGACGGGGAGGGGAGGGGGGAGGAGGAGGGGGTTGGGGTTCATTGTAGGAGATGTCCAGTATCCAAGTGGAAAAACAAGAATCTCCTATGTGCAGCAAGAAAAAGTTGTCTTTCTCGTGAGCAGCACACATACCGCACACGCACACTCTGTCAAGCCAGGTTGGCATTCAGCCGTCACACATTCCTCGTAGACTGTTACACGGACAGGATCGTCCCACAGGCACACACGCGCGCATTGTCAACGTAGGCACGAGGGCATCCCTTGCGGCAGAAGAAGGCAAGGGTGCTGCACGCCACCCTTTGCTTTAATCTTGCGGCGGAGCGTTAAAAAAAAAAAAATGTCCTCTATAAGTAGCGAGGCGTCCGTTCAGCGAACGAGGCGCGCATCCCATCATTTCCTTCGTTTCACTTTTCCTTGAACCTAAAAGGAAAAAGGCCCCCCACCGACCCCGGGAGAGGAACGTAAATCGTGTCCTGCCACTCGTTACGTCGCATCTCGCTTGTGCGAGTTCCGAGTGTGTGCGAGTGTGCGCGCGTCTTCCTAGTTCGAAGACGCGTGGAAAATTCGTAAGCCGCTCCTCGTTCATTCGACGAACGGAAACGACAAGCCCGATCCTCGAACGAATGTTAGCACAAAATACACATCCCGTGTGTTCCACGGTGGTTTGGTCTTGGAAAATCATTGTTTATTTCACACAATTCTCTTTCAGTACAAAAATATTACAATATTTCGCTTGTTAGACTTCTCTTTTGCAATTTGTCGGTGGATCACCGTACGTTATTGTTTTCCTTTCTCTATTAATAGTATCTCTTTTCATTTTCGATCGTGACTCTCTATCGTTCTCTATGGGTCCTCGGGTCGTGTTTCACTATAATTTTTCTCCTTCTACGTTTCTACCCTTAATGCTGTCGCTGCTTAAATTGACGATTCGCTTACGTGTTAATAATTCTAGTACGTGGCTATTACGATGCCTAATCGCTACGATGCGCAAGAAAGAATGCCTGAAAATGAGATTCGGGCCTCGTGGTGCTATTTAATTTAAGGGATTTACTTATGGTAGATGGCACTGATTCCGCTACTGTTACGCTCGAACGACGAAGAATGATGCAATATGGCACGATTTGTCGCCTACCGACTGTTTCCTGCTTCCCGCATCGAAACCCTCCCTCCCTGCCTCGCGCGCGCCCAGTCAGTATTTTCGGGGTGGGTAAGGGTGGACAGATTGGGAGCGAAAAGCTCTGCACGAGGGATTAGATGACGCGCGATTTGCAGACTGTTAACGGGAGCACGCTCGAATCTACTGAATCTCTCTCCCCGCAGGAGCGCTTATTATCGATCGAGTTCCGTTTCGTTACGGGCGCAATAATGGAGGAGGAAATTCAAACGTGACGCGCTTAGAGGGTGGCAAGGGAAGAGGAGACGGGGGAGGAGGGGGTAGAGGGGGTGGTTTAGAGAGGGCCAGGGACAGAAGAGGGCAAGGCTAGAGTTAGATGAAGAGAGAGCGAGAGAGAGAGAGAGAGAGAGAGAGAGAGAGAGAGAGAGAGAGAGAGAGCGAGAGACTAAAGTGCAGCAAGTGGGGCTGTTAGCGGTTTCCAGAGAGATGGCGGGAAAGTTCGGTAGCAAGGAAAATTGTCCGCGATAAATAACGCTTCATCGATCTCCCCGCCGACCGTAAAATCCATCCAACGTTTTTCACCGACTCCCCCCCGTCTTTTTGCGCGCTCCTCCTTCTTTCCTCCCGATGCACTTTTTCCTTTTGCCCACCACCCCTTGCCTCAATTTTTTTCGTCACAACTCACATATCCGCTACCTGGCGCAAAAGTATTTTCCCATCCGTCGACAGATTCAACCCCCCTTCGCCGCTCTCCCCCTTAGTCCTGACTAACCTACAGCTCACCTGCCACGCTTTCTTACGATATATAAAGAGCGGGGTAAAAGCCGATGGAGGTGGGGGAGGCGGCTGAAGGGACGTACGAAGTTATCGTGACTCCCTTGCAGAAGGCTCGGCGAGCAAACAACGGCCGGGGGGTTGGGGGGGGAGGAGGGGGCAAAAAGCGACGGGGCTATTTTCCGACGGATATTTTGCCTTCGATGGCGCGGCGACGCGAGGGAAGAAAAATATTTGGCCGGCCCCGTCCACTTCTTGTTCTTCGTAGCGTGCAGATTCAAGGACTGGATCGGAGGGGGTGGGGTGAGGGTGGAGGGCGAGCACGATCGACGCTTCGCTGGGCATCGTTCGTTTCGCATGCTAAATCCCGGCACGGAACCAAACGCTTCGACGCATATTTTACATCCTCCTCGACCTCCACCTCCTCCTCGTTCTCTATTAAGGCGGACGCGCGCGCGCGTGCTCTTGGGCACACGAGGATCGACGATAGGAGATATGTCGATATCGCAGCTACTGACTTACAAGCCCTTCTTCTAATAATAAAAAAAGAATGCCATAAACGAGACCCCTTCAATGCGTCCGTGGAAGGGTGGTCGTGTATTATGGGAGACGTACGATGATTAAAGGACGCGCTTCTGCGTAAGATTGCTCGCGAACAAGGGACGATATACGTGTATAGATAGGCGGTAAATTGAATGATCGCCGAATTGGCCAGTCGGACGCCGAGGTCTTAGGCGTCGTTCAGCGTCGTTCAGCGTCGTTCGGCAGCTCGTTCGCCGCTCGTTCGATTCTCGAGACCGGTAATTGCTGAATAATTCCCAGCCAAACCTTTGTGCTCGCTAAGCAGCCGCGCCCCGGAGTCCGACTCTCGTCCTTTACAAAGGAAGGAGGAATATAAGCCGACCGCGGATGAGCGATTAAATTGCGCGGCGAACTGAACCAATAGTATCCCTGCAAAGGACAGCGAAATCCCTTTCGCGAGCCACAAATGGCTCCTACTCTCGTCCTCCGGCCCACGACGAAAGGGATACCTCTATGCAACGCTAACGCGCGGGATAGAGGGAAGATATCCTTCTATGCGGCGGAGTGACAAAAAAAAGGCCGGCAGCCGAGGGGTAAGATTGAATCTCGCGGGGTAGAAGTCTCGGTCAAACGCGAGGGAAGAGAAAAGGCGGAGTCACGGGGGAAAGGAAATCCGTGCGGCGGCCACAAAGAGACGCCTGGCTACCGACATATTAAGTGCGTATATATTCTTCCACTCCCACCCACCCTCTTACTCTGTGTCTCTCTTTCTCTCTTTAGTCTTTCAACCGTACACGGCGAGCGAACCGATGATAACGCCCGGCAATCGCAGCACATATCCGACCGTTCGGAAACTACGAGTGGCATGAATTGAAACTTCAACGACGGGAAGTTAATCCAATTTGCCGTTCGCCGATAATTGCGTTTATGGGCGCGGGCACACTTTTAACGCAGCCGGGTGAGGCGTGCGATACTCGAAATGAGAAAACCGGGTTGGCGGCTGGTGGGAGAAAGTGAAGTGAGCGAAGGATGTAGAGAGAGAGAGAGAAAGGGGGTGAGGCAGGTGGACGGAGGTTTGAGAGTCTCAACGGGAAACGGGGTGCAAACTTACAGAGGGCGGTTGGGCAAAGTTGCGGCCGACGAATAGATCCGAGCCATTGACTGACCAACGGAGGTGATCTCAGGATAGTCCCGTGGGACGGGTTAGACGACGAGTGGACCTCTCCTCCTTCGCGAAGTGACTCTCGCGACTCCGACCGGGGGCTGCATTAGCTAATCAAGTCCGAAACTCCGTAACACTTTGCGCCCGGAGCGGAAGATCCGGTCAATGAATAGGACGATTGCCGCAGCGGCGAAGGGGTGGGATGAGGAAGATGGGGTGGCGGTTCTTCGTGAAACGAGGGAAGAGGGAAACTTTCCGTCAGATCTTACGTAAAATCAGCGGGAACTTGTGCATACCCGACGACGTTGCGTTTCCTTCCCGTATTTCCTCTCCCACCCCGTCTAACTCCCGTCGATCCTCTTTACCTATCCTCTCTTTTTTTTTCACCTCGCCCCGTAAGCTTCGTTCGTAATTTTCGAAAGTTTCCGCAGTCTCGAAATGCGATTGAGCGGCATATTCTTACCGAGCGAGCCCTGTACTTCTTTCGGTCTGTCTCTCTCTTTCCTACGATTGCAACGTATGCAGAAGGTGAGTATGCACGGGAGGAAATGTTGGTATAGGTGGTGGAACACGTGAGCGTACGAATCCAATGTTCCTGTATCGAGAACACGTGCGCCACCGGTCGATTCCGGTGACGACTTCCGGCCAACTTCCACCGCGAATTTTTCGTAGATTCTTTATCTGACTGAAGCTGAGCGAAACTGTAAACCGTGACAAGGACGATAAATTACAGGCAGAGAAGCAATTTTTAGGAAGGACCCTGTCTCGCTCTTTGCTATTTCTGCCAAAGTTGGCTACCCTTTTTACGTTACGTGCCGACGGACAAAAATGGAAATCCGGAGCGAGATCTAGCGCGAGCTCGATCTTCATCGAGTAAATCTGAATCGGTCTCGTTCCGTAAGTGGCTTCGCGAGGATTCCTTGATGAGGTCTGCAGTCGAAACCGTGAAATCACTGTGCGGTGATCGTTTCCACCCAAGGTTACGTTATGATTTATGCTCCGATCGTGAGTCACGAACATATTTGAATGCGCGAAGGACCGGTGCCGGACGTCGGTAGGAAGTCGGCCGAAGTCGGAAACGTTTTTCTTGCAGACTATGACAGAGACGAATGAGGGGGCCAGTCGGTAAAAGATATTTTGACGCTGATGGTTTCCACTGAAATTCGTACGAATGTTCGACCGCTCCTCTTCCGCGGATCCGCGATGCTACATCTGTGCCGGTAAATATTCCTTTTGAATGGAAGCGATGGGAAATTTCAAACTTCCTACCGCCGGATGTAAGCAAAAACTTGATGTCTCGCGGGAACAAAAGGGGCAGAAAGTGAAAAAGGTTTAAGATGTGAGCAGAGTGCATTTTTAATAAGGGGGGTTGGCCGCAGACCGGAATGCAGTATCCGAGTCTAACACATCGACTGCAGACTAAAATATTCATGATGTTTTGAATAAAGGGTATAAAGATAGTACTTCCATACAGAGTTCGAACTGTTAAAGGAACAGAGGTCGTTTCCGGGTCCTGTGGTACTTTACATATATCGATCGATGGTAAAAGGTAATCTATATTGACGAAAAGTTTTATTTAAGTTCATGAAAAGTGGTTAGTCTTATTTTCAGTTAGTTTTACATTATTTTACACAGCTTTACGTTAATCGATTAAATTATATGCCCAATTTAGGGTTGGCCGAGTCATGAGGTGAATTTTAGCGTTAAATTGGAAGAGTTCTGAATGACTTATTGCTTTTGTATTACAAAGAGGAACTCTAAAGGAGGGTACTTTGGTACAATTTGCACCTAATAAAACATGATAGAACCGTCAAAATGGCTAAAAAGTGAAACAATTTTTGGTCTTGTTTTGACTTTATTTTTATCGTATCCTACGTATTTTGACATGCCCTAAAAGTTGGTCGCAAAGAAAGTTTTGAATTCCTGATAGTTTTGGAGATACGTCTACTTTTCCGAGACAAAAAAAATTTTTTGTTGGAATTGACTTTTTCTGACGATTCTACATGAAAGTGCGGATCGAGAGCTTCAAGAAAACCTATGATTATTATAGGTTTCGACTGCTGGTTCAAAAGTTACATGCGATTGTTAAAATCGTAATTTCTTAAGGGGTACCCCTTCTCATTTTCGCAAAAAATCAGGTCAAAAAAAAGGTCGGCGGATCGAATTGTCCTTCTGCTATCTGTTAGGGGGTCGAAAATAACTCACAGTGCCGTTTGCCGTTGCTGAAAAATCGTAATACTTTCGGAGAAACAGCCAAAAATTGATTGCAAATGAGATCTTAAAAATGGTCAAAAAATAAACGTGTTCGTATCGACTTGCGGGTGTGCATGGTGAAAGAGCATGAAAAGGAGATCACAAAAATCGCAACCCGACCCTTCTAAGTACAAAACTTCCGAAGATACGAAGAAAAATAGATAATAAAGTAGCGAAAATTGACATTTTCTCGTCCTTACAATACAGCACCTCTTCCAATCCCATTATTCTATATAAGACTCACAGAAAACCAAAAAACATTTCTTAAAAACTCCCCTCAGACCGTCCAACCCGCAACACTTTCAAAAACACCCCAATAAATACGATTACAACCTCAGAAAAAGCATATCTAACCGCTCCACTACATCGCGAACCTGCAGCTAACGAGGCAGTCCGTATATTCCACGTCCGCGTAGAACTCGGCATCAACACTTCGAGGCCACCCAGTCGCTGAATTTCCGCTGCGGAAACACGTTTACCGCGAAACGCTATTAATTTGCGATCGAAGACCGCGGCAGGCGCTTACGACGGACAATCGTTCGGTAGAAGGTCGGTACGCGTTGGCGGACGAGTGGAAGGAGGAGAAAGAGGAGGAGGAGGAAGAAGGAAGGCGGAGGTAGGAAAGGAAGATAAACCGGCGCCTCTCGTAAGCTGACTCGCCCGAGACAAATTCGTATCTCCTTAACGCCGGAACGTTAGCCAGCCGCCAGGGTGAAGTACGTGGAGCAAAGACGTTCGGAACGTCGCTCGAGCAGGGCACGTACTTACTTCGCTAAACGAAATAAAAGTCTGACGGGGGGGGCGTGGACGCTGCCAGGGGCAAGAAAGGCGAATTTTCCGCGGAAAGAGGAGGTGAGGGAGGAGGAGGTGGAAGGTGCACATAAGGCGGGTAAGCCAGAGGCCGAGCGGGGCGAAATGACATTTGAACGAACGCTAACGAACTTGGCCGCGGCGATAATTTTCGGTCTTACCCCGGCGCGTAACGTAGTTCGACGGAAGTTCGCTCGCTCGTCTTGTAATAGGGAGGGGGTGGTCTGCTTGGGAAAGGAAGAGGTAAAGGAAGAGGGAAAGGAAGAAGGAAAGAAGGTGGAAAATGAGGAGCGGTCGCGGAAGGATATCCTGGCCAAGTTTCGCCCTCCTCAGACGGGCATCAGGCGGACTGCTTGGGAGGGCGTCGAATGCTTGCTCCTAATATGGGCCTTCAGATTGTCGCTGCGCGTGAACACGCAGTTGCAGTAGGGACATTGGCAATTCTCTGACTGGTGCGATCTTAGGTGGTGCCATCGGTTACTGACCGACTTCCCACAATGGAGGCAGCTGTACAGCTGAGGACGACAACCGTCCCCGGGTATCCGGACAAACACATCGTACTGATGGCCCGCGCCGCCGACGCCGACGCCGAGGCCGGCACCGACGCCGACGCCGACATCGACACCGACGCTGCTACTACTACCACTACCACCGCTACCGGCCTCTCCGACACAGACACCGGCAGAGATACCGGCACGGATACCACCGCCGACGCCGACGCCGCTGCCACCATCGCCACTACCACCACCACCACCGCCACCACTGCCACCGCCGCCGTCGCCCGACACCCTTGCACGAGCGTCCCTCTGCTCGGAGGATTGCAAGGGCGGAGGCATCCAGCAGGGCAGCTGCAGCTCTGCCGCCTGACCTTGCGGGGCAACCCCCTCTCTCTTTAGTGAGACACCACTGGCCAACACTGTAACAAAGAGAGAGAGAGAGAGAGAGAGAGAGAGAGAGAGAGAGAAGGGTGCTAGGGAGAAAAGAGATAAAAGAAGGCGTGGATGGTCACTCCGAGAACGAGAGAGGGTAAAACTATCGCGCCGGAGGATCAGAGAGAGAGAGACAGAGAATGAACTTTTCGACGGTTAACAACGCAACGATCTTTGCACGGTGAAAAGCCGGCATCTCGCATCCACTGCCATCGATCACAGAGCTACCCTCCGCTGCGACTCGTGCAAGAGAGGGAGAGAGAGCGGGGGGGAAGGCGATGCACGGAGAAAGGGAGGACGAGCGAGGAATCTGGCAGCGAGAGCTGTTGGAGGGTTGAATGGAGACGCACGGTGGGGAAAAGGAGGAGAAGAGAGGAGAAGAGAAGAGGAAGAGGGGTGGCGGGGCGCGGCAGAAGGCTCTCTCTCTCCCTCTCTCTCTGTCTTACACACACGCTCGACCCTCCGTGTGTCTATCCTCGCCGGGCACATTCGACTAAAACTGCATATACACTCGGCGCGGACCGGGGGGAGAGGCCGCGTGACGTATGTGAAAGCTTCCTCCAACATATACGTACACGCTGCCGTTACAGAAATTTCACCCCCCTCTCGCTCTCACACTCTCGCACTATCTACCGCCTTTCTCTCTCAGACTCACCGCACACTCATCCTCTTTATCATTCAGAATCTCTCTAACTCTTGCCAGTTCACTCTGCATTCGCTTTGTCTTTCTCCCTCGGCCGTTCCCTCGCCCCGCCGTCGTCCCCCTCATCCCCCTCGCCCTCACTTTTTCCGTGTCTCTAACTCGATGTGAAGGATGGCGGCGCAACGGAGGAAACCACCCCATTGAACCTTTCTCTCTCCCCTACTCGATGCCGCTCACCCTCTTTTACTCTCCCATTCCCTCCTTCGACCCCCCCCCCCCCGTCCTCGCTCGATGCCATAATTCTCCCTCCTTTTTGTCGGGAAGGTAAAAGAGGTATCCAGGTGGTGCGCTGCTGAATTCACACGTGGCTGCTGCCGACGAATTCACAGCGAGAGAGCGTTACACGCTTGCCGAATATGGATAGGCGGGATGAAGCTCGTTCTCCGCGGAGGAAGCGAAACTACCCCTGACGGGGGGGAAGAGAGGATGTACGGGACCGGTGTATAGAATCCGAACAAACGTTTTCGCTATCGCTTCGACTCCGATGCCTCCGGCGTCGAACGAGAATCACGAGATCCGAGTGGCGCGAAAGGAAAGGACGCGTGGAATGCCGTTCCAGAAGGGGTTGAAAAAAACAAAATCAAGTACTTAAAGCGAAGCTTCCGAAGGAAGTGGAAGAATCCTGTAACGATTATCAGGAGGGACGAACGATTCGTATCTGGCACAATTGGCAGCGAACGCGTGCGGCAGGTTCTACGACGCGAGAGCGTCGAATTGTCGAGAGCGTGTTAGCTCGCCATTCGGGGAAAGAGTGAGAATTGATCGGGGCCACTTCGGTGACGCACGTACCCAATGATTCACCCTGCCGAACGAATTCCCAATTGTAACCCAATTTCAGCTGCCCTCCCCGAAATTCAAAAATCTGCAGTCGGTACGAACGCCGGGAGGACGAGAATTAAACAGCCGAACATGGATAGGCGCTCAGAGTGCATCTGGAACTTCGAAGGGGATTCGACCTTGAAAGGCGAGGGAGCGTAGGCGGTGACAGAAAAATATTATTCCCCCAACGAGGCGTCGTACGTGATCAATGGCGAGTGGAAAGATTCGGAGTAGACGTTCGTCTCCCGTTCTTGAGGAAAATTGTAAGTCACCTTTCCGATCGCGGAGCGACGCGGCTAGACCTTGAGCGCGGCCAAATGAAATCACGTGACGGCAGAGGCGGAGGTCGCCCGGCAAGAAAATATCCTTCCTCCCTCAGAGCGCACCCTCCAGCCCCACCCCCTCATCCCTACCCACTCCTCACGGCCAATAAATCTTCAGTTAATTCCGCGGAACTCCGAGTTTCGTCCCGTAAAACTCGTGGCATTTCCGTCCAACTTTTTTTTTTTGGCCGTATCGAGGCAAAGACACACTCCGGCAAACGAGAGGACTTCGCTTGGAGTGGCCGGCGTGGCAGGCAGCGTGGAAGGCGGTGGAAGGGCTACGATGGCGAAGGGGAGGGGAGGTAAGGGGAGGTGAGAGAAAGTGAGAGGAAGTGAGAGGAGGTGAGAGGAGGACTGAGTCGGAGGTCCTGCCGAGGGCAGCCGTCGGTTAATCCGCGGAGTTTAAAGTAAGCGGGCGCGAGCACGAAAGACGAAAGCCTCTTGTCGCGTGCTCGAGGAAACGAAACTCTTGCGGCAGGATACTCCCCCCCCCCCCCCCCCACCCGCGCGTCCTGGCGCCGGTGATCCTCTTATCGGGAGAGCCATCCACCTTTCTCCTTCGCCGTCCACTCATCCCCAGTTTCAGTCCCAGTCGGTCCGTCCGTCCGTCCGTCAGTCCGTCCGTCCATCGGCTACTTCGCTGTAATAAGGGCGAGAAGATATGCCGCTAAGGAGCTTATCTTCGAAAGGACCTGCTGCGCGAGCGATTCTCGAGTCTCTGCCTTCCACCCTCTCCCTCTCCATCCCACTTTCCGCCTCCCTCGTTCGCGTTCACTTTTTCCACATCTTTAAAAGTCCCCGCTACGTCCTATCAAGGCACCGTCTACCTGTCTACTGTCTGCCGCTACTTCCTTTCTCTTCCGGCCGGGGTTGGGTCGGAAAATAGTAAACAAGTGATGCGCTCAGGGAGTATAGAGGTCCATAATACGTCGTTTCGTCGTCGAAGCCGCTTTTGTCTGCGATCAATCGATATCGGAAGGGAGAGAGAGAGAGTGAGACGGAGCGAGAGGGAGAAAAGGGAGATGAAGAGGAGGACAGAAGGAGGGAGAAAGAGCCCCAAGTATTATCAGTCGCAGGAGGAGACCGCAGAAGTGATTTTCCGAGCGGAAGTAGTATCGGAAGAGAAGGCACGAATGGCGGGAAAAGCGGCGGGAGTCAAGTGGATGAACGTGGAGCCTCGGTGCCCCGTCGGGATTTAATGCGACGGGCTGAAGAGAATATGAGAGAGAGAGAGAGAGAGAGAAGCGACTGGGAGAGGAGACGAACGATGAAGAGGATAGATGAGTTATCAAAACAAAAATCTGTCGACGAGAGCGCGTTCCGCGGCGGCGGAGGCCGAGGGGGCTAAGGGAGCGTGTGTTCAATATGAGAGGGCGAGAGAGGGAGTGGGCGAGGGGCTCGTAATTGGGCCAATGGAGGGCGCATCGGTGTAACTTATAGATTCGCTCCGCGAATCGATGAGCCCAGTTTGTCACAGGGCCATATCAAGCGGGAGAGTTAACTTTTAGCTATGCTTTTGTCGGGCGGCCTGCCCGTAACCCGGGGCGCGGAATAATCGGATTAGAAAGCGTATCCGCCTTTTTGCCGAACTGCGCGCGCGGGCGGTCGCAATTACTTTCTAAGAGAGTGACAGGGCGCGGCGTCGGTCGGGGTGGTTGGCGAGAGAAGGATGGCGGGCTTCGTCTGCTGTCCGCTCAGGGCTGCCTCGCCGCATCGCGAAGGATGGAATAAAAGTTCCGGGACGCTAACAGCCGGCCGCAGGGCAATTAGGCTAATGAAAGATGCATCGCACAATTATTGGGCCGCTCTGCCGGCAAAATGGCAAAATCCGTAACGTTCCACGCTCGCCGTCCTTCGGTCTCGAGGTCTCTGAGAGTCAAGATCCCCGATGACTCGACAGACGATCCTGCGAATTGGGAAGAGAGTTACGACTGGACTGTAATCGTTCGACTCACGGCCTTCGAACATCGAATTAATAACCCGCCAAATTAACACATCTCCAACTATCGTCATTCTCTCGTTACGCAGCGCGTTAATCAGCCGCTCTTTCGGAGAAGAAGATTTTCTCGCGGAAAGTTCGAGCCGTTAATCGAGTGATCGTAATAGAGTCCGGCGAATTGAATAAGTACCGATATGAAATCCGTACCGTCAACGTTGTCCAAGACTCGACGAGGAGGAGTATCGATGAAGGAGCAATCACGGGAGGCGCGACGGCGAGCGGAATCAAAGCGAGTCAATCGGTCCGCTGAAGGGTGAGGCGGTGAAAAAAAGAGGGTCGAAAAAAGAGCGTCGAAAGAAGGGAGTAATTAGCGGTGGCAAAGGCGTGTCTCGCCTCCGCCGACGATCATTACAGATTCAGACCCCTAATCGGCCAGCCGAGATTCCCGTCCGGGCACCTCTCGGCCGAAACTAATTTTCCGTCCAGCCGACCGCGCTCCTCTCCTTCTCCCTTTCTTACCGGAGAATCGATCGTCGCCCGGAAGAAGTATCGAAAGTGCCACTGCTAGCGCGAAAGAAGCAGCCGAGAGGGGTGGGAAAAGGTGGCAGTAAAGAAAGGTCCCCGTAATGGAGTGTGACTGAGGAAAAGGGAGCAAAAAGCGGAGGAGAGGAGGTAAAAAAAAAAAGAAGGGTCGTGAAAGGAGGGACAGTGGCGAGAATGTCGGAGGATCGTCGCGCGAGACTGCGAATCAATCGAAAGCTGTAGGCAAAAGACGATGCGAGAAGGTGAGGGTAATTAGGGTAACGAAGGGCGCCCCGGTGTAATTAGATGCACCGGACGAGGAGAGAGATCGATGGCGGCGGCGGCATCGGTGCCGATGTTGCAGAGGGATGCAAAACGAGCTCGCCAGCTTTTTGCCCGGCTCCGCGCTGCGTGGCTGCCGCCCTTTGAGAGGCGGAGTGGAGAGGGCTGGCGCGAGAGGAGGGTTGGAGGAGGGGGGATGGGACGGGAGAGCACACGCAGGAGAAAGTCGCGTGATACTAATTTCCGTTCGTGCTTTCCCGAGGTCGTTCTGCTAATGCACGGAGTGCCATCACTTTGGGGGGGATGGAGAGTAAAAGTGAGAGAATGAGATGGAGAATGACAGAGAGAATGAGAGAGAGAGAGAGAGGCAGCCAGACTGGGAACGGGAACGGACCGGAGCGGGAAGGAAATGGAGAGGGCGTGGAGAGGGACAGGAAGACGGGCGAGAGAGGGCTGATTTTCCGCTATTAAAGGTCGGAGAATTATGACAGCCGGCGAAGGTAGCGCGCGACGCGCGATAACGTTTTCTCCCAGAGCGCGGCGCTAGACGTTCGCCCGCCGAAGATATAATGGGGGCCACCAGAGCCAGGATTCTCGCGCGCCAGCCCGTGTCACCGGGAAGCAGCGCGGATATTAATATTAACGGATCGAAAGTGCTCTACGTGATACGTAATCGTTAAAGCCAACCCCCGGACCATCGGCCGGCACGTTCGTTCCGCGGCTTTGTCCCGCCGCTCGCCGCGTGCACGCGAGCGCAAATTACGAAGGCCTCTCTTTTCCCGCTCGACATTCGAATCACGGAGGGCCGACTAATTACCGCGATGATTCCACTGTTTTCTGAAAACTGTTTTCCCCGCCATTCGAGCCCGGCTTCCAGGCAGGGAGGCAGGAGTGTGTCGTGGCCGTGACAATTTTCGGAATTGCTTTATCGATGAGACCCTCCGCGGCCGATATTGACTGCGCCGCTTTACCGAAACGTAAAACCCGTCTGACGCGCCCCGCGGATAGATACGAAGCACGAATGGGGCGCGCTATTTTTTTCGCCAAGAACCTTTGTCCGCGGGAACTCAATCATTGGGCGTGCGGAGAGAAAAGAGTCGCCGGGCTGACGTCCGCCATGGAAGTGTTGGACGTAGCCTGAAAATCTGCGACACGAGAGTGTGTGCGGCTCCGGTCGGTGGAATTCGTCCGAGCACAGTCTTCCGCTTTAGGAGGAATAAAACGTCCCGCGCTTGGCGAGCGTTCTGAATCCGAAGAAGTCGTCAAAGGTCGCGGAGCTCAATTCCCGGAATCGCGGACCCGGCGGGGAAGTAGGGGGGCGAATTACGAGGCGAATTACGAAGCGAATTACGAGCGGAGCGAAAGCGTTGACCCGCGCCCGGTCTTTGAACTATTTCTATTTCGTCAGATATCCAGCGGGGCCGGTAATCTCGGCTCTCCGCGGCGCGGTTTAATCGTCGGAAGTGGCAACGCCGATATATTGACTTCCATATACGTTTGTCAGTTGCAAAATCCGCTTGTCTGCCAACGGGACATGAGAAGAAATCGATAGAACGCAGCGCGCACACACACATACGCGCGCGAGAGAGTTCGGCCACACTCGCCGAGCTGGCCGTTCGGCGTTCCGTTCGTCGTGGGGGGGAGGGGAGCGATGCGCGCCTCTCTCAAATTCCTGCAATTTTTATCAGCTTTTGTTGCCCCCGACCGTCCGCGACGTCGGACAGGTCAGCGTTCGTACCGCACGTCATGTTCCCCAGTGACGCCGACGCCGCAAAAAAGCTCGGCTTCTCGGTACGCGCGCGCCGCAGGTCGAGAGGCGAATCTCGAGGCTGCGGGTAAATTGTACTGGGTGCGAGAAAAGAATGGAAAGAGAAGGCAAGCCGACCTGATGCCGACCTGATGTCGACCTACCGCCGACCTGACGCCGACCTGACGCCGACCTGCCACCGATCTCTCGAAGGGGTGGTACGTGACTCGGGCGGCTGGTTAAATAATGAGACTGCCCGAATGAGGAAGCAGCCGCTGCTTAAGCAGTCGCTGCCTTAATGTTTGCCCCTGTAATGGCTTCGAAATACGGACGGGTCTCCTTTCGGTTCCACGGCGAGCGTCAAAATTACGCCGCTCTCGTCCGTGGCAGACAATGACATCGTCGGCGGAATAATTCAGTCGACGACTTCGCGGGCACGAAACGGCGGGACAATGTCGGAATCGCTGAGACGCGCGTCCTGTAACGCGGTCGCGCGTATCAGTGAACGGATGAACGAAAATTGGGTCGTTGAAAAATGCAAAAAAGGGACACGGGGTGCGGGACAGGGGATGGAAGGTAAATGGAATCGCGTGAGGAACGGGGAGTATCGAAAATGTATATAGGGCAGCGTGTGTGCCCGCTGAAAGATTCAAAGTTTTGCAAAATTGAGAGATAAGGGAGAGAGGGGCAAAATCGAGCAACGTCCATTTCTGCCGGTTATGTTCCGTGCAGGAACGGCCGAGAGTATATTCGATGCGGTCCAGATCGGGAATTCGGTCGATTAGGATCGACGTGAAGGGATGCTCTATCGAATTGGGGAATCGTGGGATTCCGGTGGATCGTATTCTAAGCTTACAGGTTCAAACGTTTGCGTATCTTAATCGTCGCTCGATCTGACTAATTCAGGTATCGTCGCCATCCAGGAAAACAGTCGTTCGACGTTTCACCTAATTAAAATAAGAGTTCCTAAGAAATTTCGTACGTCGCGCTTTGGTTAATTTTATCCGAAGACTAAAAAGTCTATCGCTATCGATCCACGTCTGACTGCGATAAATGTACACCTAACGTTGCATTGGGCAACATTCGGCGTCGCTAAAAAAAAAGGAGGAGAAAAGAAAAATTTGAAGGAGGATTAGTATAAAAGTGACTGGTCCCTCAGATATCTAAAAGGCACGGTGATTAAGAGTGAAAACAGAAAATGGCGCTGGAAACGTGGTGGAAGGAAAATGAATGGCAATAATATCTGTGAACCCACCCGCGTCATAATTATTAAGTTCTTGTTCTTAGGTCGACATATAAAGTTATAAAACACACATCTTAACCAGTGCGACTGCACGCGCGAGCGCTTCGACAAGAGGAAGAGTAACAAAAATATAAATGACGCAAGCGTGCGAATGGATTGCGTAACGTTCGCGCGATGGCGATAGGAAAATGGCGAGCAGAAAGGCGGAACCTTCAACTCTGCTGGATGTTACAGCTAATCGACTTGGGCAGTATCTGTATCTCCGGATGCTTTTGCTTAATGTGACCTTTCAAATTGTCCAGCCTCGTCCTACGGCAGCCGCACAACGGGCAAACGTAGTTGCCCGGATTGTGGGTCAAGTAATGATTCTTAACGTTCGACACTATCCGTCCGCATATTTTACATTTGCTAGTATACGTGAACGGCAGCTTTTCGAAATAATCCGAAACGTTTACTTTCTCTATGTCCCATAACGGCGCGCTTTCGATTCCCTGAGGAGTTAAAAGTGTCGCATCTGCAAATAGAGAAAAGTCGTGTGGTGAGAAAAAGGGGGCTCTGGGCCGTTGCGATCTTCATACATTTCACCACCCCGTCGCCTCTTTTCTCTCACGGCTTTCTTTTTGTCCGGCAGAGAGCACGTTGCGCTACAAAGAAAAAGTAGTCGCGATGCCGTTTTGCGTGAAGCATCGCCGGAAGGCAGGTTGCGGTTAGAAGGACCGTTCACTTCGACACTGCGTATATCAGATCATTTATATTATTATCTCTTCGCAATTATATTAATCATACTTGGTTTACCACTTTATCAATAATCGTTATTGTACTTATAGAAGTAAAGGCACCGTAACAGGGCCTCTGTTCAGAAAGCCTGCTCATTCTCTCGTAAAGGCCCACGCGTACACACGCGTGCGCGATGCGTGCCTACTCTGGGCCCGTAGTGGCGGATTCCGAGATAGATTGGCGAAACCTTTCGGCCCGACCTCTGCCTCTGTCTTACGAACGAGAAAAGGTCCTGCGAACGTAGGTACGAGAACGTTTCTTTATCTGGCTCCCGCGAGCTGGCAAATTCGCACTGACTCAGGCGCGGACTATCGGAAATGGCAAGGTAGTATGCTTCCATTCACGTTGACAGCAATATTTCAGTCTGGAGAAGTATTAACCGGCGGAACCGTTCTCGTACCCCCTGGATCGAATAACTGTTCTCGTCCTCAAGTTTATCGGACAGCGATCGGCCGAAAAGCGAGCCCACCTAACCTTGCACCCGCCCCGAGCGCACCAGCGAGCACGCACGCCTGTATGCGCGTCGGCCTCGGGGACTAGTTTGTCATGACTATTATGCCCGGGCCGTCAAAGTACAGCCCGCGAAAAAAAACAAAAATTCAGCGTTATTTATTCAGTCTTCGACGTCATTCACAACCTACGATATAAATATAATAAATATATATTATAATGTATAAATAATACTCAATACTGTGTCTGCTCCGCCGTCCGATCGGACGGAAGATTGTGCATTCTATATATATTATATATTATTAAGAGTGGACGCGATCATCGTACACACCGGGGCATGGAACTGCAATAGTTGGGAAGAAAACACGTCTACCGTTTAGAACGAACGATACTCATCCCGTTCAAATCTTTCGTCTCGTAATTCGTCCTGTTGTTCCTCTCCTCCTACGTCATCACGTGTACATCTCCTGCGTCGCCGTCGTCAACGACATCGAAAAAGACCTCGACCCGAAGAAGATGATAATTCTGCTTGCTTCCCGTTTGAAAGTCGGCACGCGGCCGGCACGCGTCCCTTTAAAAGTCTGATCGAACGAAAAATCGCCGCTACGCTCATCGAATAGGAAGGCGATTCGGCCAGGAATCCGGACACAGAGAGACGACCTTACATACAGCTGGGCGTGTGTGTGTGTGTATACATATATATCTCCGCGCGAGCTCTTTTCCTCCGACGAGACGTCCGGAACGGAAACTGAACAAACTCCGTCGCGATCGACTGACCCCTAACGAAACGGATTGCTCGGAAGGCACGTTAAGATTTCACTTCCACGCGCCGAATGCGAGATAGAAGTGTTTAGAAAAATGCGGCTGGAATTAGGAGAGCAACAATTGTGAAATCTGCGATTCCCATCTCCCTCTCCCCAAATCGAATCGCAAAATGGCACGAGCGCCGTCTCATCCCGCTCTGTTTTATGCTCCGGAGAGGTAGAGTAAGTCTTAAGGACACTATTCAGTTGTTAAGGGGGTGGGGATAAACTTTGTACTCGAATGACTTTCTCAATCTAAGATCACCGGCGACCGACTCTGGCGAACACTCTGCGCTAGAAATCTTACAAAAATATTCTCTGCTAATCCGCCCCAATCTTCCATTCGTCCGCGCGAGGACGATGGCCTGGGGTAAATGCGAGACACGTTCACTTACATATATTAAATAGATTAAATAATTATAAATTAAATGTATGACAAATAAATTGTTCGAGCGTATCTCTTTGCGCGCGAAGAGTGCGCTTTCTCGACGACGTTGGATATTGAAAAACGTGAACCGCACGGCGTGCGTTACGCCGACAAATTATTATCGTTCGCAGTATGAGCGTGTTTAATAATTATGCGTTTTAACGCGCACGTATGCACCTTCGCGCGTGTATACATGTACGTACCAGCGAGCCAAGTACCAGATGCTCGCTGGACAAAGAGGTTCTCTTTTCTTTCATTTCATTTCATTTCTCTCTCTCTCTCTCTCTCTCTCTCTCTCTCTCTTTCTCTGTATGCAATCTGTCCGTGCGTCTTTCTCACTCTCGGGCCTCAAGACGACCGATAGACAACAATACCAATTACATTCCGTGCCACAGAATGCGGGAGTTAATTACAGGTGTGCGATTTCGGGTCAGCTTCCTCTTTTACCGCACGCCACGCACGTTTATAAAGCGTGCTAGCCGTGTCGGCGTCTATACACACACATCTATGTGCGTGCGCGTATGTTCGCGGGGGCCGTGCACGCGCGTGCGCCGGACATCTTCCACGGGCCAGAACACATTGGCACGTGGAACACGCTGGGCACGCGTTCGCGCCCGATAAACAAGGAAAATACTGCTCCCGCACGTGGTCCATCCTCGTGTCGTTCGTTTTTGTCATCGTACTCTCATTCCGTTGCCTCTCCGGTCCGTCTCATTCTTTCTGTCTCACAGTGCCGCGCATTCTAAATCTCATTTATCTCGGCTCTCTTAACACGTATCACTCATGTCTCCCTCGCCCGCCATCTCTCCCCGCTCATTCTTCCGATTCTCACTTTCGATCTGATAAGTAACGCGCGCCGGATCGGAAAATCGGCGCGGCCTTTTCTAGGCGAGATAGGCCGGCTCCGATTTTGCGAGAAAGTGCTTATGCTCCAGGCGCATGAACGGCGATAGCAGGGAGCCCTCGCGTATACCGTGCTTCAGCTTAATGTGCCTTTTGAGATTGTCGGACCTGGTCAACGATATCATGCATATCTGGCATTGATACTTGTCGGGGAAATGGGATTTCATGTGCTTTTTAATGTTGGCTACGCTCTTGCCGCAGAGCTTACAGCTCTCTGTGCTGAGGCCCGAGTGCTCTAACTTATTCTGACTCTCTTTACTTATATCCTTCTCTTTTTTGCAAGTTCCTGCTGTTCCTGGAATACAAGATCCCGTTTCAATCATTGATAGTTTTGCACAACCACGACGTACGATGCCAACAGAGTTCTACTAGTCTCAATATAGTAATAATAATATGATAATAACAATATAAAACGCATGTATACATACGTATATATTTATATATATATATATGAATATATGTGTGTGCGTAAACTTCTCGTGTACGTGTACCGAGGTTAAGCATATATACGTATATATATAGAGAGAGAGAAAAGATCACACGCTACGTATCAAATAGGTCTCAAAAGAAGTTACAGAAGAGGGGAGTTCTCTCACTTTTTACGTGTCAAACCAACGAAGAGATAATATAGAAACACCACACTCGTAATATTGCGCGTATAAACATGCGTACACACGTACAACTGTATAAAACGTAATTCGGTGGAGTTCCGTGTACGTGTACTCGCCCTCTTTAGCGCACAGTACACATGCGTACACACCACGGCTATAAGTTTGTATACCTACTCGTAGCAACTAGAAAGAACAGAACGTGTAACAAAAGCGCATACCTACTGTACGTCGTCATCTCTTCGTTAAAAGAAGAAGGAAAAAAAACAGAGAAAAAAAACGTAAGGAAAGAAAGACAAACTGGCATAATACTTGGACAAAGAGAAGAAAGAAAAGGAACGGTAATAATCAAAATACTAATAGCGATAAGAAAGAAACGATAGCATTGAGGCCAAAGTGGCGAGTCGAAGTAACGTCGCCGGAGGAAAAAAACGGTAAACGAAAAATTGAGATCGAAAAATCGAAAGCATATACGAACGAAAAGGAAATGCGTTGAACCGAGGGGAAGTGTGTCCCAGTGCATACGGGGTGAGAAAAACGGACCGTAGAGAGGGCCGGGTCTCGCCCTCGCGATCGAAGAAGGGCGAACCTTCCGGTCGACGTTTGGCCAGGCCTTTTTTCGCCCCGACCTGCCAAACATTTTTCGGCAAGGGCTGAAAAAAGCTTCCATCCACTCACCTCTCTCTCTCTCCTTTAAACCGGGAGCGGGCTCTAACACGCTACTTCGTGGTACTAAGTTACTCTCCTCGTAATAATTCGCCGGCGAAAACGGCGGGGAATAATTTGCGGCACGCGAGCCTTTCTTGGCCGTCGCGTTTCGAGATTTTGACCGACGCTCGGCGCTGTCGAACGATGACGTCACGGGCGTGGTTTTAGACGCCGAGCGGGCAAAAACGATTGATCGTAGGGGGAAAATCGTAGGTGAAAATCGTAGGGAAAAATCGTAGGCGTCGATCGCACGCCGGGTCCTCGGCAACGATTGCATTCTGATATGATCCTATCGTGAGCGGCAGTAATATTTTTTCTGCCCTTGATAACGGGTGCATTAAAGGTGACGATGTTACGTTTAACCAATGCGCTGCTTCGAGCGTTCGCTTACAGGCTAAGAATCTTCAATCGAGAACGGTCAACGACGACGACGAAGACGACGACAAACCGATGACGAGAAAAGGAACGAGGAGAACAAGAATAACGAGCCCGCGACGTTCACTTCTTTCAACATCTTCGCCGCTAAGGGCAATCACGAGTACTGCAATGGGTCTTATCTGTCGGAACGAATTAGGTACAGTCATCGGGAACATCGTTTCCCGAATGCTGACGTTACGTTATCGAGCATGCTTGCGAATCGAAACATAATCGTCGCTGTTCGAAGTCTGCGCGCGTAGCAGGAATCGAAATACATACACTCGGCGCGGATCGTCGATCGTTCGAAAAAAATTCCGCGAATCTACTCACGAGACATGCACTCAGGATCCTGCGTAATTACATTCTCTCTCTCTCTCTCTCTCTCTCTCTCTCTCACACACACACACACACACACACACACACACACTCACTCTCTCGCTCGCTCTCTCGGCATAATCGGACGAGTCATGAGGAAAAACAAGCCGGTCTTGCGTAACCTGTTTCTAGTGACTACGACAACTACAACTACGACGACAACGACGACAAAGACGTGGACGACGAGCGTCGACCGGCGTCGACGACGACGACGGCAATGACGAAGACGAAGAACGACG